>HG995247.1:14800000-16000000 GCA_905332985.1 Mimas tiliae | reverse complement strand
GAACCTATCGCCATACCGGGCACAAATTCCAGACTCCGGGCAGCTTTTTGTAATAGAAAAACCCAATATCTCTTTTACCCGACCCGGGGATCAAATCCGAGACCTCAGCGTCAGCCTCAGTCGTAACGCGTATGCATTACAACTGCGCCACCGAGGCAGTCAATACACTACAATATAATATTATAATAATTAATTACTAACAAGCCAAATCCAATCCAAAGCAAAAAAGTTACATAAGGGTATATAAATTAACAATATTTTATCGGTTAAAAGTTTTTTCACTATTTTTTTATAGAATGCCAAATGAAAGATATAAATTAAACTATAATAAGATATCTAAAATATTGATTTTGAATATTTGAAGGCTCGAAAAATGGCTGTACCTGAGAACTGCAAGTTCTGGTTTATGATTTTATTAGCTTAAATGACAAAGCAAGCAGGTCGCCCGCCTGATGGTAAACGCAACGCCTGTCCATAAACATACACAACACCACACAGAACTTGATGTTACAAAGCACTGTATGGCACCAGACTGCGCTCGTCACCCTGAGACGTAAAGATGTTAAGTCTCATAATGCCCAGTAATTGCATTGATTTTAATGTCCTTCAAACCGAAACACAACAATGCTTACATACTGTTGTTTGGCAGCAGAAGTAGACAAGCGGCGGTAGCTAGCCAGACGGCCTTTCACATACGAGGGATCTACCACCTAGGATAGTGTCACTCTTTTTTTTTTAATCCAGGCTCGGCAAAGTGACTACGCTACACCTGATGCTAAGTGTAGCGCAATCCATGAATACTGTCGACCAACGATAGACACTGTATCTATCGTAATGTTGTATTATCGTATCTGCCTGCTTAATTGCTTCTTCACACTCCGTTTAAAGGATGGAGGGGCCATTTAGAGGAAGGAGGAAACACGTGCGCCGGCAAACTTATCCACAGCTTTATGGTCCGACAAAAGAATGATTTATATTTAATATGCACTTTGTGAGCAAAGAGTAGCTTGTAATGTGGCATTTTGTAGCTCTATTTGTCTGTGGCTAAAACTAAAGGCACGTACACACGTGCGCCGTTAGCCGCTGCCCGGTACCCTCGCTTTTTATCACCGACGCGACGCATTAAATCGGATAAGTTGCCCTGCATCGTGTGGATACATCTCTGATGTAGACTATGCGTCATTTGAGCGAAGAGTATTCACGCGCCGATACCATTATAAACATATTAGCATAAATAAATTTAAAATATTTTTTGTACGTTAACTACACAATAAAATTTGATCGGGGTATAAAATTTATTTTTAATGAAACTGAATCCCAAATTCACTCTAAGATGTTTTTCAAATTAATTTATTCACATTTTACATTATCTCAATAAACAGGTATAAACTTTAAATATACGCTTGTATGTGTTAAATTGCATTATGCACCACCATTTATTACAATTTTAGCTCTCAATTTAATAATAAAATTAAAAGCGATTCGAAATTCCAAATATAAAATCTTCAGGCGTAAAATGAAATAGACTAATTGCAACGTACAGAAACGGCAACGAGTAAAAGTAAGCTTCGGTACATGAGGCTCGGCGATTCCATAATCAACTGCCAGCTGTAATATGATTTGCTGGTGTGCGCTAATGAACGTGGATTTTGTTTCATCCGCCGTGAGTAAAACGTAACGTTTAAAATCAACGTACACTCATCTGCACCAATAGATAACTTTGATTCATCGTTTAACATCGAAATAAGATGACAAGAAACGTAACTCAATCAGAAAAATGATCCCATCGAATCTCGTACAAGGAGGCGGGGCTATAAAAGTCTGTGCAGCTCGTACATTCATCAATACATAAATTCATAAAAAAATATTCATGATCTCTCGCTGACACTTAATACGTAAATTTTTTTGCGCGATGCAGAACGTCGTATTTCGATTTAGACATTAACTTTTATGAAATAAAGTTGATTTTGAACATTCATTAATTTTTGTTGCGTGTATCAGTGTTACGTGTGATTTTACCTTTGCATGTGTAAGTAAGTGGAGCCGTATTTTCGGTAGATTCATATAAGAGTTATCGTTCTAGTTATCTTATTTTGATGTCGTTCAACGTCATTTTTTCAACTGATTTAAAGAAGGATAAAGTTTTCAATTCGTATGTATTTTAGACAAGTCTCGTAGCCAGCACACAGTAGGTGTATAATACAGGGCTGATATTGTAATACTATTATATTTCTTGTACAATAATCTCGTGACTAAAGAGTCCCGTTTTGTGAGTGGTAGAGCCACACGGCCCATTCGTGTAGACAGTTTTGTCTGCAACACGAATGGGCTGGCTCGACCGAGTCGTTATCACAGAAAACAGGCGTAAAGTAGCAGCTTTCTACTGCGTTTCGCACGGTGAGTAAGATAACTGGAGGCCCAAATCCCCTGCCCTTTCCCATTCCCTTAATTATCCCTTTCCTTTAAGGTTGGCGACGCGCCCATGATTCGTTTGGTATTTTAGGCTTACATGGGCGATGGAAATCACTTACTATCAGGTGACCCATTTGCACGTTTGCAGGCCTGTGCAATAAAAAAAAAACACATGAGTTGTCCAGGGTTGTATTTTTTTTATTAGCTTGTATGACGAATTGAGCAGGTCGCTCGCCTGGTGTTAAGCGCAGCGCTAGCCCATAAAAAGAAGCAATACTACAGAGAACTTTGAGTTACAAAGCACTGCATGCCATTGGACTAGGCTCGTTATCCCGAGATATAAAATGTAAAATCTCATAGTGCCAAGTAATTTCAGCGGAATGTCCTTCGATCTTTTTTATAGCATAGGCCGTTAAACGAGCAAGTGGGTCACCAGATGGTAAGTGATCTCCTCCGCCAATGAACGCCCACAATTTACAAAAATCGTGGACATGTTGCCGACATTAAAGGGATCATAAAGGTATTGAGAAAGGGACGACGATTTGCCCTCCGAGTATCTCACTCACCGTACGAAACGCAGCAGCCAGGCGTTACTTCACGTCGGTTTTCCGTGAGACAGTGATAGCAACCCGGTCAAGCCTGTCCATTCATGCTGTAGAGTGTAAACAAAACTACATTTGGGATATATCAAAATTTATTATTATTAATTTATTCATTTTCTGCTGCGTTTCGTACGGTGAGTGGGATATCCGGAGGCCTAAATGCCCTCCCCTTCCCAATACCTTAATTATCCCTTTCCTTTAAGGTCGGCAACGCGCCCATGATTCTTTCGGTATTGTGGGCGTACATGGCCGGTGGTGTTCACTTACCATCAGGTGACCCACTTGCTCGTTTGTCGGCCTATACAATAAAATAAAAAAAAAACACTGAAAACATCTTACAATTGATAATTAATTAATAATATACATTTGACTGCCTCGGTGGCGCAGTTGTAATGCGTACGCGTTACGATTGAGGCTAACGCTAAGGTCTCGGGTTCGATCCCCGGGTCGGGTAAAGTGATGTTGGGTTTTTCTATCATGAAATGCTTAGTATCAACCCGGAGTCTGGAATTGTGCCCGATATGGCGATAGGCTCGCCCCCTGTCACATCATGGGACGGAGATACGCTCGGCGAAATGTGGGTGTACTGGTTACACCTCTGCCTACCTCTTCGGGGATTACAGGCGTGAGTGCGTACGTAATATACATTCAATTGTGCAAAGCAGTTCCGCCGAATTGTCACATTGATAATAGACGCGGTGCTCTATCGAACCGTGTATCTTATACAGCGACGGTTCCCTTCCCGGGACGCCCATAAATCCTCTTCTTATATATTAGGTTATAACACAATACTCTCGTAAGATTATCACGATCCGTGTCTCGCCGTAGTTGCTCTTGTACGTGCTCTGCTACCTGGTAGGGGATTAGTTCCCAAATTAATAAGCGACACGGAAGTGTATTGTGGCCAAGTTTGTTGAGTAAAATAATCTGCCGCAAAAATAAAGTCAAGTCAAGTGAAAAGTAAATATAGAATTAGCTCCTAATCTATTGTAAGCAGCGTAGCAGTTTCTTTAGGTGCTACGTAACGTAGCATATTCTACGATGCTACTACGTAGCGTAGCATTTGCTACGCCGCCATGTTGCTAAGAAAATACTCGAACGTAGATATTAGAATCTCATCGCCGTATGTGTTCCGGAACTGTTAATAAATATCCCACATTCCAAATAAGTCCTTTGTTACAACCTGTAAATTCCACCAAATAAATCTAAAAACAAAGAGATCATTAGAGAACAGGTGTGTCGATTAGACCTCAGAAGCATAATACTTCCCAATGGCCTTTATACTCCATGTATATGAAGTCTCTCTATTCTAAAAAAAAAAGTAACTGGCCCCGCCGCCGCCGCTGCCAAAAGCTTGTCACGGTATCTCCTCCGAAACCGCTGGGGGTATGGGGTCGAGACCGATACCAATCGATGCAGAATAATGTGGGGAAGAAAGTAAGATATGTCTCATATTCGTCGGGCTTTAAGTTTTTTTAATTTTATGTTTTGTGGAAAAACATGGGTAACGCCCCTAGTGTAATAAATAAATAAATAAATAAGTCTTAGTAATTCTTCTCTTTTAATTCTAAACTTAGTACTGGGCAACATTAAATGAACCAATGAGCTTTCACTATTACTTTAGTGATAGACGAGTTATTGATGATGCAACGTGACGTAACCATGTAAATCCTTCGCATTTTTACTAGCCGTTATTTGCAATACAACAGTATTTATATTTTGATTCCGTATTTACAAAGGAAGTCTTTTTGCTAATCTAATTATTAACTCCAGGGTTTTAGTGAAGAATACATATACATACATACGCACTCACGCCTGTAATCCCCGAAGGGGTAGGCAGAGGTGTAACTAGTACACCCACTTTCGCCGAGCGTATCTCCGTCCCACGATGTGATTGAGGGCGAGCCTATCGCCATACTGGGCACAAATTCCAGACCTTGGGCTGATACTGAGAATTTCGTAATAGAAAAACCTAATACCACTTTATCCGTCCTGGGGATCGAACCCGAGACCTCAGCGTTAGCCTCAATTGTATCGCGTACGCATTACAACTGCGCCACCGAGGCAGTTAGTGAAAAATATATTGTTTAATAAAATAGATTGCTTTTTTTGTGTCTCACGTTACAGTACTGTAAAGTGTATTAGATGTATTGATATTAGAATCAGAATACCCTTGTTTCCTATTTTGTAATTTGTATTATACTACACATACCCAGCGCAACATAGTGTTTAAAAAAAATCTCTAAAGGTACGTTTACAAGCATCAGCTTATGTATATTTAAAATATCAATTATCAGATAGGTAGAGTCACAGCGACTAATGTTGCCAATTACAGCGCCATACCAGAAGGCCAATTCTCGTAATTTTAAATGTTCAAAATATCATTCCGATCTAGTCTCAGCATCAAGAAAGTTGCAAATGGCATTCTCTTAAACCAATAATCAACGTCAAATGCACCTAGCATTAGCAGTAGCATTATACCGTTTTGGCTTCAGTCAACTTATATTCTACATTCAATCTCATTTCGATCAATGTTCACATTTGACGTTGATTATTGGTTTAAGAGAATGCCATTTGCAACTTTCTTGACGCTGAGACTAGATCGGAATGATACTTTGAACACTTAAAGTTACGAGAATTGGCCTCCAGGCGGCAAGGCATGCGAATATTATAGTGCAATTAACTATAATAAGCGTATTGCATAGTGTGTATCACATTCTAATTACACGGATTATGTAAAATATACTTAGGTATATAGTAAGTAGCGGTACCTCAGCGGGGAGTGGTACGAACTATCGAGACGAAAGTCGGAGGTTCGAGACCAATCTCAAGAGCATACACCTCTGACTTCTAAGTTACGTGTGTATACCATTGTTACGTATCGCTTGCTTTAAGGGTGAAGAAAATATCGTGAGGAAATCTGCATACCTAAGAAGTTGTCCATAAGTTTCGAAGGTATGTGAAGTCTACCAACCCGCATTAGGCCAGCGTGGTGGACTAAGGCTTAACCCCTCTCATTCAGTAAAGGAAGCCTGTGCTCAGCAGGTAGACGTGTATAATAATACATGGCTAGTATGTGCAGTACTCTTTATTTTAAAAGTATTTTAACAATTACACAAAATAATATTACAATTATACAAAATAAAACATTTGAAAATATAAAAATTATCACTCTCCAATGGCGAGGCCTAGGACCTAAGCCACCGGTGGTTAGGACCCCATAATGAGGTACCTCCTCACAATGCGTGCCGTGTCCAATAACACTGCTTCCTGAATTTGGCTCTTGACCCAACGACCAATTGAGAGCCTCTGGAGGTGTTGATCGCGGCTCTTTGGTATCAACGCATTAGCAGAAACGACTATCGGCTAGTATTATTATTTTTATTACGTTCTGAGGTGCATATCGACAATGACTTTTGTATGTATTCTATAGGTGCGTTTTGAGTATAGGACCGAGACAGTAATGTAAGTTTCCATAAAATTCTATACAAAATGGACGTGTCACTATCGCCTGACTTGCGTCACACGTCACGGTTTCCATGAGGAATGACACATAACTACTGACGACAAATATCTCCTGTAAAAGTTTCAACAATTGATAAAATTATGTCGTCATATTTGTATCAGGGTTTCTAGACAAACACCACAGGGAGGTTAAGAGTACTATTTCCTCTACTTTATCTCTACTTTTGACATAACAAGTCGAGCATTCTATGCAACCATGTTAGCTTCAAAGTCACTGCGCTACACCTGATAGTAAGTGTAGCGCAATCCAAAAAATCTGTCGACCAACGACAGACGATGTGTCTATCGTAGGTCGGCAAAATTATGCCGGCCTGCCTAATTGCTTCTTCACACTCCGTTTAAAGGACCCCATATTATAGGAAGGAGGGAACACGTGTGCCGGCAAACTATTCCACAGCAGCTTGATGGTCCGGCAGAAGTAAGATTTTGCGAACTTTTTAGTTTACTTTTAGTAGCCGAGATGGAGGAGACCACGAAGCTGTGGTTCCGTAAGCCAGCACGCGTGGTTCTGTTAAGGAAAGACATATAGAGACAATTAGATAAAACTGGTTTTACAACAAAACGAGTCAACTAAATCATATCGTGTTGCATATGCTACGCCCACATGTCTTGATCGTGTACCTCAAAACGTGCCTTTACAAATATTTGTGAATCAAATTTGTATTAACCGAACACGTGATCTCTCATGTTTGATTGATGATGATGCCATTGATGCCTATATCATTCATTTACAGCACCACGTGGCCTGACTTTAATTTATTTGGTCGAACGAGGCTTAAAATTATAACTATAGACTTGGTAATTTATTAATTAAGAAATGAATAATAAACAAGCGAACTATCTAGTCAAATCGGGCGACGGCTCGAGGAGCTTTTTAAAAGACTGTTCAGAGTGAAGATCTTTATTAGACTGAATATTCATGTACAATTTCCCTATTTATAATGTGGAGCGATGTAAACAACACGCATTACTTATTCTAGAATGTTCCACATGTTGACAATGAAAGTGCTGAGGTAGCGTCTGGAGCACACCTATGATGTCTCAAATTACATAAAAACAACATGTACTTGTTCTAAGAAGTGTTGACAATGAAAGTGCTGAGGTAGCGTCTAGAGCACACCTGTGATGTCTCAAATTACATAAAAACAACATGTACTTGTTCTAAGAACTGTTTACTGTTTTACAAAATGTGCTTAGCTTGCGTCTGTGGTACGTCCTGTGATGCGACACCATCAGATCGTACACATACTCTAGGATACGTAACTCCTCCCTCCTTAAGTTCGAAATCATCTGGAGTATTCATTTTCGGCAGATGATTTTGAAAGATTATCATTTTTAATTTCTTAAATTTATACAAAATAATAAAAATTACACTTAATATTACAATAATATATAAAACTATTGTTCCGACACTAATTGATTTCACATTCACCATGTTTTCACTATTTTTGTCACTATTTTCCAAAGCGTAATTTAATAACTGCAAGTTTGACAGCTCGGTTCCTCGCAGATTCAAGGGTTTCAACTCTGGCATCCTTGTTATGGACATCGTCTCTGGTATGCTGATTATAGGTAATTTATTATAGAGTATTTCTCCGGATTTCGTTTGATGTTGGCGGAGGTGATAATTCTGGATTTGCAATTCGCAATCATCATCTATGGTTATTACGTAAGTATCCTTAATTTCATGATGAAATGTTTCATCCTTGCAGGATCTTGTGATTTTTATGGATTTCTTCGAATAAAGTATCCATCGATTAGTCTGAATTGCTTCTAATTTGACGTCATCTATTTCAACGGGAACTTGAACGCAAGAGGCGTTTGTGGAGTATCGCATTAAATCTGCAACACAAGTATCTTCGGCAACAAGGAACTCGTCCTTTTCATTACATAAATAAGTATCAGCATCGATTACATTACAGGGCTTTGATAGAGATTTCGTTTTCGACCCATTCACTATAAGGTAAGGGTGTTTTGGAATTATAATTAAGGTATTCTGGGTAAAGGGTTCGGTAATAGGTAAGGGAACAATTCTATAATAAAAATAAGATTGCTTATATACCAAAGGTATTTCCATAATAAAATTAATCTGCTTATCTCTAACATATGATTTCATACTAATCGTCTGTTCTATTTTCACTAAATTTTCAGGTTTTGATGGATAAATTAGTTTTTCAGTTTCCTCAATATTTTTTAATATAGTAAGTAATTCCTTACTATCCACAATTGACTGGTGTAATACGCCAATTTTACTGAATGCTATAGCGGATTCAACCTCATCTAATTTTATACATATTAATTGAAAATTATGAATGAATAGATTGCAAGCATGAATAACATGATATAATAATTCTTGAAGTTTTAATTCATTTACATTTTTATTTAAATTTGCAATAGATTTATCCATTTGAACAAGATTGAACTGTACATTATTAGTAATATTCATTATTTCTCCTACCATTTCAAATATAAGAGTTGCTTTCTTATCTAATATGGATTGTCGGGATTGTAATCCATTTATTAACTTATTATATTCAAGAGCATCATCGTTATCTAGATTTCCGGTAATTAACTTTACTAATGAACCCAGAGGATTCAGAAGACCTCTTTTTACTCTGTGGGTTGGAACTAATTGACTATATTGCTCTGTAACAATATTTATAATATGCTCTACCTGACTCTCTGAATCGCGGATAGACTTTAAATATGTTTCATTTATACCTGTATGTATTAACGTATGTAACTCCTGGTATCTATTAATATTTGTATTTAAATCTAAATTAATTTTCTCTAAATCTAATATCTTAATAACTATCCACTTATCATAACTAACATACGCCTTTCCTTCTCTCACTGGCAAAATTCCGGGATTCTTTTCAATCTTCTGCAGTTGAAGGCCCTGGCTGAGGACTGCTTGGGCGATCAGCAGAATAAATCTGTGAAGGACGCTTAATGTCTTTTACTGGGACTTTAGTGTGACGCGTTTGGGTTTGCACGGGTGCAATGTTTCTCGATATATTACCTGTAACTTTGGCTTTATGATACCTAGGTTTATCTTTACTACGTCTCCTATTAACTCCTTTAACAAAGACTGTATCGCCTTCCTTTATCTTAAATTCCGTTTCTCCGTGTTTCTTATCTCTATCTTTTTGTTTGGAATGAATCATTTTATCTGTTAAGTATTTATAAAGGTATCTGGTTCGTTTGGCATGATCATTTACTAATTTCTGGGTATACTCTATGTTAAAATTAGTATTAAAGGGACTCTTGGCATCAACATGCCCAAATACTATTTCAAAAGGCGTAAGGCCTGTCGTTGAATGTATAGTATTATTGTAAGATAAAATTGCATATGTCATAACAGATGCGGCATCTGTTATTTTATGTTCATACTTCGCAAGGCGGTAGATCTCTAAAATAGTTGAGTGGAAACGCTCAATCATTCCTACAGAGTTGGGATTGTTCGGAGTACCAATATGTAATTCGATTTTGTAAAGTAACATCATTTCTTACATTAATTTATTATTAAATTCTGTGCCTGGATCACAACTTATTTTTCCAGGGATACCATATAATGAGAAATATTTAATTAATGATCTTACTACCTCAGGAGTAGATCTATCAGGAATTGGAAATGCCTGACCTAACTTACTAAATGCATCGATTATGGTTAAAAAGTATTTTCCTTCAATGTTAAATAAATCAATGAACAGTTCCTCAAACGGCTTATTTTGCGTTTGCGTCAACTGTAACTTTGGTTTTAATGGATTCCTGTCATATTTCATTTTTTTACAAAGTTCACAAGCATTTATTATGGTAGAGACTGTAACTTCCATATTGTTCCAAAAATATGTACGCCTAATATGTGTTAGAGTTTCTTTAATTCCACGGTGACATGTTTTACCATGGTGATACTTGAGTACTATTTGTCTTTGTTCATTCTCATTACTAACATAAACTACTCTTTCTGTACATTCAATAATTTGCACAGATCCTTTTGTGAATAAATTAATAATGGCTTCGGTAAATTGCTTTCTATGGGCGTCGTCCTCATAATAAATGAAATATTTGACTTTGGGTCTAATATACTGTTTTAAGAAACTTTTAACTAAATCTGGTCTATTCAATGGTAAATGTAATTCTAATATCTGTTGTTTTGGCCTAGAAATATCTTTAGCATTTATTTCATTTCTGAACCACGTATGCACTAAAATTTGACGCGGCTTGGTATCTACGGCTTCGTGTAAAATGGGGACGCCGTCAGTGTCAATGTCGACAGCTGAATGGGCGGTATCTGTACTACTCTTTGACCGTTCTTCGGTAGCTGTTGTAGTACTAGATGGGGTTGGTACTGAATAGGGTGAACGACATCTAGCTGAGACAATGCTCTCAGTTTTTTCAGAATCTGAAGAGATTGACATAGGACTTTCTGGACGAGATTCGTCACTCTGTAAGTCTCTGTCACCAACATTTACGGCTAAAGAAATGTTGTCTTTGTTTCTGCGTTTATCATGAACTGCATTTATTTTAATTCGCGATAGTGCATCTGCATTTGTGTTTTGTTTTCCGGGTTTATGTATGATATTAAAATCAAAATCACTCAAACGTAATTTCCAACGGGTTAACTTGGAATTTGGTTCCTTAAGGGAATCTAACCATGCAAGGGGTCTATGATCGGTGTATATGGTAAACTTATTTCCATATAAGTAAGGTCGAAAATTTTTAACTGGTTTTGAAAATTCTAATATGACTTTCTCATCAGTTGTATTTTGAATTACTGTTAATGCTATACCATTAGTACAGTTAACAATAGCTGCAGGCATTCGAACGCCTTTTTTAAATTCTTTAAACTCTATAATTCCTTCACCATTTAGTAAATTTGTTGGTATCTGAACTCTAGTTTCAGAACGAGGATCTAAATGAATTTCAGATGGTGGACTATACATAATAGGTATCTGTGTGTTAGATGTAGTTAATAATTGTTTGTTCATATCAATATTTGCGCCAAGTTGTTTCAATAAATCTGAACCTATCAGTCCGTCATACTGACTATCTACTTCATAAATGTAGAATTTATGATAGCTCGGATTTTTAAAAGTTTTCAGTAACGGTATGAAAAGAACTTCGTTATGGGTACTACGGGCATGAGTACTAACTACGTCGAACTGTTCTTGATAAATATATTTCTGAAAATATTCATAAGCTTTTGCTGGGCTTATAAAAGATCTAGTTGAACCTGTGTCAATCATAAATCTGGAATCAATCTCTGGAATATAAATGTGGGGTAACTTAAGGATGCCATCATAATTTAAATTAATTATGTTATGGGATCCTCGGGGGAGGCTGCTGGACAAAAATTTTCATTTTGTTTTACAGCATCTTGTGGACTATCTGAGTTATCAAGTTCTACTTGATTTTCCTCTTCGTTATTGAATACATACGAGTTTTCATCCTCGTTATATTCCTCGGGATAACTTTCACACGTTTCCTGATAATATTCTGGTTCATCATTAAAAAATAGATGATTAGTTGGCTGTGTATTCTTCAACGGAACTGCGGTGCGCATAGAAACATCTGAGTCTAATTTGTACGATGGTCTATGTGCTTGAGCGTTTGGCGGAATGCCAAAACGGAATTGTCCCGGTTGATTCCTATAGAATCCTGATTGGGGTTTATGGGGTTGCATAAAATTTGGCTTGAAGGCTTGGTTTGGGTAACCAAATTTAAAATTTTGTTGTGGTTGTGGAACACCGAATTTAAATTGTCCATAATTGTTCGGCTGTGAAAATCTATTTATTGGAGAATGTTGTTGCATGGGCATACCGAATTTAAAATTATTGTTGGGTTGAGTAAATTTTTGATTAGGTATGAACTGTGGTCTGTTAATGGCAAAATTTGGTTGATAACCAAATTTAAAATTTTGTGGTGTCATGTTATTTGACATCATCGGTTTATAATTATTCTGAATGAAAGGCTTAGGTTGCTGAGTGGGTTTAGTTTTTCTCGAATTGTATTGATTCTGGAAGTTTACTTCTTCCGTCACAATACTAAGTGCCATTTCAAGGGTGGTGCATCCCTTAAGACGTACGATGCGTATCAGATCTTCAGGGAGATTAAATAAGAAAACATTCATTGCCATATTATTATAAATAATAATTTTGGCATTACGAACACCAGTATCATTTAACAAGTTCACTTTTGAAAATAGAGTACTACGCATGTACTGTATTCTATTGCAAAAATCAATAAATGATTCACCGTTATTAATCTTTAGTGACTCTAGCTCTATGGCTATACATTCTTCCGAACGCGGATCACCAAAGTGTTGCGTTAGCAAATTCTTAAGTTCGGACCATGTCTCTATATCTTCACGCTCGCTTATTAAATTCGCGGCACGACCGACCAGTCTACTTGTGATAATATGGAATACGTATAATTCCTGCGCTGGATTATTTAATCCTCTATAATGACTTATAACATATTCACATTTCTTAATAAATAAATTAATTAATTTTCCATCACCTTCAAATTTAGGTATAATGGATACCATTTCTTTTGGTATTATTGTAATAACATTATCCACTTTGTGGCTTTCCATTTTTATTTAATTAAAATAATATTTAAACTTCTTCAATAAAAAAATTAATTACTTCAAAGTAATTCAATATTTAAATCATAAAAAAAAACTTAAATTAAATACAGCAATCTAGGATAAGACGGGACACAGAGGGAAAGTGAAAAGGTCTACTCACATTATCTCCGTGGCCATTCTCCCAAATGTAGCTGCTTGAGTCTGGCGTCCTCGGCTTTGTCGCTGCGTAGACTTATTTGTTTGATGGTTCGCGATACCCGTAACAACGTTAAAACGTTCGCCGAAAATTTCCGCGGACAGACCGATTTTTGTGTCTTCAAGGGCACGGTTTCTCGACGCGAGTATCCTACCGACTGCGCCAGTCAAATCGGGCGACGGCTCGAGGAGCTTTTTAAAAGACTGTTCAGAGTGAAGATCTTTATTAGACTGAATATTCATGTACAATTTCCCTATTTATAATGTGGAGCGATGTAAACAACACGCATTACTTATTCTAGAATGTTCCACATGTTGACAATGAAAGTGCTGAGGTAGCGTCTGGAGCACACCTATGATGTCTCAAATTACATAAAAACAACATGTACTTGTTCTAAGAAGTGTTGACAATGAAAGTGCTGAGGTAGCGTCTAGAGCACACCTGTGATGTCTCAAATTACATAAAAACAACATGTACTTGTTCTAAGAACTGTTTACTGTTTTACAAAATGTGCTTAGCTTGCGTCTGTGGTACGTCCTGTGATGCGACACCATCAGATCGTACACATACTCTAGGATACGTAACTATCTTGAGCATTTAGGATGATAATATTTATTCACAGATTAATATTTAAAGCTAGGTATTTACGTCAATCTAGATAATGTTTATTATGAATAGAAAGTGTCTAAGGTGCTCTTTCCATGTCTGCGATTATCGCTGCGATTTTATTATCGCAAGTCATCGAAGGTATCAAGATATAGACGGAAGATTTAATAACATTATTCACTGCTAAAGTAACACATTCTGACTCAATGGACTACATATACAAAATATTCATGACAGCCTCCATAGCGCAGTGGGCTAGTAGCCGGCTGCGAAGCGATAGGCCGTGGGTTCGATGCAAAACACTGCATGACACTGGACTGCGCTCGTCACCCCGAGATGTAAGATGGTGTGATTATGTTTAGTCTCATAATGCCCAGTAATTTATCTGGCTGCAATGTCCTTCAAACTGGTAAACAACAGTGCTTACACACTGGTGCTTGGCGGCAGAAATAGATAAAGCGGTGGTACCAACCCAGACGGCCTCTCGCATACGAGGGACCTACCACCTTGTAAATGCCGTTAGCTTAGTTAGTTTAGCCTGCTTTACGTTAAATTAGTTAGTGGAATTGGCCCTTTAGCCTGGCACGCTAAGTTGAAAGCCTGGATTGCGAACCGCCCACGATACTTCAATGATAAATACATCATAATAAAATTATTGCGAATTAAATGAAATTATTGTTCATTTTAATATTAACAACATTCATTTTGACAATGATATATACAACGTGTTACAGAAAGGTGTGGTCATATTTTAGGGTCATTACATGCACCTCACAGTAAGTACTCATGTACCGGATCTTTTCAAAACCAAGACATCCAATAATTTCACTTTAATTTTAATCACTTATTTATTAAGATCGATAAGATTGATGACATCACTATTAATTATAAGGAACAACACATACTTTTTAATAAACTTTAATAAGATGTACGTAATTCTACTGACATACGTACGGAACTTATAATTTAAACACAAATTAACACTTGAAAGAGACTGTGTGCTGAAGACGATATAGGTACCATCCTCTAGAAGCATGTTAAAGACTTCATTCTCGGGTCTTCCATCTATGAATTTGGCTTAATACAGTCGACGATCCTCTTAAAAGCTGTTATTAGTTACACCAACACAAACTACCTACCAATACATAATACTTGTTTTTAGTCAAATACAATTTAATAACTCGTAATCATTTATACTTCATAAAATCAGCAATTGCCGAACTGACTGCGTCAAATAAATATTGACATTTGACATCTGTTTAATGTTTTTTTTTAAATATAAACTAAATAAATGAAAGGAGGTTTATAGTATCATTGTTTATAATTTAGTGTTGTCCAAAGTTGAAAGTCGATATCGACATATTACTCATATATACATATATATATATATATATATATATATATATATATATAAAAATAATATATATATATATATATATATATATATATATATATATATATATATTGTACCGTAGCCCAAGTGATATGAAACTTTGCACACATATAAAGGGTGACATGACCACTCCGACGAACATAGTTAGGTTAGTGCTGGATAGGTGGCGCTGGTGGCAGTGATTTTTATCTTTTGAACTATAGGTCGAATTGGTATGACATTTTGTATATATTATGAGTGGTAGAGCCATGCTGTAGACAATTTTGTCTACAGCATGAATGGGCGGCTCGTCCGGGTCGTTACCACTGTCTCACAGAAAACCGGCGTAAAGTAGCAGATTGCTGCTGCGTTTCGTACGGTGAGTGAGATATCCGGAGGCCCAAATCCCCCTCCCCTTCCCAATCCCTTATTATCCCTTTCCTTTAAGGTCGGCAACGCGCCCATAATTCTTTTGTATTGTGGGCGTACATGGGCGGTGGAGATCGCTTACCATCAGGTGACCCACTTGCTCGTTTGCCGGCCTATACTATAAAAAAAAAGACATTTTGTATATATGCATGTGACAGCATTGGAAAACCAACTCATATGTTTACACTGGTAACTGATAGATGGCGATAGTGCCGTTTAGTTAAATTAATTAAATTTTGAGAGCGTGTTTGTTGTCTTTAGGTAGATGGATAATATGCTATACTTTAAATATAATGTGACACATGTTTCTCATTTTTGTATTTCCACATAGGCTAGGTACTTTTTATCCCTGAACAAAAACATTCACGCGGGCGGAGCAGCGGACAAATGCTAGTTTTCTATATAAACGTGAATTAATAACGTCTGCATGAATAAGTTGTAGGTATAGTAAGTAACATTCAAGTTAAATTGCTTACTTGTGTATGGACCGGACTAGTGCAGGAAACTTCCTAATGGAAACTGTTTAATAAACACACGATGTTGGTTATCATCGAAACCACATCTATAACTTTTGAACGGATGGACAGATTTTCTTCTAACATAAGATAAGAGCAGCCTCCGTGGCGCAATAGGCGAGTAGCCAGCTGTGAAGCGAGAAGCCGCGGGTTCGAATCCCGCACCGAGACAAATGTTTGTGTGATCCAGAAATATCATGTTTCGGGTCAGGGTGTTTTCTCCCCAGAGGGGTTGAAGTCAGGCAGCAAATTATAATCCAAATCTCTCTTTGACATTTGTTAAAAACATGTTGCGACGACCCTACTGCGAGTGTGATAAGGACAGGTGGAAAATGATACATAAGGACATCTTAGTTGGACGAAAATCTGCGCCACTGCCTAGGTGGTGCAGTTGTATGCGTACACGGTATGACTGCTGTGCTCAGGACTAGGGTTCGATCCCCGGGTCGGGTAAAAGTGATATTGGGTTTTTCTATGACAAAATGCTTAGTATCAGCTCGGAGTCTGGAATTGTGCCCGGTATGGTGATAGGCTCACACCCTATCATATCATGGTACGGATGTAATCTCGGCGAAAAATGGATGTACTGGTTACATCTGCCTACCTCTTCAGGGATTACAACCATAAGTGTGTATGTATGTATGTATGTATAGAGAAGAACTATCTCGAATAAACCAGCTTAAGAATATCTAGACATAAATGCACGCACATACACACACATAGCTCTTTTTAAGAGAGAGAGAGAGACAGAGAACAGTCTCCGTGGCGTAGGGGGCGAGTAGCCGTCTGCGAAGCGAGAGGCTGAGGGTTCGATTCCCGCACCGAGACAAATGTTTGTGTGATCCACAAATATTTGTTTCGGGTCTGGGCCTTGTAGGACCGCAAGTCCATCGTAGTTTCTGATACCCACTATTCAGGTTAACCTAGTGTGGGGTCAGGAGTATGTGTGTGACTGTTGGGTGTATTTATTCATTCTATTATTTGTAAGGGGTTAAACAACAAATCATGAAACAACTGTGAAAACCAAATTAATTCGCAGACAAACGTTAGTTAAACTAAATATTATTACAGAAATCGTTTCACAATCTACATCGGCACTCAAATATTAGCGGAACGTGACTGTAATGCCTTTGAACCGGTCATTTACTAACGCTCTGTCAATAGTACGTTTGAATGTATTCAAATTTTGCTCAATTTATCGAAATGGAGTTTGTTAGATAGATATTGTGTATTAACAAAATACGCCTCGGTGGCGCAGTTGTAATGCGTACGCGTTACGATTGAGGCTAACGCTGAGGTCTCGGGTTTGATCCCCGGGTGGGGTGAAGTGGTATTGGGTTTTTCTAATACGAAATTCTCAGTATCAGCCCGGAGTCTGGAATTTGTGCCCGGTATGGCGATAGGCTCGCCCCCTATCACATCGTGGGACGGAGATACGCTCGGCGAAATGTGGGTGTACTAGTTACACCTCTGCCTACCCCTTCGGGGATTACAGGCGTGAGTGCGTATGTATGTATGTATATTTTGTATTGTAGCCCTATATTATACACTAGCCTTTGCTCGCGGCTCCGCCCGCGTGATCGGCCTATTCCGGGTAGCCTACGTTACTCAGTGATAATGTAGCTATCTAACGGCAAAAGAACTTTTGAAATCGGTCCAGTAGTTTTTAAGTTTATTCGATACATACAAAAAAATACAAATCTTTTCTCTTTATAATATTAGTGTAGACGACTCACTGCTAGGCACGGGCTTTCTCTGCTGAATGAGAGGGGTTAGGCCTTAGTTCACCACGCCGGCCTCATGCGGGTTGGTAGACCTTACACACCTTCGAAATTCTTATGAAGAACTTCTTAGGTACGCAGGTTTCTACACGGTGTTTCCTTCAATGTTAAAGCACGCGAAAATTAGCAATCAATACTCACATAACTTAGCCAAGTCAGAATTGGATGGATAGATAAGTCGGCAAGTGAGCAAGTGGGTCACCTGATGGTAAGTGATATCCACTGCTTATGAATATCCAAAATACCTGAAAAATCATGGACGCGTTGCTGACCTTAAAGGAAAGGTAAAACGATGGGATTGGGAAGGGGATGGGGGATTTCAGCCTCCGGATATCTCACTCTCCGTACGAAACAGTTTTGTCTACAGCATGAATGGGCCGGCTTGACCGGGTCGTTACCACTCACACAAAACCGACGTAAAGTAGCAGCTTGCTGCTGCGTTTCGTACGGTGAGTGAGATATCCGGAGGCCCAAACCCCCTCCCCTTCCCAATCCCTTAATTATCCCTTTCCTTTAAGGTTGGCAACGCACCCATAATTCTTTTAGTATTGTGGGCGTACATGGTGGAGATCACTTACCATCAGGTGACCCACATGCTCGTTTGCCGGCCTATGCTATAAAAAAAACATTTATGAATTAGATGTCACTGCAATATGTTTTAACATTCATCAAAAATTTGTTTCATAAATGTACAAAGAAAAAACATAACACCTTAATCTCTTTCCAAATATGAATTTCGGTGCTAATATGCACTCTTGGTTAATGCGAGCCAAAATTTTACAGGAGTAATAAAAGTCGAGCGCATTTTTGTGTGCATCCGTCGGCTCTGGGATTGGATTTATTAGCGTTGCTCTAACTACGATCCTCACCACACGACCAATGTTGGCGCCAATGTTGTTGGTTCAACTTTTGATTGACTTCAACATCAAAATCATATGTTGGCAGCATCGAAATAAGATAACTAGAACGATAACTCTCATATGAATCTGCCGAAAATACGGCTCCACTTAATTACACATGCAAAGGTTTTAACGGTTTTAAAAAATTACACGTAACACTCATACAAGCAACAAAAATTAATGTACGTACATAATCAACTTTATTTCATAAAAGTTAATGTATAAATATTTAATTTCTAAATCGAGATACGGCGTTCTGCACCGCGCATAAAATTATACGTATTAAGTGTCAACTAGAGATCACGAATCAATTTTTATTAATTGATGAATGAACGAGCTGCACATACTAAAAAAGTATGTGCACAGAGTTTTGGTGGGGTCATTTTTTTGCTTGAGTTAAGTTTCTTGTGATCTCATTTCGATGATTGGCAGTCATTCTCTATAATAAATCGCATAGATTTCCTGGGGTTTTAAGACAAGGAATTTCTAATAACCTGCTAAACGGTTTGGACAGAAATCGACTTATTGATGTCTTTTGGCCTCCGTGGCGCACTTGACGAGTAGCCAGCTGCGAAGTGAGAGGCTGTGGGTTCGATTCCCACACCGAGGCAAATGTTTTTATGATCTACAAATATTTGTTCGGGTCGGGGTGTTTTGGGACCGCAAGTCCCTCGTAGTTCCTGATACCTACCATACATGATAACCTAGTGTGGGGTCAGGACTATGTGTGTGACTGTTGTATTTAGATATTATTATTATTATTATTTTGAAAGTTGTCTCAATTATCTACTATGTAAGCTACTCATCGCCGATCAAATACCTCTGTATTAGTACTAAAATGGTCCTTGAACTCAATGCTTGGCAGCAAACCCCGGTAAACCGACATGGGTAAAATTCAAATTCCTTGATCACGGAATCACTCAATCACAGAAATTGATTTCAACCAGTGACTTAACAAATACTATGGTAGACTGATGGTTATTTTTGTTGTGCAGTGAAGGAGTGCGATTTAGTTATATTGAATCCATAAGAATACATACGCACTCACGCCTGTAATCCCCGAAGGGGTAGACACAGATGCAACTAGTACATATAGCCACCATAAGGTACTAGGTAGGCTCCGATGGGTCTCTCCTGACGTATAATGTTTGATCCTCCTCGGGATATATTAAATTCGGTCATGTCACAATATTATAATGTAATATATCTTGAATATACAATCCTTCTATTATTAGGCCTCTATTGAAATGTCTAACAGACGCTAGTAAATTAAGACAAAGAAATATACTGTTGTGTAAACTATACGAAGTATTAAACAGATTTTCTTCAACTATTTATAAAACTATCTTAATTAAATCAGCTTTATAAAAACTGCATTCAAATCGGTTTATTAATTTAGGCGCTACGATGCAATAAACAGAAACACAGAATTACAGACCAACAAAGGGGCCAAACTTACAACATCTCTCTTTTTATCGGTGGTTAAAAAGACGGAGAGCTCTTGATGATACATTCTTAATTCCTAACTTTTAAAACTCAGATCGACACAATCTCTGCATGGACCAAGAACATGTAAACGCAACCAACATTGGCCTTAACATGCCTCGCCAATATTGGCTTTACGGAACTAAAATTCGCTTTAACGTTGAAATGAAATGAAATGAAATAGTTTTATTAATCATGTAGGCAATTAAAATAGCGTTTATGACAAGTCAGTACAAAATAAAGAAACTTATGTATAGAAATCATATCAACTAATGTATACATAACATTATCAAAATACACTGGGCAACAAAAAAAATTACAATATTTTTATTATGGAATAGTCCAGAATTGTTAAGTATTATTACTATTTTATTTTTTCTTCTTTTTATGGGTCGATATGGACCATAGGCATTACCGAAACGGCACGTGTTTTAAAACTACCACCGGATCCAAAACGACCCAGCCTGAGAAGACCCGGCGAAAAAATCTCAGTGGGCTTACCTACTTTACCACTGGATTTTACGCGGCGCGACCCAGTCCTCAGAAGATCCAGCTAGACAAACTCAGTGGGCTTATTTTTGGTCCAATTACTATTTACTATACGTTCCACACCAAAATTGGCTTTATAGCGTGTCTCAGGCATTAAGTAAGGCGCGTTGCGACTCCGCGGTGTAATCAAACACGCCCTTGTGAAGCTAATAGTACATTAGAGCAACCATCTCAACACGCCTTTAAATATTAACGCCGGGGGCGAGCACTTCAGTCTCCGAAAAAAAAGCCTTTTATTTGTGTATAACGAGATCTTACACGGCTTCTGTTACATAATGAGGTTTATTATTTCTAAGTAATGAGTTTCGTATACGCGTGGTGCTATTGATATCGACGCCTACAGTTTAATATCGGTTTCTATGTAATAATTGCTTTATTTCGGTGTATAAATAAGTTTTTTTTGCCTGAAAACGAAACGAGCAAATCGCTGTTGGTAAGCGCCACGCCTGCCTATAAACAGAAGTAACACATACAGAACCTTGAATTACAAAGCACTCTGAATCATTTTTTTTATTTGCTTGAATGATTAAATGAGCAAGTCGCTCGCCTGATGGTAAACGCCACACGCCTGTCCATAAACAGAAGCAACACCATACAGAACATGGACATTAAAAGAGGCCATAACCCATGAGTTTGTTTCGGCATTTCTTCTCATGGCTAGCCCTGAAATGCCGTCGTAAATGTAATATAGCTTAAAAAATTATTGACATGTAAAAGTGATATTTATGATCCAATTTACAGAATAAATGATTTGAATTTTGAATTTGAATTTGAACTTTAAATTATAAAGTGCTGCATGGCACTGGACTGCGTTCGAAACCCCGAGACATAAGTTATTAAGTCTCATAATGTCCAGTAATTTAACTGGCTTCAATGACCTTTAACCCAAAACACAGTAGTACTAACTTGACGGCAGAAATAGAGGAAGCGGTGGTGTCAACCCAGGGGCCCTCACGCATACGAGGGACTTACCACCTAGTAAATATTTAATAAACAGCGCACGTGTTTTTGTGTTTAGTCTACCAAAAACCCTTTTATATTATGTTCCTAGCACGTAATGATAACGGGAATTTTCTCGGAAAATTTTCTTTGTGGGCGCTAAGTGTTGTATGAAAGGAGGACGAGGAGTTTTACGAGTGGTAGAGCCACGCTGTAGACAATTTTGTCTACAGCATGAATGGGCCGGCTCGTCCGGGTCGTTACCACTGTCTCACAGAAAACCGGCGTAAAGTAGCAGCTTGCTGCTGCGTTTCGTATGGTGAGTGAGATATCCGGAGGCCCAAATCCCCTCCCCTTCCCAATCCCTTATTATCCCTTTCCTTTAAGGTCGGCAACGCGCCCATAATTCTTTTGTATTGTGGGCGTACATGGGCGGTGGAGATCACTTACCATCAGGTGACCCACTTGCTCGTTTGCTCCTGCAGAGGTAATCAATCGAAATACGGTTTACAAATAATAAAATAATTAAAGTATAAAAAATAATTTTGTTACATATTGTATAACTGCATACAAAGCGGACTTGCTGTTCTTCTCGCCCGTCACGGTCTCTTGTCTCAGTCGGCGCACCTCGGAAAGTAACAGCACCGTATCAAAGACATATTTCTAAGCATCATAATATAGCTTTACAACTCAAGAAAATGTTTGTTAACATTTCACAATACCAACCCGTCTATATATCTGAATGGGAACGTTATTAAAAACTTGCGCCCGGTTTTGTGATTTTAATTTTTACGTTAAACTTTTGCAATATTTCTTGTTGGAGGTCGGCACAAAACGGAATTTGCATATTCAGCAGTAGAATTTACGTCACAAACAATGCCCTATTACGGTACAATGGAAATGTCTTTAGTGTAGCGAGGGAACGCGCGGGTCGTGGCCGACCGTCACCAAGCTCAAAAGGCCACCGACGAAGCTGATTTACTGTGAGGACCTCTGGCCCGTGTTTAAACGAAAATTATACACAGGGCCCGCGACCTTTCCCTCCTAAAGTAACTAATTTATGAACTCGTGGTACACACCGGAGGTGCCCGCCCCGCTCTTGAAATTTTAAACGCGTGCCCTGCCGTATGCGCTGAATATTTGACATATATCACATGTCTTCACTTTTCTATCAACTCCTTTGTATATTACAGTTATGAATTCTTACTTGCCTCGGTGGCGCAGTTGTAATGCGTACGCGGTACGACTGCTGTGTTGAGATCTCGGGTTCGATCCGCCCATCGGGTAAAGTGATATTGGGTTTTTCTATCATAAAACCCGGAGTCTGGAATTATGCCCGGTATGGCGATAGGCTCGCCCCCTATCACATCATGGGACGGAAATAATCTCGACGAAAGCTGTTTACATGGCGTAGTTTAGGGAATTATGGCATAAGCTCACGTTTGATTTCCCAAATGGGTAGGCAAAGGTAGACTTGAAAGAATCTTTGACTGTTTGATGATTTATCAAAAACAATAATTAAATTAGCAACAAAAATCAAACAATATTGTGTATTTTCCTTTTAGCAGCATATAACAAGAGTCACAAGACACACTGCCCGGCTCTTTTAGTTGTGTTTCTATTTTGTTACTCTGTACATTTGGTTGTAAGATTTTATTATTTACTGAGTGGTAGAGCCACGCTGTAGCCAATTCTGTCTACAGCATGAATAGGCCGGCAAGTCCAGGTCGTTACCACTGTCTCACAGAAAACCGGCGTAAAGTAGCAGCTTGCTGCGGTGTTTCGTACGGTGAGTGAGATATCCGGAGGCCCACATTCCCCTCCCCTTCCTAATCCCTTACTTATGCCTTTCCTTTAACGTCGGCAACGCGCCTACGATTATTTTAGTATTGTGGGCGTACATGGGCGGTGGAGATCACTTACCATCAGGTGACCCACTTGCTTGTTTGCCGATCTGTCCTATAAAAAAAATAAAAATAAACTTATTATTCTTTATGTACTAATTTGTTTTAACTACTAACATTTGCTCGCGGTGCCACCTGCGTGAACGGCCTTTTCCGGGATAAAAGTAGCCTAAGACCTAGTACAGGTCATGGTGTACCTGTGTGCCAAAATTCATCTAAAACCATTCAGCCGTTAAGGCGTGAATGTTTATCCCGAAAAAGATATTCACGCAAGCGAAGCCGCGGACTAAAACTAGTTGTAGTATATAATGACTTCATGAAAACTAAAATTGCTTTTCAAATTTTACTACAAAATACGCCATTAAATTCCAAATCATTTTTGATTACTTTATGGCGATTTCAATAAATACAGAGCCTGTTTGCCCTAATGAGCTCTGTGAACTGACGTGGTATTATTAAATACAAGCTTTTGCTCGCGGCTCCACCCGTGTGAATAGACTTTTCCGAAATAAAACGTAGCCTATAACCGTCTCCAGGGTCCCATCTATCTCTGCATCAAAATTCATTAAAATCGGTTCACTGATTTAGGCGTGAAAGCGTAACAAACAAATAGTTATTTTTCATAAAAGTATCCTATGTTACTTCTCATATCTCCAAGAATATGTGTACAAAGTTTCATGATGATCGGTTATGTAGTTTTCGCGTGAAAGCGTAACAAACAAACTTCATTCACATTTATAATATTAGTATGAAGTATGATTGTTAGTATCGAAATGAATAATAACAGAAACTTATGAATAAATAAATAATAATAATAAATAAATACACCCAACAGTCACACACATAGTCCTGACCCCACACTAGGTTAACCTGTATCGTGGGCATCAGGAACTTCGAGGGACTTGCGGTCCCACAACATCCAGACCCGAAACAAATATTTTTGGATCACACAAGACTTTGTCTTGGTGCGGGAATTGAACCCACGGCCTCTCCCGCTGCGCCACGGAGGCGTTTTTGAGGTCCATACAATTTCATATAAAGCAGATGTGGTGCTATCGCCGTTATTTGATTTGCTTGAATGACGAGACGAGCACGTCGCTCGCCTGATGGTCAGCGACATGCCTACCTATAAACAGAAGTAACACCACATGGCACCGGACAGCGATTGTCACCCTGAGACATAAGTCGTTAAGTCTCATAATGCCCATTGTTTTCACCAGCTTAAATTCCCTTCAAATCGAATCACAATAGCGCTTATACATGCTTGGCGTCAGAAATAGACAAATCCAGACGGCCACTCGTATACGAGCGACCTATCACCGAATAAATTCTTGACTCTTGTAAATTCTTTACGCGATACGGTCTCCCTGTCTCGGTCGCGTATTTCAAAACGTGCCTTTAGATACATCTAGTAATCGGATGTAAGGATCGGACTATTTTATAAGCTACATATTGACAGCCTCCGTGGCGCAGCGGGCGAGTAGCCGGCTGCGAAGCGAGAGGCCGTGTGTTCGATTCCCATACTGAAACAAATGTTTGTGTGATCCACAAAAATTTGTTTCGGGTCTGGGTGTTGTGGGACCGCAAGTCCCTCGTAGTTCCTGATACCCATGATTCAGGTTTACTTAGTGTGGGGTCAGGAATATGTGTGTGACGGTTGGGTGTATATCTGGAGAATTGTTGTTTTTGTGTGGATAACTGTTTAAATTACATTAGTTGCTTTTAACTTTGTAGTGTAATTTCAATATAGTTAATATCAATTATAGCTCAGGAGTGATGCGGCCTATAGAGACAAAGGTCGCAAGTTCGTAACCAACTCCACGAGTACCTTAACCGTCTATAATCATTGTTAACGCTTGCTTTAGCGGTGAAGCAAAATCGTGAGGAAACCAACATACTTCAGAAGTTCTGCATAAAAAAATCCTTAGGTATGTGAAGGTACGTGACTCTGCCAACCCGCGAAATAAAACTAGCTAATATTTTATTGCGGTTTAATTTTTATTTTAGTCCCCACGTTTCTCCCGTGTGAGTCTCTCCCGAGACCATGAAGGCTGAAAACCTTTCGAAACGTCGGGACTAAAGTAAAAATTAAACCGCAATACAATCCGTATAAACTAGTTTTATTTCAATGTATTATAATAATAATAATAATTAAAATATATTTCAGGCACAGCCCATAAAGTGTTATGGTCTTATCCATAATAAGTTATCGGAGCTTTATAAGGCCGTTATTAGATGATTGATAAAAATTGTTATTCATAATCGTTCTATAACGCTAAAACGCTCATTAACTCTCCTATAAAGTGTCACTATTTTAAAGAAGCCATAACTCTTCTATAAACCTATTTTAAGCGTTCGATAGTGAACAACATGGCCGACATCGGTCAGCTGTTCGTATTTGACGTTTATTTTTACGTCTTCTGACATATTGTTTTTTAATTTATTACTTTTTATACATTTATAACGGCTTCGCCCTATTATACATTTCGCCAATGAGAAGTACTATATTGTATATTTTCAACTCTTCCCAAGAACGACGAAATATAAACGGTTTATACCTTCGATAAGCGTTTTATTATGAATAAGACCCTTAGTATTTACAATATCTTATAAAATTAATGTTAGTAAATATACAGATATAATATAATTTTTATATCACTTTAGGGCAAAGTGTGGAGTTTCATCCAATGTCGCAGCATTGGAGAGTCCCACCTGTCTACGAACACCCTTAAGATGCTATTGTCGCTACCGCGTATACGTGCAAGTAGCGAGGCACATCTTTTACGCATAATAGCAGCGAAACCATCTATGCGTCTATCCCCGAACATCTTCGATGCGCTACAGCGCCACGGTAAACCCAACAGCACCCTAAGGGCGTTATTATTATGTTATATTCGCGTAAACATAGGATTTCACAAAGTATTACAAATTCGAACACAACTGATCTGACACTAATACGAGTAGATTTGCACCGTAAATACTAAAACGGAAACTTAGATATGTTCCCGTATAGGTAAAGTTCAGTCATAACTCACACAAGCAATGTTACCAAGCAAATAAGTAACTTCGGAGTGAACACTATTAACTGCTTAGTAGTTTAAGAAATGGCCTCAATTTACCCTTAGTGTAATCTAGTTTACGCTTAATCAAAATTCCGGGTCAAGCTCGCTGGATGCTAGTTTATAGCACGTAAGTAGTATTACGTGGGTGCATAAATTATCACACCTCTTGGGTACCTTCAGTGTGGGTCACGCGTGACTGATTTTGATTGGGCTTGTCCCTGTAAAGTTAGTTTGACTGATATTGTTTTATTGTAGTGTTAGAATTTATACTGCCTTGGTGGTGCCTATATTTAGACTGCCTTGGTGGCGCAGTTGCAATGCGTATGCGTTACGATTGAGGCCAACGCTGAGGTCTCGGTTTCGATCCCCGGGTCGGGTAAAGTGGTATTGGGTTTTTCTATTACGAAATGCTCAGTACCAGCCCGGAGTCTGGAATTTGTACCCGGTATGGCGATAGGCTCGCCCCCTATCACATCGTGGGACGGAGATACGTTCCGAGAAATGTGGGTGTACAGGTTACACCTCTGCCTACCCCTTCGGGGTTTACAGGCGTGAGTGCGTATGTATGTACCCTAACAGTAGTTTATGTTTAGGTGGCAGGCCTCTTTAGGCTGCTTTGTCTATTTCTGCCGCCAAGCAGTACTCTGTCAGCGATGTTGTGTTTCGGTTAAAAGGATATTGAAGCCAGTGAAATTACTGGCTATTATGAGACTCAACATCTTATGTCTCGGGGTGACGAGCGCAGTCTAATGCCTTCAGTACTTTGTAATTCAAAATCCTGTGCGGTGTTGCTTCTGTTTATAGAGCTAACTGCTCGTTTCGGAGTCCCGTCTAACTTTAGTGTGTGGGTTGGAAAATTCTGATAGTGGGTGAGTAGCCAACTGTGAAGCGTGTCAGGGGTTCGAGTCTGGCACCTAGACATAATGTTTTTGTGTGATCCACAAATATTTGTTTTCGGTGTGGGTGATTTCAAAGGGGTTGACGTCAAGCAGGCGGCCGGTCGTAAAATCCAAATTATTAGGTTATATGTGTTAAAAAAGCTTGTTACGTCAACCCCACTGCGAGTGGGATAAGGGCAGGTGGAAGAAGCAGAGGTTGTATAGTTTTTGAGACATAGGATATTTTCAGTTACATTATAACCCTTCACTATGCGTGCTCCGACACGCACTAGACCGCTTTTTTTATTTCGAATGATCATATTTTACAGGCTTTGAAGTAGAAGGATCACCTTCCAATCGAGATACTTTCCATAATTCCTATCTTATTTATATTCATTGAACTTGTGCCTTTACTTTCAAAGATCAAACGTCGCAAGGTACGTGGGGATTAAACCAATATTCATATAACAAGTGTAAAAGTCTGTTTTAAGGTATGCGACCGAGACAGAAGGCAATTCTAGTAATTTTAAATATCATTCCGATCTAGTCTCAGCGTCAAGAAAGTTGCAAATGGCATTCTCTTAAACCAATAATTAACGTCAAATGCACCTAGCATTAGCAGTAGCATTATACCGTTTTGGCTTCAGTCAACTTTTAGTCTATATTCAATCTCATTACGATCTATGTTCACATTTGACGTTGATTATTGTTTTAAGAGAATGCCATTTGCAACTTTCTTGACGCTGAGACTAGATCGGAATGATATTTTGAACATTTAAAATTACGAGAATTGGCCTCCTGGACTGCGGTTCGTATCACGAGTTAGGCAATAGCGACAAATCCGCTTTGTAAATACAAACTGTAGATAGTTTTGGCCAGTTTTGCACGAATTGACCGGATCGTTACCATTGTCTCACAGAAAAACCACGTAAAGTAGCGGCTTGCTGCTGCATTTGGTACGGTGAGTGAGATATCTGGTTGCCCAAATCCCCCTCCCGCCTCCCCTTCATTATCCCTTAATTATCCCATTCCTTGAAGGTCGGCAACGCGCTCATGATTCTTCTTGTGTTGTAGGCGTACTTGAGCGGTGGAGATCACTTGCCATCAGGTGACCTACATGCTCGTTTGCCGACTTATGCTATAAAAAAACAATTCTATAGAATCGGTCCAGCTTCGCACGATCCTATCTCGGTCGCCTATATCAAAACGTCCCTAAATAATTGACGTGTATTGCGGTGCCTTTTTTTAGTCGCGTACGTCAAAAAGGTGCCTTAAATGGATTTTATTTCATATTTTCTTTTCATAACTATTAAATTACATTTACAGACTGAACGATCATATATAATATACTCACTTATAACGGATAAACGATTGACACAAAAATACCAAAGCAAAACAGCTGAATTTTTTCCTTTGATAACATAGATAAATACTTTGAAAGGTTTTATCATATCTTAATATAATCCCTAAAAGCGTGTAAAAAGGTGGTTAAATAATACGTTTCTATGGAAAATAATAAAATCTGATCAAATTTCCTTTTTTATAGGATAGGCGGGCAAACGAGCAAGCGGGTTACCTGAGGTAGGTGGTCTCTACCGCCTATGTATGCTCATGGTGTCAGAAGTATCATGAAAGCGTTGCCAACCTTAAACGAAAAGAATAATTAAAGGATTGAGAAGGGGAGGGGGATTTGGGCCTCCCGATATCTCACTCACCGTAGGAAACGCAGCAGCAAGCCGCTTCTATACTGCGGCTCTTTTGTAAGACAGTGGTAACCCAGTCGAGCCGAGCCCTTAAAGGCCGGCAATGCATCGACAATTCCTCTGGTATTGATGATGTCCATGGGCGGCGGTGATCACTCACCATCAGGTGACCGGCTTGCTCCGTTGCCCCGTCTTTCATAAGAAAAATGTGTATTCCAAAGTTTTATATACGTCATTCATGAGGAAAATACGAATCTACGAGTACACGAGTGCATTTACTGTTGTGTGAATAACATCCGATATTAATAACAGCAAAAATACACGAAAGTTTCTTTTACGTAAGAGGAAACCTCTCACAAATATTATTTGTGGTCACACTGAACGACACGGGTCTCTCTGATGTCGCGTATATTTCGTATGTCAAAGATCTGTTATGTTTATTTTCTTTTACACACAGTAAAAGCGGCGGGAAACTGTAATGTAATTACTGATGAGTGAGGACAGTTATATTGATTTAGTATGCTAGCGCATTATGCTATGCCTATGCTCCCCGAAGGGGTAGGCAGAGGTGTCACTAGTAAAATATCCACATTATAATGACCCATAGTATGAATTACATTTTTCCCTTTTGATAACCTAACCTAATAATAGGCCTATGAAATTGCCGTTCTGTACGAAAAAACTAAGTATTTTATTTCCATTTTTTTATTTCTATTAAGCAAAGTACCCACCCATGCTATATATGGATTCATCGAAGAAATCATCTGGACGGCAGGCAATAAACTCTTCAAAGGCATTTTATACCGCCTCTCGGGTATAGATTTTATTCCTACCAAAAAGTTCACACAACCATTTGCCTCGGTCAAAGACTTTAATGTATACCACTAGACGGACTGTTTAGAAGTAAAATTGCGCCACATAACGCGGGAGTTTGACAGCTCTCAAACAGGGAGGGCGATAGGGGTTCTAGTTGAGAGTAAGCGAGATAGTTATATTGAGTTACGGTCAAATATTCGCAACTTAGTGGTACAATCTCTATGTACCGCGCAGCTTGTCTAGTAGTATCCATTAAAGTATTTGGCCTCGGTGCGGAAATTGAACCCGCGGCCTCTCGTTTCACAACCTGCTACTATCCCGCTGCGCCACGGAGGCTGTCTCAAATGGAACTCAAAAAATAAAAATCCTTATACAATATTTAAAGTCACCTAAAAAACTTGTATGACAAGTATTCGCAAGAAACAGAGTGTTATTTCGCTCGTAAACTGGCAGGTACTTCAGTATTCATGTATTTATGCACATGCCTACACCCATCTTTGTTTTGGAGTCCACGAGCACGTGTGAAGCGAGGCTGGTTAAATTATTTTATGTATACCAAGAGCTGAGAGAGAGAGAGAGACTGCCTCGGTGGCGCAGTTGTAATGCGTATGCGTTACGACTGAGGCTGACACTGAGGTCTCGGGTTCGATCCTCGGGTCGGGTAATATTGGGTTTTTCTATTACGTAATGCTCAGTATCGGCCCGGAGTCTGGAATTGTGCCCGTTATGGCGATCGGCTCGCTCCATATCACGTCATGGGACGGACACACACTCGGCGAAATGTGGGTGTACTAGTTACACCTCTGCCTACTCTTTCGAGGATTACAAGCGTGAGTGCGTATGTATGTATGTGTGCTGCCAAATTATGCGGTTTGACAATTTTCAGTTTTTACGAATTAATGCGAATATTAAATGAATGCCCGAACATCTGCCTAAGTCTATACCTACTCTTGAAATACAATTTCAATATGGAAACAATTTTAAATTGCGATTTCGTTCATTTTCATACTCTGGACGCCAATCAAAAGGAATTAATAATTATTATTATTTTACAATTTCTTTATCGTTTTTTTGTCATAATTGCCTGTCGCATTCTATTGCACGCCACACGCGTCTAACTTCACGGTAAACGATACGAACTGAAGACGATTTTAATTATCAGAGTTGTGATTTTATTGAGATTGTAGTCTTAATGGGAGTGGAATCTCCTTGGAATGGGATTCATATTATACTTTAAAGAGTAGACCAGCAGGCCAGTCGCTCTACAAAACAATAAGTACATAATTTAATAAGTATATGTGTTGTTATAATAAATAAATAAATAATAAATAAGTAAATACACCCAACAGTCACACACATAGTCCTGACCCCACACTAGGTTAACCTGTATCGTGGGTATCAGGAACTACGCGGGACTTGCGGTCCCACAACACCCAGACCCGAAACAAATTTTTGTGGATTAGACAAACATTTGCCTCGGTGTGGGAATCGAACCCACGGCCTCACGCTTCGCAGCCGGCTACTCGCCCACTGCGCCACGGAGGCTGTCTAATAATAATTTATTTGTTGGATCAAGTTACAGAGACTCATTAGTGTTATGTATATGTAATATATATTTTTTACATATGCTCTCACGCTTGTAATCCCCGAAGGCGAAAGCAGAGGTGTAACTAGTACACCCACATTTAACCGAGCTTATCTCCGTCCCATGACATGATAGGAGGCTAGCCGATCGCCATACCGGGCACAATTCCAGACTCCGAGCTAATACTGAGCATTTCGTAATAGAAAACCCCAATATTACTTGTACCCGTCCCGGGGATCGAACCCGAGACCTCAGCGTCAGAAAAAAAGCGTCAAAAGTAGTTTTTTTTATTTCAATTTTTATGTTAAGTGCCTTTAAGGCAAAGACCTCGGCAGTACCGTGAGCTGAATATTTATAAGTTTATGTACCTGGGTATCTCCTTAAAGTCCCCTCAGATGCCTGGACTGGGGAAACTTTGCATAACTTGTTTATTGAAATCCTACCCAAGAGTTCGAATAAATTAATTCTGGATCAGAGTGAAATCTCAGTTTATTTTTACTTAAGATTATGATTTTTGTTTTGAATATAATTTTAATTTTTCCCGTCGAAAAAATCGCATAACTTCGCTAAATTCCACCCATTTGGATGATTCCTTTATCATTCATAAGAATATACCTATCTCAAGTTGGGTCTATTTAAATTTCATTTAGAAATCCAAACACCTAAGGGGTGAATAGGACATGAAAGACTAAACATTCAGCATTTAGGTATACATTGACTTTCCACAAAAAAAAAATCTAATAAATAAAAATGTTTAAAAAAAAGTAGACCGGACTCAAAAATACTACAAAACTAATTTTAAAAAATCAATTTTGATTCGGTAGTTTCTGTCAATAATTCATGGTGATCAGTTACCATCAGGTGATAGGTCCGTTGCCCCCTCTTTCATAAAAAAAAACCTCAACAAAATGCGGTGTCATAAATGTTACCCCTATGTCTGTGTAGGTATGGTAGGTCCTAAACGAGTGGACCGATTTAAATGTTTTTTTTAATAAGGGGTGGTTTTATCGAAATGGTAAGACCATCAACCATTGCTAAGAAGCTATGTTTGAAGAAATTCTGTAGTATCAGTAGTTTCAAAATTAGATATGAAAGGTACGTTTTGAGGTATGCAAACAAGACACTAGGCGGGTAGATACGTATCCTTTGTATACGTGCGACTGTTTCTATACAATTTTCATACATCGGCCGTGTCGATTTCGTTCAAAACGTTCCTTATGGTGTAGTTAGCTGCCGTTACTCGTTTTTTTTAAAATATTAGCTGAATGACGAGACCACCCGGTCGCTCGCCTGATGGTAAGCGCCACACCTGGTCATAAACAAAAGCAACGCCAAACAGAGCTTTAAATAACAATGCACAGCATGACACTGGACTGCACTCGTCACCCCGAGACATAAGGTGTTTAGTCTCATAATGCCCAGTAATTACACTGGCTTCAATGTCCTTCAAACCGGAACACAACAGTGCTAACACACTGTTGCTTGGCGCCAGAAATAGACAAAGCGGTGGTACCAACGCAGCCGGCCTCTCGCATACGAGGGAGCTACCGCCTTGTATAATTTAATACATATATATACATAAGCACTCACGTCTGTAATCCCCGAAGGGCTACACATTTCGCCGAGCGTATCTCCGTCCCATGATGTGAGAGGGGGTGAGCCTATCGCCATACCGGGCACAAATTCCAGACTCCGGGCTGATACTGAGCTTTTCGTAATAGAAAAACCCAATATCACTTTCACCCGACCCGGGGATCGAACCCGAGACCTCAGCGTCAAGCCTCAGTCGTAACGCTTACGCATTACAACTGCGCCACCGAGGCAGTATAATTTAATAGTAATAATATTTATCAATGGAACTTTCGTATCCTCTAAATGGAACATAATATACGTATTAGTTTACGTGGGATGTGACCTTTCGGTTCAATCAGGTGGAACATTTCGGTGCAGATCCAGGCACATTGGACAAATGTCAGTGATTCGGCTCAATATTACGTTTCTGAATTCGACGAGTTTTTTTTGTGTCTATAACCACGCATACTCCGCCAAATGTGGTCTGATTTGGACGACTCTTATTTTATTCGAAAGAGCAAAGCTTAAAGTTGATACAATTTTAATTTCATGAAAAAATTCCACCCCTAATTGGGTGTAATCGGGGATGAAAGATTCACTTTTCATAATTCTTTCAAATAAAAAATTGGCGGAATCGTACCTATGTCCAATTGAGAAATCGAATTCCCTGGAACTCATGATCTTACACAAACAATACCAAAATGTACAAAACACTCCTGAATATTTTGAACTGAGAAAAATCAAAATCGCACACAAATCCCAAGAATAGCATACAGCGATGCAATTTCAAAAGCCGCTAAATCGTAATATTATCCATGGAGATGAGAATAACTCCACTGGGCAGCGTTCGCTCGCCATTAAATCCTGGCAGGCCCACCCCACCCTTCTGTCATCTCCACCGCCCCCACGGAATCCACACTAGATCCGCACACACCGGCCCTCATGCAAATTATTCAGAAAGTGTGCGAATAACGCATGCCCAACTCACCGGCGTACAACAACGTAAGCTCCATTTGTGGTGGACTCACACGCTTGAGGTTATTTTTATACAGAGGTGTAAGTAATAATTATGGATTATTTTTGAAGTGAAAACTTCTTTAGCCGCGTTGGGCACATTTTGGTAGGGGGAAATCATATGGGTTCGCGTCACCGACATGCTTATAGCAGTGTAGCTGTAGCTATACAGCTGCTGTAGTATTATGCAACATTAGTACTGAGTATATCTAATAAGTGAAATTGAATGGATTTAGTGAAAAGTTCAATGTGTATATACTGTGCATTGTTGACATAGTGTTTTTGTTTGATTATTATTTGAATCGTTTAATTGTAGAATCATTGTGCAGTACAATAGTGAGTACTAATAAACCATATAAACATGTATATAATTGTTGCTCGGAGTGTCAATAGATGTGAAAACCAGATTGATGTTGGTAATTTTTAATTCAAACATTATGAAATTTCAAATTTTAATACTTAAAGTTCCAAGTTTTCACTTCTATCAGCAGTCTCTACAACTGCCAATTTTTTTATTAGAGTGTATGTGGCCCACAACATCTTACGCTCAGAGCCAAGCTCACCTGCACGTGGTACACTCTGCTGATTAACGGACGAGGCAATGGCGAAACTTGATCCCGTTGCGGGGTTTGGGGGTCAAACAATGGGTCGCCAAAACCAAATTCCGTCAAATCTATGGTACGAAGGGGTACCCTGGTGTTAAGCCATAATGCCAGGCAGAAGGAAGAAGAAAGTTCATGACAAGACGAGCACGTCGCTCGCCTGAGGGACAGCGCCACGCCTGCCCATAAATAGAAGCAATACCGCACAGAACTTTGAATTACAAAGCATTGCACGGCATTGGACTGCGTTCAACTCGTCCCCCAGTGACATAAGATGTTTATGAATATGGGGATATTCATAAGACCTCATAGTGAGTGCGAATGCATAGTGTCGATTTATCTAACTGTCATTGGTTAGTTTTTGGCGCTAAATTAAGACAGACCAATCAGGTACCTACACAGCATTGGACACTTGGCAAACAGCTTACTTAAGTACATACATACGCACTCACGCTTGTGATCCCTGAAGGGGTAGGCAGAAGTGTAACTAGTACACCCACATTTCGCCGAGCGTATCTCCGTCCCACGATGTAATAGGGGGCGAGCCTATCGCCATACCGGGCACAAATTCCAGACTCCGGGCTGATACTGAGCATTTCGTAATAGAAAAACCCAATAACTCTTTACCCGACCCGGGAATCGAACCCGAGATCTCAGCGTTGACCTCAATCGTAACGCGTACGCATTACAACTGCGCCACCGAGGCAGTCTTACTTAAGTGCTGTTGTGAATACGAGCCTAAGTCTAAGTCTCCCAGTAATTTCACTTTAAACAAAACTACCTCCAATCTGTCTCTACTATTTGAAATAAAACTAGTTTATACGGATTTTACCGCGGTTTAATTTTTATTTTAGTTTTATTTCAATGTGTAATTTTCGCGTAAACCTAAGAAATCACTGTCTCTAACTACTACTTAAAAAATATACTTTTCTTGACATAAAGGCAAATAGAAGGTAAATAATTTGGTGGTAAGGTGATTCAGCGGTCCCAGACGCTTTTAAAGACGAAAAGTAATTAACATTATTTTCATACTAATTACGAGTTTGGTATTTTCTGCTGAAGGTTTCTTAAATTTTTCATTTAATTAGAATTCTTGTCTGTCTGTTAAAATTATTGTATAGATTAAAAGGACGGTCTCAGAGATGCAACTCATTATATAAGCTGACACCTATACAGATACACACCCGAAGAGCGTGGAGAGGTACGTTAAATAAATAATACTAATGTAATAATCTTATATTTTATATACATACGCACTCACGCCTGTAATCCCCGAAGGGGTAGGCAGAGGTGTAACCAGTACACCCACATTTCGCCGAGCGTATCTCCGTCCCATATATGATAGGGGGCGAGCCTATCGCCATACCGGGCATAAATTCCAGACTCCGGGCTGATACTGAGCATATCGTAATAGAAAAACCCAATACCACTTTACCCGACCCGGGGATCGAACCCGAGACCTCAGCGTTGGCCTCAATCGTAACGCGTACGCATTACAACTGCGCCACCGAGGCAGTTATATTTTATATCTATAGGTTTTTGAGTGATGTAGACAGTTTTGTCTATAGCATGAATGGGTCGGCTCGACCGGGTCCAGTATCTCACCGAAAACCGGCGTAAAGTAAGGGCTTGCTGCTGCGTTTTGTGCGGTGAGAGATATACGGAGACTTAAATCCTTCCTAATCCCTTGATTATCACTTTCCTTTAAGGCAACGATTCTTCTGGTATTGTGGGCGTACATGGATGGTGGAGATCACTTACCATGCTCGTTTGCCAGCATATGATATAAAAAAGACAGATGGCGTAGACTTAGTAATACAGTTTGCATCTTTTGGGTACGTAACCCTAAAAAGAGCCAAACAAGGACCAGGAGGCCAATTCTAGTAATTTCAAATGTTCAAAATATCATTCCAATCTAGTCTCAGCGTCAAGAAAGTTGCAAATGGCATTCTCTTAGACCAATAATCAACGTCAAATGCACCTAGCATTAGCAGTAGCATTATACCGTTTTGGCTTCAGTCAACTTTTATTCTATATTCAATCTTATTACGATCTATGTTCACATTTGACGTTGATTATTGGTTTAAGAGAATTCAATATGCCATTTTGATCGGAATATTTGAACATTTGAAATTACGAGAATTGGCTTTCAGGAATTTATAATACGCACGCAAAACTTTTTCACACGGGCGTGTAACAGTACAGTACAGCTTATGTTTAATTTTCTCCGAGACTAATTCAATTACTGACTATACATTACGTACAATGTGCTTTTAATTAAACTTACCCCGAACCAACTTTGTGCCAACCTAATTATGTACATGTACAAAATAATACACGGTTTTAATTTCCTTATTTGTCTGCGTGAGGCAAAGTTACTCAATCTTACAATTAATTAATTATTTGATAAAATCTATACTAATATTATAAATCTGATGAGTTTGTTTGGTTGAACGCGCTAATCTCAGGAACTACTGGTCCGATTTGAAAAATTCTTTCAGTGTTAGATAGCCCATTTATTGAGGAATGCTATAGGCTACATAACATCACGCGCGGGCGGAGCCGCGAGCAAAAGCTAGTTGTTCTATAAGAAAATCATCGATGTTTCATTTTTAGTTCTAATTATGTACTAGCTTTTGCTCGCGGCTCCGCTCTCGTGAACAGCCTTTTCTGGGATATAAAGTAGCTTATAATCGGGATAATAAGTAGCCTATAAACGTCATCAAAATCTGTTTAGCGATTTAGGCATTAAAGCGTAACAAACAAACAAACTCATTTTCGCATTAAAAAGATTATAGTTGGAATATAAAACCCATGAATACCAACTTCAAAAACTAACACAAGAAGTAACCTATGTATAACTAGCTTTCCCAGGTGGTTTCACCCGCAACATATAGAGGGTGTGATTGCAGCGCCACCTACCGGATCCAATTGTGAATCTAAACCATCCAGGGCGCCACCCAAACGCATACAAAAAAAATCATTCAAATCTGTCCAACTATTTAGGAGGAGTTCAGTCACATACACACGTACAGTAGAATTATATATTAAACTAGCTGTTGCCGGCGGCTCCGCCCGCGTGAACGCCTATTTCCAGGATTAAAGTAGTCTAGTCGCATCAAGCGAGTCCCGTCATCGCGATCGGTGTGAGAAACGCGCTTCACAAAAATACTAATATCACTTTTAAAATATAGGGGTTGATCGTACAGGGTTGCTACTAGGCTACTTTAATCCTGGAAATAGGTATTCACGCGGGCGGAGCCATGGGCAACAGCTAGTCTAATATATAAAATTCTCGTGTCACAATGTTCGTTCCCATACTCCTCCGAAACGGCTTGACCGATTTTTATGAAATTTTATATGCACATTCAGTAGGTCTGAGAATCGGCTACTATCTATTTTTCGTCCCCCTAAATGTTAAGGGTGGTCCACCCCTAAATTTTAATTTTTATTTTTAGTAAATTTTTTATGTTTTTATTTTTATAATATACAGCATTAAAAAATACATACAACCCTAAATTTTCACCCCTTTACGACCAACCCCTATTTTTTAATGGCGATATTAGTATTTTTGTCAAGCGCGTTTCTCACCGGGGGCGCCCACTAGGCTACTTTAATCCTGGAAATAGGCGGAGCGGGCGGAGCCGCGGGCAACAGCTAGTAAAACTATTTCAAGTAACATAATTTTTATTAAACCTATTTTTACTTTATATAAGAATACAAAGTTAATGTGTTAGGTCCGGCAATCAAAATGTGTGTTTTTATATTAACTTTAGATGTTGAGACGAGCTAGTCGCTCGCCTGATGGTAATGCCTACTCTTATACAACAACACGAGTCAGAACTTCGTATTATGAAGTACAGCAGGGCACTGGACTGCACACGTCACCCCAAACCATAATATGTTAAATCTCATAATGGCCAGTAATTTCACTAGCTGTAATGTTCTTCAGATCTGAACAAAACAGAGCTTATTCACTGCTGCTTGACAGAAATAGACATAGCAGCATAGCCGCTACTTTACGTCGATTTCCTGTGAGAAAGTGGTAACGAACCGGTCGAGCCTGCCTATTCGTGATGTAGACAAGAGTATTTACAGCGTGGCTCTACCACTCAAAAATTACAACAAATATTTTGCTTGCATCACGGTGCATGACTAATTGGGCCACTGCCTCACCTTTACGGATACAAGCGTGAGCTTATATACGCACTCACGCCTGTAATCTCCGAAGGGGTAGGCAGAGGTGTAACCAGTACACCCACATTTCCCCGAGCGTATTTCCGTCCCATGATGTGATAGGGGGCGAGCCTCAGTCATATCGCGTACGCATTATAACTGTGCCACCGAGGTAGTCACAAACGTTAGCTTATGTTATATTATGTTAAATTACTAAGCTAATACTAAGATTTCGTGAAGCATTTCTTTTGTTATTTGAAATGTGTCGATCACAAGTTGAGAACCACTCGCGTAATGCTTTTACGTTGTTGTGTTTTGGATAAGTCTTAATTAAAGAGTTGCGTTACGAACTGAGCCAGTATAATATCATTTGTAAACCGCTATACCAAATACGAATATGAAGTGCCAGTTTCACCTCTGAGTAAATAAATGTCTATTTAACAAATAAATGTGGGCATATATATTTTTGTTTTTATAGTGCCATAATTTTTAATATTAAGAATATGTACAATTTAATATTTTAACGTGGAATGGAACGTAAGATGAGTGAATGAAAGAGAGCTATAAGTATGAAAGAGACAGAATATACAACGTAAGAAGGAATGGCGGACGCGGGCGGACGCTTGAGTTTAAAAAAAATTGTTATGACGTTTAATAATTAAAAGAGTTAGTACAAATACATTAGTAATCCTGCGTGAAAGGCCGACTCCTACATAAAATTAAATCGACTCAAACAAATCTTCTTTGACGCACTTCCTAGTGAGCCAATCTCTGCTATATATAAGGTGGTTCTGTATACAACCTGTATTTATGTACGATTGTTCGCGATTTTGTCAAAAACGAATGAATACATTTTGTATATTGTTTCACTTTCGTTCCACCTGCCTCTATCCCACTCACAGTGGGGTCGGCGCAACATAATTTTTAACACATGTTACAGAAAGATTTAGATTGAAATTTTTACGACCGGCCGTCGGACTGACGTCATCCCCTCTGGGTAGAAAACACTGACCCGAAACTTGATGGACCCGAAACTTGATATTTGTGGATCACATAAACATTTGTCTAGGTGCGGGAATCGAACCCACGGCCTCACGCTTCGCAACCGGCTAGTCGCCCACTGCGCCACGGAGGCTGTCAAACACTTATTACACAACATCCACGTAAACTTCATATAACAGATAAAATATGTGACACCATAAAAAATAAAAAATATATTTAAATAAAATAAATACACCCAATAGTCGCAGTGGGCGACTAGCCGGTTGCGAAGCGTGAGGCCGTGGGTTCGATTCCCGCACCTAGACAAATGTTTGGCTGATTCACAAATATTTGTCTCTGATCTGGGTGTTGTGGGACCGCAAGTCCTTCGTAGTTCCTGATACCCACGATACAGACCTACCTAGTGTGGGGTCAGGACTATGTGTGTGACTGTTGGGTGTATATATAGGGTGTGTATAAGCCCTAAGTGCACCTAAACCCACATGAATATCAACGTTACAATAAAGAATATTTTTATGACTTTTTTAATACTCGCCGCTCTCATAAATCAAGGACTTCCGCGGCCCCCTTTGAATTTCCGTGCTACGATGATATACCGCCTTTGTGACAATGCCGCCCTTACCCATACACCAATATTCTCTTTGACACCGACGCTAATTGAATACGAGGTATTTTTCGTGTCAAATATCAGCCCTGTATACACTGTCCTACTTATCGTGGATCTCGTCTATTAATAAGAGTTTTTTTTGCCCACTACGTTAGCCTAATATGGATTGACTTAAAATGGCAATTTTTTCAAGATCTAAAGAGGTTCGAAAAGATTTTTATTCCTGGATTGGGAATCTTTTTTTATTATTTTTAATTAGCTTGAGTGACGAAACTAGCAGGTTGCTCGCCTGATGGTAAGCGTCACTCCTGTCCATAAACATAAGCAACACCACACAGAGCTTTGAATTACAAAGCACTGCCTATAGAATATTTTAAATTTCTCAGTTTAAATGTATCACCTAAAAACAGTCACACAAATAGCAATGATCCCATAATTGTATTACGAGTCTTGTGACGTGGGTATCAAGAACTACGGGGAACTTACGGTCTCACAATACCCAGACCCCAAACAAATATTTCTGGATTAGACAAATATTTGACTCGGTGCGGGGATAGAACCTGCTGTCTCACGCTTCACAATCGGCTACTCGCCCACTGCGCCACGTAGGTTACTATAATATAAATATCCTATTATTCTGCTCTTTACGAACTATCTGGATCTCATTAATTATTTACAGATTCATGTTTTAATGAATAATAACTAAAGAATCCATTAGAATTATAATAACCCTTTTTTGGTAATCTAAATATGACTTTAAAGTACCTATCAGCATAATTATACCAAAAGTACCAGACTAATTTCTAAATATCAGCTTCAAACAAAGATGTTATAATACTAGTTTGTACTTCAAAATTTATTTATTTGTTAGAAACACCATTATACGTGAGAACAGTAATTATGATTTCATAATAATTCATTAAATAATAAATGACGTGCTTACCTTTTCAGAATGTTTACAAATATATATATTTTTAATTAGTTATATGACGAGACGTGCAGTTCGCTCGCTTGATGGTAAGCGCCACGCCTACTCATAAACAGTAACACCGCCACACATAACTTTGAATTATAAAGCACTGCATGACACTGGCCTGCACTCATCATCCCCAGACATAAGTTGTTGAGTCTCATAATGTCCAGTAATTTTACTGGATTTAATATTATTATCCGTCAAATCGGAATACAACCGTAATTAACCTAGTTGTAAATAAATCTATTCAGAAGTATACAATGTATGACTGTTTTATAAATTAACAACAGCGGAATCAAACAAATGAATAACAACCTAGAAATTTCGTCAACCACGTTTACCAAATTGTAATAATATCAACCAAGATGGCTTTCCACTCTCTAGCTCAGGTTTCTCACTTTGACTGCGTACTAAGCCAGGTGTAATAATGAATATTGCAGCAGTTCTGACAGAGTGAGATCGGCTGCCCACTGGACCGAAAAAATTATCTTCCTACTAATATTATATTTTATATATTTTCTATTACGAAATGCTCAGTATCAGCCCGGAGTCTGGAATTTGTGCCCGGTATGGCGATAGGCTCGCGCCCTATCACATCGTGGGATGGAGATACGCTCGGCGAAATGTGGGTGTATTAGTTACACCTCTGCCTACCTTCGGGGAATATAGGCGTGAGTGCGTGTATACTAATATTATATTTGAATGTTTGAATGTTTGAATGTTTGTCAGTTTGTGTATTTGGATGTAATCAATCACGCGTGCGAAGCCGTGAGCAAAAGCTAGTAAATTAAAGAAATGAAGACAGTTTGCAAAATATATGGTTCAAATTTGAATGATTGTAGAGGCGAGGCAAATTAACTTGAACGGTATCAGCGTCCTCGACTGGTCGCACAAATACTATGCGCTGTTTGACGGATGATAGCACAGGATCGGAGTCCGGACGCGTCGCTCCACTCGTTTGATTTATTAACGAATCGCCTTTCAATTGAGATTTTTATGCTGAAGTTGAAATTCGTTTGATTGATGGGAATTTAATTGATGAAAACTAAATTTCGATCTAATAACTTTATTTACCATGTTAATGATAAAAATATGGTGTAGTATAAACTTCTACTGATGCAAGTCAAGAGGCACTTCTCTCTACGAATATAATGATTGGTATCCCACTTATGATAGCATATTAAACATTATTTAATTTTGCTTGCTTATTGATGCTTACTGCTTGCAGAAACAATATTTATAGTTTTCATTGTTATTATTTCGTGTATCCATTGTGATTATTTGCGCAAAAACATTTTTATCCATATTTATTTGAAGGATCGAGCAGCACATTTCAAAAAACCAAAATGAAATTTAATTTCGCGGGCTAGTGCTGACATACGACCATAATGATATTACTATATTTGAGTAGGAAATACAGGTTACAAAACGTTTCACTCATAGAAAGGAGTGGCAACAGCAGTGTTGTATGGTCGACCACAACCGCAGATATCTAATAGACCTCGCAAGTGTTCGTCGTGCAATAAATGTACGTCGTGCGCCGAGACGAAATAAAATCTTGCGCACGTATAATCTGATTTAGTTTCCACTCGATGATACGATATAACCGAAAACACGAAAAGTGGCTTTTCGCTTTGTAAAGTATTGTAAAAACCACTCTAAAGTTTGTAATTACTAAATTGTTCTTCTGACATTTAAGCAAATACTAAATTGTAACACGTTTGCTTTCATACAGATTGAAGTACTTGCGATATCTCTTATATCTTTTGTCTGTGAGGTCGGACCCCCGTGCCGCGCCGATCCATCGTAATCCCAGGACAACAATAATTTGTTGTTCCGTCCCGCAAAGCCGTATTGCTTACGATTTATCTCCTTCAACTGTACGCCTCTAATCAGGCTTCATATCGACGCCTACGTCTATTTCTCTTATGAAAATACTAGCTTTTGCACACATATATCCTGGTTAACAGTGATCAGGTAGGGATATTAAAACAGTGTTCCCGTCTGAATAACAACTAATAGTTACACACACGTCCCCAACCATACAGTAAAGGCACGCAATCGAAACAGAGAGATAGTGAGGTGATAGTCTGCTTTATATGTGATGAGTTCATGTTTGTTCCCGGAAACAACAGAAAGTGATAGCCAGGGCGCTGGGGTCGACCAGTCGACTTCCGTTGCGGGGGAAAGTGGGACAGGAAGCGAAAGCGAGCAAGAGCGGTTCCAGCGGTTGGAACATGTCAGGTGTGGGTTTGCAATCCGCTGAGGATGAGAAAGCGGCTGGTGAGGCGATGCCAACTGCCTCACGAAATGCCTATGCAAATGATCATCTACGGTGTCCTCTCTTGGTCGCATATTTCAAAACGTACCTTATCTTGTGTCATGGGGATTAGGAACTAAGAATTTTAGTCTCTCAACGCCCGGACTCGCTACTAACATTTGTGAATCTAACAAAATATAGAGAAATTCGCTACGAACTATTTTAGAGACTACCTCGATGGCGCAAATGTAATGCGTACGGGTTCCCACTGCTGTGCTGAGGTCTCGATCTATCTATGGGATCGGATCGGGTAAAAGTGATATTGGGTTTTTCTATTACGAAATGCTCAGTATCAGCCTGGAACCTGAAATTGTGCTCGGTATGGCGATAGGCTCGCCCCCTATTACATCATTGTACGGAAATAATCTAGCCGAAATGTGGGTGTACTGCTTAAACCTCAGCCTATCCCTTCGGGGATTACAGGCGTGAGTGCATATGTATTTATAATTAAAACCTACAGCAAATCTTATTCTTTGAATACTGCAATATGGAATTTGGCTTTTGCAGTTGTAAAGAATGAGTGTTATATACATTGTGCTGTGGATATACCTTAAATAAATAAATAAATAAATAAATATATTATGCACCTCACTCGTATATATATACTATTTTAAAGCTTGCTATTCTAGTCACCAAACTCCATAATGCGATGCAGTGGAAATCACTATGCAATGTTGGAATTTGTGTTAAGTATCGACAAAGTACGAGCCATATTTCAAAAGCAAGGAGTAAATCTGAAGCAACCGCTACGTTACCACGTTCCACCAATATTTGTCTACATAATAATAAAGTTATTCAGTTAACTACACACAAGCATGCTGCAAATTTAAGTATCAGCTATTGTGGTTTAACGTATAGCAGATATTGTTAACAGAAGCTCTAAAATAAGGATTTACCGCTTTAAGATACGCTCCTATTTAGTGGTAGAGCCACGGTATAAACAATTTGTCTATAACATGATAGGGAACTAACAGTAGGCAGCGGCCTGGCTGTGCTCTCGCATTGCTGAGGTCCATAGGCGGCGGTAACCACCTACCATCAGGTGTGCCGCCCGCTCGTCTGTCTATATAGGGCAATAAAAATAAAGGGCCGGCTCGACCGGGTTGTTACAACTGTCTGACAGAATATCAACGTAAAGTGCCGGCTTGCTGTTGCGTTTGTTGTAAGTGAGATATCCGGAAGTCCAAATCCCCCTCCCGTCCCCAATCCCTTAATTTACCCTTTCCTATAAGGTCGAGAATGGGTCCTCCTTCTTTTTAGTAATGTGAGCTCATGGCCGGTGGAGACCACTTACCACCAGGTACCCCACCTGCACGATTGCCGGCCTATACTATAAATATACTTTTTTCGTCTCCATACTACATACATCCATTAGCCGGAACAAACAGACAGACACACAACAATTATAATAATGTTATTTTGGTATATGTACCGTATATACATTCATATGCATGTAGTTAAAAGCGGTTATTTAATATTACAAACAGACACTTCAGTTTTATTTATTTGTATAGATCAATAAATATAGATCAATAATGATAAGAATAAATTTAACTGACTCGGTGGCGCAGTTGTATACGCTCGCGGTACGACTGTGGTGCTGAGGTCTCGGGACGATCCCCGGCTCAGGTAATAGTAATATTGGGTTTTTCTATGCTTAGTATCAGCCCGAAGTCTGGAACTGTTCGGTATGGCGATAGTCTTGTCTCCTATCACATCATTGGACGGAAATAAGCTGCCCTGAAAAGTGGATGCACTAGATACACATCTGCTTACTCCATCGAGGATTATAAACGAGTGGGCGTATGTAAAAGTTAAAATATAAGAGTGTGGGTACTCGATGCATGACGCCCATTCACATTCATTCTGGTTTGAAGGGCATTGAAGCCAGTGATATTACTGAACATTATGAGACTTAACATCTTATGTATCGAGGTGCCGAGCGCAGTCCAATGCCATGCAATCTTTTGTAATTCACAGTTCTGTGTGGTGTTGCTTCAGTTTATGGGCAGGCGTATTCATCATTCAGACTATTAAAAAAGTAGTTTGGATACGACACCATAAAAGCAAAATTGTTTCGCCATTCAGAAAGCAAGCCGGTGGCATACGTACGGTGCAAAATCTGTCACAGTTATTTGTTTCCGCGTGTCTCGTTTCGGAGGATGTCAGTGTACATTCAGTTATAATGGCTCGCAGTTTCAGTCAGCTGTGGTTCAGCCTCAGCCAGTAATTTTAGCCTGTCCGTAGAACTGACAAACATTGAATGAGATATGATAGATACATACATACTTATGCACTCACGTCTATAATCCCCGAAGGGGTAGGCAGAGGTGTAACCAGTACACCCACATTTCGCCGAGCGTATCTCCGTCCCACGATGTGATAGGGGGCCTATCGCCATACCGGGCACAAATTCTAGACTCCGGGCTGATACTGAGCATTTCGTAATAGAAAAACCCAATACCACTTTACTCGACCCGGGGATCGAACCCTCAGGCCTCAGCGTTAGCGTCAATCGTATCGTAGCAGTAACCGATATGATAGATAAGAGATATATATATATATAATAACTAGGTATTTTCATTTCCTTTATGCCGAGAGAAAACATATTTAATTTAGTAGCCTAAACGAGACGAGCAGGCCGCTCGCCTGATGGTAAGCGTCACGCGTTTCGAATGGATTTGTGCTGTTAGCTTATATTGCTTTTACAGCTTCACCTGACAATAAAGCCGGCGCTTATGACGCTCTAGCCAGAAATATGTATAATGTACTTAGTAGCGATTAAGCACAAAGGCGCCTTTTAGAAGGCTCAGTCCTCAGCTTGAGCAATCGCTGGGGAGTATAGTTTAGTGCCGTCTCTGCACATCATTGTGCCGACGCACAATGCCGACGGTCAGTTGTGGGAGTTCTCTGGACTCGCAGGCGTGTCCTATGTCGGGGTCGTGTATTATTATTGCGATTCGGATTGGGCAGAGAAAGTGCTGCTGCTGTTATGGAGTCGTTGGGATCTGCCAAAACATGTTTGGGACGACGACGGAGGAAGAACTTTAAATTACTATAGCACTGCATTAATTTTCTTAATGCCTACTAACTTCACTGGTTTAAATTATATAAAAACCGAAACACAACAGTATTTGCACATTACTGCTTGGTAGTTGACAGAAATAGACAAAGCAGAAGTTCCTGCGTTGACGGATTCTGTTGGATCGAATGTTGCGCCGACCCCACCGCGAGTGGGATAAGGGCAGGTGGAAGAACAAGACGACAATGTCTTCTGCTAGTCATAATCTGATATAAGTAAATATAATAAATTTTAGATACAAAAAAAAATTATATCCAGGAACAACTAAGTGATGTATCTATGCTACAACTGATGGTAATTACGGTCCAGGACTAATATAATATTGACAAGAAACATTGCGTCCATCACTAAGGTCGACAGAATTATGCCAGCCTGAATTTACTGGATACACACTGGATGACCCCGGAATGCTCTTCGCTGGAACGAGTCACTATAGCGATGTCTCACACGGTGGTTGCTATCTACCAAATATTATTCTGGTTGAAGAATGAAAAGCCACCGTGTGTAAGCATTGTTGTGTTCCGGTTAGAAGGACATTGAATGCAGTGAAATAACTAGACATTATGAGACTTAAGACCCTATGTCTCGGTGTGACGAGCGCAGTCCAGTGTCATGCAGTGCTTTGTTATTTAAAGTTCTGTGTGACGTTGCTTCTGTTTATGAGCAGGCGTGGCTTTTACCAGGCGAGCGACCTGCTAGTCTCGTCATTCAATCTTATAAAAAAAAACTAATTGATCCAGTGAAGCATAAAATATGAGTAAACTTTCTTAATAAACCCACAAAGTTAATTTCAAACAAAAAGTATTGTGCTAATATTAAAAAATACTATTCATTTTAGTAAAAAGTTTGTCCATCTGACAACAGTTGGAGACAAGGTTGTCTGGACAAGGCTTACATACTTTTTAGGGTTCCCTACCGAAGAGAACCCAATGGATCCTTATTACTAAACCTACGTCTTCTGTCTGTGCGTTTGGTACTTTTAAAGGGATATATTTTGAACTATGGTAGAGTTAGAGACTATGCACCAGGATCGACAGTGGCACGCATCTTTGTTGACACCGAGCACTGAAGCTCGACGAGTCTCTGGAAATGCTAATTTGTCTTTGTCCCACAACGAAATTAATCAAATAGGAAGTTAAGGAGGAGTTGGAAATATTAATTGTCCACTTTCCTCCATAGCTAAGCGGTAGACAAAATAATGAACAAAGGAGGTATTAACCTCAGGCAAAAGGACATTTACAACTGGAGAAGCCAGATGTAAAGCACCCCGGATCACATTTCATTCTGTGGTAGTTCATGGTAGAGTTAGAGAACTTCTTGAGTCGTAGAGCCACGCTGTAGACAGTTTCGTCTACAGCATGAATGGACCGGCTCGTCCGGGTCGTTACCACTCTCGAACAGAAAACTGGCGTAAAGTAGCAGCTTGCTGCTGCGTTTCGTACGGTGAGTGATATATCCGGAGGCCCAAATTCCCCTCCCCTTCCCAATCCCTTACTTATCCCGTTCCTTTAAGGTCGGCAACGCGCCCGTGATTATTTTAGTATTGTCGGCGTACATGGGCGGTTGAGATCACTTACCATCAGGTGACCCACTTGCTCGTTTGCTGGCCTATACTATAAAAAAAACTATAATGGATATACGATAGAAATTTTCACAGAATATTTTATTATGAGCTTGAATGACGAAACAAGCCTGCCCATAAATAGACCCAACAGCACATAGAACCTTCGATTACTAAGCACTGCATGGCACTGGATTGCGCTCGTCACCTCGAGACATAAGATGTTAAGTCTCATATTGCCCAGTAATTTCACTAATTCAATGACCTTTACACCGACACAAAACAGAGCTTAAACACTGCTGCTTGGCGGCAGAAATAGAAAGCAGTGGTACCAAACCAGATGGTCTCTCGCATAGGAGGGACCTGCCATCTAGTGAAACCACCATATTATGTGTTATTAGGCATATATACTAAACAAATAATAACAAAAACAAAAGTAATAATTTAAGGTGGTACGGAATCCTCGGCTTGTGAGACCGACTCGCACTTGACCGATTTTTATATTAATAAGCCGTTAAACGACCAAGTAAGTCACCTAATGGAAGGGATCATCACCGCGGGAACTGTTTAAAATATGCAATTCCATAATATGTGCATATTTTAGATTTTTATTCACTGACTGTACGAATCAATCACAGTGAGTTCTTAGGTTTACGCGAATATTACACATTGAAATAAAACTAGATTATACGGATTTTATCGCGGTTTAATTTTTATTTTCCCGACGTTTCGAAAGCTTTTCAGCCTTCGTGTTCTTTAGTCTCTCCCGTGACCACGAAGAAATTAAACCGCGATAAAATGCGTATAAACTAGTTTTATTTCAATGAATCAATCACAATTTGTGTTCGAATTTTCGATTCGAAAAATCATAAAAGAATTGCCTGGGACTGGAATTTGCACAGTATGGCAGTAGGCTCGCCCCCTATCACATCATGGGATATAAATAAGCTCGGCGAAACGTGGGTGCAGCATTAGTTTCGCCTCTGCCTACTTCTTCGGGACTAAGGATGATTATGTTGAAACTAGCTTATGCTACCGGCTCGGCCCGCGTGAATGGCCTGCTCCGGAAAAGTAGGCTAATTCCTAATCCAGGTCATGTTCTACCTGTGTGCCAAATTTCATTCAAAACACAACAGTGCTTGCAAATGGCTGCTTGGCGGCAGAAGTAAACAAAGCGCTGGTACCAACCAACCCAGAGAGCCTCTCGAATATGAGGGACCTGAAGGCCAATTCTCTTTCACGATTTATGTTCACATTTGACGTTGATTATTGGTTTAAGAGAATGCCATTTGCAACTTTCTTGACGCTGAGATTAGATCGGAATGATATTTTGAACGTTTAAAATTAAGAGAATTGGCCTTCAGGTCCCTCATATTCGAGAGGCTCTCTGGGTTGGTTGGTACCAGCGCTTTGTTTACTTCTGCCGCCAAGCAGCCATTTGCAAGCACTGTTGTGTTTCGGTTTGAAGGACATTGAAACCAGCGAAATCACTGGACATTATGAGACTTAACAACTTATGTCTTGACGATGACGAACGCAGTCTGGTGCCATGCAGCGCTTTGCAATTCAAAATTCTGTGTGGTATTGCTTCTGTTTATGGGCAGGGGTGGCGCTTACCATCAGGTGAGTGAATTGCTCGTTTCGTCATTAAATAATTTTAAATAAATGTATTTTTATAATAGGGTAGTTGACTAGTTTTTTTTATTATTGAAATCAATAAGTTACGTTACTCAAAATCTATTGCAGAAAGAATTTTAAAAATCGGACCAAAAATAAATAACTTAGAAGCCATTCAAATCCTGTAGAAGGGGTAATTGTCAAATGACAGACGACGCAAACTTTGACGTCACTGTGTAAAATGTTCATTATGGTGCATGCGTGCAAGAGAGATATCTCTACTACGCACCCACTTTTCCTCATACCAACATTTAAAGTCATAACTGCGGGCACATTTCTGTATAAAGTTCAATATAGGAAACTACCCTATTGTTTAGAATATCCGCCATGATAGCATACATTCTGTGATAATTTCTCCTAATTATTTATATTCTATTTAAACAACCTATTACGATTTAAAAGATAGACCCCTTTAGAAGTAGGAAGTATTGACTGCTAGCGTAGGGTCTGTAATAGGGACAGGCCCAAATCGTTTCCCCTTTCCAATCCCTTAATTATCCCTTTCCTTTAAGATCGGCAATGCGGCCATGATTCTTCTGGTATTGTGTCTGTTCACGGGCGGTGGAGATCACTATGCTATATTAAAAAAGCCTCCGTGGCGCAGTGGGCAAGTACGAGAGGCCGCGAGTTCGATTCCCACACCGAGGAACAAACCAGTACTTATACACTAATGTTTGGTGGTCAAAATAGACAAGACGGTGGTACTATACCGACCGCCTCTCGCTTACATATACCTATTTCCCAGAAAATAGAAAGTAATCTAAACTTCCATCTTAAAAAATAAAACATTACATCCAAGATATACTAGAACTTTATTTAGAAACACAAATTAAACGATACTAAATGTATAATGTGCATCGGACGTTGTGACGACGTTTTTATTACTATAGAGGTACATAAAGGCCAAGCCGAGCTCTGCCAACCATTACGACTCCGTGGAGTACTTAATACGGGATAATGGAGTCTCAATGTATTGATTTCGCCTGTTTTTGTTTACGAAGAGATAGTGTGAACATGAGTTTGTCGCCGAGGTTTCTCATGTGGTCTCTACATATTTATATACTACTAGCTGTTGCCCGCGGCTCCGCCCGCGTGAAAATAAAACGTAGCTTATAACCGTCTCCAGGGTCCCATATATCTCTACATCAAAATTCATCAAAATCGGTTCAGTGATTTAGGCGTGAAATCGTAACAAACAAATATATATTTTTTTTGTTTTCATAAAAAGTATCCCATGTTACTTCTTATACCTCCAAGAATATGTGTACAAAGTTTCATGATGATCGGTTAAGTAGTTTTCGCGTGAAAGCGTAACAAACAAACTTACATTCACATTTATGATATTAGTATGAAGTATGATGTTTGTGAGTTTGTGAATTTGGATGTTTGTTAGACCATCACGCCGTAACGGCTGAATGGTTTTGAATGAAATTTGGCACACAGGTAGAACATGACCTGGATTAGGAATTAGCCTACTTTTCCGGAGCAGGCCATTCACGCGGGCCGAGCCGGTAGCATAAGCTAGTTTCAACATAATCATCCTTAGTCCCGAAGAAGTAGGCACAGGCGAAACTAATGCTGCACCCACGTTTCGCCGAGCTTATTTATATCCCATGATGTGATAGGGGGCGAGCCTACTGCCATACTGTGCAAATTCCAGTCCCAGGCAATTCTTTTATGATTTTTCGAATCGAAAATTCGAACACAAATTGTGATTGATTCATTGAAATAAAACTAGTTTATACGCATTTTATCGCGGTTTAATTTCTTCGTGGTCACGGGAGAGACTAAAGAACACGAAGGCTGAAAAGCTTTCGAAACGTCGGGAAAATAAAAATTAAACCGCGATAAAATCCGTATAATCTAGTTTTATTTCAATGTGTAATATTCGCGTAAACCTAAGAACTCACTGTGATTGATTCGTACAGTCAGTGAATAAAAATCTAAAATATGCACATATTATGGAATTGCATATTTTAAACAGTTCCCGCGGTGATGATCCCTTCCATTAGGTGACTTACTTGGTCGTTTAACGGCTTATTAATATAAAAATCGGTCAAGTGCGAGTCGGTCTCACAAGCCGAGGATTCCGTACCACCTTAAATTATTACTTTTGTTTTTGTTATTATTTGTTTAGTATATATGCCTAATAACACATAATATGGTGGTTTCACTAGATGGCAGGTCCCTCCTATGCGAGAGACCATCTGGTTTGGTACCACTGCTTTCTATTTCTGCCGCCAAGCAGCAGTGTTTAAGCTCTGTTTTGTGTCGGTGTAAAGGTCATTGAATTAGTGAAATTACTGGGCAATATGAGACTTAACATCTTATGTCTCGAGGTGACGAGCGCAATCCAGTGCCATGCAGTGCTTAGTAATCGAAGGTTCTATGTGCTGTTGGGTCTATTTATGGGCAGGCTTGTTTCGTCATTCAAGCTCATAATAAAATATTCTGTGAAAATTTCTATCGTATATCCATTATAGTTTTTTTTATAGTATAGGCCAGCAAACGAGCAAGTGGGTCACCTGATGGTAAGTGATCTCAACCGCCCATGTACGCCCACAATAATAAAATAATCACGGGCGCGTTGCCGACCTTAAAGGAAAGGGATAAGTAAGAGATTGCGAAGGGGAGGGGAATTTGGGCCTCCGGATATATCACTCACCGTACGAAACGCAGCAGCAAGCTGCTACTTTACGCCAGTTTTCTGTTCGACAGTGGTAACGACCCAGACGAGCCGGTCCATTCATGCTGTAGACGAAACTGTCTACAGCGTGGCTCTACGACTCATGAAGTTCTCTAACTCTACCATGAACTACCATACACATAATGAAATGTGATCCGTGGTGCTTTACATCTGGCTTCTCCAGTTGTAAATGTCCTTGTGCCTGAGGTTAATGCCTCCTTTGTTAGATTTAGATCGGAATGATATTTTGAACGTTTAAAATTACGAGAATTGGCCTGCTGCCACCTTGAAAAGTAAAGTTTTTATAGTGGTAGAGGCAATAACGTAACTGCTTATATAAAGCCAACTTTATCTCTAGGCACTCGACATCAATCAATTATGTTAGTTTATAAACTGTACACACGTTTTGTGAAGATTCGAAGCTAAGATGCACAGTAAAAGCACCAGAAAAACTTTCAGATTTACATAGTACGCACTCCCGCCTGTAATCCTTGAAGAGGTAGCCAGTACACCCACATTTCGCCGAGCGTATCTCCGTCCCATGATGTGATAGGCGGCGAGCCTATCGCCATACCGGGCACAAATTCCAGACTCCGGGCTGATACTGAGCTTTTCGTAATAGAAAAACCCAATATCACATTTATCCGACCCTAGCATCGAACCCGAGACCTCGGCGTCAGCCTCAGTCGTAACGCGTACGCATTAAAACTGCGCCACCGAGGCAGTCAGATTTACATAGATTACACGATTTTCGCACAAACATTGTGCACGAATAAAAATGAGGAATCGAAACTTCCGCACTTGGTGATACGATTTAAGTTAACTCTATTACCTATAGTGTTTTGTGTCATACTTATGGAAAATATTTTTGTGAGTTTGGAAGTCGTAGAGCCATGCTGTAGACAGTTTTGTCTACAGCATGAATGTTTGGTTCGGCCGGAATGTTACCACTATCTCACAGAAAACAGACATGGAATAGTTGTTGTTGCGTTTCGTACGGTGAGTGAGATATCTGAAGGTCCAATTCTCCTTTCCGTTCTTAATCCCTTAATCTTTTTAATTTTTTACTAGCCTTTGTTCGCGTCTCTGCCCGCGTGAACGGCCTTTTCCGGTATAAAAAGTAGCCTATGTTACTCAGTGATAATGTAGCTTTCTAACGGCAAAAGAATTTTTGAAATCTGTCCAGTAGTTTCTAAGTTTATTCGTTACATACAAAAATACAAATCTTTCTTCTTTATAATATTAGTGTAGATTTGTTTGAATGACAGATAAGCAGCTCGCTCGCCTAATGTTAAACGTCACGCCTGCCCTTAAACAGAAGCAACACCACACAGAATTTTGGATTACAAAGTACTGCATGACACTGGTCTGCGCTCGTCACCCCGAGACATAAGTTGTTTAGTCTCATATTTCCTAAAAAATTTATTGGCTTTAATGTCCTTCAAACATGAACACAACAGTGGTTACATGCTGTTGCTTGGCGGCAGAGATATATAAAGCGGTGGTACCTACCCAGACGGCCTCGCGCAACGAGGGACCTACCACCGTGTATATTTTTATATGTTGTGTATTGTGTTTGCCGGACCTGGGATTTAAACTCAGGACCTCGCCGTTTTCTCAGCTTAAATGCATTAGCATTTCTTAGGTGATCATAAATTACTAATGATACGGAAAATTAATATTAAATTGTACATTTTACCAAAGAAATGTAAATTCAACAAAATGTATAACAAGGAACAATACAATATAAACGGTTTGTTTCGAAAAGGGTTTAAATAGAACCTCAAGTTTATTGTCATCAGCATAAAGGGTTTACTGTGAACTTTGCTGTCTGTCAATCCAAAGTACCCAGCGCTCCAAATATTTTCATTAAAAGTTGTACGGGAGCGAACAAATGTAAGCTGAAAATAAAGTAAGCCATGTTCACGTAATAATTAAAAACATAATTTTTATAAAAAGACTTTAATGTATATTACTAGACGGGCTGTTTAGAAGTAAAAAGACTTTAATGTATACTACTAGACGGGCTGTTTAGAAGTAAAAAGACTTTAATGTATACTACTAGACGGGCTGTTTACAAGTAAAAAGACTTTAATGTATATTACTAGACGGGCTGTTTAGAAGTAAAAAGACTTTAATGTATACTACTAGACGGGCTGTTTAGAAGTAAAAAGACTTTAATGTATACTACTAGACGGGCTGTTTAGAAGTAAAAAGACTTTAATGTATACTACTAGACGGGCTGTTTAGAAGTAAAAAGACTTTAATGTATACTACTAGACGGGCTGTTAAGAAGTAAAAACTTGAAAAAAAAACAAACCGTTTATATTGTATTGTTCCTTGTTATACATTTTGTTGAATTTAAATTACTTTGGTAAAATTAACAATTTAATATTAATTATTCGTATCATAGTAATTTATGATCGCCTAAGAAATGGTAGCACATTTAAGCTGAGAAAACGGCGAGGTTCTGAGTTCAAATCCCAGGTCCGGCAAAAACAATACACAACATATACAAATACACATGGTGGAAGGTCCCTCGTATGCGAGAAGCCGTCTGCTGACACCACCGCTTTATCTATTTCTGCCGCTAAGCAACAGGATGTAACCACTGTTGTGTTCCTGTTTGAAGGACATTAAAGCCAGTAAAATTACTAGGAAATATAAGACTCAACAACTTATGTCGCGGGATGACCAGCGTAGTTTAGTGCCATGCAGTGCTTTGTAATTCCAAGTTCTGTGTCGTGTTACTTCTGTTTATGAGCAGGCGGGGCGGTTTCCATAAGGCGAGCGACCCGCTCGTTTCGTCACTCAAGCTGATTAAAAAAAACGGCCTCTCACATATGTGGTGCTTATCCTAAATAGCGTGACGGACTACGGTTCAAATACTCAATTAAATGCTCTCGTGAGACCGATCAAATATACCCACAATGTGAATTATTAATTTCTTCCTTTCTCCGATATACGAAATTTATTGGCTTCCACATTTGTGTCGAAGTAAGTGCATTTTTATTTTATTATAAAGCTCATTGTGGAGTGGTTTTAAGCTATTTGTCTTTAAAATACTTTATTCACATGTGTCCTATAATAAAACAGTGCTTATAACCATCGAAATAAAATGACTAGAACGATGACTCTCATATGAATCTGCCAAAAATACGGCTACACATACTTACACATGCAAAGGTAATCACACGTAACAATCATACACGCAACAAAAATTAATGAACGTTCAAAATCAACTTTATTTCATAAAAGTTAATGTCTAAATATTAAATTTCTAGATCCAGATACGAATTTCGGCACCGCGCAAAAATTTGATGTATTAAGTGTCAACTAGAGATCCTGAATCCATTTTTATGAATTGATGAATGAACGAGATGCACAGATTTTTATAGCCCCGCCCCCTTGCACAGAGTTTTGGAGGGGTTTTTTGCTTGAGTTACATTTCATGTCATCTTATTTCGATGCTTATAACATCTCAAAAAATGAGTCTCATTACATTTTGAACGTTTCTAGTGAAAAATTAAACTAAAAACCAATAAAAACTTCATTTCGGCAGCGCGATACCGCTACTTCGGTACTTTTGTTGGATGAACTCACAGAAACGCTTACAGTACAGCCTAAAAACAAAGCTGCTTAATTTTGCCAAAAAGTCACCCGTTAAGGTCAAAGTAACCCGTAAAGACGATATCTTTTGTTCCGGAAAAACCAACAGTTAACACATTTCCACAAAATGAAAAATAGGCACGAAAAGGGATTAAATCAAAAAGGTTAAGTACATATTTTAATCAATACAAGTGAGGGGACGGTCATTCGGAGATCCCTTGAGGTCACCCGAGATAATTTTCATAATAAAACATCCCATAAGGCACTGCTGTAAATCAAGTTTTCCGAGCAACCTTTCAATTTCCTGACCGCAGCGCAGTTCCGCTCGAACGAGACTCAATGGACGTTTAATCACGTTCTATCAGTGCGATTAATATTTTGGTTATTTTGTTAGAATTTACTATGGATATTTCTTTGTAGAAGAGGCAGGCAAACGAGTGAGTGGGTCACCTGATGGTAAGTGATCTTCACCGCCCACAATGCCTGAAGAATCATGGATGCCTCGCCGACCTTAAAGGAAAAGGATGATAAAGGATTGGGAAAGGGAAGGGAATTTGGACCTCCGGATATCTCACTCGCCCTACGAAACACAACACCAAGCTGCTACTTTACGTCGGTTTTCTGTGTGACAAAGGTAACCCTGTCGTGTGGATATACATATTGCTGTTCATCATACATAAAAAACATCATCACCACTTAGAAGTCAGAGGCGCATGCTCTTTAGGCTGGTTTCGAATCTGTGACCCTCGTCTTGTCCGGAATCTGTACCACTCCCTGCTGAGTGCTGAGCTATCGCTGATTTTATAGGTAAAGAGCAATAAAGGTTTTTTTATATTATAATAATACTAACCCTGTATTATATACGTCCCACTGCTGGGCACGGGCCTCCTCTACTGAATGAGAGGGGTTAGGCCTTAGTCCACCACGCTGGCCTAATTCGGGTTGGCAGACTTCACATACCTTCGAAATTCTTATGAAGAACTTCTCAGGTATGCAGGTTTCCTCACGATGTTTCCTTCACCGTTAAAGCAAGTGATAATTAACAATTAATACACACATAACTTAGAAAAGTCAGAGGTGTATGTACTTGGGGCTGGTTTCGAACCTGCGACTTGCGTTTCGACAGTCCATACCACTCCCCGCTGAGCTATCAGTACTTTCTCATATAATTAGTCAAATAAAGTATTTTATCGCGTTTTAAAAGCAATATAAATGCCGCATCATCCAAACAAAATGAAGATCCTATACAAATTTATTTGCAAGCGCGCTCTTTACGAAACATAATAATGTTTTTAATTTTGAATAACCCTTTGCGGTTGAGATTTCGAGTGAATTTCGGTGGATGTTTGGCCCGAGTGTTATCAAAGGCTGGGCAGGCCGGCGATCCCACCGGATTTCATTATTCTAAATTAGCGCTTGTTTATTTTTCTTGAAACAACAATGTTACGTATACATCCTTGTTTATTTTTGAACGCTGATTATTTTAGCTTCAGGAAGTGCTCTTGTCTTAGGTTGTTTTACAGCATAGGCAAGAATATAACAGAGTGAATTACAAGTGGGACACCAATATCTTATGTCCGAAACTGGGTAAAGTAGCAGCTTGCTGTTGCGTTTCGTGACTGAGATATCCGGAGGCTCAAGACCCCCTCTGCTTCTCAATCCATTTCCTTTACGGTCGGTAACGTGCCCATCATTTTTCTAGTATTGTGGGCGTACATGATTAGTGGATATCCGTTTCCCGGCCTATAAAGATAGAAAGGAAGAAGACAACAAGGAACACTTATAACATTCTGAAGTTCGTAAAGACCGTAAGTCCCTTATAGTTTCTGATATACAGATTAACCCAGTGTGGGTTCAGGACTGTTTGTGATTTTCGGTGCAATATTTATTTATTCGCTGCTGGATATAGGGTTGGGTCGGGTATAATAAGGTTGTATTTTTTTATATTTTGGCACAGCACAGTTACTAAACTGGACCTGTTGAATACAGTGTAGTTCAACTAAAACAGTCGGGAGAATGATGCCAGCCTGAAGTACTGTATACACTGGCTGACCTCAGAACGCAACTCGGCTTAACGAGCCACTATGATGGGCTTTTCATCACTTACGAGTATACCACTATTTGTGCTATTCAGTCGCGTATCAGATACCCTTCCACCTGCCCTTTTTCTATTCGTTGTGGGGTCAGCGCAACATGCTTTATAACACATGTTACAGAAAGATTTGGCTTATAGTTTTTACCACCGGCCGCCTGCCTGACGTCAACAATCTCTGGGGAGAAAACACCTAGACCCAAAGCGGATATTTGTAGATCACGCAAACATCTGTTTCAGTGCGGGAATCAAACCCGCGTGAATCGGCTGTTCGCTTAACAGCCTGATACTCGCTCACTGCGCCACGGAGGTTGTCAATGAATGGCTATCAGGTATCCTTCCACTAGCATATAAGTATAGATCGTCTAATTCGCGTTACTGCCGTCCTTGAAAAGATCACTTAATCAACTGTCAATTTCAATTATCTTTGCAAACCTAAGTAAACAGCCCAAACAGAATTTCCCAATTTCTTCTCTCCCTTTATCAGTATGACTGGAGACTTAACTAAATTGAGTCATCTTTACATAAATAAGTACACAAAAGAAATAAAATTGAATGAGAAAGGGCGCATAATAAGCAGTAAAAAAAACTCCCTTAGGGCTGATATTTGATCTGTATTACAAAATAGACTGTCGAGCAAAAAATTGACGAGTTTGTTAACATGAAAATTTGAGGACTTTTGAAGATTTTGATGCAGGAAAAACAAAACTGAAATGTCATATTTGTTTTAGTTCATATCTTTATAATACAACATGCTACATAAAGGTGTGGTCACATTTAAGCAACGTGTATTGTGTACAATATGAATATTTCACCGAATTATATTTGCATCGAAATAAGATGTCAAGAAACGCAACTCTTTAACTCCAGCAAAAAACTAACCCCACAAAACTCTGTGCAAGGGGGCGGGGCTATAAAAGTCTGTGCATAATGATCTCTAGTTGACACTTGATACGTCTAATTTTTTGCGCGGTGCAAAACGTCGTATCTCGATATAAAAACTTAATATTTAGACATTAACTTTTATGAAATAAAGTTGAGTTTTAACGTGAATTAATTTTTGTTGCGTGCATGAGTGTTACATGTGATTTTGCACCTTTGCATGTGTAAGTAAGTGGAGCCGTATTTTTTGGCAGATTCTTAAGAGAATTATCGTCAAGTTATATTTTTTCGATGCCCCGTAGTACATACCAAATCCGATTGCATTGCTAAGAAATAAATAAATCATTTTCTTTTTATCGAATGAGTAACATGTCAATAATAAACTGGCAACTTTGGACGACATTAAATGATAGACAGCTGAGCTATTGTCTCACTCCAGCATTGTAATTCTCGCTTACGCACTTCTCCTAACTTATAGGGATGTGATCAATCTAATCGATTATAATAACTAAGCGATTAAAATTAGCGTGAAATATTAGGATGTGTGGCTTACCATCAGCGCTGGCGCTTACGCCACGTCTACCCATAAACAGAAGCAACACCACACAGCTTTGAATTACAAAGCACTGCATGGCATTGGACTGCGCTCGTCACCCCGAGACATAAGGTCTTAAGTCTCATAATGCGCAGTAATTTCACTGGCATCAATCTCCTTCAAACCGAAACACAACAGTGCTTTCACACTGTTGTTTGGCGGTAGAAATAGACAAATCGGTGGTACCAACACAGACGGCCCCTCGCATACCTACGAGACACCTACCACTTTGAAATTTAACCAATCTATCACCATTATTGTCGTATATTGGTAACAATTTATTCTTTATGATTCCAAACACATTTTGGATCCAACATCCACCAATATGAATAGGTATTTATTGGCAACAAGCATGCGTATATCACGAGCGGTGATTCAATGAAGAGGCCATAAACCTCCAACAAAACAATTGCTATTATTCTTTGTTATTACAGTACAGGTGTGCGCGAGTGATATATAGCTAAAATGGCGACGTTTCTGCGGTAACGATCCATTGGCAAATGTTTAGATATGGTTTTGAGGGAATTTAAGTCCAGATATTTTGTCATTGAGCGATAAAAAAATAAACATCTCTTTAGTTGCTGTAGCAGACCTTATTACATTTACAGAATAAAATGATAAAATAAATACACCCAACAGTCACAACAGTAACACACATAGTCCTGACCCCACACTAGGTTATCCTGTATTGTGGGTATCAAGAACTACGAGGGACTTGCGGTCCCACAACACCCAGACCCGAAACAAATATTTGTGGATCATAGAAACATTTGCCTCGGTGCCGAAATCGAACCCAGCTACTCGCCCACTGCGCTACGGATGTTGTCGAATAGAATACTATTGTAACGCTCATTTTCACTGATATTTTTATCTTTAGTTGGCACCGAATGCCCTATACAGATTGTTTTAACAGCAGAGGCTGGCAAACAAGCAAGTTGGACACCTGATGGTAAGTGATCACCCCCATGAACATCCACAATACCCAAATAATCATGGACGCGTTACCAACCTTCAAAGGAAAGGGAATGGGAAGTGAAGGGGGTTTTGGGCCTCCGGATATCTCGATCACTGTACGAAACGCAACAGCTACTTCACGTCAGTTCTCTGTGCGATAGTGATAACCAAAGACTTTAATGTATGTAGTATAGACGGGCTGTTTAGAAGTAAAATTGCGTCACAAGACGCGCGAGTTTGACAGCTCACAAACAGAGTCTAATAGCAACCTCTCCTTTTTTTGAATTTACCCTTTCTATTATACATAATTATTATAAGTAAATTCTTTTAGATCAAAGTTATAGTTATATAAGTATAGTGTCTGTCTTACAACTTCGTTAACTTTTAATGCACTTTGTAAGTTCATAATGAGTTAAATAAAATTGCAAAGTAGCTAACTTCTGCTGTTGGTACATATGTATGAACAAATCAAAAAATAAAATTTAACGGCAGGCAGCGGTTTGGCTGTGCATTGCTGATGCCTATGAGCGGTGGTGACCACTTACCATCAGGCGGGCAGCTAGCTCGTCTACCTATCTGTTTGTTTGAGGTCCCGTTTTACTTTCTGGGTACCGCATTATTATATTTTTTATAACAGATGTCGGCAACGGAGCAAAAGGTCTGGTCTGATGGTGACTGGTCGCCCATAAATACCCAAAGAATCACGTTGCCAATATTTTTATTTATAGAAGAAGAAAACGGGGTCCATTGATGATAAGTGATCGGCACCAGCCATGAACCTTCACAATAAAGGGGTAATTAAGGGATTAGGAAGGGGACAGAGAATTGAGCCTCTGGATATCTCACTCACTGTACGAAACGAAACAACAAACCGCAACAACTTTACGTCGGTTTGTGAGACAATGGTAACAACCCAGTCGAGCCGGCCCAATCATGTTGTGGACAAAACTGTCTTAAGCTCTACCACTGGCTCTACCACTTACAATATTCAACATTTCGCAGTGGGTGAGTAGCCGGCTGCGAAATGAGAGGCCGTCGGTTTGATTCCCAAACCGAGACAAATATTTGTGTATCCACAATGTTTGTTTCGAGTCTGGGTATTGTGGGACCGCAAGTCCCTCGAAGTTCCTCATACCCACGATACAGGTTGTTAACCTATATGTGGGGTCAGGACTATGGGTGTATTTTATTTATTTTGGCAACGGATTCAAAGTCCCCTGTAGTATTCGTAAGTAAAATACATACGCACTCACGTCTGTAATACCCGAAGGGATAGGCAGAGGTATAACCAGTACACTCACATTTCGCCGAGCGTATCTCCGTCCCTTATCAAGCCTATCGCCATACCACACAAATTCCAGTCTCCGGGCTGATACTGGGCATTTTGTAATAGAAAAACCCAATACCACTTTACCCGACCAGGGAATCGAACCCGAGACCTCACCGTTGGCCTCAATCGTAACGCGTACGCTATACAACTGCGCCACCGAGGCAGAAAGTAAAATATTCTTGATGAAAATACTAGACGAATCCACAAACCCTCGTACAAGAAACTTGGAGCAAAAATTACGTATGGGTGTGAGTCTGTGACAGTAGTTTACGAGGCCCACGTTATTGCCTTTCGAAGCGGCCGTTTTTCACCTTCAACTGGCGATGATGGAGCCGAGGTTCCACGCACATTACGCGCAGCTGCCGCTCCGATACATTTTTATTGTGTTATAGATCCGCCGCCCCTCTGACATATTGGAGTTAGGGATTGCTACAGGTTAGTTTCAGTTATAGTTGGGATATCTTCGTATATTGAATGGTTTAGGTGTTTTGGAATACTGGGTGGAAATGAATACACCGTAAGGCACACCGTGTACATCTTTATTAATGGACGTCAATAGAAGAAGAGGTAATTCGTATATTATACTCGTATACATATATTCTTTTTTTATTAGGTTGAATAACGAGACGAGCACGTCGCTCGCCTGATGGTAAGCGCAACGCCTGCCCATAAACAGAAGCAACGCCACACAGAACTTTGAATTCCAAACCCCTGCATGGCATTGTTTTATAATTTGTCCATGTTTCTGATCTGTTAACACAATGTTACTCGACGGTTGATATTATGATTGGACTACATTGTGCATAACATCAGTTCCAGTTTAGTCACTTCCGTGCTAGGATGAAAAAAGATGCACATCTTTATAGAATGGACTGCCTCGATGGCGCAATTGTAATGCGAACGCGTTACGATTGAGGTCAACTCTGAGGTCTCGGTTCGATCCCCGGGTCGGGTAAAGTGGTATTGGGTTTTTCTATTACGAAATGCTCAGTATCAGCCCGGAGTCTGGAATTTGTGCCCGGTATGGCGATAGGCTCGCCCCCTATCACATAAGAGACGGAAATACGCTCGGCGAAATGTGGGTGTACTGGTTACACCTCTGCCTACCCCTTCGGGGATTACAGGCGTGAGTGCGTATGTATATCTTTATAGAATAAATAAGAAAAGTGTTAATGGACATATTCTTATTCATAGTCTCATTAGAAATGTAGGTTAAATTTAAATTGTTTATTACTCATTGGTCTTAAGGCTAGATTTTATTGATATACTATAGACTGTAGAAGCCATCATTTACAAAAAAAAAAATAGCCATTCAGATACATTTTATCTATGTAGATAAAACTTTGTTTCGTTTAAATCCGTGAGATATAGCAACGATTGATTAACTCGAGCTTTATGTCTATAGCGAGACGTCTGGATTTTGTTTTTATCAACTTCAAAGATGGAGGAGGTTTTGAAGTCGTTACTATTTTTAAACAAATTCTAAGTGGAAATCCGTTGTCTCTGCCTACCCCTATGGGAAACAGGCGTGAGTCTATGTATTTATGTATGTAAGTTCAAAATAGAGAATGTTCTTAATTTGTCTGTTTTGTTTGGTTTTATGTATACTAGGTGATATCTCCTCTAAATGTGTATACATTTTAATGATACTTTTTGTATTATATACGACTTACCTCGTGGGTAGTTCCCTAAAGGTTAAGATCTGATGATAGGTATGAGGAAAAAATGGGAAAATTGTTCTTGTGACGTCATAAGCCGTTCAAAAATGTGACATGCTCGGCTATAAAGCACTTATGTCGGCTATTTAAATGTATGTCTGTATTAATGGCTGTCTCGGTGGCGTATTTGTAATGCGTACGCGTTGGCGATTTAGGCTGGCGCTGAGGTCTCGGGTTCGATCCCCGGGTCGGGTAAAACTGGTATTACGAAATGCTCAGCATCAGCCCGGAGTCTGGAATTTGTGTCCAGTATGGCGATAGACTCGCCCCCTATCCATCACGGGAGATAGACTCGGCGAAATGTGGGTGTACTGGTTACACCTCTGTCTACCCCTTCGGGGATTACAGGCGTGAGGGCGTATATGTATGTGTATGTACCCATATGTCTGTATTAATTCATATTACTAAGCTCCTATTGGGTATTCCGAAACGGTATCGTGTTCTAAGACAACAGTCCAACCCGCTTCCGCAGTATTAAGCCGATGAAATCACAATACATCAATTACCTTTCGAATAATGGTGTACACGAACCACTTAAAGAGACCATGGGCGGAAAACGTTGTAGTTTCAAATCGGATTAATTTGCGAAGCCTGTTAGTACAATAATGTTATACACATTCTGCTGTCGGCGCTGTCTCGCGCTGGCTCGTGCTGGCAATTAGTTCACGTAATTTGTAACTACATGATTAATTTGTAAGCATGAAAATATACGTGTTTCGTATCGCTGGATGTTTGTGTATTTTCAACCGACTTCAAAAAAGGAGGAGGTTCTCAATTCGGCGAGTTTATTTTTATTTTATTTTTTACCTTTTTATGTATGTACATCGATTTCTCCGCCAATTGTGGACCGATTTTGTAGGGAAAAATTTCACTCCATAGAGTTTAGCTGCGATGTCGTCCCATATAAATTTGGTTAAGATCTGATGACGCAGTACGGAGAAAAAAAATTAAACTCCTCAACGGCCAACAGTACACTAGTCGCGATTGTGTTATTGTATTGGAATTTACATGTTTTGTTAAACGTTATAATATTCAATTATGAATGGCTACATTTTGCACGACATTTTGTCCTAATGCAGATCGTGGTCTACCTGTATGACACATTTCATCTAAAACTGTTGACTAACAAGTTCCAAATTCACAAACTCAGAAACTCAGAAACATCCAAATTTTCACATTTATAGTAATAGGATTAGGGTTACTGACGTCAGACAAAATTGTCTACAGTGTCCTACAGTGTGGCTCTACCAATTTTGGCACCCAGTATAACCAGCACTGAATTAACCAAAAGAACCTTTTATTGGTCATATACGAGTGGTAGAGCCACGCTGTAGACACTTGTGTGTACAGCACGAATGGGCCGGCTCGTCCGGGTCGTTACCACTGTCTCACGGAAAACCGACGTAAAGTAGCAGCTTGCTGCTGCGTTTCGTACGGTGAGTGAGATATCTGGAGGCCCAAACCCCCTCCCGTTCCTAATCCCTTAATTACCCCTTTCCTTTAGGGTCGGCAACGCACCCATAATTCTTTTGGTTTTATGGGAATACATGGGTGGTGGAGATTACTTACCATCAGGTGACCCGCTTGCTCGTTTGCCGGCCTATGCTATAAAAATATATATACGAGAGTTTACAATATAATTGTATTTTAATTCGATTAATACGTTCAAAGGCGCACCAGATTAATGTACCTAGGTATTAAACCACAGCAGGTGCGGGCCGCGACCAACCAGCATCGCTACAATCGAAACAAACATGCTGCTTGTGCTTTGTTTTTTTTTTTACTTTATATCATAATGGCTTTTGCTGACGGCTCCGCCTGCGTGAATGGAAAGTAGCTTATGTCCTAATTCATACCGTCTACCAATGGGCCCCATTTCATCTAAAACCGCTCAACAGTTAAGGTTTGACTAATAAACATCCAAATTCACACATCCTAATTTTCACTTTTATTATAGTAGTAGGAAGTAGAATAGTAAGTTTTTGCTGTCTGTGATTAACACAACAGTTTAACGTCACCTTTTCAAAAACCGACCACAATACAACTAGAGTCGCTATTTAGTGTTCTCCAAAATATACCTAGACCTAGTATTTATACCTAGTACAGAAGGTACGGGGACGTTCGTTATATTGTAATATTTTAATTTTCATATTGTCTATTCATCTTTTGATAATGTATGCTATATGCCAAACGGGGCGAAAACATGTCTTTAATATATCAAATGCTAAATTTACAATACTGTTGCATTCCCTACCTCCCTATTTAACATGACACCTTACTACATCACCCTGTCGATAGGATGGCAGGCATCTATAGAGCTCGGGTCTACTCGTTCGCACTAGTCAAGAACCCTTGCTGACCTTGTTTCTTATTACACCATCCTGTTCTGAGAAATTGGTTGAGACGAGAGATTGGTTGGTGTAAGGCAGTTAATGTGAGTGATTGTTGGCAGTAATTTAATTAATTAAATAATTAATCATATTGTGATCGCTTCATTGGTTTAGTAGCTTACTTAAGCCATAGAATACTCAATAGGACTACTACGTACTAGGATTTGAAAGTGGTAGAGTTCAGAGTTTGATTCCCAGATCCAGCAATTATTTGAGGGAAGTTTTGATTCGACAAAATAGTCATTGAAAATTAATGTACTCCGCTTTAACCAAGCCATATTCTTCCACTCGCCCATATCCCACAGTGGGGTCGGCGTAACATGCTTTTAACACATGTTAGATTTGGCTTGTAGTTTTTACGATCAGCCACCTACCTGAAGTCAACGCCTCTGGGGAGAAAACACCCAGACCCAAAACAAAAATATTTTTGATCACACAAACATTTGTCTTGGTGTGAGAATCGAATTCACAGCCTCTCGCTTCACAGCCGGCTACTCGCCCACTGCGTCTCGGAGCCTGTACTCGCGCTTTAACAAAGTAAAATATTAAATATACACGACCATACCTTTGACCTTAAAATATCGTTTTCAGAAACAGAAATCGATGTACACCTCAACAGTTTGCTTCTCGGTTCAGTGGTTAAACAAAGCATTGGTAGAACAACGCGACGTGGGATGGGCGCGCACAAAGTGTGTTTGCGTTATTTCGAGCCTCTGTGGCGTGGGAGGACACAGACAGTTTGATGGTTCGATTCCTCTGACTAATAAAATCCATGCATTGGATTTTTATAATCGTAGTTTAGACTGCCTCGGTGGCGCAGTTGTAATACGTACGCGTTACGACTGAGGCCTCGGGTTCGATCCCCGGGTCGGGTAAAAGTGATATTGGGTTTTTCTATTTCGAAATGCTCCGTATCAGCCCCCTATCACATCATGGGACGAAGATACGCTCGGCGATATGTGGGTGTACTAGTTACACCTGTGCCTACCCCTTCGGGGCTTACAGGCGTGAGTGCGTATGTATGTATATGTAGTTTAAACAAATATATACTTATTACTACTACAAATATATACTATATAAAGACCGAAAAATATTATAAAAAAACAGTGATAGCTAAGCAGGAGTTGCACTGAATACCGAGACGAAAATGGCAGGTTCGACACCAACCCCACAAGCACCTCTAACTTTTCTAAGTAACACGTGTATTCATGGTAAATTATCGCTTATTTTAATGGTAAAGGAAACATCGTAAGGAAACATACCTGAGAAGGTCCTCAAAATTCCGAAAGTATGTGAATTATGAAGTTTGCCAACCCGCTTTGGCCAGTGTGGTGGACTAAGGCCTAACCCCTGGCGTTCAGTAGAGGAGACAGCGTTCCCGTGACAGGCAGTGGAACGTATACAATACAGGGTTGGTATGTTAATAAAAAACGGTCGGTCGGCCGAATCGTGGTGCATTTGCTGTTTTCCGTTGAAAATTTTCCCATATTTAGACCCTTTTACACAGGCAGAGTTTATTGGCTAATAGAGCGGGTATTTAACGAAAATCTAATATCTATGAGGCTACGTAATACAATTTGAAAATAAGGTCCCTCGTATACAAGCGGCAATCTGGGTTAGTACCACCGCTTTGTGTATTTCTGCCACCAAACAACAGAGTGCATGCACTGTTGTGTTTCGGTTTAAAGGTTATTGAAGTCAGTGAAAACACTGGTCATTATGACCCTTAACAACTTATGTCTCGAAGTGATGAACGCAGTTCAGTGCCGGTACAGTAGTTTATGGGCAGGTGTGGCGCTAACAACCTGCTCGTTTCGTCATTCAAGCTATCTAATTACGAAAGTGTTTTTGATTAACATTTATTCACACAAGGTACGTGTAGCTCCGACAATGCCTTACCAATTCAAATGGCCGCCTAAATAATTACATACATACGCACTCACGCCTGTAATCCCCGAAGGGGTAGGCAGAGGTGTAGCCATTACACCCACATTTCGCCGAGCGTATTTCCGTCCCACGATGTGATAGGGGGCGAGCCTATCGCCATACCGGGCACAAATTCCAGACTCCGGGCTGATACTGAGCATTTCGTAATAGAAAAACCCAATACCACTTTACCCGACCCGGGGATCGAACCCGAGACCTCAGCGTTAGCCTCAATCGTAACGCGTACGCATTACAACTGCGCCACCGAGGCAGTCTATAAATAATTACACAAAATCTATTAATTGCCATGATATCAGTAAATCATTATTGCAAGCCAAATAAAAGCGGCCACGTGGAGCGACCAGTTAAAAGTGGTCGTGTAGTGCGACCAAAACGCGGTCATGTATAGCTAGAAGCTAAAAGCGCAGTTTCAGAATAACCACAGATGAACGGCCGAACATTCATCAATACTTAGCAACGTTGCTTTGTGAGCAGTGTATACCACATACAGTATAGGATCCCGTCATACAACGACCTTCACCGAGATGTTTATTTGATGAAACGTATTTTATATTTATTTTGTATGTCAGTAAATATATTGCATATGGGTTGCCTAAAAATTTTTAGTCGCGGATATGATTACCTAATTATTATTTATTTTTTTTACATTTCATCGGTTTGATTATTAGACAAATTCTATACCAATCGAAAGTATGAAAGTATGTTGCCCAAATAATGGAAAAAGTAGAACTCTGTTGGCGCAAGGTCTGGTGAGTACGGCGGATGACGTAGAGCTTCCAACCCCATCTCTTGTAGCTCGGAGATATCGGATATTGTACAGTATGGAGTCGCGCGTTGTCGTGCAGGAGCAACGTGGACAAGCGATTGACCAAGGTTACTACAAAACGGAAATTTCATAGATAAAGACCTATTATTATAAATTCGAAAGTAGCTCTGTCTGTCTGTCTGTTACTTCACGGCTGTTAAACGGCTGAACGGATTTTAATTATATTTAGTAAGAACGTAACTTATATCCTGCGGAAGGACATAGGATACGTTTTTCTCCGATAAAAAAAAATATCTCAAGGAAAAATACATTGAAACGGGCTGAGCCGCGAGCAAAAACTCGTCAGAAATAAGTCGTAAATTATACACGAATAAAAACGAACATTACATGTTGAATTACGATCTCGATAAACAATATCATATAGCAACATAATCTACGATGAAAAATCAGTAAAATCAAATATAAGGATTATTATAACAATGCGCTTAATGGTTGAGTAAACACGCCTCGGGGAAGAAACAAGCTCAACTGATTGCAAATTGTGCTTACTGTCGAATACAAATTGTAAGCGAATTTCGAGCGAACTTGATTCGCGAACGAATTGACCTTAAGTAGACAATTTTTCTGTCAAAAATTCTAAGCTTCCTTTTATTCAAATATTCAGTTATTGCTCGGAGTATGCCGTGGGATTAACGTTGAAGGTGATTTTTATTTAAGTCAGAAGTTGATCTGTTTACTCTAAATACTGTTTAGGCATTTTTGTTTCCCTCTTCCTTCACCAACTTAAAAAATAGAGGGAGTTCCCAATTAAATAAATAAATAATAAATACACCCAACAGTCACACACATAGGCCTGACCCCACACTAGGTTAACCTGTATCGTGAGTAACAGGAACTACGAAGGACTTGCGGTCCCACAACACCCAGACCTGAAACAAATATTTGTGGATCGCATAAACATTTGTCTCGGTGCGGGAATCGAACCTACGGCCTCTCGCTTTGCAGCCGGCCACTCGCCCGCTGCGCCACGAAGGCTGTCAAATTCCCCTGTATTTTTGGAGATATAGGAATTTCTTAAACCATAATTATCTTGGGCTTAAAATGTGCTCATAGACAATTTAAAAAAACAATAAGAAATGTGTTAATTATGAAAAGAAAAACAAGAAAAGAAAATAATTTATTTGTAACAAGCAGTTATGGTATAATAAATTTGGGCAAGTCTAAACTTTAATTGAATGTGCTCATCACAAAACCCAGTTGTGTTTCAGCATCGGAGTTCAGCATGTGCTGGTTAAAAGACCAGCGTTGGTCATTCGTTGGGCCATTTTATGAATTAAATCTTAATAAGATCACGCCTCTATCCCCGAAGGTGTGGGTAGAAGGTGCAACTAGTGCTGCACCCACGTTTTGCCGAGCTTATTTTTGTCTCACCTCGGGGTGACAGGGGCGAGACTATCGCTATACCGCGCACAAATATGAATCCACACAACCTGCTTGTTCATTTGCCTGCCTTGTGATATATAAAACAATACGAGTTTTCCTGACTGCCTCGGTGGCGTAGTTGTACTGCGTACTCGATACGACTGCTGCTGAGGTATCGATCGAGGGTTCGATCCCCGGGTCGGGTAAAAGTGATATTGAGATTTTCTATCACGAAACGCTTTGTATCTGTCCGGAGTCTGGAATTTTGCCCGGTATGGCCATGGACTCCTATCATGGGATGGGCATATACTCGTTGAAATGTGGGTGTACTGGTTACATCTCCACTTACCCCTTCGGGAAATACAGGCGTGAGTGCGTACGTATGTACCAGTTAATTTAATTTCAGCCAAAGTTCACAAAAGAACCGCGTGAGTAATCACAAAGTAAATTACAATTTAAACAAACTAAACGGTCCTGGCGTTCATTAAAGTCCAAAACAATTTAACAACCTCATAAGTTTCAGAGCAGGCTCGACATATCCCGGTAAACTTCTCTTAACAATATGTCCGAAATACTGACGAGCGTCAAACGTTACTTCATATTAAACTAGTTGCTGTAGTTTAATTCACCGACCACTGGCGATCGACGGGTGTAATAAGATGGAACGCTGTCAAATCTAGACTATTCTAGACTACAAATAAAATCTCCGCAGAAGGGTTGACGTCAGGCCGGTGACCGATCGTAAAAAATCAAGCCAAATCTTCTTGTAACATGTGTCAAAAAGCGTGTTGAGACCCCACTGTGAGTGGGATAAGGACAGGTGGAAAAAGAAGAAGATTGGCAATTGCAATGAATAGAGACAATTATTCGCCTCATTGGTTTGGTGGCACCTTCATTAAGCTAGATGGTAGGTCCCTCGTATGTGAGAGGCCGTCTGGTTTGGTATCACCGCTTTGTCTATTTCTGCCGCCAAGCAACACGTGTGAGCACTGTACGTCTTGGTTTAAATAGCATTGAAGCCAGTGAAATAACTGACAATTTTGAGACGTAACATCTTTTGTCTCGGGACATACAGTGCTTTCTAATTCAAAGTTCTGTGTGGCGTTGAGTCTATTTACGGACGGGCGTGGGGCTTACCATTAGGCGAGCGACCTGCACGTTTCGTCACTCACACTTATTTAAAAAAAACACTAAGATATTAAATATACGAGTACCCAAACCGTCGTAAAATAGCAGATTGCTGCTACGCTTCGTACGGTGTGCGAGATATCCAGAGGCCCAAATCCCCCTCTCCTTTCCAATCCCTTAATTATACCTTTCCTTTAAGGTCGGCAACGCGCCCATAATTCTTTTGGTATTGTGAGCGTACATGGGCGGTGGAGATCTCTTACCATCAGGTGACCCACTTGCGCGTTTGCTGGCCTATGCTATAAAATAAATAAATAATCATCTACATCGTAAGGAAACTTGCATAACTGAGAAGGTCTCCATAAAAATTTCAATGATATATGAAGTCTGCCAATCTGCATTACGCCAGCATGGTGGATAAAGGCCTAACTCCTCTCATTTAGTAGAGCAGGCCCGTGTCCAGCAGGGGGACGTGTATTATCTGACTGGTATTGTTATAATTATCAGCACATCACCTCGTGCAGAACATGATAATCGTTTCTAAATCCATTAGCAGATCTTACAAAAACATATAACAGTTTAAGTTGAAACATAAACGGAGTTTTCACTTCGCAAATACAGCTTTAATGATAATAGTGTTAGTACTAATGTGTTCAGAGCTCAACGGAAAAGGGAACACTGACAAGAGCGTTCAATATTCATGAGAGAACTCCGCCGGTCGACCGGCCAACCCTTCTGTAGGTGTTTACTGAAATTAACCACTTGAAAGTACTGTCGATATTGAAGGCTTTGTTTCGATTGACAATGTCTTTAGATGAAGTTTACTTAAAGAATCTTGAGGGGATTGAGTTTCTGATTAATGTTATTTGCTTGCAGTTAAAATGGCGACTAGAAACTGTTGTTTAGTTTAAAACCAACGATCTTTTTTATTAGCTTGAATGACGAAACGAGAAGATCGCCTGGTTTAAGCGCCACGCCTGCCTATGAACAGAAGCAACACCATAAATAACTTTAAACAATGGTTGAAAACTTTAAACCCGAATCTCGGTGCAATTTCTGTCTTCCGTTGAAGTGTTTCCCATTTTTCCTCGTACTCCGTCTTAAATATTAATCAAATGGATGTGAAACTACCACAGAAAAAAAAAACATTTTCGATTAATAAAAACTCATTCAAATCGGTGCATGTTTGTCGGAGTTATGCGTATACTGAATTGAGAACCTCCTTCATTTGGAAGTCGAGCAATAAGGCATGCTTATAATCATTCAAACGATGAACAATAAAATATGTACGCATCGAATAGCCCTCTTCTATAATATAGTACCTTCTTTTTCGTCGGTTAAAAACATCATTAGATCGAGCATCTTTTTGTATCAATTGCATGGACTTATTGAAGTCCATTAGTTTCAATATTTTGGAAACAAAACTGATTTACTATTTAACTAACTAGGTGTTCAGATGATATCCGTTCATAAAAAACTTAAAGTGCAGTATTTCCAAGTGGTTTCTAACAATTCAGAATGTTCGAGCACACGACAGGACACGAGATTTGCAATTGAATTGCGCGTGACGATGCTATTTCAGGCGAGGCTCGGCACTCGAGGGAGCGGTTCAACGGCTTCGTCACATTGTTTCCTTAACATTAGCACTAGATCTTCCATTCCAGAAGTGGTATATCGAATTCACCAAGATAAAGGTGGAATAATAGGGTAGTTTCCTATATTTAATTTTATACATTATTTTATAAGCAACAGAAAATGATACGCAAAGAAACCCTTTTATTAAAACACAATCAAAATAGATTCAGAAATGTGCCCGCAGTTATGACTTCAAATGGTGGTATGAGAAAAATTGGGTACGTAGTAGGGATATCTCACTATCTCACTTGCACGCGTGCACTATAATGAACATTTTACACACTGACGTCAAAGTTTGCGTCGCCTGTCATTTGACAATTACCCCTTCTACAGGATTTGAATGGCTTTTAACTTATTTATTTTTAGTCCGATTTATAAAATTCTTTCTGCAATAGATTTTGAGTAACGTAACTTATTGATTTAAATAATAAAAAAAACAACTACTTTATTTACATTATATTAATAACACCCAACATACACAACCATAGTCTTTACTCAACACTAAGATACAAGTCTTGTGTGGTGGTATCAAGAACCACGAGATACTTTCGGTCTCCCAACACCTATAACCGCAATAGTTATTAGCGGATTACAAATATTTTTATTTTGGTGCAGGGATCAAACCCGTAGGCCGTACGTAACCTCTCAGCCTGCTACTCGTCCACTGCGAGTCTGCCATACAAATAAAAAGTACCACCCCTGCGCTCTGCCTTTACAGCCTGTCTCTTTTGGTGCTCGAAAGCCGTACCAAGAGAATGTGCAAGTGCATGAAGGCTGGACGTTTTTGTTTATTGCATAGGCCGATAAACGAGTAAGTGGGTCACCTGATGGTAAGTGATCACCACTGCCCATGTACGCCCACAATACCAAAAGAGTCATGGGCGCGTTGCCGACTTTAAAGGAATGGGATAATTAAGGGATTGGGAAGGGGAGGGGATTTGGGCCTCCGGATATTTCACTCACCGTACGAAACGCAGCAGCAAGCTGCTAATTTACGTCGGTATTCTGTGAGACAGTGGTAACGACCCGGACGAGCCGGCCCATTCATGCTGTAGACAAAATTGTCTACAGCATCTTTATATTCACCGATATACATTCCTAGAGTCCCACTCTCGTGTTGGGTACAATGAAATTAGACCGCGTGGCATCGCAGATCGTGGACCGTTTAATAATAAACCAATCAATAATACTGCTTTTATTTCGTATTGCAGTCACACGAAATTAGGCTTTATTGAATGAACGCTGATCCCCTTTATTTAGGCTAAAGGGCAAAAGAGGCCGTCTAGGTTGGTACCGCCGCTTTATCTATTTCTGCCGCCAAGGTAAACATACGCGGTAGCTCTGTCGGTTTACTATTTATGTCTTAGTTATAATTAATTAGAGGACGGTCACTAGAGAATCCTGACATCCTGACAAACGACGAAGACGTTGTAAAAGTGACCAATAAACCATTAGTAGAATTGATAACCGTCGTTTTGTATTATTGAAAATAAATCTCGTCTCACGTAACTTCTAACAATATACATACGTATGCACTCACGCCTGTAATCCCCGAAGGGGTAGGCAGAGGTGTAAACAGTACACCGGACACAAATTCCAGACTCCTGGCTGATACTGAGCATTTCATAATAGAAAACCCCAATACGAATTTACCTGACCCGGGGATCGAACCCGAGACCTCAGCGTCAGCCTCCATCGTAACGCGTACGCATTACAACTGCGCCACCGAGACAGTCTAACAATATAAAATAAATATTTTTAATCACAATGATGGAACCGGAGTTTATAATGAAAATGCTCGCTGAACCGCCGAAAAGAAGATTAACTATCGTGAGCTTAGACTTGACGACTATTCAATATTCATGAAGCGACGAGGACGCTCTTCAAATGGTGGCACCGTACTTACCACTGAATCTAGTTTGCTTTCAAATAATATTACGCTAATATTAATGGTTTATTGAAATCTAAACGGTAAATGTTGCTGCTGATACCCGAATTAAATAGGGCTAGCCTATTTCGCATGAGAAAATGGTTTTTGATCTATAAATATATTTAATTAATTGTCAGGTATGAGTGGAGTATGGCTGGCTGTCCTTTCCAAAATGGTTGGACTGCTTACGGAGGGTGGGGCCTAATTTAAGTATGTGCATGACTGGATAATGAAAAACCCGTTAGCCGGTGAATATCCAATTTCTTCTGGCGGCGTGGCGTGTGAATGTGGCGTGTCAACGTGGTGACGATCGGATGAAAGAACTTGATCCAATGAACTATAGTAGGCTGTAAGATAAGTTTCCATTCGTTTATTTTAGTTGACATACAAATCCAGGGCTTAACAAATTTCGCTGATAGATTGATTTATCAAAGAAAGTTGTCTGTAAATTTCTACAAACAAAGAATTTAGTGCTCGCATTCGTATATTTCTAGGATTCCGTATATAAGTTTCGTCAACCATAATTCTTGCTGATGAGAGGACATAATTTTGACCTGACATAATTTTGTAGGTACCCAACTAGATAGCAATCACTGCATTACACCATAAACATCCACAATACCATAAGAATCATGGATGCGGTGAGGGCTTTAAAGGTAAGGGATAGTTAAGATAAGGGAAGGGAAGGGGGATTTGAGATTCTGGTAATCTCACTAACTGTACGAAACGCAACTGCGAACTGCCACTTCTGTTGTTCTGGAGAGAGTAGCAATAACCCAGTCGAGTCAATAACCCAGTCGAGTAGGCTCATTCATGTTTTGTATAAAAGTTTAAGGCGCGCTTCTATCACTTATTTCCTACTACTAGCAGTATTCAGGTTTTCGTCAAATGCGAACCATGAAGTCGTATATGTTCGATTATCAAATGCTTATTTAGGCCAATTTGTTAAGTAATCTCATAATTAAATAAATCTATTTTTCCCCTAAACATTCTAAAAGATGTAAACTTTAAAGAAAAACCCCTCAGCAATCGACTTTTACCCGCACTTTACCACCTTTTTATTGAAGAATGCTACAAATAGGTTTCCAAGTTTCAATAGCTCGAACAAAAACTTGATTCTAGCAAAACCTTCGCAGACTGCTTTCGTTATTCTTGTGGGTTGTTACTTTAAAACTTCAGGATTTCTTCGAAGCTGTCCTAAGTAAAAAGTTGTGATTTTTCTCACTTGTGATTTTGTAAGACCAATATCGTCAAAGGAATTGTGTTTTCAATAGAAATCGATGTTTCATTTCGCTCCTCGTTTTTAGTTTATATCATGTATATAACTAGGGACTTTGGCCATGTTTTTCCACAAAAAACAAAATAAAAAAAAAAACAAAGTCCGACGAATATGAGACATATCTTACTTACTTCCCCACATTATTCTGCATCGATTGGTATTGGTCTCGACCCCCATACCCCCGGTTTCGGAGGAGATAGCGTGACAAACTTTTGGCAGCGGCGGCGGCGGCGCCAGTTACTTTTTTTTAGAATAGAGAGATTTTTATATATATTATTTAGATTTCTGAAGCATATTTATATTGCAGAATAAACAATTACTGCCAAAAGCCAGATGGATCACTAAACGATACGTGATCAGGGCCACCATAGACACCATTAATACCAGTGATATTTTGGGGCATTGCAGACCTTACCGCATGAAATACAACAGGGAAATTGTATGGCATTTTCTGTTACAGTGGTATCACTCCTGTTTAGTAATTTTGTTCATATATTGCCCACACAGCGGGGAACGTGCGGCCTTCTTGCACTTGCATATTCTCTTGGTACGGCTTTCGAGCACCAAAAGAGACGGATCATAAAGCCAGAGCGCAGGGATGGTGCTGGCAGCAATCTAGGTATACCAGGAACCCCCGGAAGCATCGCACTTGCGCCACCGTGGGGTTTTAGCATGTACACCGGTGCGGCGCGCGGCATAGGAAAATTGGTTAGAGCTCCGATGTAGCCGCCACTTGGGTGTGAACTAGGTATAGGTAAGTCCGGCATAATCATCGCTCCACCCCCGGGTTGGGAAGGTATCCGTAACATAAAATAAAAGTCACACTCATTGTCCTAGCCCTACACTACGTTTAAACACCTACAATACAGGTTACTGTAAACTCACTATCACTTTTGTGCAATAAAGATAAATAACATGTTCAAAAAGTTTAATAGTCTATTCACTTTAAATGCAATATTATATTACTGTTCACAATTTATTACACTTGCTATGGTTATTCACAATTCTAATTACACTCGGGCAGCGTTACCACGAAAGAGTTCTAAGCACGACTAAGTTCCCTCAAATAATAATGCGCCCGCTTATATACCTTAGCAATCACCTCCACCACATCTCAATCTTATTATCTACCCGCTTTACATAGTTATTCCCTCGACTACCTTCACTAACACCAATAACGGTGCTATTACTAATATTAGGGTAACATTACGTATCAGAAACTACGAAGGACTTGCTTGCGGGTTCAGAAAACCAAGACCCGAAACAAATACCTATTTGTGGATCACACACACACTTGCTTAGTGCGGGAATCGAACCCACGGCCTCTCGCTTCTGCACATCACGGGATTTACTGTCACAGTAAAAAGTTACTGCTACTTCGTACGGTGAGTGAGATATTCTGTGGCCCAAATCCCCACCCCTTCCCAACCGCTTAATTTTCCCTTTGCCATTGCCCGTTTTTGTCGTCACTACTTCTGTTTTTTGTGATAAAGCGGTAACCTGTTCGAGCCGGCCCATTCATGCTGTATACAAGACTGTCTACCACCATAGATACATAATCTACCACTTACAAATTTTTATCGAAATATATAGAAACGCTGTGGTCTGCAATGGAGTTAGATATACCTTTATTTACCAATAGAGTTATCCAAAAAGTAATAAAAATCAATCGGAGGCAACAATGCTTCCTATAGAAATAAAAAATAAAAATGATAGAGTATTTGAACGGCATTCATCAACGTTCCGTTTCACGCAACAGTTACCAAGTGTCGTATACAATACAGTAATCACCGCGCCAAACTACGAGAAACTATTGTTTAAATTGTGCACGTTATTTTTTTGTTTTATTGAAGACAAGAGCTACAATTACAGCAAAAGAAAACGAGCAAATGGGTCACCTGGAATCACCGTTGTCTATAAATATTTAATCTCAGAGTAATCGTAGCTGCGTTGCTGACATTTTATAAAAATAATAGAGATTCAAATTCCTTGATACGCCTCCGCCAATCTTCGATCGTCAATATTATATTATATATACGCACTCACTGTAATCCCCAAAGGGGTAGGCAGAGGTGTAACCAGTACACCCAAATTTCGCCGAGCGTATCTCCGTCCCTTATGTGATAGGGGGCGAGCCTATCGCCATACCGGGCACAAATTCCAAACTCTGGGCTGATACTGAGCATTTCGTAATAGAAAACCCCAATACCACTTTACCCGACCCGGGGATCGAACCCGAGACCTCAGCGTTGCTCTCAATCGTAACGCGTACGAATTACAACTGCACCACCGAGGCAGTCATATTATATTATAATTTATATTATATGATAAGTTTACGAAGCTATGGGTTCGAAACACTCATATCATTAACGTGAGGTTGTCTGTTACAACGTAACCGTTAGTCACCACGCTCGTATCATTATCGTATCATATCGCTCGTATCGAAAGTTCAGGATATAAATGATACTTACATACTGAACTTTCTTTTCTTTCCTATTTTTACGTATTCTTTTTGTCCACTTTAGCATGCCGTGGCAACTTGTAATGTCGACAAAGGGATGTCGACCATCAAGTGACATTTTTAGATTATACTGACATTTCATGTCTCGACGGTTGCCAGAATTATGACAGCCAAGCAGCCAGAAATAAATATTACGTCATACTTGTTGATCCTGGAACGCGACTCACCGCATCGTGGTCGCTTTATAGTTGGGTAAATATCAGATTTACTATAAAGGTGGAATAATTAAAATTTTATGATATAAATAATTTTCTCTGCTAAGTTAATCCTGTCGTCTAACAAGATAATATTCTGAGAAATCCTCTCAGCAAAGAGGTACTTAATTCTTACTACATACTTAATAGAATTCTCAGAAATTTACTTGAAAGATTAGTAGATAGCATAAAGTTAAATCTTATAGAATTGTAGAGCTAATCCAAAAAATCTTAAGGGCCGAGTTGTACCAGATAAAATATAAGACTGCAAAATGTAAAATTATATCTACGGATAAACGTATGTCAAATTGGTACTTTCTGAATTGACCGTATAATGTGTTATCTGCCTCTAAATGCAAATTGTATTTGACAGCTTGTGTGACACGGGGGAGAATAACCGTTTGTGAAACGAGAGTCCACGGGTTCGATTCCTGCACCAAAAATAAATGTTTTCTCATCAGAAAATAAATTTTGTTTAAGGACCTGGGTGTTAAGAATGTCTCTTGTAATTCCTGAGACTCAAATTGCCCTGTTCTTGCATGATGATTAATGTTCTTGCTGATGGCAACAGAGTTTGATTTTAAGATCGCTTGTATATTGACGTCAACTTTCTTTGAGAATTATTTGAATTGATAGCCTGGAATAGACGTGGCCATTCACGTGAGTGGAACCACGAGCAAAGCTAGTTGTTTATATGTATAAGCAAACATAACAACAGTGTGTGTGTGTGTGGCGCTTACCATCAGGCGAGCGACCTGTTCGTCTCGTCATTCAAGCTAATAAAAATAATAAAATATTATCAATTTATTTAACGAAACGACTTATGCCTTTAAGGTATGGTAGGTAAGGTTTAATTGGGCTTGAAAAACTCCGACAACATTGCAGGTTTTATAAATATTTTAATGGCAGTTTGTTGTTAGTGCCTAAATATCAGAAAAAGCAGATTTTCATGAAAAGCGTCCCAATTAGGAGGTTTGGGACCGTCATGCCGGGTACATCATCTAAGATATTATAATATGTACTTTTTGGAGCATAAAATATTATTTATCTATGATTTTTTTAAATAAAATAATAATAGCCAACCGATCAAAGAAAAGATAGCTAAAAATAAAATAATAATTACATGCAAATAAACCTACAAGACGCCTCAATACAGTGCACCTCAATACAGTGCTTTTAGAGTCGTATAGCCACCTTGTAGACAGTTTTGTGTACAGCATGAATGGGCTGGCTCAACCGGTTCGATACCGACGTTTTACAGAAAACCGACGTAAAGTAGCCGCTTGCAGTTGCGTTTCATACGGTGAGTGAGATATCTGGAGGCCCAAATCCCCACCCCTTCCTAATTACTTAATTATCCCTTTCCTTTAGTCGGCAACGCGTCCATGATTCTTCTGATATTGTAGGCGTTCATGGGCGGTGGAGATCACCATCAGGTCACCCATTTGCTCATTTGCCGGCCTATGGTATAAAAACAAGACGGATTCTCGCATATGAGGGAAGTTACTCATCTAGTGGCTAGTGTATTTGCCTGGGACATCATAACACATAAAGGATGGATTTGAATGTGGGATTTTTATTCGAAAGCTAGTTTGATCAAGATGATTCTTGATTCATCATTTACGGTCCTTTTTCATCCCACTGCTGAGTATAGGCCTCTCTTTTTACATACCATTCGTCTCAGCCCTGCTCTAATCGAATGCAAATCCGACTCGCGATGCTAACAATATCGTCGGCCCATCTCGCTGCTGTACGACCAACGTATCGCTTACCCTGCCTAGACACCATTCTGTTATTGCCCCACTCCACCTACCGTCATCTCACCTGGCCATGTGACCTGCCCAGCTCCATTTCAAAATCGCAACTGTGGTTCCGATGTCTCGAGCCTTGGTTTGTCGGATTTCCACATTGCGAACACGGTCTTGAAGTTAGATTGTGTTTAAAAATAATCTATTAAGCCATTTTTGTTTGGGGCTAAACAGTATATGTCGCGTCTTAGGCTTATTGAGCTCTGTGCAGTTATAAAACACAAATGCAAAGACAATTCGTAAAAGCGTGCTCGCTGAAGCGTGGCGGGTGCACGTAGTGTTCGGTACATTGCTGACTACCTTCTCTTGTCGTGGCTCACTCGAGCAAGCCTCCACTGCTACCTTAAATGTCAATACTGAACCATGTATTGAATTTTTATCAATAAGAAATTACTAGCGACATGTATTTTGAAATATTTGCCAATATATGACGTAATATGGGATAACTTTGGGTTATAGCGAGTTATTTAGACATGTTTTAAGTAAAATGAAGTTAAATACAAAGACTTAAATGTATACTAGACGAGCTGTTTAGAAGTAAAATTGCGTCACATAACGCGGAAGTTTGACAGCTCACAAACAGGGAGCGCGATAGGGGTTCTAGTTGAGTGTAAGCGAGATGGTAATATTGAGTAGCGGTCAATTGTCCGCAACTTAGTGGTACAATTTCTACGTACCGCGCAGCTTGTCTAGTAGTATACATTAAAGTCTGGTTAAATATTATGTTTTTAGAAAACTCAATGACGAGACAGGCAGGCCTAATGGGCATCGACCGGGACGTGGAGTGTCCTGTGCCTTTTGCCAACTTGGAACATCCAGCCAGGCGCAGGGCTTTGCAGTTCAAATGCGTGGTCAACGACGCAGAACTTGACCTAGAGGCTGCAAACACCCGTAGGGTGTTCACTGATGGCAGCAAAATTGGTGGCTAAGTCGGAGCTTCGGTGTCCCTTTGGGATGGCGACGCCGAGACAAAAGCCACCAAAATTAAGCTGGAATCGTTCTGCACCGTTTACCAGGCGGAGCTGCTGGCCCTGCGTAAGGCCGTGCAAATAGCCTCCAGCGAAAAGTACCGCCAATACAGCGTCTTCTGTGATTCACGGGCCGCTCTCGAGACGGTTGCGCGCGGAAATTCTCTCCACCCCATAGCATTTGACATTACTAAAATGTTAAATGAGACTGAAGTGCGCGGTAAGATCATTAACCTCTTTTGGGTTAAGGCGCACGTGGGGTTGGCAGGGAACAAGCGTGCGGACGAGCTCGCGAAGGCGGCGGCTACCACCCTAAAAAGGAGGCCCGATTACGACCGATGTCCCATTTCGTTCGTCAAGCGACAGATCCGTCAGGAGTCGATTGACGAATGGAATGAGCGATACAGGGCTGGAGAAACAGCATCGGTAACGAAGCTGTTTTTCCCTGATGCTAGGGTAGCCCATAAAGTGATCAAGAAGATGCCGGTGGACCCGGTCCTCACGCAAGTCTTCACGGGCCATGGGGGATTCTCCGAGTATTTGAATCGCTTCAAGTGCAAGGAGAGCCCCTCATGCATCTGTGACCCAGCGGCCACTGAAGACCTGGTTCGCGTGTTGACTGAATGCCCAATATATCTGTATCAACGAACTAATCTTGAAATAGAGATTGACAAGATTGTAAGAAAAGATAATCTGAGCGGTATGTTGGAAGATGATGTAATTAGATCTGTTCTTAAAATTCTGTAAACAAGTAGCGTGTAGTGTGTTGAAAAGGAACAAATAGAAAGGGCAACTACAGTTTGTAATATAAGATTATATGTTTCACGTGATTATGTGTTGCCACTGAAAACCCGGTTTTTTGTGATGAAGACACGCTATTTTTTTAAGATCGTATTTTTGTAATTTTTAATAAAACTGATAAAACACTGTATTATATATTATAGTATGTCTAATGTATGTTAGAGTTAGATTTTTTTGTTTTTATTATAGGCATACTAAAAGATGTAAAATTCAAATTATATTTCTTTTTTTAGATGATGAATTTTTAAATAAAGGTATGTGAATTAATCAGGTAGACATATTTTGAATTAAAAGTATCAGAGCGAGCAGCCGGGGGGAGTCCCCCCAAAATGGTAAGCATCTCACCTGCCCATTAACAAAAGCAACATCACTTTATTTTCAATTACAAAGCACTGCATGGCACTGTATCATCCCGAGATGATACCTAGTAAACTACTAGTAATTAGGTGGTAGATCTCTCGTATCAGAAAGGTCGCTAGACACGCTTATGTATTTCTGCCGCCAAGCACCAGTGTGTAAACACTGTTATGTTTCGGGTCGAAGGATATTGAAGCCAGTGCAATTGCATTATGAGACTGAACATCTTATGTCTCGGAATGACGAGCGCCGTTCAGTGTCATGCTGTGCTCTGAAGTCCAGTGTTCTTTGTGATGTTGCTTCTGTTTATAGGCAGGCGTGACGCTTAATATCAGCTGAGCGACCTGCTAGTTTCGTTACACAAGCTAATAAAAAAAAACACGACCAATTACTTCATCATATTATGTGATCTCCACTATTAATGAATACCGACAATATCAGAAGAATCATGAATGCATTTGGACTTTAAAAGAAAGGAACAGAGATTGGGAAGAGAGGGATTCGGGCCTCCGGTATTCGCACTCACCGCACAAAACATGACAGCGAACTGCATTTCACGTCGGTTTTCTTTGATACAGTGGTATCAACCCGGACAAGTCGTCCCACGCTGTAGACAAAAGTGTCTACAGCATGGCTCTACCATTTTTGATTTAATCGTGTTCATGACATTTTAATAGTTTTGTGATGTTTGAACGCCGATATTGTTTGATTTGTAAAGGCCTTGCTATACTAAGACAAAACGCACGTGTTTCGTCACTCAAGCTAATATAAAAAAACCGCAATGAGTACCAAATTCCGCCATTGCCTCGTCCGTTAATCAGCAGAGTGCACCACGTTCAGGTGGGGCTGGTTTTGGGACGAAGATGTTGATGACCCACTTACCCTCCAAAGTGGAGTACACATCGTGGCTCTATCGCATAATAAATATTTATTAGTATTATATTTACGTATTCACCATAATTTGATCCGTAAATATTATCAAATTATACGGTAATACAAGGCATATACAATATAACCTCCCTTATGCGTTGTTATGGGCATCTCATGAATTTATATGGTACTTATAAAAGAAAGCTATTACCTAATAAGGCCGTATACTAATATTGTATTTGAATATATCGACGCGACGGTAAAATCGGAGCAAAACAATTGTGTTCATTTGAAGGTGTACTTCTTAAGTGATTAGAAACTGCATATTAATTCAATAAGTGATAAGTAAAATCAATACTTACATCAAATAATTAACATTAAGTTTAACTGACGGATAGTGCGAACCAAAAAATCTAATCCTTTTATAGTTTGGTTTACTATATTTAGCCTACTTGCACGACGATCCTAAATCCAGATTTACCAGTAAACTTATTTACTTATGTCTAATTTTCATACGATTTGACATTTCTTAAACAGGTTTAGTGGTTTGAATCCTATCGTCGTGGGTCCTTGACTCTAAATTTTGTATCATGCTGATCCGAGAGTGTTTAATTCTAGTTTACATGCAATACGTCTGGCTGTATCCAGTGTTCACCCGCCGTGTCGTGTCGACGCTTCCTCGTTTCCATCTCAACGCGTTTCATATTCAAAACGTATTCAATTCATGCCCAATCTACAATATTTTTATCATCTAGCCTAGATTTACTTGAGTGGTTCGGCAGGTGAGTTCTTATAAAGGTAAATGAGTAAATGGGTCGCGTGATTGTAAGAGATCACTACGGCCTGTGCCCACTATACCACGGAATCGGATAAGAGGACAAACGAGGGAGATTTTTAAGTGGCAGAGGCATGATGTAGACAGTTTTGTCTACAGCATGAATGGGTTAGCTCGGCCTGTGTGGTAAAACAGTAGTCTTAAATGTTGCATCAAATGACAGCTTATTGTTTCGTTTCCTGGTGGATGAGATTTCCAGACGCGAAATCTTCACTCCCGTTCCGAATCTAAAATAGCATTGAAGGACCCATTAAATCCTAAGTCACAATTGTTCAGACTTCAGTATTGATATACATTGAACTACTTTATATTACAAGAGGCAATGCTGTGTAATTAATACACTACTAGCTTTTGCTTACGGCTCTGCCCACAGGAACGGCTTATTCCGGGATAAAAACTAGCATATGCCTAATTTAGGTCATGGTCTTGCTGTGTGCCAATTTTCATCCATAACCGTTCAGCCGTTACGGCGTGATTGACTGACAAACATCCAATGTTTTACATTTATAATAGTAGTAGGATATAGTAGGAATTAAATCAAGAACGTGGGAATATTAAGTGAAATACAAAATTTATAATGTAGGTAAGTGATGATGATGATGATGGCCTTCACAGATACGTCCATCGATAGCAAACCTTGTAGTTCTTTTACCCTAAACAGTATGGTTTTAGATCTCAATCAAATACTCTCGCCGCTACAATTGATATTGTAACCAAAATTAAAAATAAAATTGATCAAAAACAAGTTGTCTTAGGTATATTTATCGACCTTAGAAAAGCTTTTGACACCATTAGTCATGAATTATTATTACAAAAACTAGAACTCTATGGTGTAAGAAACAAAGCACTTGACATTTTTAAATCGTATATGGAGAACCGTAAACAAATAGTAAAAATGGGTGAATATGAAAGCAATTCCACAGTTATAAATTTTGGAGTCCCCCAGGGATCAATATTAGGACCCCTCATGTTCCTTATTTATATTAACTATATCAGTGAACTAGGTCTCAAAGGTGACATCTCCCTGTATGCAGACGATACAGGTCTCTTTTACTTTGGTTACTCAGTCGAAGCTATAATAGCTGACGCTCAGAATGATCTTAATCTGCTAAATGACTGGTTTCAGTCAAATCTCTTAACTATTAATACTACGAAAACAAATTATGTAATTTTTGCAGCAAAAAATAAAAAAATTAATAATAATCTTGAACTTAAAATAAACGGCCAACTACTTGAACGAAAACCTAAAGAAAAATACCTCGGACTTATCTTAGACAGTAACCTAACTTGGAAGCCACACCTAGAAAAAATTAAATTTAAATTAATTCCACTTACAGGGGCGCTACGAAATATAACAAACTGTCTCCCTCGAAGAATACGATATCTTATTTACAATTCTTTGGTTAAACCCCATATCGACTACCTTATTGAAATCTGGGGTACTGCAGCTAAGACTAATATAGATCCAATTCAGCGAGTGCAGAATAGATTAATTAAAATTTTATTTAACTATAAATTCCAAACACCTACTGAAGAAATATACGAGGAAACAAAAATAATGAATATAAAACAAACATACATATACTACACATGTATTCTTATACGTAAAATATTAAATAAGGAAATCCATTCGAATTTGAAGTTTGTAACAAAACAACAATCACGAAAGATTAATTTAAGACGTGCTAGTTACTTAGCGACCCGCCCACCTAGAACTAACTATGGTAAAAGAAGTTTGGAGTTTGAGGGTGTTAAAATTTACAACAAATTACCATCAGAAATAAAACAAGAAAAATGTTATACCAGATTCAAAAATCTACTCAAAATTCATACAGTTAATACATATAAATAAATAATTAAAAATCGTTAAAAAATATACACTAAAAAATACGTACGTATAATATTAAACTAATATAATAACACATAAACCCAATACACATAGTACAATAGAATATACCAATAAATTAAAAATATACATTAGTAAATTTCCAAATTAAACATAAATCAATAAATCCAACACCTAAAATAGTTCCTAAAGCACACATACATACATTTTACAAAAAATAAAGTTGTTGATACGAGAACATGCCTCAATGCCTCATCTAGTTAAAGTTAAAATAATTCATATTCTGCTTGGCAAGGATCGAATTTCTTACACGCTTATGTATGTTATTTGTTTACCCACATTTTTGTTAAAAAAGATTTGTTTTGTCATCTATTTACGTACCTTTGTGCGCTCTAAATATTAATCCTAGTTTTAAGCAATTGTTTCTCAGTAAGTGAATCATGTAATTCTTCATGAGAAATAAAGTTATTCTTAAACCTGTAGTTGATCCGGATTATGTGAAACCAAATTCATACGGGCTCGTATTTTTTTTTATTCTTTTCTTTTGTTATAAAATTTAAACAACTAATTAGTGGTTTAGCTATATGTAATCTCACATTTAGTCTAGGGCTATTATTCGTCCTACTTTCCAATATGCAGGTAATTCGGGAACGACATGCGCGACAGTTCAAATATTCCTTTAAAGCTTATTCTTCTTCCACCTGCCGTTATCCCACTCGCAGTGGGGTCGCTGCAACATGTTTTAATCCATGCTACAGAAAGATTGGGCTTGTAGTTTTTACGACCGGCCGCTTGCCTGACGTCAAGCCCTCTGTGGAGCAATATTTCTTTAAATACGGGTAAAAAATATATTTTTAATTAAATTACAAGTTTATAAATTACTAGCTTTTGCTCGCGGCTCCGCCCGTGTCAATAGACTTTTCCGAAATAAAAGGTAGCCTATAACCGTCTCCAGGGTCCCATCTATCTCTACATCAAAATTCATCAAAATCGGTTCAGTGATTTAGGCGTGAAAGCGTAACAAACAAATGGTTTTTTTTTCATATAAAGTATCCCATGTTACTTTTTATACCTCCAAGAATATGTGTACAAAGTTTCATAATGATCGGTTAAGTAGTTTTCGCGTGAAAGCGTAACAAACAAACTTACATTCACATTTATAATATTAGTATGATAATTATGTTCGTGAGAAAACATGCTTTATCATTCAAATGCCAAATGGTTTTAAACAGTGTTATCCCGCGTCACCAATTTCAATAATGGGACCTACCTTTGAACAAATATTGAATAAACCGACGTTCATCTCGATAACAATAAGTTAATTGTCAATTAGCCGCAACATTAAAGTAAACACTAATTCAATTGGTTCAATAGAGAATTCCTATATGATTTTTATTATGTATCGATATAAACAGAAAGGCCAAAGTTTCAATACGTTTGTCTTGCTATTAGATCGAAGTTGGCTGTGTGTTAGATTGGCAAACATTTGTTGAACGTGTTCCAACTGAAAAGGATGGATTTATGTTACAGCAGTAGACTTTTGGCCCGGGAGAATCCGTTCGTGCTAGACATAAGTTTGTTTTATACAATTTCTATTTCAAAGAGTATAGTATACGCACCCAGAAGGCCAATTCTCGTAATTTTAAATGTTCAAAATATCATTCTGATCTAGTCTCAGCGTAAAGAAAGTTGCAAATGGCATTCTCTTAAACCAATAATCAACGTCAAATGCACCTAGCATTAGCAGTAGCATTATACCGTTTTAGCTTCAGTCAACTTTTATTGTACATTCAATCTCATTACGATCTATGTTCACATTTGACGTTGATTATTGGTTTAAGAGAATGCCATTTGCAACTTTCTTGACGCTGAGACTAGATCGGAATGATATTTTGAACATTTAAAATTACGAGAATTGGCCTGCTGGTCTGTAATCCCTGAAAGCGTAGGCAGAGGTGTTACCAGTACACCCACGTTTCCCCGAGCGTATCTCCGTCCCATGATGTGATGGTGAACCTATCACCATACCGGGCACAATCCCTGACTCCGGGCTAATACTAAGCTTTTCGTGATATAAAAACCCATTATCACTTTTACCTGACCCGGGATCGAACCCCAGACCTCAGCACAGCAGTCGTACCGCGTACGCTCAATAACTATGTCAGAGTGACCGAGTCAGATTATATAATCATACCTATAGTCTACTAATCCGTTTGATGTCGGTGAAAAATCCAATCGTGTATAAGTCATTCAAGCGGAGACTCATCGGTTAACATTTATTGAATATTGTTTACGTTTTGGATATTCTCTATTGTAGGGTAGATTATTTAATATAAATTTTTCCGTTTGCTAAAGCCGTAGGTAGTTGCAGAGATTCGTATGCCGTCCGAGGCAAGCGGCTCATCGTCTCGCGCTTCCGGCATTGTAGTCGCCGTGGTTCGTGCATCACGCGTTCCGTCGTGTACTCGATTCGAATCCGGACCTTATTGTTTTACTGTGCTAATTTTCCAACGAGAACATGAAGATGCCTAGTGGGTTGGTGTTGCTGAACGGATCCTCGAAGAAGGAGGAGCGCGGTATATCAACAAGCTGCGAGCCCAGGTCAGTGCATAGGTATATTCTCTTATTGGCTGCCCCGCTTGACAAGCGGCGGATTTCCTTTTGATTTTATTTTGCAATCTGTAACCAGAATCTCCTATACAGTTGATTTTTTACATCATTGTTACTATAAAGCAAATCGGTTGCGTTCTACCCACAACTCACCCTACACTGTACTACACTATGGTTCTATTTATTTGATAGGGCCACTCATGCGCTTTCTTTTCCTTTTGCATGTTCCTTTCATACACGCCATACATCCATAGCAAATGTATTATTGGAATTAAATCACAACAAATGGCCATTGAGGTATGTGACCGAGACAGGAACCCGCGATGCAAGACGGGAGTCAGGCGACAGCAACACTCCGCGGTTAATGTGATTATATGGAAACACGCGCCGCGTTCTCCAGCCTCGGTCACCTCAAAATATTTCTTAAAGTACACCTTAAAGAAGGACAAGTTGATGACTAAACGCACCAGTAGAGACATAGGCTAAACGGCTTCATTAAGACCATATGATTTTTTGTCTGTGACTTGACTTTATAACACACGGTTTGATTTTTCCTGTATGGATTTTCTTAATGAATTCGCTTAAGTATGTTCAGACGATTCAAATTGCATGCGATTTAGCAGTTGATCAACTGAAATAGAATCGTGTGGACCCGCTATAAAGGATTGCCGCTGATGTCCACGTCGCGTCGTCTCGTCCCTTGTTAATATTCCGAATGACAACACCGCCATCTAGAATCTGGAATACAGCGTTTCGTACAGCAAAAGCATTCCTGAATTTTGAGTAGTTGACGTAAAGACAACGTTGAAACAACAAAACCCGTCGGCATTATAAAGACTACATTTGTGAATAATTGAGCCAAAACTAGAATATCGTCTTAGATAGTTTCAGATTAGTACATACATACGCACTCACGCCTGTAATCCCCGAAGGGGTAGGCAGAGGTGTAACCAGTACACCCTCATTTCGCCGAGCGTATCTCCGTCCCTTATGTGATAGGGGGCGAGCCTATCGCCATACCGGGCACAAATTCCAGACACCGGGCTTATACTAAGCATTTTGTAATAGAAAAACCCGATACCACTTTCCCCGACCCGGTGATCGAACCCGACACCTCAGCGTTGGCCTCAATCGTAACGCGTACGCATTACAACTGCGCCACCGAGGCAGTCATTTGGGATTAGTGTTTTAGTAAATTGTTCGTGTTCGAATTTAATGATCAATTTTAATCGAAATCTGCAGACTAAGCCAGTGTATGTTTGATCACAACGCAAAAAAATAATAGGATAGTTTATTTCATTATATTCTTAATTTAATAAGCAGCGATTCAAACTGAGTGGTACGGCCGCATTCACTTTTGACTTTCCTAAGTTACGTGTGTATTAATTATAAATTATCGCTTGCTTTAACGGTGAAGGTGATTAACGGCTAAAAAAAATAGCATAGGCCGGCAAACGAGCAAGTTGGTCACCTGATGGTAAGTGATTTCCACCGCCTACGTACGCCCACAATACCAAAAGAATCAAGGGCGCGCTGCTAATCTTAAAGGAAAGGTACAATTAAGGGATTGGGAAGGAGAAAGGGAGTTCGGCCTCCGGATATATGCTACTTTACGCCGGTTTTATGTAAGATAGTGGTAATTATCCGGACGAGCCGGCCCATTCATGCTGTAGAAAAAACTGTCTACAGCGGGGCTCTACCACTCAAAACTTGGACTTAGGCCTAACCCTACTCGTCCCGTAAAGGAGGCCCCTGCCCAGCAGTCGGACGTGTTTAATACAGAGCCAATATTAAGAAATACACCCAACAGTCACACACATAGTCCTGACCCCTTACTAGGTAAACCTGTATCGTGGGTATCGGGAACTACCAGGGACTTGCGGTCCCACAACATCCAGACCCGAGACAAATATTTGTGAATCGGACAATCATTTGTCTAGGTTCGGGAATCCAACCCACGGCCTCACGCTTCGCAACCGGCTACTCGCCCACTGCGCCACGAATGAGTGTTAATGATATAACAGCTCTCTAGTGGATTATCATTATCGCCCATCGTATTTCCCATAATAAGCAAATCTTACAGGTGACTGCTTCGGTGGCGTAGTTGTAATGCGTACACGTTACGACTGAGGCTGAAGCTGAGGTCTCGGGTTCGATCCCCGGGTCGAGTAAAAGTGATATTGGTTTTTTCTATTACGGACATGAGATACTCATATTAATAATATTAGCCCGGAGTCTGGAATTATGCCCGGTATGGCGATATGCTCGCCCCCTATCACATGATGGGACGGAAATACGCTCGGTGAAATTTGGGTGTATTTACACCTCTGCCTACCCCTTCGGGGATTTCAGGCGTGTGTGCGTATGTATGCTGGTGCACTTAAGCTAAATCATAATACAAGCTGTATATAGTAATTACTAGTTTACATTGATCAACAAAATCCCATACTAATAACTAATTTTCCACGCACAAACAGAACGAGCCACTCCAATCAGCGTTGCCTATCAAATTTTGGTTAAACGATAGCTATTACAGGGCTAAATTATCGGTAGCATTCTGTTAAATTAGTTACCTGATGGCAAAGCCTGATACATATTTGTAACGAGAGTAGATGGCGAACTTTCTTTCCTCTTTCTGTCTGGAGTTTATTTTATAGCTCGAATGATAAGTCGAACAGGTCGCTTGCTTGATGGTAAGCGGCACGCCTACCCATAAACAGAAGCAACGTCACACAGAATTTTGAATTACAAAGCACTGCATGGCACTGGACTGCGCTCGTCACCCCGAGATATAAGTTGTTATGGGTCATAATGCCCATTAATTTCACTGGCTAAAATGTCATTCAGATGTGAAATGTGTTCCGGAGTACAACAGTGCTTACACACTGCTGCTTGGCTGCAGAAATATACAAAGCGGTGGTACCAACCCAGACGGCCTCTCGCATACAAGGAACCAACTACCTTGTGAAATGTCAGGTTGAGTACCAGAGTCCGCCTTTCCTTCATGATTTGACGGTTGTTTAGTATTATGTGGGGCGACCCGTCGTCTGACCCCATAACCTGCAACGAGAACCAATTTTAGCAATTGTTTTTTTTTTCTTAATACACCCAACAGTTACACATATAGTCCTGACCCCACAGTACGATACGAGTCTTGTGTCGTGGGTATAAGGTACTACGAGAGACTTTCGATCTCAGAGACCACACCCAGATTCGAAACAAATATTTGTGGATCACACAAACATTTGTCTCAGTGCGGAAAGCGAACCCGTGGCCTTCCGTTTCACAGCCAGCTACTAGCCCGCTCCGCCATGGAGGCTGTCCTTGAGGCGGCCGTGTCTGCTAATCAGCAGAGTATAAGCACTGTAATTGAAGGACATTAAGCCAGTGAAATTACTGGACATTATAAGACTTAACCACGTCTCGAGATGACAGCCGCAATCCAGTGCCATGCAGGACTTTGTTATTTAATATTCTGTGTGGTGTTACTTCTATTTATCGGCAGGTGTGGCGCTTACCATCAGACGAGCGACCTGCTCGTTCCGTCATTAAGGTTACCATAAAACCCATAGCACTTAACGATTACCTAGTATACGTAACGTACGTAACGGTAGTTTTAAAACACGTGGCATTTCGGTAATGCCAATGGTCCATATCGACCTATAAAAAAGATGAAAAAATAAAATAATCATAATACTTAACAATTCTGGACTATTCCTTAATAATAATATTGTAAAATTTATAGTTGCCCAGTGTATTTTTATGATGCTATGTATGATAACTATACATTAGTTGATATGATTTCTATACATAAGTTTCTTTATTTTGTACTGACTTGTCATAAGCGCTATTTTAATTGCCTGCATGATTAATAAAACTACTTCATCCGTGGCGCAGCGGGCGAGTAGTCGGCTGCGAAGCGAGAGGCCATGGGTTTGATTCCCACACCGAGACAAATGTTTGTGTGAACCACAAATATTGGTCTCGGGTCTGGGTGTTGTGGGACCGCAAGTCCCTCATAGTTCCTGATACCCACGACACAGGTTTACCTAGTGTGGGGTCAGAGCTATGTGTGTGACTGTTGGGTGTATTATTATTATTATTATTTACGAATTTTTGTACGTTTTCTCAGCTTTTACGCTGGTTAGTTTAACTGCATTTACGGGCCACAGCCAAGTAAATACAGCTTTTGAATTTAACGAGATAGGTTATTACTTAAAATCAATCAAACAGTACAGCATCCTAACATCCTCGCGTACACACTTATGTATACAAACGCCGGAACGCTAGATCATCCCACTGTCGCTAACCTGCAAGAATTTTCTCACAATTCTGCAGGTATTGAGGATGGCCGCTTTTTGGAGGCTTATATATATTGAATTGTTTAAATTCAATAAATCTAAACTAGTACGTAGATGCTTTGGAATAACACCTGTTGTCGAGAGGACAATGGGTACCACAAAAACTTTTTGTTGTCTCCAAATTCTAGCGACTTCCTCCCTAAGCTCTGTGTACTTATTAATTTTTTCTATTATTGTTTTATGGATATTATGGGTGTTGGGAACAGCAATATCAATTAGGTAGGTGATTTTGTTTGTTTTATCTTGCAGTGTTATATCTGGTCTATTGTAATGAATAGTTCGGTCAGTTAAAATGGCTCGGTCAAAGTACAGTTTGTATGAGGAATTTTCAAGAATGGTTTCAGGAGTGTACTTGTAATATGGCGTGTTTGTGTTCGGAATGAGTGTGTATTTGCGTGCTAAACTTTGATGGATAATATTAGCTACTTGGTTATGCCTGTGAGTATAGTCCGTTTGAGTTAGGCTAGTGCATGCACCGGTGATGTGCTGGATGGTCTCAGATTGGGTGTGGCACCTACGGCATTTATCATTGGTAACAGTGGGGTCCTTGATAATATATTTTCTGTAATTTTTTGTATTAATAACCTGGTCTTGAATGGCTAACATGAACCCCTCTGTTTCTGGGAAGAGATTGCCAATGTTGAGCCATTTATTTGAAGCTATAGCATCTATGTGGGGCTGTTCTAAATCGTGCGGGTGTCGACCATGCAGTACTTTCTTTTTCCAATCTTCTATTTTCTGTTTTTGTGGATCACTACTGAGAAGATTTTGTTGGTCGGTCTGTTCATGTAGATTAAGTGGTGTGAAATTGTAGTCGTTGTGGGTGATGGCTTTATGTATGTTACTAATGTGGGATTTGGAGTAAAAGAATGTTTTTAAGTTGTAAAGTTGTTTCTGCCATAAATTATAAATCTCTATTAGGCCCCTGCCTCCTTCTTGTCTTTTTATTGTTAATCTTTCTATTGCTGATTTTGGGTGATGGTGATTATGTTTTGTTAGTGTAGTTCTTGTGATCCTTTCAATTTTATCTATATCTGTTTTTGTCCATTTTATTATACCGAATGAGTAAGTTAAGATTGGAATTGCGTAAGTGTTAAATGCTTTAATGAGGTGTTTTGCTGAAAGTTGAGTTTTTGATAGTAGGTTTATTCTGCGTTGATATTCAGTAAATAATGTGTGCTTGATATTTGTATGATCTAATCCTTTAAGTTGTTTGTATCCAAGGTATTTATACAAATCGGCCGGTTCCATTGCAGTAATTATATCGTTATTGTTTACTGTATAGTCTCCAGGTCGTATTTTGCCTCTTATAACATGTAACGTTCTACACTTATCAAGGCCGAATTGCATATTAATATCTTTGCTGAAGTTGGAAGTAGCATCTATTAGTTTTTTCATGTCTTTTTCGGTTTTTGCGTACAGTTTTATATCATCCATATAGATGAGATGTGAAATGATGGTTTCTTGGGTATTATCCTTTAGGTGATATCCAGCTCGACAACGTTGTAATATGTGTGATAGTGGGTTTAAGGCTAGGCAGAACCACAAGGGACTCAAGGAATCGCCTTGATAAATTCCTTTTTTAATTGATATTGGTCTTGTTGTTATAGAATTGTTATGGTCATTGAGATGCAATGTAGTTTTCCAGTGAGTCATTATATTTTGAAGGAATTTTATTAGACTATTATTAATTTTGTATATTTCGAGTACTTTAATCAACCAGGAATGTGGAATACTATCAAATGCTTTTTTGTAGTCTATATATGTACAGTGTAAATTTCTATTTTTTGTAGTAGCGTGTTTGTGAATAGTCGAGTCAATTACAAGTTGTTCCTTGCATCCCATATGGCCCCGCCTGCACCCTTTTTGTTCTTCTGCTATGATATTGTGATGTTCAACATGTGTGTTAATTTTAAACGAGATGACAGCTGTTATTATCTTATATAATGTAGGAAGACATGTAATTGGTCGATACTGGGAAGGTTCTGATGAGATTTCGCCTTTTGGAAGCATGTATGTTATTCCAGTAGCGATAAAATGTGGTATGTTTTGTTTATTTAGAATAATCTCTGTTATGTTTTTTGCTATTAGCTTGTGTAATGATGTTAACTTTTTAAACCAGAAATTATGTATTTTATCGACGCCAGGTGATTTCCAGTTGTGTAACCTATTTGTGATGCATTTTATGTCCGATTCTGTTATTTCAGTAAATTCCATTTCCCCTACTGTGCTCCACCTATTTTCTTCTTCTTTTATCCAATCTGCATAATTATTGTGTTCAATTGTCTCTTCCCATAAATTTGCCCAAAATGTTTCTAGCTGTTCCTTTGTAGGGCTTTCAATGTTTTGTGTATTTTCAGTATTATAAGCATTTATTCGTGGCTTCTTTAGGTTGCGATAAAATGTTTTTTCGTTGGTGGTAAATAAAATGTTGTCATTTTTTCTTTGTTGCGCTTTCTTATAGCGTTTTAATCTATGAACTTTGAGTGCTAAATTTTGTTTAAGTGTATCTAAGAACTCCTCCGGGGTCTTATTATTGTTTTCGTGTCTGGTGTGAGTCGTTTTACTTTTAAATATTTCTTCAACTCGCTTAACTACTTTTTTTGATCTGTTTTTGTTAATATATTGGGTGAGCCTTCCGCAGTCTGCTCTAAGTTTTTCTATGTCTGTCTCGAGTCGGTGTTGCCATGGTGGTTTTCTGTTAAGTCTTGATCTGCTTTGTATTCTAATAGATTCTGTAATTTTGTAACCAAGTTCTTCTGATATTACTATTGCAGTACAGTAAATAAGTGTATGGATATCTATTAGTTTTGTATCTTGAGATAGAAATTTGGTTAGTATGTTTTGATTAAATATTTGTGTAAGCTTAGTAAGTTTGGGGCTGTATCTTAGTTTGGGTAATTTTGGTCGAGCTACTGGATCCAACCCAGAGTATAATGTTAGAGATGTCGTGAATTTCTCGGACAGTTCTTGAGTGTATGTATCTGTTATAAAATTGGGTTCCATCAGGGTTTCGATATCATTTTCTACGGTGAGAGTAACTGATTCAGTTTGTGTCGAAATCTGTGATGTTTGTGTTATTTGGCTATACGAAAGGTTATGCGTATGTTGTACTCTTGACGTCGGATCAAGTGGTATTGATTGTGCATTTGAGTGTGTTGTGCAAAGTTGACTTAACGGTTGTAAATGATTTTGATCTCGATCTATTAGGTTTATGTCATCGCCGTCATCTAAATTATTTATTTCGTTTTCTAACTGTTTCCTAACTTCTTCCCTTAGCTGATCTAGTGTATCTTGAGAAAGAAGTTTATTTCGTTCTATTGCCCTTCTTTGATCTGACACGCGCTGTTCAGTGACTTTAATATCAGGGTACTGTCGTGAAAAACGTTCATGCAGCTGCTTTCTATAAATGGTCATGTCCGTCTCTAATTTCGTGATGTAGTAGTAAGTACGCATGATAAATAGGTTTACATCTTTGCTCCATGACATGCGCACTCTAGGTTTCCCAGCTTTGGTGGACGCGGGTAAAAAGGCAGTCACCTCCCGCGCAACATCCAATGCTGGTATGGATGGGTCTCTATAGCTGTTTGATGGTGGTGATCTAGGTATTGAAGGTGATGAATCAGTTGATAGTATGTAAGATACGGTACTTGGACTATATGGTTCTATTGGGCTGTCCGTTCTACTGTCTGTCAGTCGGTCAGGTAGATCAATATCGGCTGTAACACTTTCGGGTGACCCGGCAGGAGTCCGCCTGTTCAACTCCTTACCGCTGACGGTTCGTATGCTGTAACACCCAGCGTCAGCTCCAGGTGTGCCCCGGCGATCGCCCCCGGGAAGCGGCCCTCTCAGTTTCTTTTTAGAACGTGTCTCCATATTAAATGGGTTACCATTGCCACGTTAGCCACACCAGTAGTATAAATTGTGCGTTGCCCGCCCCCTACGTAATCAGGTGTTCGATCAGGACGTGTGGTTGGGTTTTAGGGGGCTTATTATTATTATTATTATTATTATTATTATTATTATTATTATTATTATTATTATTATTATTTCATTGGAAATTTTTACAAATGGGACTTATTTTATGAGTATCGAGCCATCATTCTTTCCGACCAATTTCATGTTCACATAATTGCTACTCTTCAGTTATAGCCATTGCTTTTATTTTGTTCTACAATGTATTTAGTCTGCAGGGCGTTGTACAGTCCACATTTGTTTTTAGGGGTCGTGTTTACACAACAACCTGACGGGTCATTAGTCTGGCTCGCCGCTGCTTACGTTTATTGGGGAAAAATCTCAATCGTTCATTGGATATGGTTCACCTAACTATGTAGATTTTAATATAAAGAACAGAACTTGAATTACAACGACTCGTATGCAAGAGGTCGTCTGGGATGGGACAATGGCTGTGAAACGGGAGGCCGCGGGTTTGATTCCGGCAGTGAGACAAATGTTTGTGTGATCCACAAATATTTGTTTTGAGTCTGGGTGTTATAAGACCGAAAGTCTCTCGTAGTTACTGATACCCACGAAACAAGACTCTTATCTTACTGTGGGGTCAGGACTATTTGTTTGACTGTTGGGTTTATTTATTTATTTATTCGCGTTAAAAAACATATGACATAAATAAAAATATGGGTGATAGAATGGGCTGGCTCGTCCGGGTCGTTACCACTGAAAACTAGCGTAAAGTAGCAGCTTGCTGCTGCGTTTCGTACGGTGAGTGAGATATCCAGAGGCCCAAACCCCTCCCTTTCCCAATCCCTTAATTATCCCTTTCCTTTAAGGTCAGCAACGCACACATGATTCTTTTGGTATTGTGGGCGTACATGGGCGGTGGAGATCACTTACCATCAGGTGACCCACTTGCTCGTTTGCATATGCCATAAAAAAACCATACGAATCACTAACCACCACTGACCCACTTAATCGTTTGACGGCCTATGTCATAAAAACCATACGATCCTACGGGAAAATTGTTGTAGGTAAGCCCAAATAATGCGTAGTTAGTCCTAACTAGGCAGGGCGTATACAAAGTTAATTAACTCAAAAGAACGTTAATCAACCTTTTCAAGAAACAGCGAAATAACTGACAACAATTTCCACATAAATGGTCACCAAATTGGAAGATTCACTAAATCACACCGCGTACTATTGCCAGCTAATTATACGCTTTTGAGATTATAACCCGATAAATAAGTTCGGCGATGCGTAAGGCGTACCGCAAGCGAACGACTTTTAATCGAGCGAAAAATAATCTACGTAATCAGTACTAAAACTTAATAATACCGTCTTTGAAAACAGAAATACGTTCCGTTCGCTGTAATTTACCTATGTTTCGCCTAGCCGAGCCTATTACAAATACCATGCACTAACTAATTCCAATCCCGCGAAACTGATTTCCGATTTTTGTCAATGTGGAATAGGTGCCATTCGAGCAGACTTTAGTCAATAAGAAATTATTTTACTTTTAGAGGAAATGGATAGAAGTGAAAGACTATGCGTCATTGCGTCGATAAAAAAGAACAACCGATAAGATTTATGTGTCCGTAGAAGTCGGCCCAAATGATTTTAATAATTGTAGAACCAATTCTTTTACCACCGCCCACACCTTTGGTATATCCTCGTTGATATTGCAATTCGTTATATATATTGATTTTTTTTATTTTGTTTGTTGAATCGGACCTGAATCTAATTTTAAACGCGTCCGTAAAACAAATAAATACAGTTATTTAACAAGCCTATAAAACAACCATTGCCGCAACACGATAGTTTCTACAAATAAGTGTTATTCGCCTCTCCTGTAAAGTGCGTCAAAACTGACATGAAACGTATATCAACAACGATATTTAATTTGGGTGTGCGTTTACGTTCGTATGTATCTCCCATCCTGGGCCGAATATGAAACCACGTGCAATATCGGGAAATTAGGTGATGAGTGAAACAACTGAATCTTAGATTAACACTAATATATTTAAGAATAATTTTATTGTAAGTATAGTATCTACATGTCGTACAATAGTAGGTATAGATAGAGCAATAGGTAATACATATAGACTCCACTACACAGGATTCGATTATGTTGCAGAGTTGCATAGACTATCCCGCCCATACACCCGCCACTGAAACTCCTGTGCACCAGGATCGACAGTGGCACGCATTTTTGTTGACACCGAGCAGTGAAGCTCGGCGAGTCTCTGGAAATACTAAATTGTCTTTGTCGCGCAACGAAATTCGAATAGAAAGTTAGGGAGAAGTAGAAAATATTAATTGTCCATTTCCCTCCATAGCAAAGCGGTAGATAAAATAATGAAATAAGGAGGCATTAACCTCAAGCATAAGGATATTTACAACTGGAGAAGCCAGTTGTAAAGTACCACGGATGTCATTAAGTGGGTCCTATCACGCGAGCTGTTAAACTTGATTCCAATAATAGGTATGGCAAAAACGTCGGAAAGCGCGGTAATTCTTCGTAGTTTCCACAAGATCCATATAGTAGACAACTCCAGATGTTGTTTGCATACTGTCTAACATAGAGTACCGCAGAGTATAGCTCTTATTTTGGAGGTCTGTTTGATCGTTGATCGATTAAATCGATCGTCTGCGTTTCGCCTTACTCAGTTTCGTAAAGATCCTCAACACGGGGGCGGACGGTGATGTTGTCGCGGCCGCTTTAATGACGCGAATTAGTCCATGTCGACGCTTCTAATTTATGTCCAGCCCAACCTCCCCTTAACTTTCCCCATTTATAACCCACGGACAAAAAGTGAGCGTCAACGATAAATACAAAACGAGGTAAACTTGTTTATTGCCGCGTCGTTTGAAAGTTACTGGACATGACATCACCTTGGTATTTGGTTAATTAACGTCCAATATAATGTTACATAAAGATGTGGTCAAATTTAAGCAACTTATAGTGTCCGATATAAGTATCACACCCTCTGTAGTACCAGCTTTCTTTGATAGGACATAAATAAAGCAGTTTTTCTTTTATCGAATGAGTAACATGTCGATATTCGACTTACAACTTTCGACATCACTAAATGTTAAACACAGCTGAGCTTCTGTAGTACTCCAGTATTGTTATTCTCGCTCATGCACTTTACAAAATTTATAGGGATGTGATCGATCTTATCGATTGTAATAAACAATTGATTAAAATTAATATGATATTTTACAATATCTACATTTTGATATTATCTGCTACATAAACATTCACTGTCAGGTGTATGTAACGGCCCTTAAATACTTAGTAATAAGGTCCTGAGTTCAAATTGGTCAAGTCGGCAATCACAATTTGTGGTTTAGATTTCAATACGAAATATTATTAAGTGCCCGGAGTTGGGATATTTGCCCAGAATAGCGATAGGCTCACCCTTACTTTGGGTGAAAATAGGCTCAGCAATCCGTAGGTGTCCTAGCTAGTCCTCTGCCTACCACTTCAAGGATACAGGCGTGATCTTATGTTGTGTCTAAGCCTTTACAATACCTGCCTAAATAAATAGCTAAAATTCACTGACGATCTGAAAGCATTGGATAAAAGATAAAAGCAGAGTTTCCTTTATACACGCGGTCAAAAGAAACCAATTACATAATCTAAGGAGATTAAAAAGGCAAATAATTCCTTTGAGTTCTAAAGGTGGGGCTATTTAATTATAATGGAAGGTAAACCCTCTTTACTCGATCGATGAATAGGTATCAAATTAATTTCAGTTTAACATTTGATGGGTTAATATAATGAGATATAATATGATGATCGCGATTGCTTTGATGCTTATAGTTGTAACAATGGTTTATTTTTATAAGTAATTACTAATGAATACTTAAACTTAATTGACTTCTCTGAGTACGGCAGTAAGTCATCGATCATATCGTATATCAGTAACGAATTCATCTGTTATGAAAACCGGCCTATAATCTACCAGGCTTTAAAACTCAATCTTCTTTACTGTGTTCAATAATAAACTTTCTTTCTTGATCGGTAAGGTTCTTTTTCTCGAACGGGAACTCTGGATGCGCGTACCATTTGGCGGGCGTTCTGAGTCTGTAATTGCTGTTGAATTGAGACAGATCTGCTACCTCCTCGGGTGTGAGTTGGAAGTCGAGGACGTCTATGTTCTGTTCGATGCGCTCCTTGTTCGTAGACCGCGGTATTGCCACTATCTGACAGTCCAGCTACAAATATACATAGTTTATCATCATATTCAATTTTTTTTACAAAAGTAGAGACTTTGGTTCAACGGCAAGCAACGGCTTGGTTGTGCTCTGGCATTGCTGAGGTCTCATGGGCGGCGGTAACCACTTACCATCAGGTGGGCCGTCTGCTCGTCTGCCTAACTAGGTAATAAGAAAAAAAGAAAACATGCCGAAATAAATAGTAGCGAAAAGCTATAGTATAAAAAATAAATAAGCGTCATAATGAGAATTTTCTTTGTGCATTGCGTAAAAGCATTAAAATGCAGTATTTAAAATACCAGAGTAGCGTAGTATATTTATAGTGTACCATAGGAGTACGTAGGTCGCAAATCTCTGTGCCAGAACGTACCAGGAGTACGATCCCGTGGACGGCCAAAACGCTGGCTTGACGTATTAAAGGGAGACATGAAAGCCAATGGTCTTACTACAGAGGATGCTCAAGATCGGGTGAAGTGGAGGTTTCTTAGTAGAAAGGCGGACCCTGGCACTAGCCGGGATAACGCCAGGTAGAAAGAAAGAAAGTGGTCTACATATCTTCATATCTGAAGATTCCAGCATAAAGCCGTATTTTGACGGAGATATTTTGTTGTACGACACAGGTGAGTATATCCACAGAACACACTTCTGTGTTATGTGAGTATATCATAGATAACTGACATTTACGAAGACGCGTCATAAGTTTCTTATTTTCAAATTGCTCGAGGCAGCCCTGTGAATGACAGTTGTCTGTTAAATTCTTGTCTTGGTCGTGCGAAACTCTCTTCATATAAATGGTGCTTTATGGATATACACATATCTCATAAATATAAAAACAAAAAATAAAACAAACATTAAAACTATAAATTAAAGAATTCTAAATTCAACATAATATGAAAAATGGCATTGAGACCACTCTGGTTCTCACATCCTGACTCAATCTATGCAGCATACACGGCTGATAATATTTTAAAACTTATTTCCTCAACAAAGGTAGATTAAAACTGGCTTCTTACAAAATGGTTACTCTCTATAAAATATACAAGGTTAGTCGGAAAGGGTGTAGGAAGCTGGAAATCCATAAAAGTACCCGTAATTCTGAACAACATTTGTACTCAATTTTTTTTCAAAATACCCCATATTTACAGAGATATTGCTGTTCAAAGATTTTATAAAAAAATTATACTGTTGTTCAGAATTACGGGTACTTTTATGGATTTCCTGCTTCTTACACCCTTTCCGACTAACCTTGTATACTAGGTTCCCTCATCAGCGGTGGTTAAAAATTGCCGCTCCCCTTAAAATACGTACCAGATATCTAATCAATATCTGCGGCACAGTCTTTTTATATTTCTCAGCTAGACTCTTCAGTAGCGGGTGGTCTGCTCTAGGAGGCGGGGCGTCCTTCTTGCGTCCCAGAATGGCCCCGAAAGGAGTATACGCCGAAACCACCACCCCATGCTCCCTGCACCAATGGACTAACTCTTCCTGGGTTATTGTTGGGTTCACCTGAGCATGCATTTTTCAGTTGAATTGGTTTTTACTAGCAGATGAGCAAGTGCCACCTGATGGTAATTGGTCTCCACTGCGCATAAACATACACGATAACAAAAGAATCATGACGCATTGCCAACCTTATAGGGAAGGTATAATTAAGGCATTGGGACGAGGAGAGGGAATTTGGGCCTTCGGATATAATTTTTTGTTGTGCGTTGTACCTAAAACCTCTGGATATATCACTCACTGTACGAAAACCAAACTGCTATTTTACGTAGCGTCGGTTTCCTGTTAGATTGTGGTAACAACCCAGTTGAGTCGGTCCATTCATTCTATTACAAAACTATCTTCATGGTTGTTCCACCGTTTAAATTTCGATACTTTTGGAGATGCACCACAGCGTGTATACGATTAGTCTCTATCCCATGGCTGGACTCGCGCTATCGCGTCGTTTAACTGCACCATTAGAAAAGCAATGGGCATTGAAGAGTGGAGATTTATTGGGAATTTAGAATCTCTAAAGTCTGAAACCTTCGTAAGTGTAAAACCCTCCTTCTTTGGACACTTTTCTGCTAAACCTCACCTCACTCTGCACTCTTACCTCAATCTGTAGAACAGCTGGCTTGATTCTGGAGTTATCCCAAAGTCTCTGCATTTGCGTAAGATTAAAGTTTGAAACTCCAATCGATCTAGTGAGGTTCAGGTCTTTCGCGTCTTCCATACCCTTCCATGTGATGAGGTAGTCGGTAGAACTGATGCTGCCGTTTTTCTGATAAATACAATAGTTTCGATTAAATCTCGTGGGAATGCATTGGAGATTCCTAATGATATCCAAATAGCAGCGGCGTAGTTTGCTAACCGTCACGTCAGCGCCACGTCACATCACTTTTCGCCTCTACGGGAAACGTCCCGTAGAGGCGAAAAGTGGCCAGCGGAGTGCCACGTGCTACGTTCGTAAGAAGTGGGGGTGAAATGTGGGTACTCTGATTGCACTTCAACCTATCCTTCTAGGGATAAAGGCACGTTGTATTATTCTAAGAGCCCATTCACAATGGTCGATTAAGATTTAACCACCAATTAATGTACAAGACAGCTACTTTTGAAAGTGTCTAGGCGACATCTTTCCACCAGTAATTATTACAGAGTGCGACTTTTGTATTTGAACATGCCATATTTTATTAAATTAACATTTCGAACCTGCGACTTTCGTATCGACACACCTTACCAATCGGCCCTGAGCTATCGCCTTGCAGTCGCAGGTTCGAAATCAGTCACGAGACACCTCTGACTTTTCTAAGTTATGGGCGTATTAATTCTTAATTATGGCTTGTCTTAACGGTGAAGGAAACATCGTAAGGAAACCTGCATATGAGCTCTTCATAAATAAGAATTTCGAAGGTATGTGAGGTCTAACAACCCGCATTAGGTGCGTGGTGGACTAAGGCCTGGCCCCTCTCATTCAGTAGAGGAGGCCCGTGCCCCGTAGTGGAACATGTAATTTTTTATTTTTGCTCTAGATAGACAGATGAGCGGGCGAGCCACCTGATGGTAAGTGGTTACCGCCGGCCATGGACCTCAGCAATGCCAGAGCACAGCCAAGCCGCTGCCTACCGTATTTATTATAGGGATTGTAAAAAAAACTTTTACTCAAAATTATTGAAACAGGGGTTATATTGTATAATAACATAATAAATACTCCTAACAGTCACACACATAGTCCGGACCCCACACTAGGTTAACCTGTATCGTGGGTATTAGGAACTCTGAGAGACTTACGGTCCTACAACACCCAGACCCGAAACAAATATTTGTGGGTGACACAAACATTTGTCTCGGTGCGGGAATCGAACCCACGGCCTCTCACTTCCGGCTACTCACCCACTGCGCCATGGAGGCTGTCAATAGGTATATATACCTATTATCTTTTTATTAAGTTCTTAACTTTAAAATTCTCAAACTAAAATTAGCGATTCCATAAAAAGTAACCCGAATAATATAAATAATATATAATTATATTTCAAATTTGATACAGACTGCCTCGGTGGCGCAGTTGTAATGCGTACGCGTTACAATTGAGGCTAACTCTGAGGTCTCGGGTTCGATCCCCAGGTCGGGTAAAGTGGTATTGGGTTTTTCTATTTCGAAATTCTCAGTATCAGCCCGGAGTCTGGAATTTGTGCCCGGTATGGCGATAGGCTCGCCCCCTATCACATCGTGGGACGGAGATACGCTCGGCGAAATGTGGGTGTACTAGTTACACCTCTGCCTACCCCTTCGGGGATTACAGGCGTAAGTGCGTACGTATGTATTTCAAATATATATGCCTAATTATATTTTCTTTCAAATACCGTTTCGATTGGGATCAGTAAACGAAGACAGGTTAACAAAATCATTAATTAGTTTGCTGATAATATTTACTCTGGTCCAATCCTATGTAAATGAGATGATGGCGCCTGGAACGAGATACGATGTGTGTACTTACAGTAGCATGTATGTGTAAAAAAAATAGTTAAACAAAACTAAAAACACGCTTTTATAGAAAATCCAACTAAAAATGAAAAATAAATAATAGTTTAAAATATTTTACTGTAAAAAAACGTGGGGTGCTTGGTGTCAATAGTTAGAAATATTTTATGATCAGATATGAGTAGAAGGATTATCAGCCCACGCTTTTTTTACGATAAAATATTTTAATTTTATAGTTGGATTTTCTATAAAAGCGTGTCTTAGTGTTTAAAAACTATTATTAATTTTTCATTTTTTTGTTGGATTTTCTATAAAAGCGTATTGTTTAGTTTCTTTAAACTATTATTTATGTTCAATGATTTTCAATAAAATTTAAATTAATTATATAATTTTTTTGAATTATCATCGGTCTTTGATAAGTATGCCAAATTTCGATTTAATCCGACGTTTTGAAGGGGGTCAAAATCATGTTCAAAGTTTCCGTTACATACATACTTACGTACATTTGTATGAAGCTAATAAAAGCGTATTAAAACTGACCATTACTGCTTCTTTACCGACTGACTTCGAAATCGAAATTTTCAATTTGTTTACGTTTTTTTCGACTTCAAAAATGGTTCAGAACTCGGTGCATATTTTTGCTTATTTATGTACCTATGTAGATCGATTTCTCCGCCACATGTGGACCGATTTTGATGGAAAAAATCTCTTATAAAATTTTGCTGCAATGCGATCCAATATAAATTTGATTAAGATCTGATGACGGAGTACGGATTAAAACAACTCCACAACAGAATAATTAACAAGCACTTCCTACAATTAAAGATTCAATAATAAAATATTACCTATGTATGTACTGCATCGGTGGTGCAGTTGTAATACGTACGCGTTACGACTGACGCTGACGCTGAGGTCTCGAGTTCGATCTCCGGGTCGGGTAGTGATATTGAGTTTTTCTATTACGAAATGCTCAGTATCAGCACGGAGTCTGGAATTGTGCCCGGTATGGCGATAGGCCCCTATCATATCATTTGACGGAGAAAAACTCGGCGAAACGTGGGTGTACTGGTTGCACTTCTGCCTACCCAATCGGAGATTACAGTCGTGAGTGCGTATGTATGTATAAAATATGTTTAAAGATAGTATTTATCGATCGAAGTAAAAATATTAAAAACACATTTTAAAAAATGACACTGGCAAATCAAAAATAGCATGAATTTCCAGGGTTCTTTTGAAGTCGATGCCATTTCAGTTGATCGGCAGGGAAACTGGTAGCGACTCCACACCAAGGTGTCTGTACTATAATGTGCAGTGGGCAATTGTTCTCCAGACTCTCGTATTCAGAAACTCTCTTCATGTCATTACGCTCATTATGCCGTAAGCCGTATAATGTCCCACTGCGGGACACGAGCCACCTCTACAGAATGAGAGGGGTTAGACCTTAGGCCACAACGCTGACCTAATGTGGGTTGGCAGACTTTACATACCTTTGGAATTCTTATGGAGAATTTCTCAGGTATGCAGGTTTCCTCACGATGGTTTCTTCACCATTAAATAAAGCGATAATTAACAATTAATACACACTCAACTTAGAAAAGTTAGAGGTGTATGCTTTTGGGCTTGGTTTCGAACCTGCAACTTTCGTTTCGACAATCCGTACCACTCCCCTATGAGCTATCGTAGCTATCTATCTATATTTGTCTCGCTATATTTTAGTTTAAAACATACGTACATACGCACTCACGCCTGTAATCCCCGAAGGGGTAGGCAGATGTGTAACCAGTACACCCACATTTCGCCGAGCTTATCTCCGACCCTTATGTGATAGGGGGCGAGCCTATCGCCATACCGGGCACAAATTCCAGACTCCGGGCTGATACTGAGCATTTCGCAATAGAAAAACCCAATAGCATTTTACCCGACCCGGGGATCGAACCCGAGACCTCAATCGTAACGCGTACACATTACAACTGCGCCACCGAGGCAGTAGTTTAAAACATACGTACCTGTAATCAAATATTGACTATGCAAATAGATGCCCTGGGAATATTTAATCGAGCTTTGATTGCGTTATAACAAAACAAAACTCCGAGAATACATAACATTCAGGTAAAGTTACCTTCAAGGATTGTTTACCTTCCAAACTGTATGAATTTCAAATTAATTTTCCTATTAAATTGTCATAATGTAATATTTCGGCGGAAAACTGGAGTAACGGATTTTGTGGTGATACTAAAGTATTTTTCTCCCCAGAGGGGTAGACGTCTGGCTGACGGCCGGTCATAAAAACTACAAGCCAAATCTTTCTGTAACATGTGTTAAAAACATGTTGCGCCGATCCCACTGCAAATGGGATAAGGGCAGGTCGAAGAAGACTAAATTCAATTTATTTTATTTTCAATAAAATTTGCAATGTAAACATTTTGGTAAAAATCTCACTATTAACTTTAATTTTAATTGCCTTCACACTGGATTGTGCTTCAAATTATACTAAATATAGGATTTATAATCAGATTACTTTGTTTATTTGCAAGATCTGTTGAAAAATAATATAATAATCTGTACCTTAATTAGTTTTAGGCTATGTTTTCCTTCAGAGATTTAAAATATTGAATATCTTTGTTTTGCTTAAAAATAAATAAAATTGTCATTTATTAATAATACTAGCCCTGTATTATATACGTCCCACTGCTGGGCACGGGCCTGCTGTACTGAATGAGAGTGGTTAGGCCTTAGTCCACCACGCTAGTCATTTATTATGAAATGATAATTATTAAAAAAAATACAGATCCGTGGCGCAGCAGGCGAGTAGCCGGCTGCGAAGCGAGAGGCCGTGGGTTCGGTTCCCACACCGAGACAAATGTTTGTGCCATATGATCAACAAATATTGTTCTCGGGTCTGGGTGTTGTGAGACCGTAAGTCCCTCATAGTTCCTGATACCCACGATACAGGTTAACCTAGTGTGGGGTCAGGAGTATGTGTACAGGTTTGTTGAAATGTCAAAGAAAATATAGAAACGTCTTACATGATAAGCCATAGGGTAGTGCATCAAATACTGATCTACGTAGTCCAGCTGTAGTTCTTCCAGTGATTTCCTCAACGCCAGTATTACCTCTTCTCTCTCATGGGCATCATTCCATAACTGAAAATTGAACTAATGTTACAAAAATTGTCTTTTAAATTAAGGTCGGTAAAGGATTTATGGAAATTCTCATGTCTCAAAGAGAAGTTATGTCCAGAAGTTGTGTTATGTTAAGTTATGAAAGTTATGTCTCATAATGCCCAGTAATTTCACTGGCTTCCATGTCCTTCAAACCGGAACATACCAGTGTTTACATACTGCTGCTTGACGGCAGAAATTGACAAAGCGGTAGTACCAGACGGACTCTCGCATACGAGGGACCTACCACCTAGTTCACTTATTGTCCTATTTTCATGAATCGAAATAAATAATAATACTGTTATAACAGTATGTTTGGCAACCCTATCTTATCCTAGTGTTCGTATTGTGTGTAACTTTTGTCTATGTATTTTAAATTTGAGCTCACTTTAGTTGTAACATAGACGTCACTCCGCTCTGCCCCGTCATTGATGTACCTCCTCACCCCGCGCCCCACCTCAGCCTCCGTCTTGTACAACGCCGCCGTGTCTATGTGCTTGTAGCCGGCCTCCAGCGCCCATTGTACTGCAGTGGCTAGCGAATGGTTCACCGATAGAATCCTCGCACCCTGGAGTGTATTCAACAAAATACAGTTGGTGTATGATGTTTTGTCGATGGTTACAATAGGTTTTAGATATGTAACACCCCGTAGGTAATGTTATTTCAATAGGCAGCTTCTAACTCGTAAATGGGAGTTTTGGCGGGAATTCTAACAGTGCGGTCGATCTCCTATTTTAAATTATTCCTAAACTAGTTTGAAGTTGTGTTTGTTGTATAAATGTGGTGTGAATTTGTGCAATAAACATTGACTGTCATGAACAGTGAGTGGAATAATTGTAATTTGTGAATTTAGGTAATTTTTTACCAAGTGTATCGATCTTGGCCATTCGCTTGGAGAAAATCGTCTACGAAGCATCGTAATGGAAGGAATTGACACCAAAACTTCAACAAGACTTTGAAATCAGCCACACCGGTGTTTCATCGGTCTTGTGAATACTTGATAACATATTGTATACTTGTGATTGGCTATATTACATGGAAATGCGAAGCCATAATGAAACAAAAAAAAACGTTAAAAACGTTAGTTAAACACATCAGTTTGAGAAGTCCGGATGAATTATGGAATTATAAACTACCAAAAATGAGTTTTAAATACGGCAGATTTTCAATTATTGAATTTCCTAGAAAATCCTTACAATATAGCTTCTGTTAAAGTTTTTTAAGTGATTAAAAATATATGGTCTTTTCACAATGTTTCATAAACGTTATTATATAAACTAAGTCAAAATTTTCATATTTATATTACAACATGATAAATGTACAAAATCATCACGCTATCAATACACACGGAGAAGTAGATGTCAAATTGATACTTTATTGTATACTAGGTGCGTTGCCCATGTTTTTCCACAAAACATAAAAAATAAATTATAATAATAATAATTTATAATATTTTTTTTAAATAAAAAAGAAACTTATAGTCCGATGAATATGAGACATATCTTACTTTCTTCCCCACATTATTCTGCATCGATTGGTATCGGTCTCGACCCCATTAGCCCTAGCGGTTTCGGAGGAGATAGCGTGACAAGCTTTTGGCAGCGGCGGCGGCGGCGACGGCGCCAGTTACTTTTTTTTAGAATAGAGAGACTTATTGCCGGCTACAATTTAAATGGACATTGTAAAACAGGCTCTAAAAGTTTTAATTAACGGTTTATCTAACATTACGTGCAATTATTTATATTCAAACATAATATAACATTACTCACATCTGCCAGATGGCCCAGACTCGTCCCCAAAGCGATAGCTGGTATTTGATTACCATCATTCAACAAAAATGATAACTCACTGCACTCGACCTGTGGAACAATACAAAAATAAACATATAGGTATATCATATATACGCCCTCACGCCTGTAATCCCCGAAGGCGTAGGCAGAGGTGTGACAAGTACACCTATATTTCGCCGAACGCATCTCCGTCCGATGATGTGATACGGGGCGAATCTATCGCCATACCGGACACAATTCCAGACTCCGGGCTGCTACTGAGCATTTCGTAGTAGAAAAACCCAATAACACTGTTATCCGACCCCAAGATCAAACCTATGACCTCAAAGTCAGCCTCAGTCGTAACGCATACGCATTACAACCGCGCCACCAAGGCAGTCGTCGATAAATAAAATCGACTCAAAAAACTATTCTATTCTATATCGAATGTTTTGTATGGCCAGCCTAGTGTCGAAAGTCTTCAAGCCGCCCGAAGGCCTCCGACTAGGGTAAACGACTGCTGTCAATTGATAACAGCCAGGATCAACTCTTTACTTGCCCTTCGAAGGAGACGCTCAGTAAAAATACCACTAAGCAGTCGCCCATCCATAGACTGACCGCGCCCTAATCATTTACTGACTAATATTAGTGCAACTTTTTTTTTATATAGCTTAGGCCGGCAAACGAGCAAGTGGGTCACCCGATGGTAAGCGATCTCCACCGCCCATGTGCGCCGACAATACAAAAAATTATGGGCGCGTTGCCGACCTAAAAGGAGGGATAATTATGGGATTGGTAAGGGGAGGGGGAAATGGGCCTCCGGATATCTCACTCACCGTACGAAACGCAGCAGCAAGCTGCTACTTTACGTCGGTTTTCTGTAAGACTGTGGTAAAGACCCGGACGAGCCTGCCCATTCATGGTGTAGACAAAAGTGGTTTTCTTGAGCTTCTAAGAATCTCACTAGCTGTTAGTTGGTAACTTGTGAGACAATTATTAGGTGCTAACCATAAGTACTGAAAACCTTATGGAAATCGCCTACGGCGTGGCTCTACCCCTTCGCGCCACATTATGACGGATCAGACGCTGCCGATCTTCGGTTGTACAAAAGAGACATACCGGTATTCCTACATAAACATTTGACTATGGACATTTGGCTGCGTGCGTTTTGTCTTAGTAATAGTATAGTAAGGCCTTTACAAATCGAATAATATCGGCGCTAAATGAATATAAAACGGTTATAATTATATTAACACAATTAAATAAAAAATGCCTCGGTGGCGCAGTTGTAATGCGTACGCGTTACGATTGAGGCTGACGCTGAGGTCTCGGGTTCGATCCCTAGGTAGGGTAAAAGTGATAGAGTTTTTCTCTTACAAAATGCTCATTATATTATCAGCCCGGAGTCTGGAATTTGTGCCCGGTATGGCGATAGGGTCGCCCCCTATCACATCGTGGGACGGTGATACGTCGGCGAAATGTGGGTGTACTGGTTACACCTCTGCCTACCCCTTGGGGATTACAGATGTGAGTGCGTATGTATGCATATGTAAATAAAAAATGGTAGAGCCATGCTGTAGATAAGACAAAAGTCTACAGCGTGGGACGATTTGACCGGGTTTATCCGGATACCTGATTGATACTGTCTCACTGAAAACTGACGTGAAATGCTGTTCGCTGTTATGTTTCGTGCGATGAGTGCGAATACCGGAGGCCCGAATCCCTCTCATCCCAATCTCTATCCCTTTCGTTTAAAGTCCAAATGCGTTCATGATTCTTCTGATATTGTCGGTATTCATTAATAGTGGAGATCACATATGATGAAGTAATTGGTCGTGTTTTCTTTATTAGCTTGTGTGACGAAACGAGCAGGTCGCTCGCGTGGTGGTAAATGCCTGCCCGTAATCAGAAGCAACATCACACAAGACTTTGAACTACAAAGCACTGCATGGAATTGAATTGCGCTCGTCACCTCAAGGCATGAGGTGTTAAGTCTCATAAAAATTGATGACAGCTATCATAATAATAAGTAAGGTAAGTTTGTTTGTTACGCTTTCACGCGAAAATTACTTAACCGAGCATCATGAAACTTTGTACACATATTCTTAGAGGTATAAGAAGTAACATAGAATAGGTACTTTTTATCAAAAAAAAAACTATTTGTTTGTTACGCTTTCACGCCTAAATCACTGAACCGATTTTGATCAATTGTGATGTAGAGATAGATGGGACCCTGGAGACGGTTATAGGCTACGTTTTATTTCGAAAATGTCTATTCACGCGGGCGGTGCCGTGAGCAAAAGCTCGTAATATATAAACACTTACCCGTGAATTGCTAAGAAGTACAATTAATAGGCGAGCCCAGAAACCCACAGTCACGTCCATGTTCACCGATGTCATCTGGCACACTAAACATATGGTATGCCTGATCCATTACATTGATAATAAATATATACTAAATACAGACCGTCGCTTTGTTTAATAGATTCAACTCACGTTTCACCACCTCTAAGTAAATAAATAACACCGAACAGTCAACACAGTAACACTGACCCCACATTATGATACGAGTCTTGGGTCGTGGGTATCAGGAACTACGAGATACTTTCGGTCTCGGTAACACCCAGAATCGAACCCGTGGCCTCACGTTTCACAGATGGCTACTCGCCCACTGCGCCACGGAGGCTAATACTGCTTAGGCATTATGAGACTTAACAACCTATGTATCGGGGTGACCAACGCAGTCCAATGCCATGCAGTGCTTTATGGTGTTGCATCTGTTTAGGCGTGGCGCTTACCATCAGGCGAGCGATAGGCTCATTTCGTCATACAGGCAATAAAAAAAAGCTTGTTACGATCTTTGCACAGCTCTTTGGTCTCCTTCACTCTCATGCCATAAACAAAACTGTTTACAGCATGGCTCTTACTAACACAGATTTATAATACATACATACATACATACGCACTCACGCCTGTAATCTTGGATGGCAGAGGTGTAACCAGTACCCCACATTTCGCCGAGCGTATCTCCGTCCCTCATGGGATAGGGGCCGAGCCTATCGCCATACCGGGCACAAATTCCAGACTCCGGGCTGATACTAAGCATCACGTAATAGAAAACCCAATACTACTTTATCCGACCCGGGGATCGAACCCGAGACCTCAGCGTCGGCCTTAATCGTAACGCGTACGCATTACAACTGCGCCACCGAGGAAGTTATAATACATCTTCATACAAACCCGCACTGCAGATGAAGTCACAGAAACGTTGCCCTCTTACCCAACAAGATAGCGCTGCAGTTACAATTTTAATTTAGCGCTATGTCTAGCTTTTTCCGGCTCAATTTTCCACTGGCTCCATTCATCAGCGGACTGTCAGTGTCGCCCGTCGTGCAATTACCGATGTCGCACTCCACTGCGCCGTGCAATTACCCATCCCTGCAGTTTGTCGTCTCTGAACGATTTTACACCACTTCGTAGGTAAAAACGCCACGACACGCGACGCGGGTTAATGGATGATTGAATATAAAATGCGTGGTGAAATCTTACTAGCTTTTTAAGGCCTTGTTTTTGTTATTTAATTACATCATCCCTGTATTATATACGTGTCACTGGGGGTACAGGACTCTGAGAATGAGGGAGGTTAGGCTTTGCTTATTACTTTAAGGGGTAGAGCCACGCTGTAGTCACTTTTGTCAACAATGATTGGACCGGCTCGTCCGGGTCGTTACCACTGTCTCACAGAATACCGACAGTAGCACCGTAGCAGCGTTTCATATGGTGAGTGCGATATTTGGAAGCCCAAATCCCAATCCCTTAATTACCCCTTTCCTTTAAGCTCGGTAACACGCGTAATGATTCTTCTGGTAATATCAAATACCGTCAAATCTATTAAACAAACAAAGTTGGGATAACGCCAGGCAGAAAGAAAGACTCGGAAAACGAGCAAATGGGTAGTACCCGGTGGTGGTACGCAGATGGTAAGTGATCGCAATTAAACAGACGTAATACCAGAGGTATTGTGGTATATAAAGACGGCAACGCAACGACAATTTCTCTGGTGTTGATGGTGTCAATGGGCGGCGGTGATCACTCACCATCAGGTGACCCGCTTGCTCTGTTGCCCCCTCCACCATAAACAATGCTGAAGTTTGAGGAAACAACGAGGGAGTATTACGGGAGCGCAATTAGGTACTTAATTTTTTGATTCATACCTTTTTGGTCAAGGCATGGCTTTACCATTGAGAAAATAATATAAAATGATTGAACAATATCTATCTGAATAAATATATTCGTTTATATCAAACAATACCTCTTTCATGTGCTATAGCAAAAAGTAAGATGAAAGTACAGTTCGCATAGCACCTGTTTCATAACAAAACACTTCACTCTCAAACAAGGATTTGCGCTTACTTCAACATATACAATCGCCTTACAAAGCGCACTTACTAAATTGTTGCACCAATGTGTTTATATTCACATTGTATTTATGAAATAACTAGCTTACGCTCGCGGCTCCGCCTACGTGTACAGCTTTTACTGGGATAAAAAGTAGCATATTACCGGTAATTTATACCGAGATAAAATGAGCCTATAATTGTCTCCAGGATTCCATTTATTTCTGTACCAAAATTCATTCAAATTGGTTGAGCGATTTAGGCGTGAAAGCATAACAAAAAACTCAAATCGAATTTATCAAATAAATAAACCCAACAGTCACACACATAGCCCTGAACCCACAGTAAGATACGAGTCTTTTGTCGTGGGTATCAGCCACTACGAGAAACTTTCGATCTCATAACATCCAGACATGAAACATATATTTGTGGAAACAAATATTTATCTAAATATTTATCTCGATGCGGGGATCGAACCCATGACCTCACATTTCACAGTTGGCTACACGCCCACTGCGTCACGAAGGCTGTCAAATTGGTAGATGACAATGGCATTGACCTGATAGTAAGCGATTTCCACAGTGCATAGATACACTTTACACCAGAAGAACCATGGGTGCGTTACCGGTAATATTATAGCCTGCAGGAAAGAAATGATGGTTGAGAAGACAATTTGGACCTCCGAAAATCTCACCTTACGAAACAGCAAACTGCTGCTACTTGGCGTCGGTTTTCTGTGAGAAATTGGTACTACTCCAGTGGAGCTGACCCATTTGTACTTTAGACAAAACTGACTAGGTGGAGCTAGCTACAAATAAAAGATTTATTTTATTTGCTTGGATGACGAGACAAGCAGGTCGCTCAACCGGTGTAATGCGTCACACCTGCCCATAAACAGAAGCAACCTCACACAGAACTCTGCATAACAGAGCACCGTATGACAGTGAACTGCACTCGTCATCCCGACAACAGTACTTACACACTGCTGCTTGGCGGCACAAACAGACAAAGCGTTGTTACCAACTCAGACGACCTCTCGCATACAAGGACCTACAACCTAGTAACAGATGTAAATAAGACAAAAGCACTGCGATAACCTATTTGACAGCCTCCGTGGCGCAGTGGGCGAGTAGCCAGCTGCGAAGCGTGAGGCCGTGGGTTCGATTCCCACACCGTGGCAAATGTTTGTCTAATCCACAAATATTTGTTTCGGGTCTGGGTGTTGTGGGACCGCAAGTCCCTCGTAGTTTCCGATACCCACGATACAGGTTAACCTAGTCTGGGGTCGGGACTATGTGTGTGACTGTTGGGTGTATTTATTTATTCAATAATTATATTTTATTAACCTCCGGGCGTCCTACGAGTATCATGCTCACGCTGTTCAGAATCGATATTAGATATGACTTATCTCAACTAACAAGGGATTTTTAAAATTATATCGATACTGGTGATACGAGGGATGTTAATTCTCCCTGAAAAATATTGTCTTTAAATGTAATTTATCATTAAAATATGTGCAGATATAACCTTGTTTATCCAAAGCAACGAATTTAAACGAATTGTAAATTAGATATTATATATTTTCAATCTCCTAAATCCGTGAACAAATACTTAAGATCTGATATCCACTTTTATTGATTTCAAAATATATTTCGAATCAAAAATTGACAGCAGATATATTTGTAACAGTTGGTAAATAAATATTTGTGTGATTCACAAATATTTATTTCGGGTCTGGGTGTTGTGGGACCGCAAGTCCGTCGTAGTTGCTGATACTCATGATAGAGGTTATCCTAGTGTGGAGTCAGGAGTATGTGTGTGACTGTTGGGCGTATTTATTTATTTTTGTAAAAACATGTCGCACTGACTTACTTACACTGACTTTTCAAAATTAGTTACGGTGAAGGAAAACATCGTGAGGAAACCTTGATACCATTTTTTATTCGGTCAGCGTGGTGGTTTAATACCTAACCCGTCTCATTAGCAGGGGAGCCCAGCTGAGGAATAGTGCATAATGCAGGGTTAAGATCCATCATATTTAGCCTGAATTCGTCCACTGCTGGACATAGGCATTTCTAAATTGGCAATTTATTAATCAAAATCAAATTCCTATTATTCCAATTACAATTCCAAGTCGGCAAGTCGATGGAAGTGTGGGCTTGGACTGTTATTTATTCGGAATTCAAATTGGAAATGCGGTTACGACTGCCATTGTAACTTTGCTAGTTTCGAACTCGGCCTCGCGACAATTTCTTACCGATTAAACTTTTAGCAATTGCAGTTTTATGTACTTTTAATTGCAATTTAATTCCTGATTTGTTTACTATAATTATAACATTTACTGGTGGGATATTTTAAATATTTTTGTATCTGACTGGATTGCGACCATGACCGTGGAGTCTAATAACATTTGAAGCCCAACTTTGTATTGCTATCTATTAGTGGTCAAATCTCTCTTTTATCCGTGAAGCCCAAGTTTATCTCTGCTACTCTAATAGAAAGAGAGATCGGGCTACAAACTGATATACATTAAGCTTCAAATATATATAAGAAGTTTGCCTCCACCTTTACTCTAGCTTCTTGATTGCGACTGCTGTACATAATATGGTGAAAAATCCGCCATTGTGACTTGTTCCGGCAAGTCGCGTTTCGGAAGTCAACCGGTACACTACTGGCCACATATTTACAACCGGCATAATTCTGACAATCGTGAGATGCAACATCTCTCCACGGCCATCAATATACTTACCATCTGGTGCCGTAAACGGATACAAAAATTGTAGCCATATTAATGGCGGATCAGGTTCCGCAACAGGATCATTGATATTTGTATGACCTGCAATCCCAAACAGTCCAAGTCTTTTGTGACTACAAACTCGACGAGCGGATGACGTCAACATTTTTTTAAAACTAGACTAGAAAATACGTCATTCAATTCGGTAGAAATAAAAAAATTTCAACGCGGCGAGTCAACAATGCGGAACAACTGAGCGTTCCAATGATAAAAAAGGTAAAACGGATCGACTCGGCCGATTTTCAATAACGTTTTCAGGTAAACGAGGCTGTTATTCATATGTTAAAAAGGGATTTCCGTACGTGTCTAAGTATAAGGGCGCGGGCATACGACGTTTCTGAAACGTGGAGGTGACGCGCGTTTCGTGAAAATGCTTTTTGCATCTTGACGCAGCGACTTATAGAAAAGTAGAGCAGATTTTCGAATTTCGAATCTAGCAATAAATTTTTAGCGCATTCGCGTGATAATTCGTGGGTCTACAGATGGTTTAGAAGTTTGTATGGGGGAATTACTTTTTATCCCAGAAAATATTTTTTTAAAACAGTCCTGTCTCCACATTCGTTTGACCTATATCCAGGGTATCAACTACGAGAGAGAAGTACCACAACACAGATACCCGAAACTTATATTTGTGGATCACACTAATATTTGCCTCGATGCGGGAATCGAACCTATCATCATCATTATATGTGGTCTATCATTTCACAGCCATCTACTCTCCCACTACGTCACGGATGCTGTATTATATTTATAAAATTGTTGTATTGTGTTGTGTGATTTTGACACCGCTGTCAAATCAATTCAAGATACTGAAACTTTAAGTGAAAAAAAATTGATGTCTCTTTAGTAGCGTTTAACATTCGAATTTTTATATTAATTTGAAAGTTATGTTAGCTAACATGTGTGTCAAATCAAAGATGCTAACCACGCTTCTAGCAACTCAATTTCGACTTGACATGAGATTTGACATTTGATTACTTAATTTTTACATTCATCAGCCTTACAGAAACAGGGCGTAAATGTTTTTACAAAACTTGTTAATTAATGATTGACACACACACACAACTTATGTGTGCCAGGTCTATAACATTTACCCTATTACAAAAATAATCAATCAAATCGATATCTCGTTTTGCTAAGCCTGCATTGTCTGCTTTACAAAAACACTGTGTAGGCGTACACACGGCCTAAGACCGAATGTATACAGTGTATCCTTCTTTGCATATTTCTTTGTTGTTTTGGATATGTAAACACGAGCTTTGGGGAGATAATTTGGGGTTTATTTATTCTCTTAGATCTCGTGAGAGGAGACGGTTAAAGGATAGCTTTCGGATTTGATTCCTGTATCAGCAAAAATAATTCTTCAAATATAGGTATGTCGTGAACACTGTTTTTGGTCTCCGTGATGTGAGAACAAAAATTCTTCGTATACAAGACTGTTTAATAACAACAATTAGTAAGCATTATTTTGCACTAAAAAATACACTCACTTTTAGGGCAAATTCAGACCATTCAGAAAAACAGCCCTAAATATCGTTATGTATAATAATCTTTATATTTATTATTCGTGAAGAATCAGATATTCATATAGTTTTTTGCATTATATATTTCATTGTTTATATTTAATTTATAAATAATATAATGGTATTTGCCAACATCCGAATACAAATAATAGTCTCTCCATAAAACCACCACGAACGTTCGTACAGTTTTAACAGTACCGATATAGAAAAATGAAAATATAATATTCACACCTAAATAAAGGTACTAGGTTCAATCTACTAGCCTGCATTTTAAGAGTGGATTGAGAAAGCGATTAAAGGGAAATTAAGTAGATATTTGAAGACTGACCGAAATATATGTCTGAAATAACAATCAATTATTTATTTATCAGAATTCGAATGATTAAATCGGACATTAGATGCCTTTCATAATCAAACGTAACATGAGGTTATTTAATTAATTTCTAATGTTTTTGAATTAAAATGTTCACGCAAATCTCATAATTTAATGAAACTGCAGCAGAAAATGTAACAAATAAAATTGTAAACATCAAAACAAATATTGGAACAGCTTTTAATAATCGTATTTGCGTTCACACAACCTAAAACTACTACACAAATATTGTTCAATTTGTTGTCAGTCGAATAAAAATCGCTTTTAGCCAGAATTCACACTGAGCTACGCAAATTGCACGGCCAAAGTTATTTTATCACTTTAGAACCTTTCTTTATTTACGTTGATAGCTTGTAAAACAATATGGGTGCTATTTTTGGCGACAGGTTGGTTTACAATTTACATCCAAGTTCTCTATTGCTTTGCATATTTTATGATTACGGGCAGTTGTTTGTAGATTGATACTGAAAAACCTGGTCCATTTATAGTATAGTTTTATCTCCATAATAAATCAATCAAAATGTTCAATTTTATATGATAGGAGTGTATCTGAAACATATACGAGTCCAATTGGATAGCGGCCACGACACCTACACATGATAAAACCTGGCATAGTGGCTCGTTCCGGGGTCAGTAAATATATATCTAGTAAGTTGAGACTGGCATAATTCTGCCGACCGTCAAGCAACGCAATGTCTTCGACGGTCAAGATTACATTTGAGATATATTGCACTTATCATCAGATGCAGTGTACTTACTTTTCGAAAACTGTAAGTTAAAGGTCGGGTTGATTATAGGCCTCTGCCCGCACGAAACAACAGTAAGGATGTTATTTCGGTTTTCTGTGAGACAGTGGTAGCATCTCTACCCGAACCCAAACTACCTTACCCCGGTCGAATCGTCCAATCCATGCTGTAGATCAAACTATCTACAGTACGTCTCTACCAGATGTACAATTACAATACACAAATACAACTCGATGCAACAACTCTTTAAATTTTCTGATGTAACACATGATGAACAATGTTTTAAAAAAAAATAAAAAAAAACTTTAGGACTTGGACCAACCGTATCATTTAATTAACTTAGAAAACCTAATATTCATACTATGTTCTTAAAAACTACAGCTTCTTTTATCTATTTGAGGCAAAATATTTAACTTTCATAACCAATGTACGCACTCACTCACGCCTGTAATTCCCGAAGGGGTAGGCAGAGGTGTAACCAGTACACCCACATTTCGCCGAGCGTATCTCCGTCCCACGATGTGATAGGGGGCGAGCCTATCGCCATACCGGCCACAAATTTCAGACTCCGGGCTGATACTGAGCATTTCGTAATAGAAAAACCCAATACCACTTAACCCGACCCGGGGATCGAACCCGAGACCTCAGCGTTAGCCTCAATTGTAACGCGTACGCATTACAACTGCGCCACCAAGGCAGTCATTGAATTCAAAAAGATGACTAACTTTTGTTCGAAAGAAACTTGAAAGTCTTTCCTATCATATTTCCAGGATTATTTAGCGCATGTCGCTCTCCGGTCAATAAACTTCCTCTAAAACAAATTCTGTCGATCCGATGCTCCATTGCTGTGTGATCGATGGACAAACTTACAAATACACTTTAGCATTTACAATATCAGTGTAGATAACATAGAACGGTTTCCCTGTCTTCGGTTGAGTTAAACCATATTCCGATCGACGTTGTATCTTAGTTCTAACGTCAGTATCGTCTCAAGAGAGTATTGACACTCAGTTTGCGGTCATAGGTTACAAATGCAATCTCCAAGAGCGCTTGATACAGTCCAGTTGCAGAATCTGACTTTGGTACACATTTCCCAAATCTGAAACTATTGAAACTTGATTAGTTTCCGAGGGCATTTGAAAATCGATCGAATAACCCGGATGGTGCACTCCATACAGATTTCGTCTTGAATTAATCATTTTGAATTTGGGCTTGGTTCGAGCCTAATCGGTTACAGGTAACGTCGGGTTTATACAGTTCATGTACATTGAATTGTTTGCTAACAATGTTCTTAGAATGTTTTGTGTTATTGGAGTTATACATTCCGGCATTCTGGTGTACACAGAGATTTTCTTATTATAACCATAAATTGTGAGTTAACAACTCGTCTTGTAGAATAAGAGTGTTCGCACTACATTCGAACCATACATACATACGTACGCACTCACGCCTGTAATCCCCGAAGGGGTAGGCAGAGGTGTAACCAGTACACCCGCATTTCGCCGAGCGTATCTCCGTCCCACGATGTGATAGGGGGCGAGCCTATCGTCATACCGGGCACAAATTCCAGACTCCGGGTTGATACTGAGCATTTCGTGATAGAAAAACCCAATACCACTTTACCCGACCCGGGGATCGAACCCGCGACCTCAGGGTTAGCCTCAATCGTAACGCGTACGCATTACAACTGCGCCACCGAGGCAGTCAGTCAGTCGAACCAATTCGGAATTATCGGAACTTTTTTTATAGCATTAGCCGGCTAACGTGCAAGTGGGTCACCTGATAGTAAGTGATCTTCACCAATAATTAATGCAGCAAGCCGCTGCTTTACGTCGGTTTTCTGTGAGACAGTGGTAACAACCCAGTCGAGCTGGACCATTCATTCATGCTCTAGACAAAACTGTCTACAGCTTGGCTCTACCACTACTGAAACTGGAGATATTCTCGATTCCAGAAGACATAATTCGGATCTAGTGTGCAACCCATAATTCTAATAGTACTACGGATACTTCATATTGTCATTTCTCGGATTTGGAATGGGATCGGATCGGATGCAGTGTGTATACACTCTAAGCTGTGAATTCATACCGACACAGCATTGATGGTTTTATAACTCAATCTGAGCTTTATATCAAGGCTATTCAAATACCAACATAATACCGACTGCCTCCAAAGCTTCAAGTTTCAATACAAGAATCTAATCCGCTAATACGAAAATCATCCTAATTAGATTCAATAACAGTGTAAGATATAATTATAGTCTAAAAAAACAGTCTCTCAATGAAACCGAACAGAAGAATCTCACCAGTCCTTACCCCCATTAATTCATGGAATTCTTTTAGCGAGACGTAGATGTATAACTTTGAAAATCTAGGTACTGCAGTTGAGTGGTAGAGCCACGCTGTAGACACTTTTGTCTACAGCATGTATGGGCCGGCTCGTCCGGGTCGTTACCACTGACTCACAGAAAACTGGCGTAAAGTAGCTTGCTGCTGCGTTTCGTACGGTGAGTGACATATCCGGAGGCCCAAACCCCCTCCCCTTCCCAATACCTTAATTATCCCTTTCCCTTAGGGTCGGTAACGCACCCATAATTCTTTTGGTATTATGGGTGTACATGGGCGGTGGAGATCACTTACTATCAGGTGACCCACTTGCTCGTTTGCCGGCTTATGCTATAAAAAAAATAAAATTTTAATAGTTTACATAAAGCTTACAGAAACTTCGTTGGCATATATAATATAACCATATTGAGTTTCTTTCCCGTTCTTCTCTTATCTTCTTGTCTGTTCTTCTATTATTTTCTTGCCTGTTTATCTCCAGCGTAACAGCATTCCGAACTGGTGGTAGAGTTAAAATATGACAATCTAAATTATGTATAATATTATATGCGTTCATTAAATCGTCCTGGGCCCCTCGTATGAGAGAGGCCGTCTGGGTTGGTACCACCGCTTAGTCTTATATCTGCCGCCAAGCAGCACTGTGTAAGCACTGTTATGTTCCTGTTTGTGGGACATTGAAGCCGGTGAAATTACTGGGCATTACGAGACTTAACATCTTATGTCTCAGGCGGACGAGCGCAGTCCATTGCCATGCAGTGCTTTGTAATTTAAATTTCTGTGTATTTTTTCTTCTGTTTATGGGCAGGCGTGGCGCTGACCATTAGGCGAGCAACCTGCTCGTTTCGTCACTTAAGCTAAAAAAATGATTTGATTTGAGGTTTGAATCCAGAAACCATATTTTACATTTTAAATATGATGCCACTAGACCAATGAGAAAAAAACAATGCAGGGTTAAACAACACCCTTAGAATGTTGCTTTGAATATAACGGATGTGGAGTAAATGGATGCTGCGGCGTGCACTCGACGGCTATCTACGTTTAATAGACCATTCGATTCGCAATGAAACGGTTATTGCCAAATCTGTATCGCGTACGTCCATTTCAACTTATACTCTACTTCGCTAAAATGGAACATAAAAGTTTTTTTTATTGTGCATTGGAAAAAGAACTAGGTACTTAATAATAATTAACAATCTAGTCTATAGGACTAATAAGCAATATTATTCTAGTGATTTCTTAGGTTTACGCGAATATTACACATTGAAATAAAACTAATTTATACGGATTTTATCGCGGATTATTTTTATTTTAGTCCCGACGTTTCGAAAGCTTTTCTTAATTTCAATAGCCTCGCGAATCATCCTAGGTAGGAATCGGTGTTCTTTGGCAAGGATTTGTGGTTTGTCAAATCTAAGGTAATGTTTGGAGCCTTCATCTGAATGTTCAGCAACTGCAGACTTTGTAGAGCGTCGGTGTTTAACATCAGTTATGTATTCTTTTACGCGGGTCCCTATGCGATAAAATCCGTATAAATTAGTTTTATTTCAATATTATTCTAACTTAACTTTCTACGTATTCAGTTTATTTAACCTAAGAATAATGTCCTTAGTACTTCCTTAGAGTCTGTTAACATGGAGACACTTTGTTCGTGATACACATAGTAGCACTATTACTATTACGACTATTACCGACTGCCTCGGTGGCGCAGTTGTAATGCGTGTACGCGTTACGATTGAGTCCAACGCTGAGGTCTCGGGTTCGATCCCCGGGTCGGGTAAAGTGTTATTGGGTTTTTCTATTATGAAATGCTCAGTATCAGCCCGGAGTTTGGAATTTGTGCCCGGTATGGCGAGAGGCTCCCCCCTATCACATCGTGGGACGGAGATACGCTCGGCAACATATGGGTGTACTGGTTACACCTCTGCCTACCCCTTCGGGGATTACAGGCGTGAGTGCGTATGTATGTACTATCACTATTATTTGATAACTGATAAAAACTACTAACCTAAGAATAATGACTTTAGCACTTCCTTAGAGTCTGTTAGAATTGAAATTATGCAGCATGTGTTTGGCAGAATGGGCTTGTCTATATATATATAATTACTTGTCCTGCCTGACTGACTGATTCATCAACGCAGAGCCTAATCCGCTGGGCAAACAAACTTGAAATTTTGCATAAAGGTTTCTTAAATGACGTAAGTGAGTGCTAAGAAGGGGTTTTTGAAAATCCATCCCCGAAATGGGTAAAATAGGGATGTAATGGAGGATGTAAATTTGTATGGAGATAAAATATTAAATAGTAATTTCGACTCGAACCTTCGTAGAAGTACACCTAAAACTATTAAATAAGCAACTACGTATTTTGAAATATCTCGAAAATCTTTTAAGGGGTGAAATGAATTAAAACGGCGGTGGTTGTTCCGGTTAAAGAAATTAAAGCTAGTACTAGTAACTAATACTAGTCCTAAGTTTTCTATTTTTTTTATAATTGCTGTTTTATTTTTACTTTACTATGGCTAGTATTAGCCAGTCGAGTACAAATATGCATCAGATACCAACCTACCAGCAGAACTTATAAGGAGATATATCTCCCATTCTAAAATCAATTTGAATTGAAAATACAATATTTATATTTCCATCCAAAACGTTTACAATATTTCAAATGCGCTAGTCAACATCTTTCAAAGTAGATGTATTCTGCGGACTTTTCATTCAACCACGAGCAGATATCGATGTTAATCGAATAGATTCTAAATGTCGACCGTACTTTATACGGAAATGTCACAACCAGATATAAAAATCCAATTTTATAGACTTCATAACGTAGCCTAAAGATATGATTGTCTACGCAGAAATAGAATATCGTATTTGACTATTATCGACAAAAATATTATATATGGAACTAATCAATCATAATTTGGTGGATAACATCAATTTTTTTTTGGGTTCTATAACCAAATGGTAATAACGGAACCCTTATCATTTCATCATGTCTGTCTGTTCGTATGTCACAGCCATTTTACACGGAGAATATTAGCATTATACTGGTGAAATTTGGATGGTATATTCTATGAACCGCTACACAAGAATATTATGAAATAAAAAAAATTGGCGTGCCTTAGAGAGCCACGTAACTGAGGAATGTTTTTATAGCGCATAAGCTGTTATGCATATCATACGGTACCATTGGCAAAAGCAACAGAGAGTGGAACGGACTGCCGACACGGATATTGCGGGTTCGAACCTTACTGGGCATACACTTGCGGCATCTCAAAGTTATGTGTGTATTCATTGTCAAATATACTCGTAGATAGCTTAAACATCGAAATCTTAGACTTCGTCATAAAACAAACGAAGGTATGTGAAGTCTACCAACCCACATTACATCAGCGTGGTTTAAGGCCCAACCCCTCTCATTAGTAGAGGAGAACCAGCTCAGCAATGGTATCCTACTACTATTATACTCGTAAATGTGATAGTTTGGATGTTTGTGACTTTGTGAATTTGGATGTTTGTTAGTCCATCACGCCGTAACGGCTGAACGGTTTAGGATGAAATTTTTTGGCACTGAGATAGACCATTTATCCCGGAACAGGTCGTTTTAGCGGGCGGAGTCGTGAGCAAAAGCTAGTAGTATATAATAAATGGCTGATTTATTAAGCACAAAACCAAGCGAAGTGAAAGCCTATAAATAGGAATGCGGACTTTGCCCTTAGCTGGAATAACGCCAGTCAGAAAGGAAAAGTATGGAGGCCAAATAATTAGCAAAATATAATCACACAAACATCTGACAACATTGAAATTAATTCACAAAAGATATATGCGAGTGACACGAGAAATGAGAATGTGTTCGACAGGCACCCCTGTCTCGCACCCTCACACCCTCGTACCTGCCGTGAGATATTGAAAACCAAGCCTCCAACCCACCCGTTTGACCTTTTTTATTGGCAACATTTCACTTGTTCCGCATTGTGGAACGTTTGACGGAAACGGGTTGTGTTGTCAAATTACCGTTATATTTCAAACGGCGCCCCACCCTCATTTACATCCACCTCTCTACATTACAATGTAATAAGGGTTTTATTTATAATGGCGCCGTGTAATATGCTTTTACTTTGTAATTAAATATGTTCGTGTGGTTTGTTCGAGGGATTGTTTTAACAAAGTTTTTATTCGGATATGGTGAAAGTTTCAATGGATTACCCGATCGGTAGTCAAATTTGACGTGGTCAAGTTCACGGATGTTATGTTTCAGTTATAAATACATCCAACAGTCACACAGTCGACAGCCTCCGTGGCGCAGTGGGCGAGTAGCCGGCTGTGCACCGAGAGGCGGCAGGTTCGATTCCCGCACCGAAATAAAATGTTTGTGTGATCCACAAATCTTTGTTCCGGGTCTAAGTTTTGTGGGACCGTAAGTCCGTCGTAGTCCTTGATAGCTACGATACAGGTTAACTTAGTGTGGGGCTATTAAGTATTTATCGTAGGTATAATATTGATTCTTGACTAAGAAAGTTGCCACTATTTCAGTAATTTCATCGGTATTGAACTCATTTGAACGACCTTACGAAATAGCAACCAATCAATTAATATGACTACATTTTATGAGAAGTTATTATAGTTGCAATAAATATACCTATTTACGATAATCCAACAAATAGATCATCGTACCTACGCATTAATTTTATAGAAATGTTGATAGGACTGCCTCGGTGGCGCAGTTTTAATGCGTACGCTTTACGATTGAGGCCAATACTGAGGTCTCGGGTTCGATCCCCGGGTCGGGTAAAGTGGTATTGGGTTTTTCTATTACGAAATACTCAGTATCAGCCCGGAGCCTGGAATTTGTGCCCGGTATGGCGATAGGCTCGCCCCTATCACATCGTGGGACGGAGATACGCTCGGCGAAATGTGGGTGTACTGGTTACACCTCTGCCTACCGCTTCGGGGATTACAGGCGTGAGTGCGTATGTATGTATGTTTATAGCACGAAGCTAGTGATAGTTTTGCATTTCGTTCTATCAGTTCTTCTCTGAATAATAAGATAATAATATAATTTAATGAGGGTGAATGAGGCCAAGGAGGTATGCGAGGAGGCATTTCTTTAAGAAATGCACGGGGCTCTTTTAGGTACATTACCTACGATCAAACATTGGTGTCCAATATCGATACTGGTGAACAGATAGTAGGTGAAGCACTGCCTGGTTTGCCAGTCGCCTTAAAAAATCTTTGTGGTATTATAAAACTACAAGTGTCATATGGACAAAGTTTCCAACTCGGAGGTTTGAGTTAGATTGCGAATCAGCCACGCAGTTTCGCGCATAGCTAGATACCTATGGCTACTTCCGAACCGGAAGTAGCAGCATCGGCCACACATTTGGAAGATAAACACCTTCCCCCGATTAGTATACGGAGTTAGCGACTCATTCGTGTCTTAAATTCTACTTCTGTGCTAGTAATTCGAACCAGCCTTTATCATGGGTGATTATGTCGTCAGAGATAAGCTTTCTCGAGTCGAACGTTGTGATTTTTCGCCCGACTTCCCCATCTAGCATAATCAATTTGGAAAGATGACATGTCGCGCTTAACAATGTCTTTCCAACGTAACACGGTACGGCTAAAATGTCTTCTAGTGTCTGCTACCTCACCCAAAAGCTTAAAGTCAAGTGTATAAAAGGGTTTCTTTCTCGGATTCAGCACTTTACAATGTTCCACATTACAACTATGGGTGTACTTAAGAACTTGTCCGCAATTATATTAGTTTAATCGCAAATGCCTCTGTTATGGATGAAGTTTCGTAGATGTGCGGCCAGGAACCTCTGCTTATTGCTCTCTTTGGCAATTATATTCCATGAGATTCTTTGAATTCTTGGGAATTATATTTTTTATAGTATTATAGGACCAGACTATAGTTTTTATACGTAATAGTTAAAAAGATTGGTCCCTATCTATGTAAGAACGTCGTAAAACTTGGTTAAATATCAGAGTATACATTCGATGTAACGTGCGGTACTTTTTCTCAGAAAACAATTTTGTATTTTCAAATTATCAGAATGATAGAAATATAGTATGATGTACTATATGAGTTGGGAAGATATCCGTAAAATGGATTTTCCCTCAATCAAAAAAAGTTTCTTACCACTGAGTATAAATAATACCATTAAAATCTAGAATCGATCAAGTTTGCATTTTCCAGACTCAACCGGTCTCGCGTAGAAAAGTTAAAATCAAGCTGTATTTATTACAACTACTTCGGCGCACGGAAGTAAGTTCTTCTGCTGGACGGAGTAGTTTTAAACGACGCTTGTCGCACAGTTATATATGGCGCCCTAGCTAAATACAGACACACTTCTGCATATTGAAAAGAAACGCAAACGGTTTCGACTTCTTCTGATTTCTTGGATGGATTTGTATTTTTTTACGTTGCGTGTATTTTAATCACTCAAGTGTTAACCTCATATTAGTAATAACACCGTTATTGGTCTTAGTGAAGGTAGTCGAGGGAATAACTATGTAAAGCGGGTAGATAATAACACTGAGATGTGGTGGAGATGATTGCTAAGGTATATTAGCGGGCGCATTATTATTTGAGGGAACTTAGTCGTGCTTAGATCTCTTTCGTGGTAACGCTGCCCGAGTGCAATTAGAATTGTGAATAATCAAGCAAGTGTAATAAATTGTGAACAGTAATATAATATTGCATTTTATGTGAATAGACTATTAAACTTTTTGAACATCCTGACGTAGTTATTTATCTTTATTGCACAAAAGTTATAGTGAGTTTACACAAGAGACCCATAGAAGTGTAATCCTCCAGTTTTTAATAGGTTTCTTACAAATAATAACCTACCTACATATACATAATTATTCCTATATTTTTTTACTAGCTTGAATGACGAAAAGGGGCAGATCGCTGCCGATAAACAGACACAACACTTTGAATTACAACGTGTTGTGTCTGTAAATTTGCAGAGCTAATAAATAGCTAATAGAGGTTTGAATTACAAAGCAATACTAACACTTGACTCCGCTTGTCACCCCGAGACATAAGTTGTTAAGACTCTTAATGCAATGCCCAGTAATTTGACTGCCTTCAATGTGCTTCAAACTGAAACACAACAGTGCTTACATAATGCTGCTTGGTGGCAGAAACAGACAAAGTGGTGGTATCAACTCAGAAGACTTCTTGCATACGAGGAACCTACCACCTAGTAATTAGGCAAATACTCACATTAGAATTTGGTCATACTATTCTTTCTTTCATTTTCTTGGCGTTATTCATTAGTGGCATATTTCGTCTTCCTACTAAGGGTGTGCCTTTAGCCATTAGGCTATTCCCCTACGCACTATCTCCGGCTACTGCTGAAGTGAGACCATAGGCTCTCATGTTTCTCTATCTTCCTCTATGACGCCAAAACAGTGATTTTTGGTTGAGTAGTTTATACATTACTCATTTGTATTGTCAAACATAATATATACTGTAGGTACAATTTCCCAAATAACATTTTGCATGTTGCGTTCGCCTTAATAGGTTGTCCACCTAGCATTATAACATATTTACGTAAATTTTTTTTTTTTTTTAATACTGGCTCTGCAAAGTGACTACGCTACACCTGATGTTAAGTGCAGCGCAATCCAAGAATACTGTCGACCAACGACAGACGATGTATCTATCGTAGGTCGGCAAGATTATGCCGGCCTGCCTAATTGCTTCTTCACACTCCGTTTAAAGGACCCCATATTATAGGAAGGATCCACACGTGTGCCGGCAAACTATTCCACAGCTTGATGGTCCAATAGTCTTGATTACATAATAATAAACCCTTTTTTTTTGAGTCTATGTATGTGTGTATGCTCATTTATTTCCATATCCTTATGTTACATTTCAAATGTTATTAGTGGTTATATTTAGTAAGTTTCTATGAAAACTAATAAGTTTTCTAATCATTTATAGATATGGCCCCCTTCTTGGGTAAAAGCCTCCTCCGATTTCCTCCAAAATTCTCTGTCTACATTATGTGTAATCACTGGCAAATCTTTAATAAATATGGCGAATAACCCATTCTCATCCCGTAGGTCGAATTTATTTTGTAAGCCGATACGGTCCATGAGAATCGAGAATCTGCTTTTCATTTGTCATGTTGAGCACGGAATTTAGTAATTATCTGATTAAGTGGTAGCTTCTACGTTGAGCCAGAATAATAAAAAATAAAAGACAGGAATAACGCGTGTATTGGGTCAAAAGCCACATAATCCTAGTAAATCCTGCCATTGTGAGTAGGGTTGCCACGGTAGAATGATTTACATTGGATTTTTTTAAAGTGCTACTCTATAATATATTTAGAACAATAGGTATATATTCAACGCGCCCATGATTCTTCTGGTATTGTGGGCTTACATGGGCGGTGGAGATCAGTTACGATCAGGTGACCCACTGGCTCGTTCGCCGGCCTATGCAATAAAAAACTAGGAACTTCATTAAAGTAGTCATACTGCATGATATAGTAATAACCGTTTTCACCGACCTATGCTTAACTTAATTATTACTTAACCTAATTTAACATTTATTTGATTTTTAAAATATTTTGATACGTATTGTCCATTACTGAATGGTATTTCTAATAAATAAAAATACATAGAATGAAATAATAATAAACTTTAGTTGCCCCTGTTGCCCCCTAACAACGAACATACTTACAAAACTCAATGGCGGATTTATCGTCCACGCCGATCCTCGAATTATTTATTTTGTTTGATTGAGCAAGGGATCATGATGAACGAAGGGAATAAATATTTATATACTACAAAATTATAACTTAGAATATATCAATTCTTTAGAATCTATCCATAGGTACATACATACGCACTCACGCTTGTAATCCCCGAAGGGTTAAGCAGAGGTGTAACCAGTACACCCAGTACCAGTACCCACATTTCGCCGAGCGTATCTCCGTCCAATAAGTGATAGAGGGCGCGCCTATCGCCATACCGGGCACAAATTCAAGACTTATACTGAGCATTTCGTATTAGTAAAACCCAATACCACTTTACCCGACCTGGGGATCAAACCCGATACCTCAGCGTTGGCCTCAATTGTAACGCGTACGCATTACAACTGCGCCACCGAGGCAGTTTAGAATTATCTCCGATAATACCTATATTTTTATAGCAACCCTATTCACAGGTCCGACAAACATTTGCTTATAATCTAAGTCGGTGAAAAAGTAAACACGGATGGGGCCCAAGTGGCGCAGTTAATTGGCCACATTAGTCATACGTCGGGTGCGGTCGCCCCGTTATCTCCCATGATTTGTGACACACCCCCAAATAAATTATAAACCCTGGATAAATTATGCATTGTAATGTAAATTTTGTTTTATTAGCGCGATAATTACTTGTCTAATGGCTACTGGGAGCTTGGGATATTGGATTGTAGGTGTGATTTAGGTTTTATGGCATAGGCCGGCAAACGAGCAAGTGAGTCACCTGATGGTAAGTGATCTCCACCGCCCATGTACGCCCACAATACCAAAAGAGTCATGAGTGCGTTGCCGACCTTAAAGGAAAGGGATAATTAAGGAATTGGGAAGGGGAGGGGGTTTGAGCCTCCGGATATCTCACTCACCGTACGAAACGCAGAAGCAAGCTGCTACTTTACGCCGGTTTTCTGTGAACCAGTGGTAATGACCCGGACGGGCCGAGCCATAAGGTTATAATATTTTGGATTGTAGAGTCCGTTAATGGTCAAGCAGTGAAAGTTATCAGGGAACTGTGAAGTCCTGGATTCTCAGATTGGACAGTTTTTTCCTTTTAGGGTCTCGTGTTGTGCGTTTTTGATGCTATCAATCTTCAATCGACAGCGTAATTTCATACAAGGTAGTCTGTTCACAGTTGACCAAAGAGACGTTGCATAATTCATTTAAAAAAATCGAAATACATTTATTTAGGAACATCTTGGTATGGTGATGGTCTAATTAAGGCTAATACCATATTAGGGTTTGCGCGTAATCACATCGATTATACATACATAGACTCACGCCTGTTTCCCATAGGGGTAGGCAGAGACAACGGATTTCCACTTGCTACGATCCTTGCATACCTCTTTGGCCTCATTCACTCTCATTAATCTTTTCATACATCGATTATACTGTGACAGATAATATGATGATGGGTTTACTCCAAATAATATAATTGGAGGGAAATATACTTTTTTATAGCAGAGGTCGGCAAATGCAAGTGGGTACCTGATGATAAGCGATATCCATCGCCTGTAAACACCCACAATATCAGAATAATCATAGATGAGTTGCCTAGCTTAAGCGAATGGGTATTGGGAAAGAGAAGGCGGATTTAGACCTCCGGAATTCTCATTGACCGTATGAAACCCAACAGCTAGCTGCCACGTCACGTTGACTCAGTGTGACAGTGGTACAGTCAACGCCAAAAGTCAATGAACGTGGACAACACTCCACAAATCGTGTAAATCATCAAAAGTAGCTGATCAACTACTGCACATAACGCGGTGTGCAACTTAAAGTTACAAATATCAGTGAACGCCATAATAACGAATTTGCTGAACACACTCATAATACATAATTTGGTGAACTTTCATAAAATGTGGATTCTAGCTTCAAGTTCACGGACTTTTGTTAAATTGACGTGTTCAGGTGATTTTGTTGCTTTTATTTTATTATATGATGCGCGATATCTCTGCCAAATCTGGACCGATTTTTATGATTATTTTTGTATTCGATAGGCTTTACTCCAAGATTTATTTCATTAAAATTTGGTTAAGATCTGATGACGGAGGACCAGGTAAGAAATAGAAACTCCTTAACGGATAACAGCAAACACATCGCGGTAGGTAATTGTATTGAAGAATACATGCAATACATGTCCCCAGCGCAAAAAAAATAATTAACTCAAGCTCGAATCTGTATCCCAAAAGAGTAGGCAGAGGTGCAACTAATGCTGTACCCACGTTTCACCAAGCTTATTTCTGTCTCGAACTCCAGGCCCGAACAACTCATGTCCGATTTTTTTTATCGAAAACTCAAATTGTGATTGCCCGACCTGGGATTTTAACCCATAATCTCACAGTTGGAAAAACCCATAAATATAAATGTATATTAATAAGTTCAATAAAGTTTACTAGCTCCACATTTAATCTAGGGTCCATTTGTTAAAGATTTTTTTATTCTTTAAAGATAATAAATAAAAATGGAAACGAACTTGTTGTTTAATTTATTTGTATATTATTAACATCCACATACATAAATATAATATAACCCACATAAAATCAAACTATTTCACATAGGTAAATTAGATTAGATTAGATTTGTAGATTTGAAAATGTTTTAAAATCTTGTGTGACCTCGATTTGCGTCAATAACGGTCTGCAGTCTTTCGCGCATAGAGTTCGCCATATTTTTACACGTGTTTGTCCCTCTGAACGACTCCCATATCTGTAAAACCTATGCGCGAATGAATTCTTTTGTCCGTGGTGTATCGGCTTTCCAGGCTTACATACGTCCGATTTACTATTTTTCACTGAACGCTATTTAAACTTCGACTTCACGCAAGTAATTTTCTCTGACGTACAAACATTTAAGGCATCAGAAGATGGAATGGATGGTATATCACTTTGGAGGTTGAATGGCGAGAGATGTATACAACAAAATATATCCTAATATAATCCTAAGATATACGACCACTACTAATCGATCTAGTGGTCGTGTATCTATAGGATTTTTGGGGTGGATGAGCGCTTTGGGTCCCGGTGGACTAATTGAAGTGTCGGGTCGTCTGAATAGCGAAAGATATGTAGAAATTCTTAAAGATACTTTGTTTCCAACAGCAAGAATGAACTTTCCGGGATCTATTAATTATATCCACGATAACTGCTCTATACATAAAGCCAGAAGATGCCGGGCATGGTTTCAAAATAACCAAAATGAAATTATAGAGTTGCCATTCCCGGCAAAAAGACCGGATTTAAACCCCATTGAAAATTTATGGGGTCTTAAGGTCCAAGCCTGGGAAGACGATAAACCAAGGACAAAAGAAGGCATTCGCGCTCAAGTTTTACGGAGATGGGAGTAGTTCAGAGGTCTGTCACACGTGTGAAAACATGGCGAACTCTATGTGCGAAAGACTGCAGAGCGTTATTGAGGCAAATGGAGATCACACAAGATTTTAAAGCATTTTCAAATCCACAAACTCAACAGAACACAATCCACAAACCTATGTGAAATAGGATGATTATAAAAATAAAAAAATAAATCGCACATGAGTTCTTCGGTCCTGGAGTTCGAGACAGAAATAAATTTGGTGAAACGTGGGTACAGCATTATTTGCACCTCTGCCTAATCTTTTGGGATACAGATGCGAGCTTAAGTTAATTACAATTTTTAGCGCCGCGCTGGGAACATGTATTGCATGTATTCTTCAATACAATTACCTAACGCAATGTGTTTGCTGTTATCCGTTAAGGAGTTTCTATTTCTTACCTGGTCCTCCGTCATCAGATCTTAACCAAATTTGAATGAAATAATTCTTGGAGTAAACCCTATCGAATACAGAAATAATCATAAAAATCGGTCCAGATTTGGCAGAGATATCGCGTATCATATACTTGTAATATAAGCAACAAAATCACCTGAACACGTCAATTTAACAAAAGTCCGTGAACTTGAAGCTAGAATCCACATTTTATGAAAGTTCACCAAATTATGTATTATGAGCGTGTTCAGCAAATTTGTTACTAGGGCGTCCACTGATATTTGTAACTTTAAGTTGCACACCGCGTTATGTTGCAGTAGTTGATCAGCTACTTTTGATGCTTATGAAGTACACGATTTGTGGAGTTTTGTCCACGTTCATTGACTTTTGGCGTTGACTGTACTAACCCGGTCAAGCCATCCCATTTATGCTGAAGAGTAAATTGAAATTCAAAATTCAAATCTGTTATTCTGTAAATTGGATCAAAAATATCACTTTTACATGTCAATCATTTTTTATGCTACATTACATTTACGATGGCATTTCGGGGCTAGCCATGAGAAGAAATGCCGAAACAAACTCATGGGTTAACAGTACTGTAGACAAAGTGCATTGTCTCGTTTTATTTCTACCTACTCCTTCTATAATATACCGATCACTAATGTCCCTTCTCTTAAAGAATAGGTGTCGATAAATAATATTAAATGATGGTGAAGTTAATTTGCGTACGAAAGTGAAAAATGCCATCGATAAGAAGAAATGGCAAAGAAAAATATGCGACAACACCACTCAGTAGATAACTGACGCAGAGATTGAAGATTAACCATGCTTAAAGATTGTTATCGACTAAATTCCCCTTGCTTTCTTCCTTAAAGGTATTGTGCTTTACGGTCGAAGAAATTACTCTCCGAAAAAGAATGGCCGCTTTACTACTATAAAAAAACTCACAAAGAGAGTTGGACGTTATGCAGTAGAGTTTACGAGAGTAGGGCTCTATAAATTAATTGTAATTAAATTTATTAAAGTGAAAATCCTGCCGCGTCCAAGATGCAAATATTGCAAATATTTAATATGCAAATATTTATATATTGTGATTTTATCTTTGCATGTGTAAGTGGAGCTGTATTTTTGGCAGATTTATAAGAGAGTTATAGTTCTAGTTATCTTATTTCGATGACACGAACTTGTGAATATGTGGTTTTGATTTGTTTGACAGTGTTAGACGTCCTCCTAGTATTCTCAGTCTACGCGTCCTCCTATATCAATCGACAGGCACACTCTCACTGTATCTAGGTATACAAATACATCACGGACAAGTAAAACATGCCGAAGTATTTTATTAGTTAAAAAAAAATACAGTCGAATTGAGATCCTCCTCCTTTTTTGAAGTCGGTTAAAAATATGTAAAATCTACTCCTAAAAACAGAATAGACACATAGTGCCATCTACAACATAATACAAGGATATCCAATGAACCCGGGCAAACCACAATGTATTTTGGTACAGTAAAACAGACAACAGATGGCGTTTTGTACAATTATTGTAATTTAATTTTTGAGTGATAGAGCCACGCTGTACAGTTTTGTCTGAATGGGCCGGTTCGTCCGGGTCGTTACCTCCGTCTCAAAGAAACCCGACGTAAAGTAGCACCTTGCTGCTATACGCCCATGATCATTTTGGTAGTGTGGGCGTATATGGGCGGTGGAGACCATTTACTATCAGGCAACCCATCTGCTCGTTTCTGACCAATGACAAAAAAATCTTAGTTCGCTTTTGCTGCTCCCGGCTTCATCCGCATGCACGGCTATTTCAGCGATAAAATGTAGCCTATGTCTTACCTAGTCCAGATCATTGTCTACTTGTGTGGCAAATTTCATCCAAAGCTATTCAATAATTGAAGCGTAATTGACCATTTATGCTGCAGGGTGTAGGCAAACTGTCTTTATCGGGGCTCTAACACTCAAAAAAGGGTGACACTTAAGCCGAAGTCCACCTCAGTGAGTCGTCTCACAAGTATAAAAAAAACAATATTTATGACAATATCCTTTTATTTAAAAAAAGAGAATATTACAACATTCGGCTAACAAACCGCATTCTCCTTGAACAAATACAATTCATCTCTAGAGTAGACATCACAGATAAATTATAGACACAAAATATATTTTTTGCCACTAAACTTAAGTTGATTGTCTATCAAACGCTGTTTAGCTCCGCTCATATTACCTTTACACATAATTATGGATAAACTATACATTGGGCGTGTTCGGGCGAACCGTCCTGAGTAGAACTTACGCTCGAATACTGAAACGCAACTCAAGCATTTAAGATTGTTTTAAACATGTTGAGGCCCTCTTAGCTGTCAAAATTGTATGAAAATAAGTAGCTGTCAGACAGTTGAGTAGCGTTTCAATATTCAGAGAGTAAGAGTCGTACAGTACTGTCTGTTTGTCTGTTGAAATTAGTTGTTTATAATTACAAATACAAGTGATTTAGGCACGTTAAGGTGTCTAGCGTGCTTAACATAGGTCGCGACAATTTTTTTCTCACAGGCGAAATGTCTCGTGAGCTCATGCAAGGCGGGTTGGACCAAAACTTAGATGTTCCTAGTCTTAATTAGATTACTCAGAGTTCGTCAAACTCCGAACACGCCCATAGAGGCAATTTGAATTGTCATGATGCATATTTGACAGAAAGTTCCGAACGAATTTCGTCAAGGTTCAAATATTTAAAAAGAGAGCTATAAATTATTATAACCGTTGTCTAACTAACGCCTATCTTATTTAAACGTATCTATACATACCGAATATGTACATATATATAGCGTGGTATTAAAATTACAATTTATTGGCCAAATAATCTGTTTTATAACATTTACGTACATATTTCGTAATTATTTATTATCGCATACAAGTAATTTTAATATACAACATACTTGCATACTGTTTTAAAGTGTATCAAGTCAAATATTAGAAAAATAAAATAGTTTTTAAAGATAATACAAAAAAAAACTAAGGTATTAAGTAGATAATTTTGAGCTGTTACACTTTGACACTATGATATCGACAAAACATTGAAATAAACATATTAATATAATATGAAAATCATAGTGGAATACTCTATCATAGGAAAAATTTAAAGAATTACAATTGTGGTTCCATATTATATACAATTAACAAAACATTTCTGAATATTTGTGACATAAAATGCATCTTAAAATTTTACGACACCTTATTCACAGCCGTGATGCTTAGATATCCCCGCATAAACAGAAAAAAATACAGTGCAACAACTTTATATCGGCGGTGGCAAATGTTGGAACTAAGCGGAAATGTATAGAATAATTTGTCAATCTTGGAATTCGACAATAAATCACGCAAAGCATTTGAAAACACCACGCCAACTTATAATTGTCGCACTTATTGTATTTTTTTTCCTATACATCTTTATCTGCTGTGGAAATATATAAAACATACTTGAGTATGTAGATATATCGTCTTTAATGTACGAATTTCACTTCGATTTTTATATCGATATAAAATAGATAGATCCATCGTTTTTTGCACATCTTGCCATGTGTGTGTAAACTTGTAAATATGTAGTTTAGATTTGTGTGACAATGACGTGTCAGTCGTCAACTATTTAAGTCAATAGTAGCAAGATTACACACTCATTGTCTGTATACAAATATAACGCACAAGAATGAGTCGAATGAATATTGAATTACTTCTTGGCACGAATTTTACAAGACAAATGATAATACAGAATGTAAAAAAAAAATCAAATTAGGCGTAGGAGCTATCTAAACATCAATTCAAGCCTTTACTAATATTATTGGTGTCATACAGCTATTTTTGTTTACTCAATGAAAACTTAGAAATGCATGGTATCAGAAAATTATTACAGTGGAAGAATGAGTGTTAAATTCTATTTATTAAAAATACTACTGATATGTTTGTGTGACATATATTTTGTTGATGAGAAACAAAAAATCCGGAGGCACAAATCCTCCTTCCCTTTCCAATCCCTTAATTATGCTTTTCTTTTAAGGTTGGCAACACGTCCATGATTCTTTTGGTATTCCGCAGTACCGGCCATGAACGCTCACGTGGAGATCACTTACCATCAAGTAACCCACCTGTTCGTTTAACCGCCTATGCTATAAAAAGTAGCATTCCAGACATAAGCACGGTTTGAAAATATTTTTAAGGTAAATAACATAACGTGTAAAGTTTAACTTACCGAAGATAATTTTAGCCACATTTAATTTCCGTTCCTATAAACTTATTATCCATTTTAATACAGTTGAAGGGTACTAAAAATACTTTTTGATGCAAAAAAAAACAATCAATATGAGTATCTATATGTTTGAAAACCTCTGAGGCGTTGTAATAAACGATACAAATAAAGATAGAGAGATATACCTAGGATAATTTCTAAAACAATTAATTGTACTAAAGCGTCATCCATAAATTGCATGCCATAAAATATGGTGTTCATCATTCTGTGGCAAATGCTGAAGCATAACAGACCTTTGTTATGACGATTAGTCTAGCCAATCACACCTCGGGCAAGTTCACTCAGTACCACATTAAACAGTAACGCAGTTTCGACGGTTCCTACGTATAAACCCATAAGTAAAAAATATTAGAACCATTTGAAAGTTCAGGATGACAAAGAATTGTATGAATTTTGTAGTCCGAGGATGAAACCTTAACAAATCGAAATGTTTAATATTCAGCTAATAGATGTTTTTTCTTATACCTGTCGATAGATCATCGTCGTCAAAACGCCATGTAATAAAAATATGTACATTTTAAAGGGGAGTATACGTAGGGGCTGTGGATTTATGGATGACCGTCAAACTTACTCATAATAACTATAAATGCACATTTTACGGGTTATAACTAATTTGTAAGAAACAAAAAAACATAAAAAAGGTTTGTAATGATCAATCAAATCAATTCAGATTAAAATAAAATGTTGAAGCGAAAAATATTGACGAAACATTTTTTTTGTATTTTCGTCAAATAATTAAAATAATAATAATTTAAAATTCGATTAAATTCGTAACCAGTTTCTGGGATAGTTGACGCAAACAAATTATAGCGTACATATTTCGAAATATGTTTTAAAAACAAAGTGAAAGATTCATGCCGTGAGTATTAAGGACTGAATGAAACAAACAACCAATACAAACAAGACAATAGCTAAACAACATTTCATAGTACAAAACTGATTGTAACACACATGTGTTCTATTAGTTTTAATACTGGAGTGTTAAGATTACTCACACTAACATTTTGAATGGTGTAAAAACCTTGATATTAAAATCTATAAAAAAATATTGATTGATTTGTCACAATTCAAAATCGACCCATGAGCATTTAACAGCGCCACTCATCTCAGCAACATATAGTTGTCGCACTGTACAAGTTACATAACCGAACGTGCAAAAATGAGAATAATCTAGATATATCTAAACAAAATATTTATTAAATACATAAAACTTTACTACATACACAAGTTTTAACTTTTGTTTATTAACTTTTGCTTAAGAACGGGCAAGAAACTCTAACGTTGCTCTTTTCAAAACTGATTTACAATATTATGAATACAATTGATTTTGAATTAGAGCAGTTCAATTTATACAGAAATTATATGAGGCCTTCTGGCCATTACCCATTATAACCTATTACATCCCACTTCTGATATGATAAAAATAACATTCACATTTTATCGTTTAATGTCAATGACCGTTTTCCCTTTGAATTGACTTTAATACTACTACGGCAAATGAAATCATCAAATTAAAAGACAGTTTATAAAACGACCTATTATTTAATTATCTATATAGTGTGAGTTCTCTTAACCATTGGTACATCTAGGTTAATTTATATAAGTACAATATTTACAAAGTTTATGTTATTATGTACAATGTTACGCATGATTTTTGCTACATCATTATGATCTCACAATACCATAGATACATCGGTTTAAGTTTTTTAAATTATTTTCGAGTCACTACGTCTAATTATTATGACCTTTTGCAATGCAATATGGTAAAGTGCAACAACTATAAGTTGGCGGTGGCAAATGTTAGAACTAATTGAAGATAGAACAATCTGTCAAAAGAATTTATCCAATCAATGTTTTTTTTTTGTTTGTTTGTTCCTTAAGGAACCGGCTAAGATCAGAGACCATGCTGCCAAGTCATTAGTTATATTCTTTTCTTATATTCCAAGAACGATGAAACGGGGGTGTGGCCTATTTCAAGGTTTTGTTGTAGTTTTGGAGTTAATTCCTTTCAGTTCAATGCTTCTTAGACGACTTTCTTCAAGCGGATCGAAAGCACAAGGTCGATCAATACTCTTGGTCAAAAATCATTTAAATCTACTTATTCCAACGTTTCCATACACTTTTAATCACCGTTAATATCTATTGCACAAATCCACACCACTTTTATATAACAAGCACAACTTTAAACAAAAATTATTGCACATGCCCAAATCGCTTTTACACAAAAATTACAAAGTTATTGTGCGACAATCATAAGTCAGTGGTGGTAAGTTTTGGAATTTCAATTTATAGAATTTAAATCGTACTTCGATCATTCAACATTTTATGGTTTTTGATTCTAAGGTAATCGAGATATTCGACTGAAAGTCTGTTCAGATTGTTCAAATCACATAAGTTTTTGCAGTTGATCTACTAAAATCGAAGCTAACAGTGCTACTCATCTCACCAATTTATAGTTGTCGCACTGTACATTAATATTTTATGAATCAATGTTGCCACGGTCACTGTTGCTGTTTGTACTGCCACGTAATAAAATGAGCTTGATATAACTTTGTTAATATAAAAAACGTTCATTACAGATTCGATTATTGAGCAATTCACCAAAATATCGGTGTTTGAAATACATATTTTATATATTTTTTAATATGCTCAGTCATGCTTGGCAAAGACTAATTGATATTGTTTAATAGCATGCCTTATTTTCTTCACAAAACAGAAAACTAAATAGCTGACAATCATGAACTTTATAAATTATGGTGTATAGAAAACTGAAAGTTGAATTATTAATCGTCAGAATTTTTGTAGCACTACGATAATTTGACCGCGGTATGTTGTCTAGATAAATGTAAATATTTTCACCAACGTAACGGCCTATCCACACATTCCAATTTTCAACGAAACCGAATCGTGGCTAACCGAATTGTGGCAGCGATCAGTCACACTGGCAAACATGCATAACTATCATCACCAACGCAGAACAAACCACGCGTTTAATAACAGTACCTAAATGTCATAATAAAATCATTATGCGTGAATCACAGCTTCAGATGTTTATTTGTCCAACGGTTGGGATGTTGGAAGACTGTGTGGACACTTCGATGATAAAATCATATGCTGCTATGGTTGTTACGATTAAAAATATCATGGCACTCATAGACTTGAATTAATAGTTTTTGCAGTAAAATATTCAATAACAATAATGATTTATAAATTGTACTTGATGCACTTAAATTAAATGCTTTTATGGTCCATTTTTGTATGATATTGAAATTTGGGGCAATATTTTTTTGATTCCGAGTATAACTAAATATCTGGTAGATGGTTTTTTGAAAAAAATAAATGATTAGGCTTTTACTGTTGTAAATTTTCAAAAATTGATTAACAATTACAAATCCATATTATCTATCCTTAATCCAATTATACATATATATTTTAAGACAGGAACGTAAAAAGCTTACAAAATAATTTAACTTAACATCCTTATGTGGTCTTACTTACAAAATAAGGAAGCTAAAAGATTCTACTCAAATTGAGCATACACAAGGTACGAATATATTTTAATACTGTGACGTATTATTTTAATTAAGCATAAATGAGACTTCAGAGGGGCTAGCACGGAAAACTATCGAAATCGTAATGTAAAGGTATCGAGGGCTCGATAGATAATTCCTTAAATATCATTGGTCTATATTCCATATAAATTAGTTTCTTTTACGTACGATAGAGGCGCTGTACTAAAATCTCATAGAAATTGTTGTCGATGACAGCTCGAATAACTTTTCGCAAGTTTCCGTGCTAGCCCCTCAGATCTTCACGTCAACCGTCGGACGCAAGTGTCAAGTCGTCGTGCGTCAACGCCATGTTGAAGCGGAATGTACCAGTGACGCCGTAGTTCTACAAGGATTTTATTGAACGTGAGTGACACTACTAAATCCTCAGTTTGCCAAGTATTCAAAATTATCCAGTTTTTATAGAACCTTTAACATAAAAATTCATTATAAAAATACGAGTATTTAAACTATTTGCTATATTAATTATGATATCAATTTTATATTAAAATAAATGTGGTTTATCAATTTTATATTGAAATAAATGTGGTTTTACGTACAATTCTATAGCGTAGTACCAACCATACACAAGGATTTCTATAAATGAAAAACAAATAGGAAAATACATGGGAGCAGCGTTAGTTCCTATTGTAAACACCGAACTGAGAAACGTCAAGACGATTCACAAGATGGCGGCGTTAGTTCCAATTTTAGCCACGTTCACTATAACTCTTGTAGAACTATAAATTATATTTCGCGTAACTGACGCTTAACGTCACAATCGGAAGTCGGATTGAAATATAAGTTTTGATTGGCTTCATCATATTCTGTCTGTTAATTCAAGGTAATATATTTTATTCTTAATCCGTTCTTATAGCTTCCTCACTTTGAAAATATAAGCGTATGACACATAAAATTAACCTTTTAAATGGCAATCAACGTCCAAATACTCTATAGTCTGTGACTTAACTGTTTTTAAACTGGAATTTGGCGCCCGTTAAGATAGGTGTTTACGCGGGACAGACGGTGGCTAGATTTTTCTTTTCGGCCTCGACTCTTTTTTGCAATTCTTCTGTCCATCGGTGGGCGGTGCGGTCCACTGTCGACGGTACGGTCAGACAGTTCATACCGCCATATTCACATGCAATCTGTTGAATAAGAAATAATTCATTTTAAATGACAATTTGACAGCCTCGGTGGCGCAGTTGTAATGCGTACGCGTTACGATTGAGGTCAACGCTGAGGTCTCGGGTTCGATCCCCGGGTCGGGTAAAGTGGTATTGGGTTTTTCTATTACGATATGCTCTGTATCAGCCCGGAGTCTGGAATTTGTGCCCGGTATAGCGATAGGCTCGCCTCCTATCACATAAAGGATGGAAATACGCTCGGCGAAATGTGGGTGTACTGGTTACACCTCTGCCTACCCCTTCGGGGATTACAGGCGTGAGTGCATATGTATGTACATTTGAGAGCTTTCATGGCTCAGTGGATGAGTAGCAGACTGTGAAACGTGAGGCCACCGGTTCGATCCTTACGAATTGACCGTGATAATTGATCAGTAGGTCTAAAACGGCCACTTTGCGCAATTCACTAAAAAGCAATTCATTCTATGAATTCATGGCAGATCATTAGCAATTCTGTTTATTTTGGTAAAATGGTCAATTAATGTAGTGAATCATATTCAATTCATCTCCTAATCAGATTCAGATTAGGAGATTTAATGTGTGAACATTGCCAGACGATATAAACAAAATCGTAACTTTCCGGTATGTTTTTCTTTTCATTATTTTTAATGTTCAAAGGCTATATTTTTCAAAATTGTGTTGACTATAAATGTTTCATGTATTTTAAGATTAGAATTGTAAAATATATTATAGTTTATGTGCTAAAATAGCAAGTTGATCATAATTGATTTTGCCGATTGGTCTTTATTCTGGCAACAAACTGTATTGAACTGTATATCAACAAAAACATAACCTAAAACGATAAATTATAGGTAATAATTGCTAAAACACTTGAAAAACAAATGAACACTTATAACATAATACTTAAAAGTCCTCCAAATCAACGTAAAAAGGAATAGTGTGATAAGAAATGATTCTTGAGTTTACATAAGTTGAGTTTCGTAGTTGTTCCTTCAAATGGATTGGAAACACTTATTGTCCCTTGCTAAGTGGTATATTTTAACTGAAAATAATGTTTTTTGGTCGTGGAGGACGTGCATTTGAACGTTTTATTCATTGGTGTTCGTGATATTGTATTGAGACGTCGTCGGGATCAATTAAAAGTAGGTATAAAAGTGGTACATTTTCATCTTAGATTTCCATTTCTAATCAATACCTAATTGATTAGTCAACAATTATTGTGGTGCAGATAATTAAAGTTCACGTATTTTGTAGGAATGGAAAAGCGTTCATTACGAGTCTCCGAGGCCAAATGGAATGTGCTGCTAGACTTTTTAGAGTGTAACCCCAGTCTGGCTTGGGGTTAGAATAACAGCTCCCAGGGACGAAGAGTGTCCTCACGTCTTTGGCAGGAGGTGGCTGGTGTACTTAATTCCCAGGGATCGGGTACAATCAAGACATCCAAGGAATGGTTGGTTGTAAGTATGTTTTATATATATATTTTTTTCTATTGCATAGATAGGCAGACGAGCAGATAGCCCACCTGATGGTAAGTGGTCACCGCCGCCCATGGACCTCAGCAATGCCAGAGCACAGCCAAGCCACTGCCTACCGTTGAAGTAATTATTAATTATTATTTGCTGATCCCCCATGGGTTAGCGGATTATTAACTAACACTTCAATTGTTACTGAATCAACTGATAATGGCTATTATTAAAATGTTATTATTGAATTATTGCAATATGGCTAAATGACAGTATAGAGATAAAAATATATATGATTTCAGGTTGTCCTCTAGCACCACTCGATGAAGCTCTAAGGATTTTGTCCAAAGTTGAGATGAAACGGGCTGCTGCAGACGCTGCTAAGGCACATACTCTAGACTTGTTTGACCAGAATCTGGGGCGGCTTGCAGATGTAGCTGAGAGATATTTAAATCATTGTTGTGGACCTCAATAAAGGTAAATATTTATTTAGTCATTTCACTTTCACTTCACATGTGATGTCATTGATGCAATAAAATTGTATGAGTGTTTGTTCCTATTCTATTAATGGCTGAACGGATTTGTATGAAATTTGGTATGTTATATTGTTTTTATAAATAGTAGAGGCAAAAGACCAAGTGGGTCACCTGATGGTAAGTGATCTCCACAGCCCATGAACATCCACAATAACAAAAAAATCATGGTCACATTGCCGACCTTAAAGGAAAGGAATAATTAAGGGATTGGGAATGGGAAGGGAATTTGGGCCTCCAGCAATCCATTTGAGCCAGCCCATTTAATCTGTAGACTGTCTACAATCTAGCAGCTGTCTACAGCATGGATCTACCACTTAAATTTATATATTAGCTTATTATATCAGGTGAAACTGTAAGGTGCTGCTAGTTATTTATAGGTAATAAAACTAATATAGAGTTTGCAAGATTTTAATAAAATACTTATGTATCAGTATTTGTATTTATCATCGTTGTGCTAACCAAAGCCTATTTATAAGGACATTTCTTGCCGCTTCTCCAGCAGCTAAACTGTTATTCTGTCTGGATGCAGATTCTGGTTGTCTTTGTATTATCTGAAAAAAATATATATAATAAGTAGATGTTTTTAATCCAGTTATAAAATATAGTTGTATACATAATTTTATTTGTATTAATTGTGTTAGTGGCATTTCGGGTAAACTAGCTGCATTTACAATACTGTGTGAAATAAGTCATTGTGACAATAAAGTTTTGATATCAAACTAAAAACCAGACTGTTTCATTTCCAGACTCGTGAAGTTGTTCAAGGTGGCTCTTGAGCGGATGTTGGTTCCACACAAAGGAATCATGGTTGGCTTCACCATGACTTGCATCAGTACTCAATATATGTAAAAACAAAAACTATTTAAGCAATTTTATTGTATTTTTTTCCATTGTACATATGAATATTAAAAATGTGAAAGTGATTCTGGCTGCATGTTTGTTACTGTGTCTTGTTGTCTTCACAACTAAATGATTCAACCTATTTTTGGCTTTACAAGGACGGAAGACATTTAGGAAAATGAGAGAAAGGCTAGTAATTTCAGTTTAAATATGGTTTTTTTCCAATAGTTGTTTATTTTTATATTATAGTTATAGTGTAGCTATATAAATTATTATTATAATGTAAAAAAATTGCATCATTTTATTTTAAAAGTTAATAAACAATGAAATATTTAGTGTTATTTAAATAGTTTTAACTTATTTTATTGTGTTCTTCCTAAACTCCTTTCATCTGCCCTTATCCTAATCACAGTGAGGTCGGCGCAAAAAGCTTTTTAACACATGTTACAGAATGATTTGTCTTGTAGTTTTTACGACCAGACCGCCTGCCTGACGTCAACCCCTCTGGGGAGAAAACACACAGACCCGACAAATATTTGTGGATCACACCAACATTTGTCTTGGTATGGGAATCGAACCCATGGTCTCTCACAGCCGGCTACTCGCGCACTGCGCCACCGACGCTGCCATTCTTCCTAAACTACATTATGTACCTATAATTTACAAATCATTCAGTAACAAAGGTGAAGGATACATTTGGTATCCCAGGTACTTACTATTTGAGCATTTAAAGAATGGTACCGTTTCCGGTAAAAAAATCTTTCTTTATATTCAGCAGGCCTGACAATTGCTATGTGTGTCTCATCAATACAACCTAATACACCAGGCATACCAAACTTCTGGTAAAATCTAAAAATAAAATGTTAATAATTAATTTTCATATTCTATTCCATAACCCGGCTTGAGCTGTTTTTTTCGTAACAAGTACTCATATTTTATTTTGTTACATTCTTCCCGAGTTTGTGGAAAGGCAATATATTTTGTCTTAAAGTGAGACATTGAATGTTAGGTTTTTTTACGGCACAGTTCGGAAACGAACAAGTGGATCACCTGATGGTAAGTGAACACCACTGCCCATGTACGCCCACAATACCAAAGAATCATGGGCACGTTGCCGACCTTAAAGGAAAGGGATAATTAAGGAATTGGGAAGGGGAGGGGATTTGGGCCTCCGGATATCTCACTCACCGTACGAAACGCAGCAGCAAGCTACTACTTTACGCCGGTATTCTGTGAGACAGTGATAACGACCCGGACGAGCCGGCCCATTCATGCTGTAGACAAAAGTGTCTAAGGTGTGGCTCTACCACAAATTTATAATGCCCAGTAATTTCACTTGCTTCAATGTCTGACGCATGGGTGTGAAAGAACGAATAAATAATTTACATACCTTACAAACTGAACTTATTCCACTTCGGCTGTTGGGTAAATAGGGCTCCAGCTCCTGAATAAGGTCACGGCACAAACTTTCATTTAGCCTATACAAGCCAACAAACTCCGAGTCCGGCATTTCGAATGCTAACTCCATATTTCGAATATTTACACTTCGCTGATTATAATCAAGTCTATCTAATACACGAGCGTGTTCTAAAAAGTTTTCGTATAGCCCTAAATCTGCCATAATACTTTTATTTTTATGGTAAATCTGCCGTATGAATTGTAAAAAGTTGCTCTAGAGTAACTTCTAACGATTCATCTAATTGACGCTAAAGCAATTCTCCTTTGGTGGGCCATTTTACGAATATCCATAGAAAACTGTCAAACGGATGAATTGCGTAATATGAATCATACGCAATTCCTAATATGAATTCACGATATGTGGCCATTTTACTATTTCAAAACTGAATCATATTATGATCTTATTGTGAATTGCGCAAAGTGGCCGTTTTAGACCCCCTGATCCGTGAATATTTGTTAAATAAAGAAAGCAATGTATTGACAGGCGTTAGGTGGTACATGTACAACTGATGCAGAAAAAATATTGTATAAGTAGTAGGTGGGGGTACCTAGATACCCACCCACTGTAGATGGTATATGTCCCACCACGACCGCGCCAAAAGGATCCAAAACAGCATATGCTAAACATTAAATGCTTGGCGCTGGTTTTCATTTGGATCCTAGATGTTGTTACGGGTCTGGGTGTCGAGTCGCTCGTAGTTCTTGATATCCACGACACAAGATAATCGTATTACTGTGTGGTCAGGATTATGTGTGTGACTACCTCCCAGTCGGATTCTCTTCCACTAGGAAAAAAATATCAGGTACCCCCTCTCACCAGCTTGTACAAAGCCATCTCCCAAGATCCCCTGGCTCTGAAACTGCGCAGCCACCTACGGCCTAAGTACACCATATTATTATACCATTCTCGTTTCCACAGACACCAGCCTTGATGGGGCGGAGCAATGGGGTTCGTAACCAGCGTGCCCAGCAGAAGCCGATGCTGCGAAAGATAAGAAAGAGGGTGGTGAACTCACCAGCCCTCTTACAACCACGCATTCACTATCCCCAGTGCTTGACTACCATAGCGATCACAGTAAGTCCAACTGAAGAAGTCCCGTTTCTATAATATAGCCGCTTGTCAATTGCTTTCACTAGCATCCTCAAATGGAACATGCGCATGGTAGTATGTTGGTGAAAGTCTGTCACAGTGACTTATAGTAGCATGATTATAGTACATGATTTCACAATGACGCGCACGCTTGAGAATTATTCCTACTGCACTGCATACATTGTATACTGGCTTCGTAATGTTTATAAATAAGAATGTGATGATAAACACGCGTGTCTGTTCTAATAAAAGGTGCAAGAGTGCGAGCTTCTTTGTGAAATGTACAAAATATACCATACAATGTCAGTACCACAATACGTTTAATGGGAAAGGAATAAGAAACTAGCCTGCCGTCATATGATGCTCCCACACGAAGTGGTTGCCGAGCTCGACGCGACGCGACGTGATGTATGTAGTTAGTACTATGGTGGAGTGGTAGTGCAGTATGCAGTATAGTGAACTCACCCGGTAGTGGTGCAGCAGCGCGCGGTCGGGCGGCACGCCGGCGGCGGCGGCGCCGGGCGCCAGCTCCCACACGAAGTGGTTGCCGAGCTCGACGCGACGCGACGTGATGTATGTAGTTAGTACTATGGTGGAGTGGTAGTGCAGTATGCAGTATAGTGAACTCACCCGGTAGTGGTGCAGCAGCGCGCGGTCGGGCGGCACGCCGGCGGCGGCGGCGCCGGGCGCCAGCTCCCACACGAAGTGGTTGCCGAGCTCGACGCGACGCGACGTGATGTATGTAGTTAGTACTATGGTGGAGTGGTAGTGCAGTATGCAGTATAGTGAACTCACCCGGTAGTGGTGCAGCAGCGCGCGGTCGGGCGGCACGCCGGCGGCGGCGGCGCCGGGCGCCAGCTCCCACACGAAGTGGTTGCCGAGCTCGACGCGACGCGACGTGATGTATGTAGTTAGTACTATGGTGGAGTGGTAGTGCAGTATGCAGTATAGTGAACTCACCCGGTAGTGGTGCAGCAGCGCGCGGTCGGGCGGCACGCCGGCGGCGGCGGCGCCGGGCGCCAGCTCCCACACGAAGTGGTTGCCGAGCTCGACAGCGTCGCGCGGCCGGAGCGCGTACTTGCTGCGGTTCTTGAGCGCGTGCGGCGTCGCCCAGCGCCGCGTTTTACGCGCCGTCACCAGCGGCGCTTGAGCTTCTGCATCATCCTACAATATGACAATTCGGTAAGTTAATATAGACCGTCCATGACTACATAAAATAAAACTAAAATCGTGTTTCAATAAAACTGCGACAAGTCGAATAGTAAGATTTGTGCAATCATTAATAATGATAGTTATTTATGCTTAAATTCAAATTCAAAATATTTATTGAATCCATAAAATGTTATACATTGTTTAGATTTCGTCAAGATTCTACCGCTAGTTCGAAATGCTGTTTCGCTAGAGAAGAACGAGCAAGAATCTCCAGCTTTGCTCTTTTCAAAACTAATTTACATTTTAATAAGCGGTTACAAAAATGATCTTTGCATTGGATTAACCTGCATGGCCTCCATAAGCACGACGAATAAATTAATTAAGACCTTAATATAGTGTAAACAAATGATTGCTACACCTAATGTTTTAAGTGAAATTAAACATGAACTAATAAAATCCTCACCTCCCACCGCAGATAGAAGAAGGCATTTCTAAAAAGGAAGGCGCCTGGTGCCTTCGACGGCGGTGAGTACGAGGCTCGTAACGCAGACAGCAGAGCTGGCAGAGTGTGTTCACGCCGTGGCATCACCACCTCATCTACATCCACTACCAGCAGCCAACCAGCAGCTGCCATGGAGCGGTACAGACAGTCATTGAACGCCGCGAACTGGCCCTCCGTCCTGTGGAAACATATACAGTTTGGAGAAGATAAAAACTTATTATTAAAAATTATTATTATGTAAAAATGACTGCCTCGGTAGCGCAGTTGTAATGCGTACGCGTTACGATTGAGGCCAACGCTGAGGTCTCGGGTTCGATCCCCGGGTCGGGTAAAGTGGTATTGGGTTATTCTATTACGAAATGCTCAGTATCAGCCCGGAGTCTGGAATTTGTGCCCGGTATGGCGATAGGCTCGCCCCCTATCACATCGTGGGACGGAGATACGCTCGGCGAAATGTGGGTGTACTGGTTACACCTCTGCCTACCCCTCCGGGGATTACAGGCGTGAGTGCGTATGTATGTAAAAATTATCTCCCTAATTAGCAATTGCATTCCTTTTGTATAAATGTAATATAATAATATTGTACTCAGCGTAATTTAACATGCATGCCGTGTCTACATCCAAAAGGTTTTTCATATACTACAAGCATAGTGTTTTCATCTTAGTGTGGAAAATTTATTGAAGTAATCAGTTTTCTGGACCATTAGATAAAAAATAAAACAAATAATAAAAACACCTCAAGTTACTACACCAAACACATTTTGAAATAAAGTTGTAAAAATTCAAAATATCGACTACGAAATTCCAGTGTATTTTATGAATGTAAAACAAAAATTGAATAAACATAACAAAAAATTGGAAAATAAGTGATGTTCTTGCCTATCCGTAATTTATAGTAAAACTGATCCACAATCGACTCGAACCTCTCATACTTTTGAAGCAGCAGATTATAGCTCTAACCCAACTGCTTAGCTCAGGGTTCAGGAGTTTGAGGCATTAAACTTAAAATGCGTCACCACCTCGTGCATATCACAGGAATATACTAGCACTTGCGACCATGACATAGGCATCATGACCTTCATGAAATCTATAAAAAGATGATTCAAGCAGCGTCTGTCTGTGAGGTTCAGCGCTTATTAAACTGGCTATTAAGGTCAATAGGTTAGCAAGTCCAGCCGCATAGCTAACTGGTGGTTTTGAAGGAAATGCAACGCGTTGAAACGCTTTTGAAATAATAGATAACAAGGCATTTAGTGCGAAAACTCCCTCTGAAGTTTTGCTTCAACCATCACGGTCGTCTCGGACCATTATCCAGTAGACGGTGAATATATAGTCTATCTTTCTGCATAGCGTTATCCCGGCTTAATGCCTGGGTCCACCCTCTCGTGCTATAGATTTGACGGTATTTGGTATTACATGGAGCGACACGCCGACTGAACCCCAACAATCCGCAACGGGAACCAAATTTCGCCATTGCCTCGTCCGTCAATCAGCAGAGTGTACCACGTGCAGGTGAGGTTGACATTGGGCTTTAGATGTTGATGGTCCCCTTACACTCCAATGTTGTCCAATTGCCATCCGTCGAACAACATCTAGGGTCCAAATGAAAACCAGCGCCAAGCACTTAATGTTTAGCATATGCCGATTTGGATCCTTTTGGCACGGTCGTGGTGGGAAACATACCGTCTACAGTGGGAGGGTATCTAGGTACCACCTACTAATTATAAAAATATTTTTTCTGCTTCAATTGTACATGTACCACCAAAAGCCTGCAAATAAATGCTTTCTTTCTTTCTTCTTCAATAATGAGCACATAGTAAAATAGAAGCAAATTCAACGGACTCTGAATAGCGATATACTATAGTCTACTAAACATACTAAAGCATCAAAACTCACCTAATCTCCACCTTGGAGATGATGGGCAGTTTCCACGGCAGCAGTGTGACCAGCCCCTGCCGCTTGTAGTGTTCGAGAAGACAGCCCACCGGAGCGCTAAGTGACTCGTTGTACATATAGAAATGACTAGCTCCTAGCAGCCTGTTGATCTCGAACCATTCCACCAACCAATCGTCCCGAGCGTATGAGAAGTGGAATGGTTTGACACAGACGTGCATTGTATCCTGAAATGGATATAACGATCATCAATAGTGCGTATTTCTTTATACTAGATGTCGGCATACGAGGAAGTGAGTCCCCCGAGACGGTACAGAAGAATCACGAATGCGTTGTCGACCTTTGAGAGTACGGCCCGTATTATAGAACAAAACTCAAGTGAGCTCTTTGCTAAGTGTCGATTTCAGTACACGTCTACTTTGGTTTGGTCTATTTTAGGCACCAAACAAAAATGGACCAATCACGTGTATAGAAATCGACACTTAGCAAAGAACTCATTTGAGTTTTGTTCTATAATACGGGCCTAGGTATGCTCGGTATTTTTTCCATACACACGTTGTGTCACACGCCTCAATATAACATCGCATGTTTCGACGTGCGATGTCAAATCGTGCAATTGATGATGATGTGCGAGTTAAGCATGATATTTATATAATAATAATAATAATACACCCAACAGTCACACACATAGCTCTGACCCCACACTAGGTAAACCTGTGTCGTGGGTATCAGCAACTACGAGGGACTTGCGGTCCCACAACACCCAGACCCGAAACCAATATTTGTGGTTCACACAAACATTTGTCTCGGTGTGGGAATCGAACCCACGGCCTCTCGCTTCGCAGCCGACTACTCGCCCGCTGCGCCACGGAGGCTGTATTTGTTGATATACTATTATTATCAATGCCTGTATCGAACAGAATTGTAAAAAAATAGTAGAAAGTAAGGAGCTTCAAAAAATCCATATATCAGGACCAAACTTGCACGCAAAATTGGGCATTTCATAAAAAGTGCGAAATCTCCAGAACTAAGTGTATAGACATAGTTTATTTATTTAAACAAGGAAATATTTCAAATCGACATATTGGATTGGCTCGAGCCGGTCCGTTCATGCTATAGAGTATAGACAAAAGTATCAACAGCGTGAGTCTACTGAATAAATGAATGATTTTGACATTCATATCAATAACATTTTATGATTTTATTTTCAAGGTGTACCTAATACAGAATAACATGTATTCACATAAATTCACAGTTTCCGAGTTGAACAAAAAGGTCACGTCAGCGCTCCGAAAATAAAAACTGACATCGGTGTCACAATGTGTGAAATAAAGCGTCTATTGCAAACATTTAACAAACCTAATTAATATTATATATTATGCGAAAACAAGTTTGTTTGTTTGTTACGCTTTTACGCCTAAATCGCTGAACCGATTTCGATGAATTTTGGTACAGAGATAGATGGGGGGGGCCTGAAGACGGTTAAAGGTCACTTTTTATCCCGGTTAAAGGCTACTTTTTATCCCTGTTATAGGCTACAATTCCCCCGGGCGGTGTCGCCTAGTTTTCCTAGAATTTGCCAACCGTGCGACCGTACGAAGAAGATTGTCTAAAAAAACTCAATAGAAATCGCAGCATTAGAAGTGAAATCTTCGTATCAAAAAGTAAAAAAATGACGTAACCCCTTTTCTCGGGGGTTAAAAAATAATTCGCACGCCGCCGTAGCTGTACGACTCGCGTGTCCTACGTAACAGTCATGCAATATGTATGTAATGCATTTTGTAACATGCAACGCTTAATATTCAGTGCCACAACACTTATGTATTAAATGAGCCTTGGATTTATGTCAACTGCACACCGCATTTTTCATGTTATCCTTGCTTAAAAAAATGAGTAAAGGAAATTCTAACGGTAGGCAGCGGCCTGGCTATGCTCTGGCATTGCTGAGGTCCATGAGCGGCGGTAACCACTTACCATCAGCTGAGCCGCCCGCTCGTTGGTCTATCTAGGACAATAAAAAAAAAAAATGTATTTAAGTGAAAGTACGTGGTCGTATCTATAAAGTGGCAGAGCCACGGTGTAGACAGTTTTATCTGCCGCATGACTGGGCCGGCTCGACCGGGACGATACCACAGACAACCAGCAGAAAGTGGCAACTTCCCATATTTTGTACGGTGGGTGAAATTTCTGGAGGACCAATCCCCAATCCCCATTTTATATATTATATACTAGCTGTTGCCCGCGGCTCCGCCCGCGTAAATGTCTATTTCCAGGATTAAAGTAGTCTAGTGGGCAACAGCGGTGAGCGCGGCATGGGGGGTGATCGCATCAAGTGAGTCCCGTCAAATCCCGTCCCGTCGAGCGCTTGACAAAAATACTAATATCGCTATTAAAAAATAGGGGTTGATGGTAGAAGGGTGAAAATTAATAAAATAAAAAAAATGTCCAAAAAATACAAAAAATATGTTAGGGGTGGACAACCCTTATCACTTAGGGGTATGAATGATAAAAAGCCGACCAAATTGAAAATCAGTACTACTAATGATCTATTACATTTTGTGACTATACAATTTGGTCGCATTTGCGATAATATCACTTTTGTTGAGTTTCGGAACGCGACATTAGATCCTCCAACGCGCACGCGAAGTCTATTTTGATAGATATGATTGAATTTGAACTTTGTGCAGCGTTAATAAATTGCAAATTGACTCTTTGAAGTTAGGAACACACCTACATTTCTTAGACAACAGTGAGTGATTATAATTTAACATGAACTTTATTGAATAGCAATAAAGTTCAAATTGACTTTACATTTTATTTAGAAAACGTTTGTATGGGAAAAAGAAAAGGGCTGTTTTTAGGGGTTTCCCGGCAATTATACCTTCAATTATACCTTAAACCTTCCCTAGACCTCCACGAACATTTCAAGACCAAGATAAGATAAATCCGTTCAGCCGTTCTCGAGTTTTAGCGAGACTAACGAACAGCAATTGATTTTTATATATATAGATAGATTATCTTTCTCAATCTCCATAACTTTCCTTTAAGATAATAATAATGAATAGGTACACCCAACAGTCACACACAGTTACAAGGTGGTAGGTCCCTCGTTTGCGAGAGGCCGGCTGTGTGAGACAGTGTGTAAGCGGCAGAAATAGACAAAGCGTGGTACCAACCCAGACGGCCTCTCGCATACGTGGGACCAACTACCTTGTACATGTCCTTACCTCGATGCCAGCACGTGGCTCAGTGTCCAATATGGTGAGCAGGTTGGTGGCCGGCCGGTTGGGCGCGTTGCTGGCCAGCACTGATATCGACGCACCGACCGTATCCTGAGGCTTTACACCGGAGTTGCGCAGCAGACATAGTACATATGTCGCACTATACTTGAGGTTCCAATTCTCACGGATCGCCTGGAAATTAAAATGCAACGTATCTCTATATATTACTAGCTGTTGCCCGCGGCTCCGCCCGCGTGAATGCCTATTTCCAGGATTAAAGTAGCCTAGTCGGCGCATCAAGCGAGTCCCGGTGAGAAACGCGCTTGACAAAAATACTAATGTCGCTATTAAAAAAATAGGGGTTGATCGTAGAGGGTTGAAAATTTAGGGCTGTATGTATTTTTTAATGCTGTATCATAAAAAAATAAAAGCTAAAAATTTTGTCTAAAAAATAAAAAATAAAATTTAGGGGTGGACCACCCTTAACATTTAGGGGGATGAAAAAAATAGATGTTGGCTGATTCTCAGATCTACCCGATATGCACACAAAATTTCATACAAATCGGTCCAGCCGTTTCGGAGGAGTATGGGAACGAACATTGTGACACGAGAATTTTATATATAAGATTTCTCAAAGGTGTTTTTTGTCGGTACGCCATAACATCCATCAAATTTAATGATTCAAACACCATTTTACAGCTTACGTTTGCTGCTATTGCCTTAAAGTAGACAAATGGTATAAATTCTTTTTTTGCCAAAGACTTTAATGTATACTACTAGACAAGCTGCGCGGTACATAGAAATTGTACCACTAAGTTGCGGTCAATTGACCGTAACTCAATACTCCCATCTCACCTACTCTCAACTAGAACCTCTATCGCGCTCTCTGTTTGTGAGCTGTCAATCTCCCGAGTTTTGTGAGGACTTCTAAACAGCCTGTCTAGTAGTATAAATTAAAGCCTTTGGGTTTTGCCAAAAAAGATGACAAATTTACAGTGACATAATCTGTTGACCTTTTTTTTTTTTATTAGATTGAATGACAAGACGAGCAGGTCGCTCGCCTGATGGTAAGCGCCACTCCTGCCCATAAACAGAAGCAACGCCACACAGAACTTTAAATAAAGCACTGCATGACACTGGACTGCGCTCGTCACCCCGAGACATAAGGTGTTAAGTCTCATAATGCCCAGTAATTACACTGGCTTCAATGTCCTTCACACCGGAACACAACAGTGCTTACACATTGTTGCTTGGCGGCATAAATAGACAAAGCGGTGGTACCAACCCAGCCGGTCTCTCGCAAACGAGGGACCTACCACCAAGTACCTGTTGACGGTATAATCAACTAATTTGTTGTGCTGACCACTATCGGTATGAAGTAATTGCATGGGTCACGTAGTTACTGTTGGATCCCTTGCGAGGAATCCTGACGGCATTTGCTGCAAGGTTTGACTCTCCCTTTCAAAAACATTCGAGTAGCTACCGGAATATGTCTTGGTTACAGTTTACAAGGAGGTAGGCCCCCAGTATGCGTGAGATCGTCGGTGTCGGTACCACAGCTTTGTTTATTTCTGCCGCCAAGTAACACAGAGCACAGAACTTTGAATTATAAAGTACTGCATGGCATTTGACTGCGCTCGTCATTCCGAGACATAAGATGTTAAGTCTCATAATGCCCAGTAATTTCACTAGCTTCAATGTATTTCAAACCCTAACACAACAGTACTTACACACGGCTATTTGGCGGGAGAATTAGACAAAGCGGTGGTACCAACACATTTACATTCACAGGTACATTCGTACAAGTTCATTTGTTGAAGTCCATAATGAAATTGTAGTACTATACACTACTACTATAGGCCTACTGTAGGCCTAGTACAAGTTTTAATAGTTTCATAAAACGATGAAAGTTTTCGTTTTCTCTCCATGCGTCGAGTATCAGTAGCGACTAGTGGCAACTATAATAAATTAAAATCAATAATATGTTTAATTTTATTTCATATTAGTCGAATATGATATTTGTTCTCAAGCGATTCTTTCCTTTATTACCGTATGAATTACTAGTTTGACTCTTCGACGGTAGTAATCTTATACGAATTCGAAAACTGTGAACGTATTTGTAACCTGTACTAGGCCTACTGTAGGCCTACAGAACAGCAGTCGATCAACTTCCATATTAACTAGCATTCCCCCATAGTATTTTTTCCAAACACATTAATATGTATAAGCAGTTTCATATTAGTTGTCGACTGCCGGTTCATCCATCACCAAACCCTACAGCTTTCATCGTTCAAGGGTTCCGTGTCGAAAAACACCAACAGAACCCTTAAATAAAGGGTATGGGGTTGATACTTGATACTATCAAAAGCGGTTCCCTATATTATATTTATGGATAGATTTGCTTACTATCAATACTGTTTTGTCTTTCCACTTTTGTTTTTTTTTAAAGCAAGGGGCTCACCTGATCGTAAGTGATCTCCACCGGCTACCGGCTACCGGCTACTTAACGCCGGTTTTCTATGAGACAGTGGTAACAACCCGGACGAGCCGGCCCATTCAACAAGTGTCTACAGCGTGACTCTGCCATTCAAAATATGTGAAAATTTACATTTATATTATTATTTTTATTAATTATTTTTATATTAGTATTACTGGATTATCACCATTCATCACATTACCATTAAAATACGCTCTTCTTACTGTAATAAAAACTAAACTGACTGTCAAACGTTGGTACGGAATACATAGTGTGTTTTACTCTGGCCGGATTTTATCATCACTTTACGTACGCACGGACGAGCCAACGTTCTATCTATTCAACGACACTCACGTTGAAATGCGCCACTCGGCATATTTTCTATTGTGCCCCATACAAACTAACCCAAACAAACTGCTTTTACAACATTTAGTGCTGTTAAAGCAAGAATACAACATTTAGTGCTGTTAAAGCAAGAAAGACCTATGTCACATTTGGAGTAATCAGACGTTATTCTTTCTGCCTGGCATTATCCCGGATTAATGTCAGGGTTCGCCTTCGCGTACCATAGATTCGACGGTATTTGGTATTATATGGTCGGACCCCCACAACCTGCAATGGGAACCAAGTTTCGTAAGTGCCTCGTCCGTTAATCAGCAGAATGTACCACGTGCAGCTGAGGTTGGGTTATATTATATAGATTAAGACTGGTCAAAGTGGAAGCGTCTAAGAAGAAGATAGACCCTAGCACTGGTGATAACACTAGGCAGAAAGAAGAAAGACATAATATTGCTGAATTTTAAGTTCCACCCTTAGTTCTACCATAGTTTAGGTCTCAGATTATTACTTTTATTTACAACGCTAATTCATTTGCATATTTTTTGCACTGGCACAGCAAAGAGGATTCAATCAGACAGCCTCCGTGGCGCTGTGGGCCAGTAGCAGGCTGCGAAGCGTGAGGCCGTGGGTTCGATTCCCACACCGAGACAAATGTTGGTGTGATTCACAAATAATTGTTTCGTGCCTGGGTTGGCAAGTCCCGCGTAGTTCCCGATACCCACGATACAGGTTAAGCTAGTGTGGGGTCAGGACTATGTGTGCGACTATTGGACGTGTCGTTATTTATTATTATTATTGAATCCTGCTGATGGTAAGTACAATGCAGTCTAAATTATAATTTTGACCAACAAGATTCGTAGCATCTCTGATGTACCCTGTCTAACTACGGATCGTACAAGCCAATATGGCAGATTTTCACCGTTGTAAGTGGGTGCTATCTATTGTACAAATACTGTTTTTTACAGCAGAACGACGGCAACCGAGAAAGGGCATCAGAAAATAGTAAAGGGCCTCCACCTCTCATGAATATCCACAAAATGAGAATAATCATGGATTCGTTGCCAACATTTACAGATGGAAATTGGGATTAAGGGCTCTCCCACTAGAAAAAGCTAATTTGCGAGGTGTATTGGAGATACACTCATTAACTCATTGCTTTCATAAAGACGGGTCACTAAGGCCATTCTTCGCGGCCTCATTTAATTCACCACATTTCAAAGCTGCATCTTGTATGCCGTTTGGTACAAAGTTGTTGAAAATAACACCATAGAAATAAGCGGCGCGGCAGAGTGCTGTGTGAATGCAAATGTGAGTTTTTTGTGGCAGATAGGCTTTGTATTGGATTGTGAAAGTTGTTCGAAGACCACCTCTGCTGTATTTAAGTAATTTTTTACCAATTTAAAATAGGAAGTTCGCAATCCACTTGTATATACAACATGTTACATAAAGGTGACTATAAGTACTGTTCTGTTTCGGTTTGAAGAACATTGAAGCCAGTAAAATTACTGGGCATTATGAGACTTGAACACCTTATGTCTCGGGGTGACGAGCGCCGTGCGGTACCATGCAGTAATTCATAATCCGAAGTTCTCATTGGTGTTGCTTCTGTTTATGGACAGGCGTTCCATCAGGCGAGCGACCTGCACGGCTCGTCATAAACGCTAATAAATGACGGATGACGATCGAAAGACAATATCATCCAGTAAATAAAGACTGCCTCGGTGGCGCAGTTGTAATGCGTACGCGTCACGATTAAGCTAACGCTGAGATCGTGGGTTCGATCCCGGGTCGGGTAAAGTGGTATCGAGTTTTTCTATTACGTATCATCCCGGAGTCTGGAATTTGCGCCCGGTATGGCGATAGGCTCGCCCCCTATCACATTGTGGGACGGAGATACGCTCGGCAAAATGTGGGTGTACTAGTTACACCTCTGCCTACCCCTTCGGGGAATACAGGCGTGAGTGCGTAACACTTTTAGGTGGCTACTGAAAATCAGCGCTGTGTTATGGTTTTGTGCCACAACACAGCATCATGCTGAGTTAGCGACCTAGTTGTCACGGTGCAGGCGAGCAGCATTTTTTTTTTTACTCACTTTTAATTAAGTTATTTATGTTTTGTTTTGTTGCATGCGTATCACTGGAGACAATAAACCATTTTTCTTTCTGTCTTTCTAATAAAGACTGATACACCTACCTTAACTCTAGCTTTAAGTGTGACAGTCCTGTTGTCATGAAGCCATAGCCGGCACGTGACAGGATCAGCGCCACGAGTCTTCGTCGCTGCAATGATACGCACAGCCGCCACAGTACGCCGCTCCACGTACGCTGAGTATACGTAGAATCTGAACCTGGAATGAGAGACGATTTTAGTATATTATCATGATCAGAACGTGATCTCGAAAAGGCCTAGCCTTCGCAGAAAGACAGCGCTAAAAGGTATCGCGAACAAACTGATCAAATTCCAATCCCGAGAAATTCACGTGTGATTTTTTCTAATTGAAAAACTCACAATAAAAAACAAATGAACAAATAAATTCGTGATTTAACACAAATCATGATTGAATATAAAAGCAGTGATGATAGCTCAGCGGGGAGAGTCCATAGACTGTCAAGACGAAAGTCGCAGGTTTCTAAACCAGCCCCAAGTGCATACACCTCTGACTTTTATAAGTTATGTGTGTATTAATTGTTAATTATCACTTGCTTTAACGGTGAAGGTAACATCGTGAGGAAAGCTGCATACCTGAGAAGTTCTTCATAAGAGTTTCGAAGAGATGTGAAGTCTGCCAACCCGCATTAGGCCAGCGTGGTGGACTAAGGCCTGATCCCTTTCATTCAGTAGAGGAGGCCCGTACCCAGCAGTGGGACGTATATAATACAGGGCTAGTATTATTATGATCGGAACGTGATCTAGAAAAGGCCTACGTCTTCGTAGAATGACAGAGCTAAAAAGTTTCGGGAACGAACTGATCAAATCCCAACCCCCGAGAAATACACGTGTGATTTTTTCTAATTCAAAACTTTAACACAAATAATGATTGAATATATCCCTTGTATTTAATTCAATGTAAAGTGAGAATATTGTACTAAAATTATAAAAAGAATTTTGTTATACCCCAGTACGACGCGCAGCAGCCGCTCCACAGGGTTCGTCTAGGAATTTACAAATAAAAGCACGTAACCCCTGACATATCGTACTCTATTTCCTATTCAACCCTACAAAACATTTTTTAACGTACTACAAATCGACGCAAACTACAAGTCCGTTAAGACATGTGACGAGGTTCACGAGTGAGACAGACAGACCGTGACGCGCGAGTCACACGATAGTTATTAGTGACACGTCTGCATTATATAATTTTTTTGAAAATGGTCGCATGTCGAGGTGTTCTGGTCCGGTCGCATACCTTAAGACGCAAGTACCTATAAAATTGGATATAAAGTGGACGTGTCGCTGTCGTCGCACTTCAAGCGTCGCGGTCTCCTGTCTCGGTCCCGTACCCAAAAACGTGCCTTTACGGCATTGTGAACAATGCACCCCTGTGAACAGTGTGTGAACGAATGTCAATACCGAGTAACACTATTCTGACTGAACGATTTATGGTGAAACCTGGCTAAACAAAAGTTTTGGTTTCGCGGAATTTGGTGACCTCGGCGTTTAACAGCTCTATTTAACATACGCACTCACGCCTGTAATCCCCGAAGAGGTAGGCAGAGGTGTAACCAGTACACCCACATTTCGCCGCGCGTATTTCCGTCCCTTATGTGATAGGGGGCGAGCCTATCGCCATACCGGGCACAAATTCCAGACCCCGGGCTGATACTGAGCATTATTTAAATGGGTCCAGATCCGTGGATCGTCATAATACCAAACGACAACAGTCACTTCAACTGATAGTTAATTGGTTACATTTACAATATCACTGCTTTACAGACCACAACCCCATGTCAGGATTCTTTATAGACCGTTATCTAAGTATAAAAATGTGTCTATGGTATAACTAAGACAACTAGGACCGAATAGTAATACAGCATAGCTACCGCGTAATTAATACTCGGACTATCGACTGACCACTGATCTTAATGAACTGGAGAATGTCTGACTGACTGCGGGCAAAAGACCTCCAGTTATCGCGACAACCTGTTTTATACCATTTAACTACCCTACCACAACTATGTCGCATCGTTATTATTCCAGTGTACCCAACGCTGCTTTCTCAGACACCCTCAATACACCAATAAAAAGAGAATACGCTACCATTAATAATTAAATAAATGTTTATTTATTTGGGAAACATACAGAAAAATTATAACTAATTGGCAGCATGTTGTGCGTAATTTTCTGAGTGGTAGAGCCATGCTGTAGACAGTTTTGTCTACAGTATGAATGGGCCGGCTCGTTCGGGTCGTTAACACTGTCTCATAGAAAACCTGAATAAAGTAGCAGCTTGCTGCTGTGTTTCGTGCGGTGAGTGAGATATCCGGAGGCTCAAATCCCCCTTTCCAATTCCTTAAGGCCATGATTCTTTTGGTATTGTTGGTGTACATGGGCGGTGGAGATAACTTACGATCAGTTGACTCACTTGCTTGCCAGCCTATGCTATATTTTTTTAACTAATAATGCGTAGTGCGAACGCGAACGTGAGAATATCCGGCCGTTAGTCGAACACACATTCAATCAACAATACACGAGATCTGTCAGCATTTGCTGTTTTACTTCATGCTTGAGTTATTATGCGTTCAACATAACAATGCATATCAGTGGCTATTGGCGAGTAACAAATACGATTTATGAGGATATTTTCATTGTTGTTCTGTCTGTACTGTAGTGGTCTGATAGACTGCAATAGCCACGAGGTACTTACTAGGTTTGATTTTCAGGTCGGGCAATAAAAGTTCTCGATATTATAGTCCTCGAAGAAATTTTTCTATTAAAAGATGGCAAAAGACCTCCAGTTATGGCGACAACCTCTTTTATACCATTTAACTACCCTACCACAACTATATCGCACCATTATTATTTCAGTGTACCCAACGTTGCTTTCTCAGACACCCTCAATATACTAATATTAAGAGAATACGCTAACACACACAAAATGAGATCAACTGTAATTAACGTAAAAAATAAGAGCATTTTCATTTCGTCATTAAAGGTAGAAAAAAAACACTATAATTAGGTTATTTGACCCCAACATAATAACAGGTTGGCCTAATGACATTGGACATAACAACACATTAGCTAACAAAGTGACCCCTGCATATGCTCATAATACTCGCTCATCACGTAGACACACGAGTAAGTACACATTACAAAAATATTTTGAGTGGTAGAGCCACGCTGTACACAGTTTTGTCTACAGCATGAATGGGTCGGCTCGTCCGGGTTGATACCACTGCTCTTAAAAACCAAAGATTTCTTTCTATCTTTTTATATCACGATCGCATATCGTGGCAGTGCGTGGAACGCCTAAATGCTCTAATTTATAATCTAACCAACGTTAATCAGTAAACATGGAAGGCTGAAATGATTACTGCCTCGGTGGCGCAGTTGTAATGCGTACGCGTTACGATTGAGGCTAACGTTGAGGTCTCGGGTTCGATCCCCGGGTCGGATAAAGTGGTATTGGGTTTTTCTATTACGAAATGCTCAGTATCAGCCCGGAGTCTGGAATTTGTGCCCGGTATGGCGATAGGCTCGCCCCTATCACATTGTGGGACGGATATACGCTCGGCGAAATGTGGGTGTACTGGTTACACATCTGCCTACCCCTTCGGGGATTACAGGCGTGAGTGCGTATGTATGTATGAAATGATTAATGTATAATCTACCCAATGTGAATCAGTAAAAACAGTAGTTAATTAATCAATTAACTACATACTCATTAAAAACAGCAGTTAAAACATACTATCGATCACTGATAACGAGCCTGGCGCACAAAAAGCGACGGTAAACAAAACTTCTAATAGTGTAAATATTTGTCACAATTCCGTGGAAACTTTTCAATGTCTTTTAACTCCATTTAGGTCAGATTGAAATTTAGGCGTTCGTGAATGAAAGACAGCCTCCGTGGCGTAGCGGGCGAGTAGCCGAATGCGAAGCGAGAGCTTGTGGGTTCGATTCCCGCATCGAGGCAAATGTTTGTGTGATTCACAAATATTTGCTTCGGGTCTGCGTGTTGTGTGACCGCAAATCTCTCGTAGTTCCTGATTCCCATGATACAGGTTAACCTAGTGTGGGGTCAGAACTATGTGTGTGACTGTTTAATGTATTTTTGTTTTTTTTTGTCACAATTCCGTGGAGACTTTTGACTGACCTTTGACTCATTTAACCTAAATGGTTAAATTGAAATTTAGACGTTCGTGAATGAAAGAACGCCAGGCTGACCTTTCCTGAATAGTGTATAATTACTAGGTAGTGGAAGGTTTCTCCCGTTAAGCAGAAATGTGCACTGTTTCAGTTTGAAGGACATTGAAGCCGGTGAAATTACTATATATTATATCTTACATATAGTACTGGGCGACGAGTGTAGTACAGTGCCATGCAGTACTTTGCAATTAGAAGTCCTAAATCGTGCCGCTACTGTTTTACTGCGCTTACTATCGCATATGACTGGTTCATCTCGCCATCAAGCCGAATAAAGAAATGAAACACCTCAAATCCAAGAAAAGTAATATATTTGAACTCCGAGTGCGAGGAAATTAATAATAATAAATACACCCAACAGTCACACACATAGTCCTGACCCCACACTAGGTAAACCTGTATCGTGGGTATCAAGAACTACGAGGGACTTGCCAACCAACAACACCCAGACCCGAGACAAATATTTGTGGATCAGACAAACATTTGTCAAGGTGCGGGAATCGAACCCACGGCCTCACGCTTCGCAACCGGCTACTCGCCCGCAATGAACTTAAAAGTCACGCAAAAAAATACAGCACAAGTACACAAGTTATAAAGCAAAATGTGAACTCAATAGAATTTAATAAATAATAATAATACTGGCCATGTAATTACACACGTCCCACTGCTGGGCACGACCTTCTCTTCTTAATGAGAGGGGTTAGGTCTTAGTCCACCACGCTGGCCTAATGCGGGTTGGCAGACTTTACATACCTTCGAAACTTTCATGAAGAACTTCGCAGGTTTCACGATGTTTCCTTCACCGTTATAAAAGCAACAATTAATACACACATAACTCGCAAAAGTCAGAAGTATATGACCTTGGGGCTGGTTTCGAACCTAGGACTATCGTCTCAACAGTCCGTAACACTCCCCGCAGGGCTATCGCATATAAAAAAAATAGTATTTAATAAAAAAAACTACCGTTCAAAAATTAACTTTGGCGTCGAAACTCTCTAGATACCTCTGAGTGATAACAAATATTTTCAGGCTTTGATATATCTAACTAAAATGTCAATCGAGTAAATACTAAATTTATTTATGTCTGAATTGATAAATATAAGAAGAACTCCAAAATTCTCATCGTGCCAGACTGATTTATTAAATAAAACTATTCTACCCGTCACCATACAATTGTTACCATATAAATAAAATAAATAAAGATCCGTACATTATGAATCTTATTCTATTATTTAACATCGTTGTATTACAGCAGTTCTAAACTTTGAATCAGTATATTTGTCTATAGCTCTGAGTAAACATTTGCATATTCTACTTAAAGTGGGTTATATTCAGTAAGTTTTATAGCTATTTCATGTATGACTTACATGACCTCACGCCTATATCTCAGAGAGGATAGGCAGAGGTGCAACTATTGCCACCGCCCCAAAAAAACTCAAACAAATGTTGGCCAACCTGAACCCAAGAATGCACCGATTTTTTAACATAAGCACGCCAGCACTAAACCAATAAGCGATCATAATCGATTACCGTGCATGACCCTCATGAGAAAGATTCAGAATTAATGGACGTCTCTGGGTACTGAAGTTAAAAATGTAATTTCAATTTGCAATCACATAAGAAACCTATTAATAGGCGTGGATAATCACATTGTACTTATGTACTAGGTACTTGAATATTATCATTATTCTTAGCAGACTATTTTTTTTAAAGAAATGACGATGCTGAACTGAATGTCACTTTTATAATTTCTGGAACTTGGCTCAAAATAAACGAATTACCTAATGTGAAAGATGGTTATTCGTAAAATGGCAATACTGGAGCGAACAGAGCGCCGCTCTTCTATTCACAGTAAGCTTGGTACATCTATACGCTCGGTTCATTTGCAAAAAAATACTGAATATCTGATGCAAATCGTGATGACATCTATGAAAGCTGGCATGTCAGATGGCGACCGCAATACCCGTTCGACCAAAACCGCGCGCTCACACACCGGACTCGTCCGTAAATTAGAAAATCCGTAAATGATTCTAACATTTTTTATAAATGGTATAAAAGTAAAACGGGGCGTTGTTTTTTATACACCCTACAGTCAAACTGATAGTTCTGAACCCATACTAGGTTAACCTGTATCGTGGGTATCAGGAACTACGAAAGACACAACACCCAGACCCGACACATATATGTGTGGATCACATATCGTTATCGTTTATATTATTAACCGAAGAAAAACAAACGGAGGTTCTCAATTCGACGAGTATATTTGTATTTTTTTTTTGTAAAAATAACCACATGCATCAAATTTAATTATTATTTTCGCACTTGTATCTCCTGCGCGTCAAAGAATTAAGGGCAACGCGTCAATGCGCTCTGTAAAATTTAGGCGCACCGCGTTGTCAATTCAACGTCAGTCTACCTTGTAAAAATTAGCACGATTAGTTTCTATTCAGATTTAAGTTTATATCATATATCTACTATTTTATCCGAGCTCCATGGGATGTAATATATTTCTTTCTACCTGACGTTATACCGGCTAGTGCCAGGGTCCGCCTTCCCCCCAAGACGCCTCCACTTAGCCTGATCTTGAGCATGCTCTATAATAAGACCATTGGCCAATACGCCAAGCCAGCGTTTAATATAACTTTACTTATTGAATACACGGCTTAACACAGTTGCACCATAGTAACTCACAGTGTCAACTAACTAGTTGAGCGTGTGCTCGCGAACTCATTTGTTTTGTATAAAGTGTAGCGGTCTCATTAAATCATTAAAACTGTCGCGCTGAGTGACAACACACCCGCCTTAATTAATCGCATTGACAACTTTCTGACCCAGTTGCGGCGGTTAGTTCCGGCCTCATAGCGCGTACACTCTAGTTTTTAGTAAAACATGCAATGCAATTAAATGTGCCAGTATTTTAAATAGTTTAGATAATTATTTAAATTGAATACGATTAAAATCGACAGGAAACGATCACTGTCCACGAACACCCACAATGCTATAGGATATTCCTATTAGGAATTGTTGTTCGTGCTGCAAATTTTTAAGGAAGAAATGCATACAGAAAGAACGAAATGTGTTTTTTTTGTTCTGGCAATCCTTGTTCTGTCTAAGTCATTATCGTTGATATAAGAAGTGGTTTATGCATAGTAAGCAGAGCCTAATTAAAATAAATAGTGCTAAATCGATTTTTGAAAACAATTAACGATATTTATTAATTATTTAGAAAGAAAAAGAAGAAAGAAAACACTTTATTTAGCCAACACTCAAGTGTGCAGCTGCAGAAAAAATAATGGTAAAATTACACAAGACAAAATAGAGTAGAATTATTAGGAAGATTGCCCAGTATGTAGGTAACATAAAGCAAGATACAAAAAGACAAAAACAAAAAATAAAATAAAAAACAACAGAACAATAATCTATGTTGCATATAAGCATACCTAAGTGTCACTCCTCAACGACTGTCTGTGTCTCAAGTTTGACCAAAAAGGCCACAGGCTCAGCATTTGCCAGGTGGAAGAATCTACTTGGCGCTGAGATTCTGCTTTATTTAGAATAAGACTCGCATCATTTTATTAGGTATGGAAAGACCAAGGTTACAAACCGTTGTGATACAACAGTTCCTCTTCATTGCTCATTATGCTCTGCTACATGTAGAGCAACATATTGCTGTTTAGTGAATACATGAGTTTAATGCACCATTTAACCACGAAATATAGTCTTAAAATCCAGACCTGGGATTGTATAGAGTTAATGCCAAGATTACGAAACACTTTTAATTAACAGAGCGGATTGCACGCGGTGTATGTGTCAAAGGAATATAACGTTTTGAGTACGCGACCGAGACAGGGAGACCGCGACGCGTGGCACAAGTGAATGTTTTCTTCCGGGACAAAAAGTACCCACGTCCTTCCTGGATATACCTTTTCCTTACCAAATTTTTATTAAAATCCGTTCAGCCGTCTAGACGTGAAAACGTAACAGACAGACTTTCGCATTTATAATATTAATATGATTATGTATATACGGATTGTATGGAAAGTCGCGCGTCGTGGTGACCGTCTTATACCTTAAAACGTACATATACAATTGCGTAAGTAAAACGGATGTGTTATTGCGTCACGTGTCGCGGTCTCTTGTCTCGGTCGCGCACCTCAAAACATGCCTTGACGAGTTGCGAATGTTGGGCGTCGCTACCGTCTCAACGCTAAACTTTAATCTTCATCGCACACTGTATGTGAAAACATTTGCAATGCCATTAAATGCTATCTCTCTCCGCGGTGAAGTTTAACTAAAAGTCAAGTATAAAACGGTAATCAAGACTGAAAAGAAGCGGGCTTCTTCAACTCCATAAAATAAAGTAATTTCATTTGTACACGACCATATCGCTGGGTCGAAATGAGTTCGATGTGTAGATGAAAAGCGACCACATTTGAGTTGCATTCCCAGAAAGTATTGTTCCTAATATCATTAAAACTAGCATAGAAACCCTATCAAATATAGATCAAAACGAATACATTACCGTAGTATTCCCTGAACAAAGAACATCACTACATACTTCATGGTTGAAGGAGATCGATCTACTTTAAAATTTGAATAGACCATGATTCACTGTATCTGCCTTCCTTCAACTTCATTCCCAAAGTAGGCTAAGCTGTCCATTCTATTTCTACAATAAAACAGTACACGTGTTTTGGGAACAGAATATACCAAATCGGTAACTAGTCAGAATAGGCAATATACTTATCGAGATTATTTTTAACCTTATTACCGTCGCCCTTGTATTCCCAACACAGGTCGAACGCCCACGTTTCTCCTACGCTATTTTCATACTATAATATAAAATGAAACTATAATCGTATATGCTCGGCAAAATGTGGGTGTACTGGTTACACCTCTGCCTACCCCTTCGGGGATTACAGGCGTGTGTGCGTATGAATTATCGTAATATGTATAATACAAACACATTCTTGGATACATTTGATTTATAGAATCACTTTTGTTTAACCAACGTAAAAAACGTCTGTGTGTATACTGGGTGTAAGGGAAACGCTTCCGAAAACTGAGCCTGATGGTAGTGCTGATGATTACCGACATGATACCGCAAAAAATCTCGAAAAAACAGTAAAATAAAAACTTTTTATCAATCTAAAACCCGACTCGAAGAAACTAAAAGCTTATCAATAACATAAACAATTTAGACAAGCAATGATTTACGTTATTATAATAATAATAATAATAAATTCGGAGACCCAACATCACAGATATATGTAGACACTGCCAGAGTAGTCCAGAAACAATTCAGCATATTACGGGTGCATGTAAATCAATAGCACAAAGTGATTACAAACATCGCCATGACCAAGTTGCAGTTATTATTCATCAATATCTAGCTTTCCAATATAAATTGATATCCGAAAAAGTGCCCTACTATAAGTACCAACCACAATCAGTTCTCGAAAACAATAATTATAAAATTTATTGGGATAGGACAATAGTTACAGACAAAACTATCCATTTTAATAGACCAGACATAACAATATTAGACAAGAATAACAAGACCGTATATATAATAGATATTGCAATTTGTAACACCCATAACCTAGCTTCTACGCATACAGACAAAATCGCAAAATACACAGATCTAGCCATTGAAATTAAAACCCAGTGGAGAGTCAACACTACCAAGACTGTCCCTATTGTCTTATCAACTACAGGAGTCATACCTCATACACTACACACAAGCATCAAAGCCCTGAACTTACACGCTTCCACTTACACTCTACTACAAAAGGCAGTCATTCTAAATACGTGTCGTCTAGTCAGGAAATTTTTATCAAATGTTTAAATATCCACATAATTATGCACTTGGCTTTGGCCCGTGTATAGTTATCATTTACCCTCCAGTAATGGAGGAGACTGTAAAAGGTAAAAAGCAATAATAATAATAATACACCCAACAGTCACACACATAGCTCTGACCCCACACTAGGTAAACCTGTGTCGTGGGTATCAGGAACTACGAGGGACTTGCGGTCCCACATTATTTAAGGATTGTTTCATTTATTTTCGGTACCACTAATATTTCAAAATCTGTACATTTCCTGAACCATTGCTTCTACCATACAAATACCATTTTCTTTTTTTTTAAACCATAATAAACCCTATTTTTTCCCACAGTCAACCGTGACTTCATCATCAATATCTTCTGTATTCATATTATACATACGAGTACATACAATCATTGCATAAAAACTACACACTCCATCAATGACTACTACATATTTAATAATTAACTTCTTAACATTTAAAAAAGCCTAAACTGACATTGCTCAAAGAAACTAATTTGACATTACCTAAGTAAAATTTTAAGAAATTATCCCATTGTGATATTTCAAAAGCTTCATATTTCCAACTTAGACAAATCAATTGATAGTAAGTTGAAAATTAAAATTATTTCAATGAGTTTCAATATCAACTTGTCGAAATCATTAGATTCCGATGTTTCTAAGTATTCCACTCTTCTAGTATTAATTTCAAAGGTTATAATAATTATCGTCGATTGCCGATAACTGAGCTTTTACAAGGATTTCATGAAATATCCAAGTCGAATTTGTATAATAATTTGACTTGCTTCCCGACCGCGCAATTTTCTCAAATGAGTCCATTGGGGGCGTTTGTTTGTACATGGCAATATCGATTTGACAATTACTCATGGCTTGTTGTAACAAACTTAGAAGGACATTTCGCTATAGTTCATTGCGATCGATGATTTTTTAAATAATAGATATGTCATGCGGGCTTAGAATTCAACACGACATATATCGCGCGATATATAAGAGAGCGATAACAATCGACGATAAACATATGGGGTAAAACTTTCAACACTGACAGCCTCCGTGGCGGCTGCGCAGCGAAAGGGTGTGGGTTCGATTCCCGCACTGAGACGAATGTTTGTCTGATCCACAAAAAATTGTTTCGGGTCTGGATGTTATGGGACCGCAAGTCCCTCATAGTTGCTGATACCCACGATACAGGTTTACCTAGTGTGGGGTCGGGACTATGTGTGTGACTGTTGGGTGTATTTATTTATTTATTCGATAAAACTACGTCTTCGTTGGGTGAGATTGTAAGTTTGTGAGTTTATTAGAAGGTAATGTCTGAAACTACTGACCCGATTCAAAAAAATATTTCATGAGTATTAAGCTACATTATCCTGGAGTACTAAAAGATTTCATTATGATAAGTGAGCTTTCAATTAGGAAAAGATTAACACACGGGCGAAGCCGCGAGTAAAACTAGTACCAAATAACTAAAATCCTAACACAAAGATTGTCGGAAGCAAAGGAAACAAAAGTCAATGTCAACTCATGAATTAATTCATTATTGAGCAAAAAATCCTTGGCTATTTCCACCACAAAGAAACTTGTTTAACATCGTTGACGTAATAACTAAGAAATTGATATAAACGATATAAATGGAAATGTAGAGTTTAAAATATTCATATTTTGACAGCTTCCATGGCGCATAGTATGTGTAGGCGGCTGTGAAACCTGAGGTCTCGGGTTCGATCCCCGGGTCGGTTAAAAGAGATATAATGTTTTTCTATTAAGAAATGCTCAGTATCAGCCCGGAGTCTGGAAGAGTGCCCGATATGGCAATAGGCTCGCCCCCTATCACATCATGGGACGGAGATACGCTCGGCGAAATTTGGGTGTACTGGTTACACCTATGCCTACCTCTTTGGGGATTACAGACGTGAGTGCGTATGTATGTATGAATGTAGTATCTGATATCCACGAGTCACGTCATAAGATAATCGCATCTTACGGTGGGGTCAGGACACAATCCAGTGTTCATTCAAGATCCCTAGGGACCGTCTCACTTGCGCCAAAAGGCCTTCTACGGGGAGGTTTTTATTGATACTCGATATAGCAGCGTAGGTATCTTGGTTAGAGGTCCGATTAGAGCAATCATTCGGGTAAAGACAACTGGGTCGAAAGGCTGGTAATTCCGGCATAAACATCCCTCCTCCTCCGAGGCTAGGAAGGTATCCGTAATCGGAATTTTCCGCGCAGAAGCAACACCGCACGTAACTTTCAATAACAAAGTACTGCATGGTATAGGACTATGCTCGTCACCTCGAGACATAAGATGTGAAATTTCATATATACCCAGTAATTTCACTGGCTTCAATGTCCTTCAAACTAAAACACACGATGTTTTCACAGAAATAGACAAAGCAGTTGTACCAACCCAGAGCGCCACTCGCATACGAGGGACCTACCACTTATTAGCATGTTGTTACTTGTTACATTTCGATAATCTATCTAAATTTATCATCTTTCTAAAAATACTTCAATGTACTCTTGTATACTTAGTCTTTGCCTTTCCTTGGTTATTATTTGACAGCCTACGTGGCACAGTGGCCGAATAGCCGGAAGCGAAGCGAGAGGCCGTGGGTTCGATTCCTGCACCGAGACAAATGTTTGTGTGATCCGCAACAAACATTTGTCTCGGGTCTGGGTGTTGTGGGACTGCAAGTCCCTCATAGTTCTTAATACATGTTAAACTGGTGTAGGGTTAGGATTATGTGAACGATATGTTGGGTGTATTATTTATGTAATTATTTGCGGATTCACATCACTTTAACTTAACTGTAGTTACAAAACACGCGAAACCATCCCATTATACTTAATAGAAAGCTACTCCCACTATTCTATAACATTCACGACATCCAGTAAACATCCGCGATAAAATCCTTTAACCGGGACGCAGCTATGCAAACTTAAAGTATAATTTATTAGCACGATCCACGCCGGCGCAGCGATGTGAATAAAGTGGATAAATTTCAATACATTAACCTGAAAATGATAGGCATTTTTCAATATCGATGCAGCTGAAGGCAATGTGTTTAATTTGCAGCGCTTTGACGTTGGTTATTAAAGAGTAGAGATTCAGAGCGCATGATACTTTTTTTGCGATTTAATTGCTCTTGCAGCGGCTGTTTCGATGTCGGACATACGAACGCCAATCGCGATCGTAATTAAAGCTACAATATAGACATTTCCGCGAGTAGATTGAGTATTGGCATTTGTTAATAATTGACTACCTCGGTGGCGCAGTTGTAATGCGTACGCGTTACGACTGAGGCTGACGCTGAGGTCTCGGGTCCGATACCCGGGTCGGGTAAAAGTGTTATTGGGTTTTTTTATTACGAAAAATTTCAGTATCAGCCCGAAGTCTGGAATTGTGCCCGGTATGGCGATAGGCTCGCCCCCTATCACATCATGGGACGGAGATACGCTTGGCGAAATGTGGGTGTACTGGTTACACCTCTGCCTACCCCTTCGGGGATTACAGGGCGTCAATGCGTATGTATGTAAGTTTAATAATTGATCTTGATAACGCTACCGTAAACAAAGAGATTACTACTGCGATGCGTGATTTTTAAAACACTCCGAACTAAAACTCGTCATGTGTGTGGAGTCTCCAATACTAAGAGCTCTTCTAGGAAGTACGTCGCTCGTATGCGGGACCATTTGGGTGTTTGTTCTTTATAAGAGTTAATGCCGAGACGAGCAGCAGATCGCTCGCTTGATGGTAATCATTACGCCTGCTCATAAACAGAAGCAACACCAATCAGAACTTCTAATTATGAAGTACCTACTTCATGGCACTGGATTGCGCTCGACATCCCGAGACATAAGATGTTAAGTCTCATAATGTCCAGGAATTTCACTGGCTTCAATGTTCTTCAAACCGAAACACAACAGTGCTTACATACCGCTGCTTGGCGGCAAGCAAACGAAAAGTTGGTAGGTACCAAACGGCCTCTCACATACATTACACACCAAAACGCAGTACAGCATATTAGAAACGCAAAAAACACGGATCGCCAACTTAAAAACTTGTTCTTGATCAACCCACAGCTTCAAAAATACGAATAAACTGATCGAGCCTCGCGGAAATAACTATGAGAATAAAAAAAACATCCACTCCAGCATGATAAAGCTCAGTGAGAGCAGTTTAATAATCGCTTGAGAAGCATTAGATCGTAAGCCTTTTCAAATAATATGAATTTCTGTCATGGGTTACTGCAATTGGGTGTTCTGTATCCAAAGAATACCGGAACTCTGCTACTAAGACGACGTGCCGTCTGTCTGTCTCCCTTTTAACCGTAATAGGTACCAGAATATATGTTGATATGACAGATACGAGTAACATTCTAATAAAATGAAAATGTGAATATTTAGATGTTTGTGAGTTTGTGAATCTGGATGTTTGTTAGTCAAACACGCTTTAATGGCTGAACGGTTTTGGATGAAATTTGGCACAGAGGTAGGCCATAACCTAGTTTAGACCATAGGATACTTCTTATCCCAGGAAAAGCTGTTCACGCGGAGCCGCGGTAAAACAATAAAACAGGTAACCCTTTCGGTGCGCAAGTCTAAAACCAGCCAGTTTATGTCATGATTATTTTTATTGCATAATTAAATAATACTGAATAATAATAATAAATAGACAATAATGTACAAAAACAAACATAGGTGACTCTCATATTGATAGCACTGTAGTCTTACCGAGCTATGACATGTGAAAGAAGAAACCTATCTGTACATTATGCTCAACCCTGATCTAACAAATATAATTTGAGCATACCCAGTCGAGGAAATTGTTTCACTATTCTGTCTTAAACTGAATGACAAATCCAATATAATAAGAAAAAATAGGAAATATAATGGAGGAAAAGAAAAAGACGTAACAAACGTATAAAGACAAAAGTAAACGAGGAAATGTGTTTTTGTATTTATTGCTCGTCTCCGACACTCACAAAAGGATTTCTACGTGATAACAAGGAATATGAAAAATCACATTACTGTGAATTAATCCTACTTCCTACTACAATTATTATAAACGTGAAAGTTTGGATGTTTGTAACTTGGTACATTTGGATGCTTGTTAGTCAATCACGCCTTAAGACAGCTGTAGACAGTATTGTCTACAGCATGAATGGGCTGGCTCATCCGAGTCGTTAACACTGTCTCACAGAAAACCAGCGTAAAGTAGGAGCTTGCCGAAATACACCTCCCCTTCCCAATCTCTAAATTATCCCTTTCCTTTAAGGTCGGCAACGCGCCCATAATTCTTTTGATATTATGGGCGTACATGGCCGGTGGAGATCACTTACCATCAGGTGAACCACTTACTCGTTTGCAGGCCTATGCTATAAAAACAAAAAAAATATACAGCGATAATTTTTGAGTTGTTTTATTATTAAACAATAGGGGCGTTGCCCATGTTTTCCACAAAACATAAAATAAAATAAAAAACTTAAAGTCCGACGAATATGAGACATTTTTTTTTTTTATTAGATTTATTTATTTATTTATTTATACTTTATTTGGACAACAAAACAGATTACAATCAAGAGTAACATAAAATAAATATTCTCTACAAACATAGTACACAGTTTTATACTAGATTGCAACCCTAATTATGTTGACACATCACAATAATTTATAGTTATTGTGAGGGTTGCTGGATTGCGAGAGAGTGAAAACCAGTAAATAGACAAACAATCGTATATTCAATGACCAAAATATATACAGGCGCAGTTTCGCAGTTCGAACGTTATTCTTTCTTGCAGGAATCGTTATTCTTTCTTGCAGGACCGTTATTCTTTCTTGCATTTATTATTTCTTTCTTGAGGTTACTATTTCTTTCTTGAGGTTACTATTTCTTTCTTGAGGTTACTATTTCTTTCTTGAGGCGAACTGGAGCGAACTGATTTGTAGCGGCCAGGAGCCCTCAATTTATTTCCGAATCCTTGTTGACTCGGGGCACCGGGAGAGCGAGTAGGCGTGCGCGGCTCGGCCAATAGGAGCGCGCCCGCCGATTCTGTAGTGTCGCTCGCGGAGTGAGGTGCGCGGGCGGCGCGGCAGCGATGGTGCTGCCGCCACACGCACGACAGTGTAATTACCTATAAATTATGTACATAAAATAAAATAATTAATGATTAGCATATAAGTTAGTAATAGAAATGTGTGTTTTCATTTCTTATCCTGCACATTTCTCCCGCCGTGCATCGCCCGCCGCTGGCGATGCAACTAGAGGTGGTGCAGGTTCTTGTTTCAGGAGCACGATGACCTTCTTGACTGGACGTCGCAGTGTTCCACTCCTTGTGGTGATGTCGACTGTTCTTATGATGCCATCTGGTCCGGGATGCGTGGCGCAGATTTTCCCGCGCACCCACATGTTGCGCGGTAGGTTCCCATCCACGATTTGCACTAAGTCCCCGAGTTGTATTTCGGGGCCTTTCCCGTGCGGCTCCCGCCGGTTGCGTAGCTCCGGCAGGTACTCTTTGAGCCATCTTGCCCAAAACATGTCGGCTAGGCGCTGTGAGGCGCGCCAGCCGGCTCGCAGGTTCAAATCTTGCTCGGTGAATTCTCCGGGTGGGGCCACTCGGCCCGGTCCGCCCAAAAGGAAGTGATTGGGCGTGAGAGCTTCCGGGTCACGTGGGTCCACCGACACGTGGGTGAGTGGGCGACTGTTGACTGTGTACTCCGCTTCAGCCAACAGAGTTTGCAGGACTTCTTCCGTCGGATACCTCTCGTGCAGGACCGATGCGAGGGCCGTCTTCACGGAACGCACCATGCGTTCCCACGCCCCCCCCATGAAGGGAGCTCCCGGAGGTATGAATCGCCATTCTATCGTTCTCTTCGAGGCTTCCTCCCGTGTGGCTGAGTAGATCGCGTCGCGAAGCTCCTTTTCGGCGCCGTGGAAACTCGTGCCGTTGTCCGACCACAATTGCGTTGGACATCCTCGCCGGGCGATCATTCGTCTCAGCGCCATGACTGCCGAGGCCGTGTTGAGGGAGGGCACCAATTCTAAGTGAATAGCACGTGTGGTTAGACAAGTAAATAGTGCCACATACCTCTTTTGATGTGCTCTTCCCACAGTGATGTTCAATGGTCCAAAATAGTCCAATCCTGTGTAGGTGAATGGTCGGTTGTGGTGCGCCAGACGACAGAGTGGTAGATCCCCGGTCATAGGCTGCGGGGGAGACGCTGTCCTCAGTCGGCATCGTTGGCACTGACGTACGATGTTCTTAACGGTCGGTCGTAAGCGCAATACCCAGTGTTGTTGACGACACTCATTCACTATTGCCTCGACGCCGGCGTGATGCAACTGTTGATGTACATGTTGTATCCACAGTCTGGTCGCTCGATGATCGCCGTCCAATACCATAGGATTCTTGAATTCCTCTGTGATCCCGGGGGCGGCACCTACTCGACCTTTTAACTTAATTTGTTCCTCCGCGAGTATTACACTCAGCGGATAGAGACGACTGTTGAGCGAAACCGTTTTCCCTTTTCTGAGTGCTTGAAGTTCCTCTTGAAAGGAATCCTCTTGAGACGCGCGTAGGATGAGAACCTCGGCCCGACGCTGACATGGAGCTGAAATCAGTGGATATTGATCTTTGATGCTCGAAACCGGTGTCTTCGTTACCGTTGGGGTCTTGGTAGCTTGACGTTGCCAACTTGGGTCCGCGCTCGGGTTCCGTTTGCTCCTCTTGTAGTTGACCTTGTGTAAACTTCGGCGAAACATTTCCACTGCTTGCAGAGTTCTGGCCGTTGCGCGTACGTACCGAGACCACTTAGAGAAGCGATTCACGTCTGGTAGGGCTTCTTTGAGTTGCGGTGACCGTTGGCTGCTTACATGACACGTTCTCTCCTCACCTGTTGCTGTAATGGTGTTTTTGTCGTCCGGAGGCCATGTTTCCGGTTCCTTTAACAAAAATTCCGGTCCGTGGAACCAACGATGATCTTGTCCGAAGTTGTCCGGTACGTCGCGTGTGGCGTCATCCGCTACGTTGAGCTTTGTCGGTATCCACCGCCACTCACTTGTTTGGCTATGTTCCTCTATCGCAGCGACCCGATGAGCGACGTACGCCTTGTAGGATCTTGACCCCGTTCTGATCCACGCCAAGGTTGTGCGACTGTCTGTCCAATAGACAGTTGCGTCGGGTTTCTTTGTGTGTTCCTTCCTCACCGCGGCAGCCATGCGGGCACCCAGTACTGCGGCTTGCAGCTCCATCCTAGGTATTGATGTTACCTTTAGTGGGGCTACCTTAGCCTTCGCGGCGACGAGTGTCACGCTGACTTCACCCTCTTCGTTTACTGCACGCCAGTACAGGGCCGTCGCGTACGCTGACTCGCTAGCGTCGGTGAAGACATGCAGCTGCAAGGACGCTGCTGAGCTGTAGTTCGGGTAACTTCTTGGTACTGAAATAAAACGTAAGTTTTTTAAGCTTGTCATCCACTTGGCCCAACTCGCGGCCAAGTCGGGTTCTAGCGGATCATCCCACGTAGTTCCGCGCCTCCAGACTTCTTGTAGTATCTGCTTGGCTGCTATGGTGATCGGAGAGACTAAACCGAGCGGATCAAATAGAGACATGACTATCTTAAGTGCTTGTCTCTTGGTTGGCCTCTCATTGCATAAAATAGCCTGCGGTATGTGGGCTAATTCCAAATTGAAGGCGAGTCGGTCCTCTTGCGGCTTCCATATGAGGCCGAGCACTCTTTCAGTTTTCTCATCTTCGAGAGTGATAGCGCGTTCTTGTTCGGCGGTTTCTCCTAGCGCCTGTAGCAGCTCTGTTGAGTTTGAAGACCACTTTCTTAGTTCGAAGTGAGCTCCCCTGTGAATTTCACGAACTTGCTTCGTTGTGTTCACTGCGTCGTCGAATGTCGCGAAGCTGTCCAAGTAGTCGTCCATGTAGTGTTTTGTCTTGATTGCTTCGACCGCTTCCGGGAACTCGTGTTGATGTTTCTCCGCGTTGTGGTTCATGACGTAGATGGCGGTTGCAGGTGAGCTCGATGCACCGAAGATGAGTGACTTCATCCGATACTGTTCAGGCGGATGTTCGTCCCGCCTATCACCTCGCCAGAGGTAACGGAGTGCGTCGCGGTCCTCCTCTCGTAGTTCCACCTGCATGAACATTTCTGCTATGTCGGCGGTTACTGCAATAGGATGCTGCCTGAACCTCATTATGATTCCCGGCAGTGGCTGCAGGAGATCTGGACCGGTCAACAGCTGGTCGTTCAGTGATGTTCCCCTTGTCTTAGCGGCTGCATCGTGGACGACTCTCAACTTGTCCGGCTTCAGTGGATTGAAGACCGCGAAGTGAGGTAGATACCAGGTTCGGTTCCCTGTCGCTGGAGGTGCAGGTTCGGCGTAACCCTTGGTCACGAGAGCCTCCATTTGTTCGTTGTATCTTCTCCTGAGTTCCGGGTTCCGATCCAACTTTTTCTCTATGTTATGCAGCCTGTTCAACGTGTTGTCATAGTTATTGGGCATAACTACCTCCTCGCTTTTCCACAGTAGGGCTGTTTGATATCTGCCCCTGTTGGTCATCTTTGTGTGCTGTCTCAGGATTCGAAGCGCTTTCTCTCCCGGGTCGCTGTTGGGTCGTCTGGGGTCGATGTACATGTTGTCCAGTGTGATGAATTGCTTCATTGCTTCATGTAGGTCGTCGTCTGCTTCCGTGTGATTAATGAAGTTGACTCGGTGACCCAATGTTCTTGTGTGGCTTCCATGTACCACCCAGCCGAGCGGTGTCAGTGATGCGACCGGTTGGCTTCTCTTCCCAGTTTTCACTTCCTTTGCGAGAAGTAAATGCCAGTTGTCTTGACCTATGAGGATCTTCGGCGTTGCGTCGCTTGGCTGAAGTTCGGAGAGTATGTCCCTCAGGTGGTCGCAGTTCTCGACCGCCGCCTTCGGTATATGCTGCGCTGCCAGTCGGAGATTATCCACGGTGCGTGCTTGAATCTGATCCTCTTGTTGGTTCGTTCCTTTTATGTTGAAACTGACTCGACGGGATTTGAGTTCGCTGCCTGTCTCCCCATCGTAAGTCGTGATGTGCAGAGGATCGTCCGGGCCGTCGGCTCCTATCTTCTTTGCTAGGTCGGCGTCGACGAGCGTTATAGTGGATCCGTCGTCCAACAAGGCCAACGTGTCTGCGGCTCCCGCCGGTCCTGAAATATTCACAGGTATTATTTTTAAAAAAGATACCTTAGGAGCCCACGCTGCGTTAACCTTTTCTTCCTTGGCCACTTCTTCGACGACTTCCTTCTTGCTTCTAGACGAGTGAAGGAGCTTGTTGTGGAAGTGAACGCAGCCGTCGATCTCACATTTCTTCGGTTTGCAGCTGTGTTGCTTTGATCTGTACCGAAGGCACCTAAAACACAGACGATGTTTTTTCGCTATGTCCCATCTGGCGTCGGTGTCAGCCTGTTTGAAACGAGCGCACTCTACGATGCTGTGTTCTTGGTTGCAGAGTCCGCAGTTCGGTTTTCGGTTTTCGCTGACCGCATGAACCCGTTGACGACGTTCTCGTCCCTCGTTGTTCGGCTTGTTCGGGGTCCGGTCGACGATTGATTCTGGCTGGGCGTACGGGCTGCAGATCTCTGCTTCCCTTTGCATGAAGCGGCTAAACTTCATGAGATCCGGTTCTGTCCTTGATTGTGCGGCAGCGAACTCATACCACTGCCTTCTCAAGGTCGGGGTTAATTTCTCAACCATGTTCTTCGTAACCTCTGGGTTGTAGAGGTAAAAGATGCAGTCGAGTGCCTGCAAGGTTCCAACTATGTTTTCCACTTTTGTCGCGAAGGTGCAGAGTTCCCGCGGTGACTCCGTGAGGCGTGGCAAAGATCGGAGGCGTTCGACTTCGGCCATAGCTATTGAGTCGGGGCGTCCAAATCTTGTTTCCAAAGTCTTCATCACGTTGCTCGGGTCCGCGTTGGTGATAAGTAGTCCTAGGACTGCTTCCTTCGCTGTTCCCCGGAGGCTGCGGCGCAACCGGGACATGTTCTCTAAAGTGGAGAAGTGATGTGCCGTCTCGTAGTAGGCGGCTCTGTAAGTCAGCCAGTCCTGGTGAGCCCCGTTGAATGTCGGTAGATCGCTGTACTTCAACGGTTGGCGGTGTTGTGCGGTCTGCACTGCATGCGTTATGGCTGACGCAAGTTCCTGAATTTCCGTCGATCTTGATTGTCGGACTGCTATTGCTTCATTATGATCTTGACGTAAGTCTGAAGCCGGGAGGTCCCAAGGCGTAGGGTTCAATCTTGGACCGGTGTTCTGTTGCGGCTGTGCAGGCCCGAGGTTCGGTTGCCAGGATGCGGCGGTGATCACTGGCGTTGGCGGGTGCACAGTCGTGTTCGTAGGCCATGGCACTGTTGTGACCACTGGCGGAGGCGGCGGCGCAGTTGCAGTGTTCGGTTGCCACGATGCGGCGGAGATCGTGGGCGGAAGTAACTGCGCAGTCGAGTTCTTGATTTCGTATCTATTTGTAGGTACGAGTGGAGTTGCGGAAATTCCCGATGCCAGTAGCGTCGTCGGTTCGGTAGCTGAAGCACGCATGGGCGGCGGGAGTGCGGCGGTGACTCCCGCCGGTGCAGACGTCGGTATGCCCCAGGATGCGGCGGTGATCTCTGGAGCTGCAGGTTCCACCGGCGGCTGTGGTTCAGGTTGCGTATCTTGAGCTTGATGCGGCTGGCATTCGATAGCGAGTAGTCGGCTGTTTTCTAACCAGCTGTGTACTCGCAGTTCCTGATCTCCTTCGGTGACGATAGAGTTCACGTCCTCTTCGCTCTCGGACTCCGCTTCTATTGCGGCGATACGGGCGGCAGCTAACTCCATCTTGAGTCGGGCTAGTTCGGCCCGAGCCGCCGCCAATCGGCGCGATTTTGAAGGATTTCTGCTTTTCTTTGACGGTGGTCCGCTTCGGACTATAGGTTTCTGCGTTTCCGGGTCGGCGGGCTTCGGTTCCGGTTCTTCCGGTTGAATTCTTGCGGGTGTTGGTGTTTTTGACACGGCGGTCGACTTTTCAGTTGTCGTTGCGGTGCCCGTTGTTCCTGTGACGTCAGTCATAGTACCGGAGGTACCTGTGACGTCAGTCGTCGTACCCGTGGTACCCGTAGTACCGGAGGTGCCCGCAGTACCGGAGGTACCTGTGACCTCCGTTGCGGTACCAGTGACGCTTGTTGTATTCGTTGCCGAAGCGGTTCTGCGCCCGATTGATCTAGTTACCGGCATCTCTCTCTCGTTAATCCGACTCCGAAGGACCAGACAATGTGAGGGTTGCTGGATTGCGAGAGAGTGAAAACCAGTAAATAGACAAACAATCGTATATTCAATGACCAAAATATATACAGGCGCAGTTTCGCAGTTCGAACGTTATTCTTTCTTGCAGGAATCGTTATTCTTTCTTGCAGGACCGTTATTCTTTCTTGCATTTATTATTTCTTTCTTGAGGTTACTATTTCTTTCTTGAGGTTACTATTTCTTTCTTGAGGTTACTATTTCTTTCTTGAGGCGAACTGGAGCGAACTGATTTGTAGCGGCCAGGAGCCCTCAATTTATTTCCGAATCCTTGTTGACTCGGGGCACCGGGAGAGCGAGTAGGCGTGCGCGGCTCGGCCAATAGGAGCGCGCCCGCCGATTCTGTAGTGTCGCTCGCGGAGTGAGGTGCGCGGGCGGCGCGGCAGCGATGGTGCTGCCGCCACACGCACGACAGTGTAATTACCTATAAATTATGTACATAAAATAAAATAATTAATGATTAGCATATAAGTTAGTAATAGAAATGTGTGTTTTCATTTCTTATCCTGCACAGTTATAAACAGCTATAAAAAACAGTTATAAATTGTAGGCATTTAGTCTACAAAGAAAGACATAAACTATGCATGAATCAAGCGCAGAAATCGCACGCTTTTAATATATAAGTAAGTTGTATTATAATACAGGCGATGTGGGAGATAAGTGTGATGTAATTATTTAAATATTTTTATGACTGAGCATTTAAAAGTACTTTGCTTCGGGGTAAATATGTCGAGATTAGGATATTTTACAGATAACTCATTATAAAGGCGGCACATCCGTGTAAGAGGATTGTAATAGGATGTATTGTTCTTACATATTTGTAAGTTAAATGTTCAAGATTGAATGACAAGACGAGCAGGTCGCTCGCCTGATGGTAAGCGCCACGCCTGCCCATAAATAGAAGCAACGCCACACAGAACTTTAAATAAAGCACTGCATGACACTGGACTGCGCTCGTCACCCCGAGACATAAGGTGTTAAGTCTCATAATGCCCAGTAATTACACTGGCTTCAATGTCCTTCACACCGGAACACAACAGTGCTTACACATTGTTGCTTGGCGGCAGAAATAGACAAAGCGGTGGTACCAACCCAGCCGGTCTCTCGCAAACGAGGGACCTACCACCTTGTAATTTTAAACAACAACAACAATTAAAATTAAGTGACGTCACAGAGTCCGGCAGTGACAATTAAAGTTAATTAACGTTTCTGTTTGTGGCAATACGGTTTTAAGTAATCTAAATAAATGCATGTCAAACTAAAATTAAATAACCACAATCACATAACAATTTGAGACCATTAAATGTAGATAAGTAGAGTTTCCTCAAGTTGAAAACAACAAAATAAAAAATTATTGGAGCACAGATTCTTCAAAGTTAAGTTAAAACAATATATCCAATAGGATTTTGCGAGACATCACGAATGCCTGTGACAGCGTGAAGACAGACGTGACCGAGCGCGCGTCCTCGATGACCCTACTGCCTCCTTCGTGCTGTCAGTTTAAAAAACAATTACACCCGCCATGCATTCCGCGCGTGTGTTAACTGAACAGCGTGTTTCGCTAATAGCTTTGCTGGCTTTTAAATATTTTAATTAAGTATACAATGTATAGAGTGCAAATGGGCCACCAACATCTTTGGCCCAAAGCCAACCTTACCTGCACGTGTTACACTTTGCTGATTAACGGACGAGGCAAAGGCGAGACTTGGTTCCCGTTTCGCGTTGTGGGGGTCAGACGGCAGGTCGCCCCATATTATACCAAATACCGTCAAATCATGAAGGAAAAGCGGACCCTGGCACTAAGCCAGTATAACACCAGACAGAAAGAAAGTAATCAATGTATACAGTCTTACAAGGTGGTAGGTCGCTCATATGCGAGAGGCCGGCTGGGTTGGTACCACCACTTTGTCTATTTCTGCCGCCAAGCAACAGTGTGTAAGAACGGTTATGTTTTGGTTTGAACGCGATTGAAGTCAGGTTTTTGTTACATACTGTATACGTACTTTTAACTTGGAAAAAGACAATCACGCGAGGAGAGCCACTAGCAAATCTAGTTTAAAATCATAAATAGGCTTCAATATAGAAAGCTCATCGAATCATGCTACAAATAGCGACCCCATTTCTACATCAGTGGCCAATACTCACAGAATATAATTTTACACCTGAACAACTTGATCAATTTTCCCAAATGAGGTCGACTGAGCTTAAACGATAATAATAATACCTCCTCCTATATCGATCCGACTCCGTGCAAGGATTCTAGCAAAGGTTTTTCTCAATGTGCTACGGTCTTCGGCTTGATGGATGGCGACGTCGACTGGTGTCTCCAGCTGTTCCGTCACCTGGGGCGGTACCGGCTAATTCTCCAAACTTCATCAATTTTGCCGGCGTTCAAGTCCAGTCAGATTAATCGCCTGCGGGCGGCATTAATTTATTCAAATAAATCGGTTTTATTGAAGTGCATATGACGTCATAAATCGTTGTTCATCGTTTTGGACATTAGACGGTCGTTCGGCGGCACGACAGAATCATTGGTTCTCTAATCGAACATCGATTTACATAAATCCGAAGTTCAGCGAATTAGCCGGTACCGCCCCCGGTCAGACCAACGTTTCGAGCTCCTTCCTCTTGGTCTTTTGCCTTCTATTATAATACAAGCCATAATTTTAATAATAATACAATCCTTTTAATATAAACGTCCCACTGCTGGTCACGGGCCTCCTCTGCTGAATAATAGAGTTTAGATCTTAGTCCACCATGCTGGTCTAATGCGGGTTGGCAGATTTTATATACCTTCGAAATTCTTATGAACTACTTCTTAGGTATGCATGTTTCATGATGTTTCCTTCAACGTTAAAGCAAGCGATAATTAACAATTAATACACACGTAACTTAGAAATAAATAATAGTTTAAAAAAAATATTTGTATTACTCATGCGGGAAAAGTAGCATCTTGACGCTCGCTGTTACGTTTGAAAAAGAACCGTTTGCCCATTTTAAAATTACGCGTGAGTTTTTTCATAAATAAAACTGTTATTTGAGTGCGACAAGTTTACTTGTCGCACGTAAATTATTCTTGGCACACGCAAATTTAGATAAAATTGCTAAAATTAAAAAAATAATAACAAAAAAAAACACAATCGACATATTAAAACTGAATTGAGGTTGACGCGTCTGACAGTTTAATTTAATAAATAAAATTGTAATTAAATTAAAATTAGTTTAAAAATGAATATAGAGTCGGAAATAATACCGGAAACTCCAGAAAGTTCGAGCGACGAATCCACACCACCTGAAATCCTGAAAAAAGCCGATGAAGTAAGAAATAATTTAGTTCCTCAAGTATCGAGACCCAAATATGAAAGTTTTTATTAATTTTTTTGAATGCTTAATTTTTCAGCTATTATTTCTGGTCCGAAAAGGCTTCGTCCTTTTAAAAAATTGAAAAAATTTATTTTTTGTTTATTAATATTAATTAATTTTTATTTATTGTTTAAAATATATTTTTTTCTTCTTTTAAAACTTTTTATTTGTTTTGATAATGGCAAGTGGTAACATCAGTGGTGCCTGAGGCATGACCAAGGCCAAGCTAATTTATGTATTTCAGCATGTAAATAGTTTAAAAATGCACATACGTTAAAGTCATTATTGATAATCATAGACTCCGTGGCGCAGTGGGCGAGTAGTCGGCTGTGAAACGAGAAGCCGCGGGTTCGATTCCCGCACCGAGACAAATGGTTGTGTGATCCACAAATATATGTTTCGAGTCAGGGTATTTTCCCACAGGGGGTTGATGTCAGGCAGGCGGCCGGTCGTAAAAGCTACAACCCAAATCTTTCTGTAACATGTGTTAAAAAGCATGCTCGCGCCGACCCCACTGCGAGTTAGATAAGGGCAGGTGGAAGAAGGAAGATTGATAATTATAATTTATAATGATTCATTGTGAAATATTGGATAAATTCTTTAGATGGCGACTGCCTCGGTGGCGCAGTTGTATTGTCTACGCGTTACGATTGAGGCCAACGCTGAGGTCTCAGGTTCGATACCCGAGTCGGGTAAAGTGGTATTGGGTTTTTCTATTACGAAATGCTCATTATCAGCCCGCAGTTTGAAATTTGGGCCCGGTATGGTGATAGGCTCGCTCCCTATCACATAAGGGACGGAGATACGCTCGGCGAAATGTGGGTGTACTGGTTACACCTCTGCCTAAGCCTTCGGGGATAACAGGCGTGAGTGCGTATGTATTCTTTAGATGGGAGAAGCGATATGTCCGTGCAGAATGGTACGGATTGCCAAGACGAAATTCGCAGGTTCGAAGCAAGCTCCAAGATCACGCGCCTCTGACTTTTCTAAGTTCCGTGTGTATTAATTCTTAATGATCGCTTTCTTTATTTGGTAAAGAAAACATCGTGAAGAAACCTGCGTACGAGAGAAATCTCCCTAATCATTTATGAGGTATGTGAAGTCTACCAACACGCATTAATTAATGAGATCTGCAAAAATAAATTACAAAGACACAACCAATAGAACTTTACAATAATCGATAACCACATAATATAGTTTCCTAAATAACAGTTAAAAGTATTTAAAGATGTCCTTGTTTCTCGCTGAACCATAAAACGTGCAAATAGAGGTTTCAACGTGACCGTTCGATTGTCTCTAGAATAGATTTAGGGCTGCCCACGTCCGCGGTCCGACCGGCCTCACGAAACCGCAAAAATATTATCCAATATTAAATCTATACATATATTTATCTATATATCATACTAATATTATAAATGTGAATGTAAGTTTGTTTGTTACGTTTTCACGCGAAAACTACTTAACCGATCATCATGAAACTTTGTACACATATTCTTGGAGGTATAAGAAGTAACATACGATACTTTTATGAAACAAAAACTTATCTATTTGTTTGTTACGTTTTCACGCCTAAATCACTGAACCGATTTTGATGAATGAATGATGGAACCCTGGAGACGGTTATAGGCTACGTTTTATTTCGGAAAATTCTATTCACGCGGGCTGAGCAAAAGCTAGTATAATATAAAAACGAAATACCACTCACTCACTCACTCACTGATTAATCACGATATATCAAAAATTACTAAAGCTAGGATCATGAAATTTAGTTAGATTAGTTTGTGTAATTAAGGTATCCGTTAAAAAAGGTTCCTTATGGAAATTTATATTTTAAGGGGATAAAAGAGGGAGTTCAATGTTGTATAAAACATTTTAAGGAACAGAATATTTTTATCCCAGAAAAAGATATTCACGTGTACGGAGCCGCGGACAACGGTTAGTCATTTGTAATGCCTACGCGTTACGATTGAGGCCACCGCTGAGGTCTCGGGTTCGATCCCCAGGTCGGGTAAAGTGGTATTAGGTTTTTCTATTACGAAATGCTCAGTATCAGCCCGGAGTCTGGAATTTGTGCCCGGTATAGCGATAGGCTCGCCACCTATCAATTAAGGGACGGAGATACGCTCGGCGAAATGTGGGTGTACTGGTTACATCTCTGCCTAGCCCTTCGGGGATTACAAGCGTGAGTGCGTATGTATTTAATAATAATAATAATAAGCCCACAGGGCAGCTTGTGGCGAGCTGTTGGGGAGTAGCGACCCTACGTAGCCGAGTGCTCCCGGGGGAGGCTCCTGTTCTTCATCTCTGGTTCGCCTTCACTGGCCGGCTGGAGTGAACACTGATGAGGAACAGGTCCCCCACCTCTGGCTTGCCTTCACCAGCCGGTCAGAGTGGAGTCGCGAGAGCTTCATGCTCGAAGGGTGGATTTGAAACGTAAGTGGTGAGTGGGCAACGTGATGGGACCCTAAGGGAGCAAATGATCGTTGCTTAAAGCCCAGTGACACCTCTACCCTTTAGCCACTCATCTGGGTGTTGCTCCCTTGTCGCTTTTTCTCGTGACTACTTTGGGGAGTCCATCTACCTGAGTTGGCGAGTCACCACCTGCCTATTTTATCCATGTCTTTAACATAGATCAAACAGGTGCCATAGTCCTTCCCATAGACCCGGTTATCTAAATCACCAACACCTCACCTCAATAAAACAGTATAAGTATATTATTTTTTGCCCATCCCTACAATAGTCCTACACCAACCGGGGGCTGTCCTTAGATACACTTCTATAGTGTATACAAGGATAGCCGTCGGGCCGTGTCACATCACCTTAATAAATTAAAATTGTCTAACGGGCCTCAACGTGTTGGCTTCGGCCCCACGCACGCCTTCCAAAGGTCCGGGACTCTGTAGTCCCGAGATTATGGTATGACAAACATAATAATAATAATAAATACACCCAACAGTCACACACATAGCCCTAACCCCACACTAGGTTAACCTGTATCGTGGGTATCAGGAACTACGAGGGACTTGTGGTCCCACAACACCCAGAACCGAAACAAACATTAAATGTTTGTCCCGGTGCGGGAATCGAACCCACGGCCTCACGCTTCACAACCGGCTACTCACCAACTGCGCCACGGAGGTTAAGGTAAATTTATTACAATACTTTACGAGACGAAATCGGATACTATGTGTGTTCAGTTACTGCGGTCGCCAGCTAATATAAAATGTCATCTAAAACCTGGGATAAACGAAAATAATTTAAACACACAGGTGACACGTACGCATCTACATTTTTAAAGATTTACAATCTCAAAGTGATTGATCTCGATAGTGATATATAGAACAATAAATTACACCAAATAGTAGCGCACGTTTCGGATGTCACGTCAGAATGGCGGGTTTTAACGCAAAACCTTCTCGTGATGTGGGTGAACCGTCTCGTGATGTGTGGGTGAACCGTCTCGATCAACAATGAGAACACGAATTTAATATAAGCCACGATTGATAACTTAGTATCTGGCAACAATCTTGGCGCCTGGGTAATCTGCCATTGCCTACTATTTGAAATATAAATGTGAATACACGATAGATATTTTTCAATAGAACTTGTTAATAGCGTAAACAAACATTTTCTCACCATGAGATTGCATAGTACATGAACGGTTTTAATTCATAAATCGATTTATCCTGAACTGTAAATATATCTTAAGAAAACCTTTGTCATTCTTTAAAATATCAGATGTTTAACACATTAGGTATGCTTATTGAATTTTTTTATTGAAAAATATGTTACAAATTCGGACAGCTCTGTACTTCCATGTTATTGATAGACACCAGAGACGATATATAATTGGTTATTCCCACAGATATAAATAAATCTAAACAGACATCGCAAGTATTGTACGAAACCAAGCGTGTTACATTTTTAGTACCCGTTGTAACGTCACTAAAACAGTTTAGCTATGAGAAACTTTTGGGACCACTAAAGGAGTTTTACGACACGCACCGCTAGAGTGCGCAGGTCATACTTCGTCTGGAGACGCAAAGTAGGTACACTTGCGATGTCTATTTAGATACATATTTATCTGTTATTACTAAGCATAATATAATAAATACATATAGACCGTTCAAGTATGAAGGACGAACGTCTGACAATACACAATAAATATTAGAATATGTTCGTCTAAACTAAACAATTACAAGTAATAAAGATAAATGTTTCTTTCGATGCGCTTTATATTATTCTATTATATTGCTGTCTTAATTATTCTTTCCTCAAAATGCTGTCTGGTCACACACATACATACATACGCACTCACGCCTGTAATCCCCGAAGGGGTAGGCAGAGGTGTGACCAGTACACCCATATTTCGCCGAACTTATCTCCTTCCCATGATTTGATAGGGAGCGAGCCTTTCGCCATACGGGGCACAATTCCAGACTCCGATCTGACACTGACCATTTCGTAATAGAAAAACCCAATATCACTTTTTTTTATTGCAAAACGAGCCAGTGGGTCACTTGATGGTAAGTGATTTCCACCGCCCATGTACGCCCACAATACTAGAAGAATCATGGGCGCGGTTCCGACCATATAGGAAAGGGATTAAGGGATTGGGATTTGGGCCTCCGGATATCTCACTCACCGTACGAGCAAGAAAACTGGCGTAAAGTAGCAAGCTGCTACTTTACGCCAGTTTTCTTGCGAGACAGTGGTAACGACCCGGACGAGCCGGCCCATTCATGCTGTAGACAAAACTGTCTACAGCTTGGCTCTACCACTCATAAAACACTCTTTTACCGGACTCGGGGATCGAACCTGAGACCTCAGCGTCAGCCTGTCATAACGAGGCTATGAAGTATGGATATGCGTCCTTAATGGAAGACCCTATATTTCACAAGACACAACACAGAATACAAACTTCTTTCAACTCCAATATATTCGATTCGATATATTGCAATATATCATAACCCACTTCGACAATATTGATAGTAAGTTACTTGAAGTACGAAATACATAAAATTTTCATCACGTATACCAGCAACTACGCTAAAAACGTCACGTGTAAGTAGAAAGGCTTGTATTCACTACATAAGGAGAGGACCGCGTAAAACCCTCCCGGGGGAATGACAATCCACTCATAGTAAATATTAAGCCCGTAATACACATGCTTGTAGCTTTTTTTTTGTATCAGAGGCCAGAAAACGGTCAACTGGTGACAAGTGATCCCCATCGCCCATGAACACTCAGTATACCACGTAGTACCATATATATGAGTGGTAGAGCCACGCTGTAGACAGTTTGCGTGGCGAGTAGCCGGCTGAGGCCACGGCGGAGGCCGTGGGTTCGATTACCACACCGAGACAAATTGTTGTGCAATACACATATATTTGTCTCGGGTCTGGGTGTTGTGGGACCGCAAGTCCCTCGTAGTTCCTGATATCCACGATACAGGTTAACCTAGTGTGGGGTCAGGACTATGTGTGCGACTTTTGGGTGTATTTATTTATTTATCTAATACCTTGTGTTCATCGGTTACAATGAAATGAAATGAAATGAAATGAAATGAAATAGTTTTATTCATCATGTAGGCAATTAAAATAGCGCTTATGACAAGTCAGTACAAAATAAAGAAACTTATGTAAGTACAGAAATCATATCAGCTAATATATACATAACATACATAGCATCGTCAAAATACACTGGGCAACTATAAAGTTTACAATATTTTTATATTAGTCCAGGATTGTTAAGTATTATTATTATTATTGTTATTTTTTCTCTGTTTTAAAGGTCGATATGGACCATAGGCATTACCGAAACGGCACGTGGTTTAAAACTACCACCGGATCCAAAACGACCCAACCTGAGAAGACCCGGCGAAACAAACTCAGTGGGCTTACTTTACCACTGGATTTTACGCGGCGCGACCCAGTCCTGAGAAGATCCAGCTAGTCAAACTCAGTGGGCTTGTTTTTGGTCCGATTTATCATACCAAAATAAATTAGGGAAATAAAAAGTCCTATTTTTATTTTAAGGTGATTGATACGGACCATGTGTACCTCTAAATTGTTGTTTTAAAACTGCCACCGGATCCAAACGCGACCCTGTCTGAGAAGACCCGGCGAAACAAACTCAGTGGGCTTGTTTTTGGTCCAATTTCTATAATCTCAACAATAATGACTTGTCAATTTAAAATTGCCAATTTTTATTTTACGTGATCGGTCGTCTTTTTTATTTGGTATTTAAATTTTATTGATACATTTATTTAATATATTGTTTTAGTGTAGGTATTTAATATTATTGTGCAATTTATTTATATCGTACTTACTTGAACATATCATATATTATTTACATTTATTAAATTAAATTAAATTAAATTATTCCCTACATTGTCTACAAGCTACAGGGCCCCAGGAGGTCACAGTATGCAAGGAGGAACCGAACGCCAAACATCTCTATCCTCTAGATATTGCTTAACATTATAATAGCCCCTAGTCATAAGCACACGTTTAATGTGTGCTTTGAACATTTTTTCGGGCATATCGATCACACTATTTGGGAGCTTGTTATAAAATTTAACGCTGTTACCCATAAATGACTTTTTAGTCTTAACTATTCTAAAAGCGGGTACTACGAGTTTATTTTTGTTTCTTGTATTAATATTATGAACGTCACTATTTTTACAAAATTTACAAAGATTTTTACGAACATACATAATATTTTGATAGATGTATTCAGACGGCACAGTCAGTATATTACCTTCCTTAAATACAGATCGTAAGGAATCGCGGCTACCCAGGTCATAAATAGCACGAACTGCTCTTTTTTGTAGTATAAATATAGTGTCTATATCAGCAGCTGATCCCCACAATAGAATGCCGTAGGACACAATACTGTGAAAGTATGCGAAATATACTAACCTAGCCGTTGAAACATCAGTCAAGCGTCTAATTTTCCGGACAGCAAAAGCTGCAGCACTAAGTTTACCAGATAATCTTTCTATTTGTGGATCCCATTGCAATTTACTGTCTAAAGTGATTCCTAAGAAAACTGATGAGGAGACTAGATCCAATGTTTCTCCGTTTAATTCTATGCGTGAATTTACTTTTGCAACATTTGGTAATGCAAATCGAATACATTTTGTCTTCCCTGCATTTAACAAAAGGTTATTTGCAGAGAACCAATTTAAGATTAAATTAAGAATATTGTTGGGTGTAACCAGATCTTCCTCCTTACGGTTTACTTTAAATATTAACGACGTGTCGTCAGCAAACAACACTATGTCTGTCATTTTTTCTACCATGTAAGGGAGATCATTTAAATAAACTAAGAATAGAAAAGGGCCCAGAATGGAACCCTGTGGAACCCCTATTTTGACTGAAGATCCTACTGAAGTGACACCGTCAATATATACCCTTTGTTCCCGACCTGATAAGTAGGATATTACAAGATCAAGTGATGTGCCACAAATTCCGTAATATTTGAGTTTAGCAATAAGGGTTTGGTGGTCGACACAGTCAAATGCCTTGGAGAGATCACAGAACACCCCTAGAGCATCCTGCGATCCCTCCCAGGCCTCCAACACAGATGTCATTAAAGCTGATCCAGCATCTTGAGTAGACCGATTTTTTGTAAACCCAAATTGATTCTTATGTAATATCCTATTTCTATCAAAATGCGCCAGCATTTGGTCCAGCATGATTTTTTCAAAAACCTTACTAAGAGCTGGTAATATAGATATAGGTCTATAATTTGAGGCGCTGTTTACACTGCCCTTCTTAAAAATTGGCACAATTTTGCTTATTTTCATTAAATCGGGAAAAATACCGTCACTCACACAAGAATTAAAAATATCTGCCAATATGGGAGCAATATTTACTATAATAGCTTCTATAGCTTTAGCAGATAGCCCCCATAAATCTTCAGTACCTTTTATTTTATGTTTCTTAAATGCTTTGATTATTTCACTATGAGATACCATGACAAAGTTAAAATTTGGCATATTTCGTTTAACATTTTCAATTAATAAAGATTTTGCTAAAGTCGCTGATGACTGCAACCATTTTGTTGTCTCTATAGGTATGTTAGTGAAGAAGTTCTCTAAATAATTGGCAACAGAGAGCTTATCTGAAACTAGTTCGTCATTTACATTTAAAGCTATCGAGTTGTCACATAATCTATTTTTACCAGTTTCAGTATTAATTATTTGCCAGGTAGTTTTTATTTTATTATTTGATTGTCTTAACTTTTCACTAATATGTGCGGCTTTAGCATGCCTACATACTTTTTTAAATATTTTAGAATAATTCTTAACGTAGTTAGAAAAATTGACATCAGGTGTATAGGACCTTCTGTCGTACAAGTCATATAAAACATCTCTACTACGCCGTATGCCTTTAGTAGCCCAAGCTGCAAAGCTAATTTTAGGGGTATATTTTAATATTTTTGGTTTACAAGTTTTATTAAATTCATTGCAAATGTTACTAAATAAGGCATTATACATATCATTAGGACTGGCAGAATCTGGGGTAAAAGAATACAAAAATGAATTTAAATTATTACTAAATTTCTGTAAATTGGTTTTTGACAGAGGCCTTAATGTAATGGGTTTATGTTTATTACATACATTTTTATTAAGTTTGACCATCTGACATTTATGATCTGACCGAACACCTGTTGTTACACACCTATCTTTTATATTAAAATTTGATAATATATTGTCAATGCATGTTGCCGACGCACATGTAATTCTAGTTGGCTCAGTAAACAAACAATTGAAATTAAATGAGCCAAATAATGATATAAATTTACATTTGTCTGGAGAATCAACCAGAGTATTAACATTAAAGTCACCGCACACTATAATTTTTTTATCATTTTTAAATTTCTTAAGAATATCCTCCATTATAGAAATAAAACTTAATAGATTAGATGAAGGAGGTCTATATACGCATAATATAATGTATAAGTCGGCTTCTGCACATGCGACCTCACATACTCGTTCAACAGAAAGGTGAGAGATGTCCTTTCTTTCCTTAAATGTAATATTATCTCGTACTAATATTAGCGATCCCCCACCCTCTGCTGACACCCTATTGAACGAGCTGGCGACCCTGAAGCCATTGACATTAAAATGCATATGGTGCGCCTTCAACCAGGTTTCTGTAAAACACAAGATATCAATTTCAAATTTGTTATTAAAAAGTTCTATTTCTAAAATTTTGCCAGAGAAGCGATTTATATTCTGATGAGATAAAACTAGGTAATTTTTACACTTCTCTGTTGTCATATTTAATTGTTTAAATTATTCACCACATTTATCTTAGTAATACTACTAACAGTGGTGGTCAATGAAGTATCTGTCATACTACTTATGACAGTGTTAAAACAATAAGCTACTGATGTAGCAATCAGATGCAAAAATCGTTTTGGTAGATACAATGTATCCCTTGTCAATTGACATTTGCCAATAAATATATTGGTGTCAAAATAAATAAACTTATGACTATGGTGACTTACTAGAAACTGCATGTGTCTATTCAACTCATATAGATGATTATTAACCCTATCAGACACATTGTCTAAATATGGGAAGGCACACAATATAATCCTAGGACAGGTTAAGTCCAACATGGACTTAAAACTGTCTGTTATGTCTCTTTTTCTTAAACTTAGACCATTTCCTACAAGCAAAGTTATGCATGAATTTTCAGTACATTTGTCTTGTTTTAATTGTTCAACTATTTTTGTATAGCTCAACCCTGGCAAACAATTATTTATTATTGAGTGATTAACACTTTTTTTAACCAAAATGCCAATCCCCTTGCCAACATTGTCTGAGTATATTATTGACTTATATTTAATAGTTTTATTGACACTTGTAGTATCTTGACTAGGAGGTATATTTACATTTACATGCTCCCTTGGGGACTCACATGCATTATTAACTAATATGGAGTCTACACCAGAGGATAAAATATTACTTAAATTTACTGACCGACTGACAATGTCAACTTCATTTCTTTTTACTATTTTATCATTATAAAAGCTTTTAGTTTGATTTTCATCACATATTCTAATTAAATCCTGAATTTCATTTTGTGATGATATATACTTATTGTATGTCATACTTAACGATTCCTCCAAAGTTTTTATCTCAGAGAGTAAGCGTTGAGTGTCAATTTTATAGATATTTTTGCTATCCTCCATTTTTATCTCATAATTTTCTAGCTTTGATACTAGTGCCCTACGTTGCTTCCTTAATTCTAGATTATTTTTACAACAGTTTTGTTTAATTTTTAGTTTTTTAAGTTTCTTAATAAGCCTATTTATTTTTATGTACTTTTTAATTTTTTTGTGACTCAATCTTTGAATATTTGACTGGCAGGTATGTGAGTCATCTCCTGTTAAGTCAATAGTTAAGCTAGACTTTACTGGAATATGCTCCGAGCCACACTCAACTAGTTCATCATAAAGGCTTTGATTTACTATGGCCCGGGAGCATTCCTTTTCATATTCTAAATTTATGAGTTTTTCATTAGCTATATTTAATTCATGCTCTAAGTCTCTAACTTTATAAAGGGATTCCTCGTATAATGAGCTGCATAGATGAAATGATTCTGTCACCGCTTGGAGTTTGTTTCGTTCATCAGCGAGTATCAAAAAGTCTTGGTGGAGTTGAGCAAGTTCTCTTTTGAGTAATGAGTTTTTGTTGACAATATTTTTCACTTCATCCTCGCTCTCCTCTCGCTCTTGCAGCAGCTGTTGGCATTGTTCTTTGAATGCTTTAAGTTCGTTCAGTGCCTTTGTCAGTTTTAACTCAGCATCCTGAGCTGCACCTTTACGGGTCTGCATTTTTGAGTTTAGCTTGGATGAGCTGAAAAATATGGGGGAATGGGCAATAAACAATGAAAAGGAAAAATTATATGATAATTGGATAAGATAGATAGAAAGATTAGATATTAGATAGATAAATCAGATAAATTAGATAAGACTAAAAAGATGATTACTACAATATTACATGGGGGTAGTTTACTACTGATGTAAGTATAAGAAAGTGAACTTAAATTAAATAAATATATAGGTTAAGTTTATATATACTATTTAGGTGTACCTAATGTGCAGTAAATGTGATGTGTTTCCAGTGTACTGAGACTGGGGCAAATAAAATTCGTCGTCAGTTTTACTTCCACTTGTTTATGTCAAGCAAAACGAGACAATAACGTTGCCAATGTGTAATGGACGTTGTTCACAAAAGTGAAACGATGTATAGTATAATGTGGTGTGTGTTAAGGTAACAATACTAATTAATGCAATGTAAATAGTTAAATTGTATCACCTGAAAAACTCTTAAAGACGAGGTCTCCGGCATTCAGGTCACGTGCCGCGCAACTGCAGCTGTTATATTTTACTCATATGAAATATCTACGCCATTCATAGTCTAATGGACTGAGGAGTTACGAGCAATAAGAGCTCAAAGGTTCAATTCCGTAACTCGTCTAGTGTTATTGTTATTTTTTTATTAGTGTAGTATTTAATTTAATTCTGACGATTTTTCATACAACCTGCAGAGTGTAAATAAATGGAGAGGGTATTGTGACTGCCTCGGTGGCGCAGTTGTAATCCGTACGCGGTGTGACTGCTGTGCCGAGGCCCCGGTTCGATCCCGGGTAGGGCAATAATAATATTGTTTTATTCGAATTGTGTTCGGTATGAAGTTCACCCACTATCACATCGTGAGACGGAAATAAGCTCGGCGAAATGTGGGTACAGTACAGATTACATCTGCCTACCCTTTGGAGATTTTAACCATGAGTGCGCATACTATTTTTACGAATTATCTAGATTTTATAGTATTGTCAAATTAAATCTGTGTTTCGAGATCAAAGAGGTTAAAATACACATGTCTTAAAACCATTATAATAAATTAGCTATGTATATAACATAAAAAAAAATACTAAATAAACATTATATTACAATTATTAAATTAAATAAAAAATTAAATATTCAGTATGTATTAAGTTTGTTTACAATCTACACTGCTTGTAAAAAATATATTAGTAATATGGACATCAGAATATTCACGCAGACGTAGTCGTGTGAAAAACCCAATCTACACTAATATTATAAAGAGGAAATATTTGTGTTTTTGTATGTAATGAATAAACTTAAAAACTACTGGACCTATTTCAAAAACTCTTTTTCCGTTAAAAAGCTACATTATCACTGAGTACCATAGGCTACTTTTTATCCCGGAAAAGGCCGTTCACGCGGGCGGAGTCGCGTGCAAACCCCGTACTTAATAAAACTAATAAAGTACCCGGAAGCAATATTCATTAAAACGAACTACACATCAACTATGAAAGTGCACAGCAATCGGCGGATGGGACGGAACGAGCTCACAAAATGTTATTGCGGAACGAACTTTGTTCGGTAATTTCGTGGCAGACGACAAGGGGCGGTTCACGCCAGGCGGCGCGGCGGCAATTCCTTGACAACATGTTACGTAAACGATGCCACCTCCATCACACAGTTTTAATTCGCATTCCGAGACATTAATTAAATTCCGTGAAACTATACGAATCTTTTCGCTTGTGTAACTATTTTGTACCGCTTTGAAGTAAGGTTTTATACCCAACTTCCTATAGATTTTAAAGTTTATTGAATTTTGGTAGTTTTATTGGACTTTGCTCGGGGCAAAAACAAATTAAAACTTTTTCGGTAATGTTTTTATCAATAATAACTACATAATTAAGCCGTAGGCCAAATGTGAGTTAAACTCGAGAACTAAGGGTTCCGTACTACCCTTATTTCTTTTTGTTTTTAATTGACTTCAACAAAAAAGGAGGAGGTTCTAATTTAGCATGTTGTTTTATTTTTGCTTTTTTATGTATGTACATCGGCTTTTCGCCAATATTTTCCCCGTGTAATATACTTAATACAAAAAGCCGTTCATGCGGGCGACCCCGGGAGTCAAAGCTGGTATTTCATATAAAGGAACAAACAAAGAAAGTAATATTATTTTTCATATCCTATTCATTTCCCTGTAAAACTTTCCTTCTCATTACAGACCGGAGATGGTAATATCCGTATTCCAGGCCTTCTGTACCTAAGTTTGTTTTGAAGTAGTTAAGGGCAACCTTACCTAGATAACATGTCACACATCAAATTATTTATCAAATTCATTTGACGATAAATATGCCAAAATATTTGATCAAATATTATAACATCATAAACATTCTTTGATCAAAAAGATATTGGGCAAAAGTATTTGACATGGCATACCACTCCTAAGACCACCAATATCCGAAGAATTTTCGGGAAGGGAACTGCTATACTTACGTACTCAGTTATCGATAATAGTGTTGTCCCACAATATCGATATTATCAGTGTACGTTGTGTGTAGAGTAATAAGTTGGAATCTGGGCACCGCGGCACGGCGAATGCACAATACATCCATACATCCAAATATACGCACACCACGCAGCGTATCAGGTGCAACTGTGTTTTAATTGAAGTAAACTGATTATATCTCCGTGGTGCAGTGGGCGAGCAGCCGGCTGCGAAACGAGAGGCCGTGGGTTCGATTCCCCCATCGAGACAAATATTTGTGTGATCCACAATTTGTTTCGGGTCTGGGTGTTGTAGGACTGCAAGTCTTTTGTAGTTCCTGGTACCCAAAATACAGGATAACCTAGTGTGGGGCCAGGACTATGTGTGACTGTTTGATGTATTTATTTATTTTATTGGGCCGCCCGCGGGATTGTGCCCCTGATACGATTTGGTACATGCATCTGCAAACCCGCAAACCACCTTAAGCGACATTCCTGAAGATTGTCAGCCACGTCGTGGCAGACTCAAAAGCTGCCCCAGATGTATGTACTTGTTACGTATACGATCTAATCATGTTACACATGCACATCCATCGCAACATTTTCATCTCCACGACGTGGATCTCCTTAATAATAACAGCTACCTGTACGATGCTAGAAAAATATTGGCGATTATCTCATAAAAAGCGATTAAAAAGGAATATTTTACTCCGGTTCGCTAAAAAAGGAATATAAATTTGATAATGAGAAGCTGCCAGCAATAAATTAAGGACTCAAGAAACTTTACTACCTTTATCTTGCGATATATCTTTTGAACGGTCTTCAAGCGAATCGAGTTTAGAATAATCATTTATAATTCTTTAATGATCTTATTTTCTTACATAATCCAACTCGTTACGTATCATAAACTCACACCTGTATCCCCGAAGGCATAAGCAGATGTGCCACTAGTGCTGTTCCCACGGTACGCCGAGCTTATGTCCCATGATGTGATAGAAGAGCGAGCCTATGCCAATCTATTACAATCAAGCCAATTTCCAATTTCTGATGTACTTATGATTTTTTTGAATCAAAAACTCAAACATGTTAAATAGTTATCACAAGGTGGTAGGCTCCTCGTATGTGAGAAATCGTTATATATATAATTCAAAGTTCTGAGTGGTGTTGCTTCTGTTTATGGCTAGGCGTGGCGCTTACCATCAGGCGAATGAGCTGTTTCGTCATTCAGGCTAATATAAAAAAAGTTAACATAGATTTAGCAGAGCCACAAAGCTCAAGTTAGCCCATTGCAGCTCGATTAAACATTCAACAGCTCGCGTCTGGAAGCATGACTTACAGCTTATATAATATTTATCCCTTACTTTAAAGAACTTCCGTGTGCAACCGCGTTGTGGCAACCGGCAACGACCTAGTTTGCTCTTAATACTAATGATATTTTAACCTGCGACGCAAAAAAGGCTTTTCGTACGTTTGATACCTTGTCTACGTGAGTCTGTCTGTCTATGGCACGAACCTCACACGTTTTTTTTTATTAGCCTGAATGACGAAACAGGTCATTCACCTGATGGTAAGCGCCGCGCCTGCCCATAAACAGAATCAATGCCACACAGAACTTTGAATTATAAAGCACTGAACTGCGCTCGTCACCCCGAGACATAAGTTCTTAAGTCTCATAATGCCCAGTAATTTTACTGGTTTCAATGTCCTTCAAATCGGAACACAACAGTGCTTACACACTATTGTTTGGCAGCAGAAATAGACAAAGCGGTGGTACCAACCCAGACGGCCTCTCGCATACCTTTGAAAACAGACTGGATAGCAAGCTCGTAGCTCCAACAGGTGGATCGCGGTAGAACCATCTCAAATTAATCAGATTTCAAACAAAAACACCGCATTCAGATCGATCTATTCATTAGCGTCGCGCCTACGCTACAATACCACAGACAAACAAAGGTGGACCCTCAATTTATAACACCCCTCTTTTTGTCTGAGGTTAATAATCGTTCATTACATTATTATTTCAAAAATCGAAATATTACGTGACATACCACATAACCTTTCATTCATACTTTGCTTTCATACCTTAAAAATATACGCTTCTAAAAATACATCAAAATATTACCTATGAATAGACAATATATAATTATAGATAACCCATACTAATATTATAAAGGCGAAAGTAACTCTGTCCGTCTATTACGTTTACACGGCTAAATGGCTGAACGGATTTTAGTGAAGTTTTGTAAGGATTTAAGTTATAACCTGGATAAGGTCTTAGAGTACTTTTTGTCTGGGAACAATACATTTCACGCGAGTGAAGCCGCGAGCAAAAGTTTATTAATAAATTCAGTACAACTTAGTGTATCAACGAATATACTTTCTGTAATATAATATTTCTTCATGGGCAATATTCAAATATACTGAAATTTGAATTTACTGCTGGCTAGGTGGCATTAATATGGCTTAACTAACGCGTAAACATTTCAAATATACATTATTGTGGTCAAATATTACATATAATTATACATTTATAAGTGGTAGAGTCACAAGTAGACACTGTAGACAATCTTGTATACAGAATGAATACTACAGGGTTGTTACCGTAGACTCGTTACCACTGTCTCACAGAAAACCGGCGTAAAGTAGCAGCTTGCTGCTGCGTTTCGTACGGTGAGTGATATATCCGGAGGCTCAAATCCCCTCCCCTTCGCAATCCCTTAATTATCCCTTTCTTTTAATGTCGGCTACGCGCCCATGACTCTTGGTATTGTGGGTGTACAATGGCGGTGGTGATCACTTACCATCAGGTGCCCCACATGCTCGTTTGTCGGCCTATTCAATAACAAAAATCAATCCTCAGAGACAATCAGATACCTACCTATCGTCTAAGAGCCTATCAAGTGTCACATAATAAAACCACATGGCACAAGTTCCGCGCCGGTTCCCCTACAAGAGGCACTGTAGGCCTCGCAAGCACCCTCGTGTCGCGGCGATGACACTCGTCGAACCCACTCCACGTGCAAGTGTGATTCCTTGCGTTCTGCTCTATCCACACTTTCATGCAGGGGATTAACTTTATTAACCGACTTCCAAAAAAGGAGGAGGTTCTCAATTCAGCGCGTTTTTTATTTGCTTTTTTTTATGTATGTACATAGATTTCTCTGCCAATAGTGGACTGCTTTTGTAGGAAAAAAAAATCACTCGATAGAGTTTAGCTGCGATGTGGTCCCATATAAATTTGGTTAAGATCTGATGACGGAGTACGGAGAAAAAAAATAAAACACAACAGTACACTCGTCGCGATTGTGTTATTGTATTGGAGTTTACATGCTATTGCTGTACATTGAAGTCGGTTTCTAAGTTTTGTTAAACGTTATAGTTATTTTATAATTATGACAAAAGGAATTACAATTGGGAATGGAAGAAGGGTTTAGTGCTCCGGAAATCGCACACATCATTAGAAACGCAGTAGCAAACGCGACACAGTGATGCCCCAGTCGAGCCAGCTGGCCCATTCGTGCTGCAGACAATACAGTCTACAGATTTGCTCTACCACTTACAAAATTTATGTAGCCACTTCGTTTCCCACGTAGTTTTCACATGTATATACACTCAACAGTCACACACATAGTCCTGACGCCACACTAGGTTAACCTGTATCGTGGGTATTAGGAACTATGAGGGATTAGCGGTCCTACAACACTCAGATCCGAAACAAACACTTGTGGATCACACAAACATTTGTCTCGGTGTGGGAATCGAACCCACGGCCTCTCGCTTTGCAGCCGGCTACTCACCCACCGCGCCACGGAGGCTGTTACACGTGTCACGTGTACGTACCCTGTAGCTTTCGACATAATTAATAGAGAGGAACATCGTGGAGTAGGTCGGTAGGATGGTCTAGGTCAGGGGTCGGCATGTAGTTTTAGGTGGGGTCCCGGATACTGTGGGACAATTTTAACGAGGTCCAGAAAAAAAACAACTCATAATAATTAAGTGTTACCTATTAAATGTATTGTTTCAAATAAAATTCTGAATTATAAAAGACAAGACCTAAAATGAATGTGAGAAACTGCACCGACGGTCTTGAGCCAGTTTTTTATAGTTTTGTTCTCGAGAAGAACAGCAAATTCGAAGTGTGTCTTCTAGGTGGGCGTCCGTTAATCCTAAACCTAGACTCTAGGTCGACGAGCAAAACGGTTTTCTCTTTAAAAAAAATAGCCACTTCGTTACCAAATTACCTTTAGGTACTGTGAAGTAGCTCTACCAAGCCACTATAATGAATAACATAAATACAAAAATGTGTAAAGTTTTAATGGATGCGGGCGCGGGCGTGCGTCGCGTCGCACGTAGGGTTGTCAGGTGTCCGACTGTAGCCATAACATAACGTAACATGTTTGGCTTTTTACGACCGTGACCGGCCAAATATTTACGTGTCCGGCTTTTGTTAGACTTTTGGGTATGATAGATATATAACTGATTTATTAGTAAACTAGCTTTTGCTCGCGGATCCACCCACGTGAATGACCTTTTTCAGGATAAAAAGCTTAATTCCTAATCCAGGTCATGGTCCTGTTTGCCAAATTTGATCCAAAACCGTTCACCTGTTAAGACGTGATTGACTAACAAAGATCTAAATTCACAAACTCACAAACGTCCAAATTTTCACATTTATAATAGTAGTAGGATATAAATTAATAAACATCTTTAATACAAACCTAACCTTCTTTTTTATTATAAAAGTGATGTCCGACTTTAAAATGTATGTTTTGCCTTTCAAAAAAGTTATATCCGGCTTTTAAGTTAAAATGTCCAGCCTAATACAGCGTCGAGTCCTGCCTTTTTTATTTTAGGGCCTGACATCCCTAGTCGCATGGCCCCGAATTCCGACTCGAGCGTATTTGCAAAACAAAACCGGTAACATCAAACGCGCACATTCACGTTAAGGAAAACGTTTGCGTTTCAAAACCCGTATTTATTTAGAATTTAGACCTTTCTCACACGAATCATGTGCTAGTTTAAAATGTTCCGTTTGAATTATTATACCGTAAGTGTTATGAGTTACAAGCTTTTTTTTATTATTAGCATGAATGACGAGTCCAGCTGATCGCACGCCTGATGGTAAGCGCCACGCCTGCTCATAAACAGAAGCAACACCACACAGAACTTTAAATAACAAAGCACTACATGACTGCGACTGCATTCGTCACCCCGAGACATAAGGTGTTAAGTCTCATAATGCCCAGTAATTTCACTGACTTCAATGTCCTTCAAACCGGAACACAACAGTGCTTACACACTGTTGCTTGGCGGCAGAAATAGACAAAGCGGTGGTACCAACCTAGCCGGCCTCTCGCATACGAGGGACCTACCACCTTGTAAAAGTTGTAACTTGGTTAATATCATTCAGATTGTAACAAGCTATGTTGACAACAGCGACAGCTCAGTGGGAAGTGGTACGGACCACCGAGACGAGAGTCGCAGGTTTGAAACCGAACCCACCAACGTACACCTCTGACTTTTCTAAATTACGCGTACATTTATTGTTAATTATCGCTTGTTTTAACGATGAAGGAAACATTGAGTAAACCTGCATAGCTTAGAAGTTTTTCATAAGAATTTCATAAGAAGTTATGTGAAGTGTGCCAACCTGTGTTAGACTAGCATGGTAGACTAAGGCATAACCCACTCATTCGCAGAGGAGGCCCATGCCCAGCAGTGGAACAGTATAATACAGGGCTGATATTATTATTACTAGATATATTATTAATAAAACAGATTGAATACCATTTGGTAATCGTAATCATTAGCTTAAAGCGGGTTCACACGATTCAATTTTAGTTGATCAAGAGACTTGAATCAACAAAAACTGTAAGGTTTTTGTTGATCAATTCCATTAAAAGTCTGTTCAGACGGTTCAATACACGTGATTCCGTAGTTGATCGATTAAAATCGAGCTGTGTATTAGAGACAACTTTGCAACGATATACCAATGTCGCGCAAAATTCCGAATGTCGGATCGGTCCGCGTAATCGCTTCATAAAGCGATGGCGTCATTCTGATCTTTATGAGCCTATCAAGTATTTACGTGATTGAGAGGATTTCTATTTTTAACCGACTTCAGAAAAGGTGGAGGTTTTCAATTCGGCGCGTTTTATTTTTATTTTTTTGCTTTTTTTCAATGTATGTACATCGATTTCTCCGCCAATTGTGGACCGATTTTGTTGGATAAAAAATTCACTCGATAGAGTTTAGCTGCGATGTGGCCCTATATAAATCTGATGACGGAATACGGAGGGAAAAAAACTCAACGGACAACAGTACACTCGTCGCGATTGTGTTATTGTATTGGAATTTACATGCTATTTCATGATAATGCATAATTTACATGCATGCTTGACGTCGGTTTCTAAGTTTTGTTAAACGTTATATTATAATATAAGCAGATTGTATGCTACGTAGCGGTGACAAAAAGGCGACAAAATATGTTGCAAGGATATTTTATCGTGAATTGTTTTGAATTGCATTTGACAAACAGATAGACCATGACCTGGATTAAGACATAGGCTTCGTTTTATCTTGGCAAAGGCCGTTCACGCGGGCGGAGCCGCGAGCAAAAACTAATTATAAATAAATAAATTACTGCGAGGATGGAAAAACAACACCTAATAATAATCGCCTATTAATAATAATAATAATTAAAGTATGTAAAGAATAGCCTTTAAAACAATAATATTTTAATAGAATTTACTACTACTAATATTAATTCGAAGTAGAAGCATTTAATTTTGAAGTGGCTCTTTTATTTATTGTATATACGCACTCACGCCTGTAATCCCCGATGGGGTAGGCAGAGGTAACCAGTACACCCACATTTCGCCGAGCGTATATCCGTCCCACAATGTGATAGGGGGCGAGCCAATCGCCATACCGGGCACAAATTCCAGACTCCGGGCTGATACTGAGCATTTCGTAATAGAAAAACCCAATACCACTTTACCCGACCCGGGGATCAAACCCGAGACCTCAGCGTTAGCCTTAATCGTAACGTACGCATTACAACTGCGCCACCGAAGCAGTCTTTAAAATAAATAATAACATTTTAATAGAACTTACTAGTACTAATATTTTGAAGTGACTCTTTTATTTATTCTATATAAGAATTTTTATTCTACAAAAAACTAATTTACTCCTTCATCTTAGTTATAGTAATTTGTACGCGAAATGTTATTATTATGTTCTATCCTATAACAACACGGTATATGTTTACGAAGTTCGTTGCTTCGTATCGTATTACAGCATAGAGTCCGAGAATCGAATCGAATATATACGTGTCGACAGCTAGTTAAAGGCAACATATTGTGTTACAGTACCTAATAATAGTAAATGTTATATGCTATATACATATTCTTATTCCTATTAAACTGGTGGTAGGTCCCTCGTTTGCGAGAGACCGGCTGGGTTGGTACCACCGCTTTGTCTATTTCTGCCGTCAAGCAACAGTGTGCAAGCACTGTTGTGTTCCGGTGTGAAGGACATTGAAGCCAGTGTAATTACTGGGCATTATGAGACTTAACACCTTATGTCTCGAGGTGACGAGCGCAGTCCAGTGTCATGCAGTGCTTTATTTAAAGTTTTGTGTGGCGTTGCTTCTGTTTATGAGCAGGCGTGGCGCTTACCATCAGGCGAGCGACCTGCTCGTCTCGTCAATCAATCTAATAAAAAAAAAAAAACTTTATGTTTATAGAAATGGATATCTCACTCAGCGTACAAAACGCTACAGCAACGTCGGTTCTCTGTGAGACAATAGCAACAACCCGGTTCATTCGTACTATAGACAACACTGACTACTGGTCAATTATATTTATATCAACTTAATGATAGATGGCTTTAATGTCACTAAACACGAAAACTCTATCCTTCTCCCTCTCTGATCCCCACCTTCAATAAACGTATCAATGCACGGACAGTGTATAATAAATTCCAGCTATGCAAATATTTTGTAGGGAACAAACTGCGTCAATCAACCATCGTTGATTGCTCGCCGCGCCGCGCCGTGCCGCATGCCACGTGTTTCATGACAATGTACAAATACCTCACGTTCTTGTTCCCACGTGCTCCCCTACGCTTAAACTGTTTGCTATTTCACAGACATGCTGCCTTATAAAAATTATGAATTGGAAAGTGGTGACGGGATTTGGTCCTCGTGAAATCTAACTCACCATATGCAAACGTGCTCTGTACGTGTCGAGTTTTTTTATTGTATAGACCGGCAAACGAGCAAGTGGGTCACCTGATGGTAAGTGATCTCCACCGCCCATGTACGCTCACAATACTAAAATAATCATGGACGCGTTGCCGACCTTAAAGGAAAGGGATAAGTAATGGATTGGGAAGGGGAGGGGAATTGGGTCTCCGGATTTCTCACTCACCGTACGAATCGCAACAGCAAGTTGCTACTTTACGCCGGTTTTCTGTGAGACAGTGGTAACGACCCGGACAAGCCGGCCCATTCATGCTGTAGAGAAAACTGTCTACAGCGTGACTCTACCACTCAGAAAGACAGCAGCAGCTTTTTTACAGCAGAGGCCGACAAATGAGCAAGTGTGTCACCTATGGGCTTAGCATATGCAACACGAGATAATTTTGTCGATTCGTTGTGTAATAAAAACCAGTTGTATCTGGTTATCTCTATATGTAAACACACCCAACAGTCACACACATAGTCCTGACCCACACTAGGTAAACCAGTATCGTGGGTATCAAGAACTACGAGGGACTTGCGGTCCCACAATACCCAGACCCGAGACAAATATTTGTGAATTAGGCAAACATTTGTCTAGGTGCGGGAATCGAAGCCACGGCCTCACGCTTCGCAACCGGCTACTCGCCCGCTGCGCCACGGAGGCTGTCATGTCTATCGAAACTAACATGGTTGCTTAACTTATTTCTTAGGTTTACGCGGATATTACACATTGAAATAAAATTAGTATATACGGACTTACGGGACTAAAATAAAAATTAAACCGCCATAAAATCCTTATATACTAGTTTTATTTCAATGGTTGCCTAAAATACTCGACTCATTGTGTCAAACAAAAGCAGAGATAACGTAGAGAAAAGAGTACTTTCAATCTCTCTGTGATATTTTGTTTACGTATTTTATAACATGGTGACGTAATTTTATCGAATGATGACACTTTTACGCGATATATTTTGTCGTGCACTAGATAAGTTGTGTTGCATATGCCAAGACCCTAATCATAAGTGATCTCTACCGTCCATTAAGATTCACAATACCAGACGAGTCATGAATGCCTTCCCGTTGAGTTAAAGAAAATTAATAGAGTTTGGAATGGGGAGGGATTTGGGCCTCCGGAAATATGTCACCGTATGAAACGTAACAGCAAGTTGTTACTTTAATTCTGTTTTTCTTGAGACACTGGTACTGCCGGGAGTGTTTTATTTTGAAGTCGGTTTCTAAATTTTGTGAAACGTTATTTTCTTTTCTTTGTCAATATAAAAAAAACTATCGTGTCAGTGGTTTTGAACCGACCCTGAAGTCTATACAACGAACACTCTCTATAACCAAAAATTGTATCCCGTGAGAATTGTTATAAACACTTTAGATTACATTAAATTTACAACATTTAGTTCAAAGAGTTTACTATTTTGGCCATGGCAACCATGCATAAGATCCTGTATTTCGAGTAAGATTGATAGGTTTGTAAATCAGCTTATATCTTAGACTCGGGACGCTATCTCCGTGACGAAATTGTGAAGTGTCGGAAAATCCGTTTATAGGTAATACGTACGACATTATCATATAGAATACTTTTTAACAGGAAATACAGGTGCCTATAGCCTGTAGCCTGTAGACTAATAAATAATTTATTTTTACACACGGTACTATCTACATGCTTTTTAACACATGTTACAGAAAGATTTGGCTTGTAGTCATTACAAGCGGCCGCCTGCTTGACGTCAACGCCTCTGGGGAAAATCACCCAAACCAGAAACAAATATTTGTGAATCACACAGATATTTTTGTCTCGGTGCGGGAATCGAAGCCGCGACCTTCTCGCACTCGCACTGAGACAAATGTTTGTGTGATCCACAAAAAATTGTTTCCGGTCTGGGTGTTGTGGGACCGCAAGTCCCTCGTAGTTCCTGATACCCGCAATACAGGTTAACCTAGTGTGGGGTCAGGACTATGTGTGTGACTATTGGGTGTATTTATTTATTTATTTATATTTTTTCCACCGAATCTCAAATAAAAACCTATAAGATTTTTTATCCCATTTCTGCGAAAACATTTCAACGAGCTGGAAATTACAGGTTGGAAATTACATCTTGTACTCTAAGATGTACAGTCAACACCAATAGTCGATAAACACAGCCGAACCAAAACCCCCTATACATCGTAAAATGTACACAAGTGGCTGAAATATCAATGTAAAAAGTCGAATTTAGAACACCACAGTAAAAAAAAAACTGAACTTAGCATAAGCTACAGTTACAACTATAGTTGCTGTGTTTTGAGGAAATATTATAATATATAATATGTTAATTTTGCAATATTACCACTTACTGACAATTAAAATTGAATTTGATTTTCAAATTCAATTCAATACGATAGTGTTGAGACACTTTCGACATGAGTCCGGTGTTCAGCGAATTTTGACCTTTTACGATTATCATACAATGTTGGCAATTAAGCGACTTTATATCTTACGATGTACATATATATGAGTATAATATTAGAAATCTGGGTTCGTTCAACGACTTTTGGTGTTAACCGTACCTATGAGTACTTTTACGCCGATATCATAAGAAAGATAATATCGGTCAGACAAAGTAAGTTACAATAAAGTTATTACTACTAAGTAAGTTGTAGTTAAGGTAGTACTTAGTCTTGTCATTCAAGTTAATAAAAAAGAAAGAGATAATACTCTTAACGCTTATTACACAATGCCCAAGTAAACGTTACTTATCTGACAACAAATGTCAAATTGGTACTTTACAAATTCTCTGTGTAGTGTGTGTTATCTGGCATTTACTTAACATACACGCACATTGTAAAGCAGACACCCACAAAGTACAAGGACTTAAAAAACCGTAGCTAGTAAATTGCTGACTTTTTCCGATTTTGTGGACAAGAACGATAGAATAATAGAAGACATGCATAAATACGCTTTAGCGAGAATAACAAAGTTCGCGGCGCAAACAAGTTCTGACAGGACTATGAGCGCGGACGCGGCAAAATGACACTTCGTCTCTCGCAGTGCAGCTCAGTGCACCGCACATATCCGTTTACAGCGTGAAACCACCCGAATTCAGTTTCGTTTTCGGCCGTAGTTTCGGCTGAATGGCAGCCGAAACTCATTTTTTTGCCGAAACTAGACCGTAATCGAAAGTTCGGTCGGACACTAGTCGGCAGTTTACGGATAAAAATCGATCACTGACAAAAATCGGTTCTTACCGTCTTAGTTTACGAGTACAACTGTCACTTACCTTGTGCCGCCGACTGGCTGCCACACGGCGTCCAGAGGTAGATGAGCAGCCTGTGGTTGCGCACCGCTGTCACCGCCTCCGACTTCTGTCCTGCCCTCCCATCCCTGTGGACAATAACATTTATCATAAAAATCATGTAATTATACAAATCATACATACATACGCACTCACGCCTGTAATCCCCAAAGGGTTAGGAAGAGGTGTAACCAGTACACCCACATTTCGCCGAGCGTATTTCCGTCCCTTATGTGATAGGGGGCGAGCCTATCGCCATACCGGGCACAAATTCCAGACTCCGGGCTAATACTGACAATATCGTAATAGAAAAACCCAATACCTACCACTTTACCCGACCCGGGGATCGAACCCGAGACCTCAGCGTTGACTTCAATCGTAACGCGTACGCATTACAACTGCGCCACCGAGGCAGTCAAAAGTTATACAAATCATTTAGTAAATTGTTGCTTTTTATAGCAAAGACCGGCAAACGAACAAGTGGGTCACCTGATAATAAGGGATCTCTACCACCTATGAACACACAAAATATCTGAATAATTATGTGTGCGTTACAGAGTAATGGAGATTGTAAATAGTAATTAAGGCATCCGGAAATGCACAATATAAAACACAACAGTAAGCTGTCACTTCGTCATATTTTTGTGAGACAGTGGTAACACCCCGGTACATTCTGTAGACGATGTCAACAGCGTGACTTAACAATATAAGTAATGCTTATCTAAGTAATTATGACAACCGTGACAAAAAGCCGAAACTACCGGTTAAGTGGAAAAAACAAATCCATCGGAATCAATGGCAAGCGTCACAGATCGATATCAAGGTTATTTATTTAGAACAAATGACATGGCTTGAATATTGATCAGTCCTTGATCAGTCACGTACTTTCTTTTATTAAACTATGGCTTCGCATTACTGTGCATTTCGCCAACGGCAAGTATATAATATATTTTCAAGTTTTCGTAAGGACGATAAAACACTGGTATGGCCGATTTTAAAGTCTTGGAGTTTTGGTGTAATTTCTTTCCATAATACGATGCTTCATAGACTATTTTCTGTAAGAGGATCGAACGACAAGATCAATCAAAACCTTTCCTCAAAAATCATCACTTATTTCGATGTTTCCATACAGTGTTCATCACAGTCAATGTTTATTGCACAAATCCACACCACATTTATACAACTAAAAACTTTAAACTATGTAATAGGATGTGTATGTTAAACGTCACGCCTGCCCATAAACAGAAGTAACGTCACACAGAAATCTGGGTTACGGAACACTGCATGCATGAACACTGAACTGCGCTCGTCATCTCGAGACATATGTTAAGTCTCTTAATGTCCAGTAATTTCACTGGCTTCAATGTCCTTCAAACCGAAACACAACAGTGCTTACACACTGTTGCTTGGCGGCATATCGACTTGATGAAGATGAATGTCCTTTGAGCCCATTTTTTATATTACAAGCAAAAGGATCCATAGTACAAATAAGGAAATTGATATTCTGTATATCATAACTAATTCAGAGTACATTTTAACGGAACACTGTTACGGGTTACCCAAATATTACGTTTCACAATATTCCATTCCAACAAATTAATAAAACAGGTTTATTACAATATTTGTTATAGCTGTAAGTAATTCATAACAAAGACCAGCGTTAAATACCATGCCACTGAATAGCGTGAATATCGAACTGTGAAAATTTAATAAACCAATATAATGAAATTTTTGCGTAAAATTGTTTCTCATTATGTGTGTAGAAAATTGTTTCTTCTCGATTGTTACATTACCTCGCGATTTTCACATTTTTCATAGAAAGTTCTCTTACGTATAACGAAGTTTCCGTAGTATCATTGGTCTTATACGCCGTATTAAACCGGGCAAGTGTGAGTCGGTCTAGCGGACCAAGGGTTCCATTATTCCGTACCGCCATAGTATAATCGTATATAATTATCAAAGAATTTAATGTATATGTACTACTAGACAAGCTGCGCGGTACATCGAAATTATACCACTAAGTTGCGGTCAATTGACCGTAACTCAATATTACCATCTCGCTTACTCTCAACTAGAACCCCTATCGCGCTCCCTGTTTGTGAGCTGTCAAACTCTCGCGACATTGGGTTGTGGTTTGTAAAGCAGTAACATTGTAAAAGTAACCAATAAACTATGAGTTAAAGTGATTACTGTCGTTTGGTATCTCTCTATTCTAAAAAAAAGTAACTGGCGCCGCCGCTGCCAAAAGCTTGTCACGCTATCTCCTCCGAAACCGCTGGTGGTATGGGGTCGCGACCGATACCAATCGATGCAGAATAATGTGGGGAAAAAAGTAAGATATGTCTCATATTCGTCGGACTTTAAGTTTTTTTTATTTTATGTTTTGTGGAAAAACATGGGTAACGCCCCTAGTTAATAAAATAATACTCGTACCGCGTAACTTCTAACATACCCAGCTATCACACGACAAAATTCAATCAGTCTAACGCATATTCAACCTTCACTTCTTTCACCTATTTGATTTTTATCTGTTATAGAAAATTACCACTTATACAATAAAATAAACGTCGATGTTAACCTTCGACCCGTACGTACAGATAAGACTAACTAGCATGTTTTTTTATCGTGGGGCAATATTTTAGAGATCCCTTACAGTTCCTGTAAGATCCGCAAAACCCTTCTTCTCTAAGTCCTTCACGACGAGCAATCGTCACGGGGTGCATCTTCAATTTGAAGTTTGGAGGTAATAACCTGTTCTATGCGATGCTGGATGACTCTTTCATGTCCTCATGGGTCCTTTTTCGTCTTTTTTTATTAGCTTGAATGACGAGCAGGTCGATCGCGTGATGGTCAGACGCCTGCCCATAAACAGAAGCAGAAGTAATACAATGTCCATATTATATTTTCCTTGGTCGATCGGCACTCATTTACTCGTTTTTGTCTTCCAATGTTTCTTAGGAAGGCACACAGAGGTCCGCTTTGTAATCTGATCAAAGGAAATATTACAGTATAACATACCGACCAGCAATATTTTGGGTCAAGCCTTCCCTAAACCAAACTGCTGGATCGTTGGCGTGTGTTCGAAACCCTCTATGCGCAGGTCCAACACGCGTTAGACCGGTGATGACTCCACGTGGTCACTCGGTTCACACACACATCGATTTAGTCGACTTATGAACACCAAGTTAACATGGATATAATAACAATAAATACTACCAAGAAACCGGGCAGCATGACTTCACCGACCTATATTAATCTCAATACGCACTATTGCACTCTGATATACTTTCGCATGCTGGCGAGGAGCGAATGTCCTTCACACTGATGTAATGCAAATTATTCATTCTTGTATCAACGTTTTTCTAAGGTGTAACCAGTACACCCACATTTCGCCGAGCGTATCTCCGTCCCATGATGTGATAGGGGGCGAACCTATCGCCATACCAGGCACAAATTCCAGACTCCGGGCTGTACTGAGCATTTCGTTACAGAAAAACCCACTTTACCCGACCCGGGGATCGAACCCGAGACCTCAGCGTTGGCCTCAATCGTAACGCGTATGCATTACAACTGCGCCACCGAGGCAGTCAGTTTTTCATATTCGTCCACACAAAATGGCTACAATTAAAACTATTAAGAAAGATATGCTATATTCTGACAAAAAAACATCATACCTAATAACCCGTAATAACATAATCATTATCATATCACCCCATATTATTGAAAATGGGCCACAAACAACAACAAAACGACATAAAAGTAATAAAAAAAAACCATTAAATAAAGTGAAAAACATTGCATTAATGTGTATACGAGAAAGAACGCTGCCGTGAACGTCCACGCCGCGCCGTACACGTTATAATCATAAATTATTTCAGAAGCTATGTTCATAACAATCCAAAACAAAGAACGATCAATGAATTTCACAAACACCCTAGAGCAGTCACGTCCTAACTCGCATCAACACTAATCCTATTCAGCTCAAATGTCATCTAAATTTCAAACTAAGCGAGCGACGTGGTAAAGTGCCGTGACTGAACGGCTTCGCTGCGTTTATTGGCATTGTCGCAATAAAAGAGTGGAACCTTTTAAGATAACATTACCCAGACACGATTGGTGCTTAATGTCAGTCAGTTAAAATGTAGAAGCACCTTCAGCTGAACGTGTTCGCGTGATAATTCTAATATCATGGTAGCGGTTGTACAGCAATTTTTTTGAACCCTACACACACACTACTACACAATATACGCATATCAAGCTGTAATAAAGCTGAGGACGAATGGAGAGAGAATTTGTAAGTGGTGGAGTCACGCTGTAGACCCTTGGCTCAGAGCTGGCTCAACCGGATTATTAAGAACACACTCACAGCAAACCAATCTGAAGTGACATTTGCGAAGTGACACCATACGCACATCACTCTATAGAGTGGCAGAGCCACGCTGTAGACAGTTCTGTCTACAGCATGAATGAGCCGGCTCGTCCGGGTCGTTACCACTGTCTCACAGAAAACTGGCGTAAAGTAGCAGCTTGCTGCTGCTTTTCGTACGGTGAGTGAGATATCCGGAGGCCCAAATTCCCCTCCCCTTCCCAATCCCTAACTTATTCCTTCCCTTTAAGGTCGGCACCGCGCCCATGATTATTTTAGTATTGTGGGCGTACATGGGCGGTGGAGATCACTTACCACCAGGTGACCCACTTGCTCGTTTGCCGGCCTATACAATAAAATAAAAAAAGAACTCACCATACGCAAACGCGACACGTTCAGAGCACGTTTGCATATGGTGAGTTAGATTTCCCGAGGACCAAATCCCGTCACCACTTTCCAATTCCCATTCCTTTCCTTAATGGATGCTTTGCTGACCTTTAATCATGGATGCATGATTCTTCTAGAATTATGATTATTAATGGGAGGTGGCGATCATTTACCATCAGGTGTGGAATAGCCTAAGTATCCTAGGCATGGATATTTGCTGCGATCTGAATCCAAGGAACCACATCGAGGGCGTAATATCCGCCACTTCACGCAAGGTCGGAATCCTGAACAAGGTGCGTAGGTTTTTTACTTCCGGTCAGCTTTACCGCTTATACAAAGCGCAGGCACGGCCGGGTGTGGAATACTGTTCGCACCTTTGGGACGGTTCCGGCAAGTACTTACTCGATGCCTTGGACGGATTGCAGCGACGGGCTGTTCGCATTGTGAATGATGCAGACGTTACTAAGAACTTAGAGCCGCTGCAATTGCGTAGGGACATTGCCTCACTTAGCTTTTTTTATCGTCTGTATCACCGTGAATGCTCTGAAGAGTTGTTTGACCTTATCCCATCCTCACCTTTCCTTAACAGAACCACGCGTGCTGGCTTACGGTACCACAGCTTCGTGGTCTCTTCCATCTCGGCTAGAACTAAAAAGTTCGCAAAATCTTACTTCTACCATCAAGCTGTGGAATAGTTTGGCGGCACACGTGTTCCCTCCTTCCTATAATATGGGGTCCTTTAAACGGAGTGTGAAGAAGCAATTAGGCAGGCCGGCATAATTTTGCCGACCTACGATAGACACATCGTCTGCCGTTGGTCGACAGTATTCTTGGATTACGCTGCACTTAACATCAGGTGTAGCGTAGTCACTTTGCCGAGCCAGTATAAAAAAAAAGGTGTCCCACTTGCTCGGTTGATGGTCTCCGTTATAAAACGGGAAGAAAATCACCAGAACTAACTACGGGAAACTAATGGAACAAAGCGAGGATACAAAGAAGGAAACATATTGAAGGACCCGAGAATTGATTTATACAACCAAATGAGAAGACGAGCAGGGCGCCCGCCTGGTGGAACATGCCTCACCTATCCATAAACAGTAGCAAATACATCCAGAAATGTGAGTAACAGAGCACTGCACTACGCTTGTTACCTAAAGATTTCAAATTCACAAGGTCCCCAGAAATTTCACTGGCTTCAATGTCTTTCAAACCGGGAGACACCACTGAATGCACCCTGTTTCTGGGTGGTACAAATATACAAACTTATAATTTCATGAACTTTAGTTGCCAAATTACTAATGGCTATCACGTCTTCAAGCTTTGAATAGTATTTGTCATCCTTTTACTGTTTTTTTTTTTATTAGATTGAATGACAAGACGAGCAGGTCGCTCGCCTGATGGTAAGCGCCACGCCTGCCCATAAACAGAAGCAACGCCACACAGAACTTTAAATAAAGCATGACACTGGACTGCGCTCGTCACCCCGAAACATAAGGTGTTAAGTCTCATAATGCCCAGTAATTACACTGGTTTCAATGTCCTTCACACCGAAACACAACAGTGCTTAGACATTGTTGCTTGGCGGCAGAAATAGACAAAGCGGTGGTACCAACCCAGCCGGTCTCTCGCAAACGAGGGACCTACCACCTTGTAGATTAATTATGCATTCTTTATTTCTGCATTATGTTTTTTATCATACTGATATTTCAGTGGTAGAAAAAGAATAACATTGTTTATGAAAAACCTCTTATCTAGTAGAGGCTTGCTTCATTTTACTCCCTATAGTTCTGTTGTTTGCTTTAGTAATCCAGTCCTTGCCTGCTGCTTTTCGGTATCGTTGATCCATCTTTCCATTATTCTTCCATTTTTCCTTTTTCTTGATGGTCCAGCCCAAACTGTCTACCTATTGTCATTCATATAACACGTAGTCTATTAGATACTCCTTGTTTCTAGTCAAAAAGCTTCTAGTCTAAATAAGTCAAGTCCCTCATTCCGAAATTCACCGCGTCGAAACTCCGAACATATCCAACATTATTGAAACTCAATAATCTCGCATTTCCAGCGAGGCGTACTGCGCGGTTTTGTTTCCTAAGAAATGGTATTCTGAGAGGAATCCTTTGTAAGTCTAAACAACAGAACAACAACGGCACAGGTACTTTTATAAAAAGGAAACTCCACCGACTTTTGTAAGTTTTCTTCCAAAGTGTTCTTTTGGGATTTCTCAAAAGTGTCTCAAGGTTGGGTTGGAATGGAGACTAAAATTATTATTATTATTATTTTAGGCAATAATAAAAAAAAATGGTAGTCTCAGCCCACGTGCCACGTGCCACGTGCCCACGTGTCGTGTACATAAAATTTTATGTGACCTCCATTCATGAGAATCCTCTTAAGGAGTTTAACGGTATGTGAAGTCTACCAACCCGCAATAGACCAGCGGCCTACTGGTCCACCACTAACCACTCACCACTCACTTATAAAGGAGAACCATGCTAAGCAGTTGAACAATAATATGTATAGGTATAATACAAGCCTTTTATTAAAGCGTTATATTTGGAGTATTAATAACAATAGTTTTTGTTGATACGTATATTTTTTCTTAGATTATATTTTATAGTATATTACTCGCGATAGCTCAGCAGGGAGTGATACGGACTGTTTAGAAGAAAGTCGCAGGTTCGTAACCAGCCCAAAGAGCATTCACCTCTGACTTTTCTAAGTTTTACAAGGTGGTAGGTCCCTCGTTTGCGAGAGACCGGCTGGGTTGGTACCACCGCTTTGTCTATTTCTGCCGCCAAGCAACAGTGTGTAAGCACTGTTGTGTTCCGGTGTGAAGGACATTGAAGCCAGTGTAATTACTGGGCATTATGAGACTTAACACCTTATGTCTCGGGGTGACGAGCGCAGTCCAGTGTCATGCAGTGCTTTATTTAAAGTTCTGTGTGGCGTTGCTTCTGTTTATGGGCAGGCGTGGCGCTTACCATCAGGCGAGCGACCTGCTCGTCTTGTCATTCAATCTAATAAAAAAATAAAAACACGTGTGTATTAATTGCTAATTATCGCTTGCTTTAACGGTGAAAGAAAACATCATGAGAAAACCTGCATACCTCAGAAACTCTCCTTAAGAATTTAGTAGGTATGTGAAGTCTGCCAACCCGCATTAGATCAGCGTGGACTATAATTATTATATTATAATGCTCAATTGAAAAACGTGAGATCGCGTCTCATTGCAATAGAAAAATAATAAAAATTTAGCATTAAAAATCTTAATTAACATTAAAGACCCTGGCCAGTGATGACACTGAATAGAGAATAATCTTGTAGGATTATGATTATGGATTTTATTACATTTTGAATATATGAATAAAATATACAATGAACGTCAGTCAAGTTAGTAACAGAAACGACCGCATCGCCATTTCTCAGAATAAGCTTAATATTAAAATTACATCAATACATTGTTTCAGTGAATCGCTGAACATTAAACTTCCTATAAACTGTGACTGTTTCTAATTTCGTTTATTTTCAAGTTTCTATAGCTGAGTAATAGTTAACAGAATTCAAACGGCTGGTAACATGAGACATGTAGTATGAGTATGATAAGCAATTATTCCAGAAACGGCAAAATACTGTTTAAAATAGAGTTAAAGTTTGTAAGTTTATGACTTTGTTTGCATTTATTTCGTTTAATCTCTGAAACTACTGTTAAAATGCGTGTGCCAGATCGCACCAGCGGTACAAATCCCGTGGATGGCTCAAAATCGCTGACGTATTAGAGGGAGACATGACCGCCAAATGATCTCACTACTGAGAATGATCATGGGCGCGTTTCCGCCTTAAGAGAAAGGGATTATTTGGGCTTCCGGATATAATATAATAATATATAACCGTACGAAACGCAGCAGCAAGCTACTACTTTATATCGGTTTTCTGTGAGACAGTGGTGTCGACCGGTCGGACGGTGGAGCCGACCCATTCATGCTGTAGACAAAATTGACTACAACGTGGCTCTACCACTCTACGTTCTACGTTCTGATTTGATCAAATAAACCTGGCAAGAAGTACGGTACGTACAGTGTACGCTATAAAAGATTATGCTTTCTTTTGTCATAACCTTCGAAAGATAACAAAATAGATTTCCATAGATTCTGATTGAAAGAAGGATTTTGCGGATCGCCAAGTTGATTTTTACCCAACATCTTATCGAATTATGTAGTCTATTCAAAGCCCGGCTAAGCGGCTTTGTCTAAAATAATCTGAATGCATCATCCTTCCTGATAGAAAGGTCGGGTGAGAGGAATTTCTATTCGTTACCGCGGCCTATTTTATATGATAAAGGCGTGCAGGGGTTATTTTTCATCGAACCGTGCCGGCTTACAGCGACTGCGGTGTTTCAATTTCGCGCCGGATTTTTTGGCAAAAAATCTCGAATTAAAGTAGCGTATTGATTGAATGGGAAAAATTGCGTTGTTTTATACTCTGTGTTTTTCCATGTAGGTAACATTTTAAAGGTATACATTTTAATATGATATTTCAATGAATCATTGAAACTGCCGGCATCTGTTCAAAAGGAAGTTAGGTAATAAAAAAGATTGTGTGGTTTTATGAAACCACGGTAAAAGTGAAACTTTTTTTCACATTAACTAAAAAATTTTGGAATAATATTACATTAAACACTAACAAAAACAAACAAAATAGCGTGCGAACTATAGACGCCGCCATATTGGCCTTGGCTGCTCTGGCGAGCGCCTTTCACTTTATCGCTACTCCGCGGCCGACCGTCACGCGACATGCAACACACAGGGCAAAAATTTTGAGACGATCTAATAAAAGTTTCACTTTAAAGTATTTACACAAATACCCATTATCAAAGTTAGGCGAACTGACAGGACTAACTTAATGTAATGTGTAAAATATCTAAAAAATAATATTATATCTATATAATTACTACTACATCGCAAAACATGTTTATAGTTAAAACATTTCCCAACTTATAGTCTCTCGCCTGATGATAGGCTCCACGCCTGCCCATAACCAAAAGCAACACTACACATAACTTTGAATTACAAAGCACTGCATGGCATTGGACTGACATTGATGTTACACAGATGTTAAGTCTCATAATGCCCAGTAATTAATTAATTAAGCAACACTGTTAAGTGCAAAACACTGTTGCTGGCGGCAAAAATAGACAAGGCGGTGTTACCAACCCAGACGGCCTCTCGCATACGAAGGACCTACCACCTTGTAGTCTGGGTCTTCGAAACATTTTAACTGTCATCTCAATCGAGCTGTATCGTTTTTGTTGATCAATTCGATTTAGTCTGTTCAGATGATTCAAATTGTATACGATATAACAGTTGATCAACTACAATAGAACCACGTGGACCCGCTATAAAGGTAAATTAATAATACGGTGATGAGGTAAACTCATTATCAAATTATTATTATCAAAAAAATATAAATAGAATCACTGGGTAACCAGTGATTCTATTTATATTTTTGTAAAATTTATTTTTTCTTTTTTCCTTCTTTTTTGTCATATTAAAAATGTTTATGATCAATAAACCGAGCATTCTTGACAAAGACTTCATACTATAAAGTGTTTGATTCTTGAGGTGAATTTTCAGTTGACTTTGGTGTGTTTAATTCAAATTTTACTACACAGTCACTTTTTGGAAGCCTAAGTCAGGTTTATAGATGTCAGCCTAAATATATAATAGCTGCATATTTTGTAATCATGTTAACTGCTAATGATAATGTACCTACTTCCTTTATAAACGCTTATCAATAGCGGCATCCCGTACTCTACAATTAACTATTGTTACATTACATTTAAACAAACAGTTCTAACTATAGTTTAATATGATCATATCATGGTATGTGTATTACGCTATTATGCGGGAATTTCCGGCATTACTTTCTATTCTGATGTCAACGGAATCCTATTACTAAGCCTACACCGGGTCTCTCTGTCTGTCCGTTTGCCCGTCTGTCTGTCCAGCCTTTAAAGGGTTCAAACTTATAATGCTGCAATTAAATGACGCGTGCTATCGCTACCCCCTATCATATCATGGGACGAAGATACGCTCGGCGAAATGTGGGGGGGGTTACATCTCTGCCTACGGCTTCGGGAATTACAGGCGTGAGTGCATATGTATGTAAGTTTTTGGACCTGTCAATGCACCAAATACAATAGAGATCACTGAAAAGTGGGTAAGTAGATATTTGTTTACATTTTTGGAATAGGTTTCGTTAATAGACTATTATGTTTCGATATGTTTACCTCACTTATTCGTTGTGCTTGACAAAACTATTATTAAATAGTGTGTGACTGCACTGCAGCTTAATAACCCTCTTTTTCTCGGGTAAAAAAAAACAACCCAAAAGCCCTTCTAATGTTATAATTATTTTATCTGCTAAAAACAAAATTAATGAACGCATCAACATTATTTCAACTACATTAAGAAAATTACTACGGTCCCTTAATATATACAAAGCATAAAACAGTTCGTCGAAGGCGAAATTCCTCATCGAAAAACGGGGGACACGTACAAAAGCATAATTTGGCATCGACATTGAAGTTAACTACGCTAATAAATACCGAAGTAGGCCAGAAGTGCGAAGCCCTCGGGGCATGGCGAATTATTGGGTAGGTATCTACATTTTGATTATGTTTCGTGAAGTAAAGTTTGGATTATTGATACCACATAATGTGTTAGCGTATTCTGTTAATATTGGTATATTGAGGGTGTCTGAGAAAGCAACGTTGGGTACACTGAAATAATAATGGTGAGTTATAGTTGTGGAAGGGTAGTTAAATGGTATAAAAGAGGTTGTCGCCATAACTGGAGGTCTTTTGCCCATTTTAGTCAGTTCACTAAGATCAGTGGTCAGTCGATAGTCCAAGAGTTCATTACGCGGTAGCTCTGCAGGTTTACTATTCAGTCCCAGTTGTTTTAGCTGTAATTAGAGAACGGTCTATAGAGAATCCTGACATAGGGTTGTGGTCAGTAAAGTAGTAATATTGTAAATGTAACCAATAATCTATGAGTTAAAGTGACTACTGTCGTTTGGTATTAATAATATAATACTCGTCTCACGTAACTTCTAGCAAATATTGAAGGTTGGGTGCGGGAAGACCAGTTCTTTTTAATAAAAAATTGTTTTGGATGTATTATACCTAAATCCAAAACAATTAGCTAAGCAAAAAAGCAAAACATAATTTTAATAGAAATTATAGCTCGAGGATCCGCCCCCGTGAAAGTATTTGTCTTATTTTAATTTTATTCATCAATGATTTATGGCACCAAATCAAAATTAGATCAGATCAGGAGCTAATTTAATTTCATTTTTCCGTTCTTTATTTAATACTTACATTAAATGAATTATTAAAATCAGGTCAGTCGGTCATAACATATACGAGGTCATATATAAAATTAAAAAGGAACAACATGTTATCCTGCACTCCTCCTTTTTGCTTCAGTTAAAAATAAGTTACTTATCATAAACTATACGGGGAACTGTAATGTTCCTAATATAACTAACTAAACTAAAGTTAAAACGTATTACCCTTACAGAATTGACATAAAACAGATCACCTACAGGCTACCTATGTATGTATGCATGTAGCAAATTACCAAGTTGAGATTGCAGTGTCATTTTTTACCCGGAAGAATTTCATTAAAGTCCCGACAAGATGTTACCGCTTTCACGGTGAAAGATGCTTGGTGCTTAGCAAGTTAAGAGTTTAAACATAGCAGGCTCTTTATGGAACTTTATATAGATTTTATATCAGACCCTGTAGGAGCAGCGTGGAAGACCAAGCTTCTTTACTTCCTAATTAAACTCATTCGAATGTCAAATGGACAGTTCTGCGCAAATGTAATGATTTCGAGAAACTTATGTTTAAAGATTGACTTGTGACATGGTTTAACTAACTAAATATAATTGTTGTAAATGCCAGTTTGTACTCTTCGCTTCATTCATGCCGTTTAATTGATAGAATAATCCAAATGTTTGCGGATTATTACAGCCGAGTTATATTGGGATATCTTATATGTGTGGATTGGCTCGTACATACATTTTTATAGCAGATATGAATAGTTCTTGGGCTGCTGTTACTAAGTAGTAATATACCATATTCTGATCAATTTAAATATTTTTGGAAATCCGTTGTTTCTGCCTACCTCTATGGGAAACAGGGGTCTATATATTATGTTTGATCAATTTAGTGTCATTGACTCACTTGGTGTCAATACCATAGAGTTTGGAGTTTCTTTTGTGATACATATTTGTACACGACTCAATATAACCCGCCACAGTTAGGGTTGCCAGGTTCGCTTTTACGGTCATGTCCGGTGTTAGGCTTTTGTTACACATTTAGATATGATACTAAAATGTATATATTTTTTTTAATAACTGTAATTGATTAGTAGATAATAATTAATAAACAACTTTAATACAAATGGAACCGATTTTTTTCATTATAAAAGTGATAGCCGGCTTCAAAAAAGATGCAAAATATCCGGCCTAATACAACGCCGAGTCCGGCTTTTTTATTTTAGGGTCTGGCAACCCTAGCCGCAGTGGCTCGATCATGCGAGTCGCGTTCCAAGGACAGCCAGTGTATAGTGCAGTAACTTTACCTTCGAGGTGCACAATGTCGCTTTACATACATACGTACGCACTCACGTCTGTAATCCCCAAAGGGGTAGGCAGAGGTGTAACCAGTACACCCACATTTCGCCGAGCGTATCACCATCCCACGATGTGATAGGGGGCGAGCCTATCGCCATACCGGGCACAAATTCCAGTCTCCGGGCTGATACTGAGCACCGAGGCAGTCTCTTTATCATAGACATTAAATTTGACTGCCTCGGTGGCGCAGTTGTAATGCGTACGCGTTACGATTGAGGTCAACGCTGAGGTCTCGGGTTCGATCCCCGGGTCGGGTAAAGTGGTATTGGGTTTTTCTATTATGAAATGCTCAGTATCTGCCCGGAGTCTGGAATTTGTCCCCGGTATGGCAATAGGCTCGTCCCCTATCACATAAGGGACGGAAATACGCTCGGCGAAATGTGGGTGTACACCTCTGCCTACCACTTCGGGGATTACAGGCGTGAGTGCGTATGTATATATTTGAAGTGCATGGACTTAATATCAGGTTCAGTGTTGTCACTTTGGCATGCCAGGATAATAAAGGCTGGTTCATGACTCGTCAATAGTCAATAGCAGACAGCCTCCGTGGCCGTGGGTTCGATTCCCGCACCGAGACAAATGTTTGTGTGATCCACAAATATTTGTTTCAGGTCTGGGTGTTGTGGGACCGCAAGTCCTTCGTAGTTCCTGATATCCACAATACAGGTTTACCTAGTGTGCGGTCAGGACTATGTGTGTGACTGTTGGGTGTATTTATTTATTTAGTTACACGAACTCTAGTGCTAAACTGTATAGCTGGTGTGTCGATCAGCACCAGTGGCTTCTGTCCTGGGAGTTTACCGGTAAACAACTTTGACAAGCAGAATTCAACCTTATGGACACTCAACATGCCCTTCCTATTTGAGACTTAATGTATTATTAATAAGAGCTATTATGCCATAAAATTATCACTGACTCTTAGAGAATCTACCATAGAATAATATCCTGCCGCAGGCCTCGCTGGCCTCGAGCAGATAAAGCTCGTATAAAATATCCCATCAAAAACATAAATATGAAATGAGAGCCAAGTTTAATATTATGATATACGCCTTGGTTGTTGACTTCAACGACAAAAGAAGTGAGATCTAAATGGGTGCCAAGTTCAATTGTCAATCGTGAAGTTTATTTATAATAACATAAAATATTTTATAACAACTGTTAGCGTATTCTGTTGATATTGGTATATTGATGGTGTCTGAGAAAGCAACGTTGGGTACACTTTAATAATAATGATGCAATATACTCGTAATTAGGAAGGGCAGTTAAAAGGATATAAAAGAGGTTGTCGCCATAACTGGAGGGCTCTATTGCCCGCAGTCAGTCGGTCAGCCTCCAGTTCAGTAAGATCAGTGCTCAGTCGATAGTCCAAGTGTTCATTACGCGGTAGCTATGCTGGTTTACTATTTGGTTCTAGTTATTTGAGTTATAATTAGAGAACGGTCTATAGAGAATCCTGACATGGAGTTGTGGTCTGTAAAGCAGTAATATTGTAAATGTAACCAATAAACTATGAGTTAAAGTGATTACTGTCGTTTGGTATTAATAACATAACACTCGTCTCACGTAACTTCTTGCACAACTTAAAATATAATTTCTTATAAGTTAGGATAATATATTGAAGCCTATGGTCTGTCTTATGACTTGTGAGCCATAACAAGTTTCCACTTCAGAGGAGGTGACGTGCCTTGAAGGTCCCTCGCACGTTCCCACTCATTCAGGCACGCAGCTCGCTTCATAGGAATAGTAAAGAAGAGAAACGCGACATAACATTTGAAGTAGTACATGTAAAAACTTTGAGCCGCTCTTACATTATTCCATCATGTACGGGACAAATGTAATGGGCTCTTGTATGTTCTACTCAACACATGTGTTGTGTTGTGCGTCGCCGTCGCATCGCTTGTATTTTAATTAGCTTTAGTGACGAAACGAGCAGTTCGCTCGCCTGATGGTAAGCGTCACGCCTGCCCATAAACAGAAGCAACACAGAACTTTGAATTACAAAGCACTGCATGGAATTGGACTGCGCTCGTCACCCGGAAACATAAGATGTTAAGTCTCATAATGCCCAGTAATTTTACTGACTTCAATGTCCTTCAAACCGGAATACAACAGTGCTGCTTGGCGGCAGAAATAGACAAAGCGGTGGTACCAACCCAGACGGCCTCTCGCGTACGAGGGACCTACCACCACCTTGTGTTGTCGCGCATCCAAAAGTCTACCATGTATATTTACATTACTTTCTTGTTACCTTAGTACCCAGCTCGGAAAGGAAACTCCATAAGCATAAGAATCCAAGAAACTCTAGAGACGGATACATTGAAACTTATTTCTAACGTTTATAAATAATTTACTCAAAAGTATCACAAATTTCAATTAACTTGTTCATGTAGAAGTTACAACATAAATTGTATTATGTCAATGGGCTGATGGTGACAACGAGGTGACAACTGACAATAATAACTCTACATAGAGTATTTTGTCTTTGGTAATAATAAATAAGTATCCGCAAGGAGGATTGTCAACAGAGATAGGGGCGGTTGAACTAACAAGCTATAAGGACAGTGACTAATGGCCGTTCCCAATATTAATCTTCAATTTCACGATAGATAGCTATCGTCAAACATCCGCATTGTTCTATCTACTGCTTGCAATCGTCCCTATTTTTTAGATAAGCACGTCGGATACTATGATTGCAATAGATAGGCAGTCTATCTGGGCCCTCTTGTGCGTTATGTTCATACAAGCTGAGAAAGAGGAACTATTGTTTAATTTATGTTAGAAAATATGAAGATATGATTTAGATTAGAAATATAAGTTTTAATTTAACATTTATCTATAATTCTTATTTTTTACCACTGTAAATGAAATAATAATAACGAGAAATACTTATTATGTTGCAAAACACAATGTAATAACGAAACGTTTTACTGTCAATACATTACGGCTCTGAATACAAGTCCTTTGAACAAAAATCCCAAGCGAATTTGGGGGATTTTACTGAAGTGGGGAATTATTTTGTTCGCATTAACAAATATTTATATGTCTTTTGCACCTATTTTAATTATCAAAACGGTGCATTATTTTTATTTATGGGAATTTTAGATTTTTTTATATTTTCTTTTAGATTTTTACATAATTTATTTAATTTTTTGTATTGCAGTGCAAGTGCCACGTAAGCCTTGTATACTCATGGCTATTTCTTCAAAATGCGTTATTTATTTCGTTTTTTTACAGCCGAGGATATCTGTTTATCGGTCAAAATCTACCGATAAAGAAAAAACTAAATAACTTTATCGACAGATAGCACATAAAAAATATTGGGACGCTTGAACTGTCATTTTCATAGTGTTGTATATCTGTAGTCAGCTATCAGTCCTCTCATCAGTAGATAGCAATGAAGAATAGGATTACCTATCATTAGTAAGTTTATTGGGACGGTAAAACGGAAAATAGATAATATTTTCTATCGCCGGTATAGCAAAACTAGAGACAGACAGAATATAGGGAACGGCCATAAGACCGCTATTCCACTATCATATTTCCATCATAGATATATGACGTCATATTTGTCGTCATAGATTCTAATGTCACATCATGCTGTGAAATAGGACCATAGAAATATAATCATAGAAAATATGAAGTTTATGTTGCTTACACTGTCATACATTTCTCATATATCTATGAGCTATAGAAGTAGGATCATTTTTATATGATAGTGGAATAGCAGCCTAAGCGGGCAAGAGATTCACATCACACACCTTATTAGATATTCCGACTACAGCGATGCTGCATTTCATTTTGGCGACTCTCTGCGTTGGACCACCGTATCGTAGACACATGCCAGCGATTGTTTCAATGTCATTGCAGCCGCAAAATGGCGCGTCGCTGTATCAGGCTTCCGAAAAAAGACTACGGCCGGTATATTGGCGCCAAACAAAAACGGACCAATCATGTGTACAAAAGTTGACAATTAGCAAAGAGCTCACTTGAGTGTTGACCTATAATACATGCCAAAATCCCCGATCGCTGATGCTTAAAAAAAAACGTGTGTAGGTACTATAATCCTAAATGAATCTTAAGAAGACTCCAAACAATGGGAAACAATGATGTACAGTCTATTTGTTTAGTTCCCATCGACTTGCCTTAGTCAATTGCCTTTCATTTCGTGGGAATTCACGTTTCGAATTACTTTCTGTGTTATATGTTAATGTTGTAACTACAAGTAAAAAGAAAAATAATAGGGATTGGTAAGGGGAAGGGAATTGAACTTCCGGTAATCTCACACACGTACGAAACACGACAGCGAACCGCCACTTCACGTCGATTTATGTGAGTCAGTGGTAGTAACCCGGTCGAACTGGGCCATTTATGCCATAGACCAAACTACTTTACTTACAACGTGTACGCACTTCGATCAATACAATTAATGAAGAAGTCGATTTTTCCATTGTTTAATCCGACATAAATCGCAAAATATTACACACACTTATATTACATTCATAATATATCCCAGCTTATAGAATTTCTGTCTTGAAGCCGCAACCTCATCTCACAAGACAACCACTCCCCTTAAAGGTCATCCTAACATCCACTTATCCAGTTACGGCATACGCCACACTGTCTATACCTAATGCCTTGGATACACAGTGTTAACTAGCGTACGAGTTAGACATTTATCATAATCATAATCATTTATTTGCATAAAACATGGTATAATAGGTGTTACAAATAAATTCTAATAGCACATACATGTTTTGCTAGAACATATAGCAAGCAATTTTTTTAAAGCTTAGCTTATATTATAAGGTAGGCAGGTAGGTACACATTATAATTTCTTATCCATAAATTCTTGCAAATTATAATAATTCTAATCTGCAAGCCATTTATATAATTGCATTTTAAATAATCTGAAATTTAATTATTTTACACATATAATACACATTGCTAGACAGCTTTTGTTGTATTTAGTCAGTCTTGGCACGTCACTGAGTACTAACCTATAGGGGTTTCTATTCCGAGGGTTGATATCGCTCGCTGTTATAAATAGATGTTTGTTGTTATAAACTACGTCGCATGTGTATACCGTCTACTATACACATGCGACAACACGGAAACCTGCTAACTATTTGTTATAACCTTTATCTTGTAATTCATCATCATCATCTCAGCCTGTTGCCGTCCACTGTTGGACGCAAGCTTCGCCAAGTGATCGCCAACCATCCCGGTCTCGGTCAGCCCAATATATTGTTTGTTTTTGTGAGTGGTAGAGCCACGCTTTAGACAGTATTGTGTATTCGTTATCCTCTCTCACAGAAAACCAACAAAGTTGCAGCTTGCTGCTGCGTTTCGTACGGTGAGTGAGATATTCGGAGACCCAGATCCCTCTTTCCTTCTCAATTTCCTAATTACCACTTTCCTTTATGGTCGGCAACGCGTCCATGCTTCTTTTGATATTGTGAGCGTACATGGGCGGCGGAAATGACTTACCATAAAATGACCCACTTGCTTTTTATCCGGTCTATGCTATAAAAAAAAACATGTGGGGCAGTCTTTGGGGACTGCCGATAGAAGTGAAACTTTTTTTCACATTATAGACATTTAACTAAAAAAAATTGAAATAATATTACATTAAACACTAACAAAAACAAACTGTAGAGGAACGGGTGCTAAATATTCCTCCGGCGGAGGGAAGATCTTCAGTCAGGCGGATGTTGTACCTGACCGGCAGCGCGCACCGCACAATGCAACATTAACCAGATCCTGAATCGCGCTAGCAAAGTTTGCGCGACGATTAGTATATATACAAGTTCCGAACATCAACCATCGGAGGGGCCGCGGCCGGTCAGGTACAACATCTGCCTGACTGAAGATCTCCCCTCCGCCGGAGGAATATTTAGCACCCGTTCCTCTACAGTTTGTTTTTGTTAGTGTTTAATGTAATATTATTTCAATTTTTTTGTGTGTTAGAAAATAAATAAATATGGCGCGTAAAGGAAAAATGTTACCCAGAAATAAAGATGGCGCGTAACGGAAAAACGTTACAATTATTTTTTTTTACATTGCTATAAAATTTCTCTCATACGCCGATAAAGAAGTTTCACTTCAAAAACATAGTCAATTTATTCATCGTACCTGTAAGGATCATGCACAAAAATAATTAAATTATTTTCGTTTACAATTTTCCTCATTGGCATAAATTGATCTGCTCTAATTCTGCTCTAAATGTGAGTCGAGCTACTGCTATGCAAGGTAACGTTGACACAAAATAAAATCAGCTATATTTAGCTACTGGTTATTCCCGGTGTGGGAATAACCAGTAGCTAAATATAGCCGCCAACTGTAAATTACTAATAACATTTTCCGCACTATTTTACACACCCAACAGTCACACACATAGTCCTGCCCCACACTAGGTTAACCTGTATCGTGGGTATCGGGAACTACGCGGGACTTGCGGTCGCACAACACCCAAACCAAATATTTATGGGTCACATAATTATTTGTCTCGGTGCGGGACTCGAATCCACGGCCTCACGCTTCGCAGCCGGCTCTCGACCACTGAGCCACGGAGGCAGCACTGTTTTAAAGTGTATTAACGGTCAATTGAATTATTATAAATGAAATATAGCCCTAATGATATATTTTTTTAATCACACACAATAATATACAGCCAACATGTGTTAAAGAGAAACTGAGTCACGTATACAAGTCAAGCAAAACTAACTACGGCTGTATTACCTTACTCAAGTACTTAACTGTGGAATCCTACTTCCTATTACTATTATAAATATGAAAGTTTGCATGTTGCTGAGTTTGGAATTTTTGGATGTTTGTTAGTTAAGCACGCCTTGACGGGTGAAAATTTTGGATGAAAGGCACACAGGTAGCCCATGACCTGGATTAAGGCATAGGCTACTTTTTATCCTGGAAAAGGCCATTCACGCGCGCGGAGTTGCGAGCTAGTTATAAAAAATGAAAAAAAAAACAGAGATAATTTGCACTCTACCATCTAAACTTAAGCAAACTATAGTTTACTCCGGTCTATAACATATAAAAATATGGGTGGTCACGAATAACGTACTAAAATTACAGGACATAAATAATATTACTTGTCTTGTTAAGGCTGACATACTCGTACGGTGTATATTACATACACTACATATTAACTCACAGAATACTGTAGATTGCCTTAGAATTCAAACTAGATTTAGAACTACATATTTTATTTTAGTTTAAACGGTGGACGAGTTACTAGCAGCTGTGCACTGTCAGGCCAGCAGCTAGTACCGTGTAATTCAGCGTGTAACAACGTCTTCGTACCGTTTCGAAGGCACTCGTGACTCGTCGCCGCTCGGCAACGTGTGCTCCCTGTTTATTTTTAGACATTTTTCACAATAGGCTAATGGTGCCGCGCTCCATTCAACGCTCGCTATTGTAGTATAAACAGCTAAATAAAAGTATACTATACACGGTAATAGTGGTGTAATCACTGTCACGGCTAATTGATTTGTGATTCACACGCGGGTTCACTTTTAATTAGAATTAATGTACGCATATTTTAACACCGAACGCAAAAATGTATACTAAAGATAGAATATTTTGTCCATTTGTGTCTGTGACAAGTTGCAACATAACTAATAATGGCCGTTTTCCTTATATTCTATTTGAAGATAGATTTGCTTACTATCAATAGTATTTTGATAGATCTTCTATACAAATTGTGTCAATATTTTACTACCAGTAAGCAAATCTGTCGATAGACACGGTTACTGGGAACGGCCATAAAAGGTAGGCCAATTTCAATGCAGCTTTTTTTAACAGGTGTTAGAAGTTACGTGTGACGAGTATTATTAAATAAATCAAAACGATGGTATTCACTTTGACTCATAGTTTATTGGTCACTTTTACAATGTTACTACTTTATAGACCACAACCACATGTCAGGATTATTCTCTAGAGACCGCTCTCTGATTAATTACAACTAAGACTGGATGTAAACCAGCCGAGCTACCGCGTAATGAACACTTGGACTATCGACTGGGCGACTGGGGGCTCCAACTACGGTCACGACCTGTGTATACAATTTATCTATTCTATTCTATTTTTAGGTTATGGCCCCATCGATTTTCGATGATTTCGCCAATGACAAGTATTTTAATAGCAATATGTAAAAATAAAGATCAAAACGTAGACATCTTTAAAAAGATGCTCAATTGTTAGAATAATAATAATACCAAACAAAATCTATACAATTTATCCACCCTTCTACTACTATATGTCACCAATATTGTTTTAATGTACCCATCTTTATTTTTCTTAGACACCCTCAGTTAACTTATAACAAGAAATTACTACTAATACAGTTTAATCGTAATGGCTCTTAGCTATGTAAAAGCAGTTTTGGGGTCTTATCAAATAGGCCTAGGTCTACTACCAACATACATCGGCAGTGAATGGTTAGATCCCGTTGGGTCTTGTATAAATCCCTATATCAGAAACACATAGAACCGCGCGCATAGATAAGTTGAATTAAGTACGTATAATAATCTTATATATATAGGGGATGGGAGTTACAGTCTGAATATTTCGAAGTAGGTAAATCACGCCAACCAGGACATTGTAAGGCTAAATTATGGTAATGTTAAATACCCTACATCAAAGTCAACCCGTACCCTGAACAATGTCCCTGCTTACCACATTGAACGTTAAACAAATTAGGCTAATTTATGAAGGCAAGGACATCCCTCCACGGCAAACGCTGCTATGAAATATGTCTAATATTAAAATAAACATGGGAGTAATGAGGCGCATCAGCGAGGGGGGTCACTTGACCCACAATATTATCATCCGACGTATAGGAGGCTCTCGATTCAACGCGTATACATTTTTTTAAACACTGAAAGAACTAACCAGAATTCAAGTATGTACAATTCGATTTTAAAACTCAATTCATGATAGGAAATTCATCTGATAATTAACCTAGCGTATTATCGGATAGTTTTTTGTTGTACTGAACTAAATGACAAGATAAACATGTCGTTCGCCTTATGGTAAGTGACATGCCTGCTCATAAACAATTGGATGATCTCGGAAAGCCACTGCCAAAGCGGCGCCACGTGCTGGTGTGGGACCTTTTGAATTCCCACCATATCACCCGCGTCTTCAAGACTTAAGCCAGCCCTGCCTAGTCTGTGCACATGTATTGTACGCAAAAGGCTCGCGAATATCGAGATAAAGCTAAGAGGATTATATAAATAAACAAAAACAGTCTCACACACATATACTCACACACATATTCCCAAACTAGGAATTCGTGCCTCGTGAGTATTAATAGAGACGAGGGACTTTGCCACCATACACAAAACCCGGGACAAATATTTACGGAACAAACAGACATGTGTGTAGTAAAATATGGTAAAGGTTTCCTGATATGGCTACACAGAATGATTTACGAATAATAATGGGAGCTTTAACAATATTATTGAAAGAAAGAATTTCATGTAAGTACCAGATAGAAACACTTTTTAGTATTCATATATTTTTTTAAATGGTAGAGCCACGCCGTAGTTATATCCACCGGCCATGTACGCCCACAATACCGAAAGAGACATGGGCGCGTTGCCGACCTTAAAGAAAAGGGATAATTAAGGAATTGGGAAGGGGTTCGGCCCTCCGGATATCTCACGCACTGTAAGAAACGCAGCAGCAAGCTGCTACTTTACATAGGTGCCTGTGAAACGACCCGGAAAAGCCGGCCCATTCATACTGTAGCAAAACTATTTACAGCGTGGCTCTACCACTCAAAATGTATGGAGCGACTCGTCCAGAGTAAGTACGTGGTACCACTGTCTCACAGAAAACCGACTGAAGTTACTGCAACTCGACATGAGTCTGATAGTCGCTATCGAGTCGGGTACGTTGAGTGCACATAGCCTCCAAGAGCGAGCATAATTTTTCATTGTCTATTGCTATCATGCGCTGCGTCTTTGCTGTGTTTGCCGGTTGTCGGTAATAGTTTGGTAGTGGTTGGATTGATTGTTTGTTGTTGAAACTTACACCTTGTAGTATGAATACAGACGTTTAGGTAATAAGTTGTGTTTTAATTGGCACATGCTGTGGTTACTAGTTCTAGAGTTGCAATCACCTCAATTATTATAAACATGTTTAACTTAACAATAATATTATTTTACCATTGTAGACTCAGTATGTAACCGTCAAACAAATAAATAAATAATAAACTCTATAGTTTTCTATGGGAGCAGGGAAATGGAATAAGCCCGTATAAGGCCGCTATATTCCACTATCATATAAAAATCCTACTTCTATGGCTCATATATATATGAGAAATGTATCACAGTGTAATAGCAACATAAACTTCATATTTTCTATGATCATATTTTCTATGGTCCTATTTCACAGCATGCTGAGACATAGGATCATATATGACGTCATTTTTTTTTTATAGTATAGGCCGGCAAACTAGCACATGGGTCACCTGATGGTAAGTGATCTCCACCGCCCATGTACGGCCACAATACTAAAATAATCATGGGCGCGTTGCTGACCTTAAAGGAAACGGATACTTTAGGGATTGGGAAGGGCAGGGGGATTTGGGCCTCCGGATATCTCACTCACCGTACGAAACGCAGCAGCAAGCTACTACGCCAGTTTTCTGTGAGACAGTAGTAACGACCCGGACGAGCCGGCCCATTTATGCTGTAGACAAAACTGTCTACAACGTGGCTCTACCACTCTGAAAGCATGCTGTGACATAGGATCATATATGACGTCATATTTCTATGATGCAAATATGATAGTTGAATAGCGGCCTAACAGCTATCTCTATGTACTAAATTATACAATCATCGACATATTTTATCGTAGACATGAGCACGAGGCACTTCCGTTAACACAGAGCGATGGTAACACAAAATGAATATTTTATACGAGCAATCGATAGCGTCCCTTTACAATTGTAGCTAATATCATTTATTCTACTGCCTCGGTGGCGCAGTTTTAATGCGTACGCGTTACGATTGAGCCTGACGCTGAGGTCTCGGGTTCGATCCCCGGGTCGGTTAAAAGTGATATTGGGTGTTTAGGCGTCAACCATTATTTCGTAATTTATCTTGTATTTATTGTAATAGCGAATAATTAAATTGTTAGTATTATTTGTCTATGATTACCCCGAGCCATCTAGTGGCAACATTTAGAAATTTTGTAACGTGTCGATGTTTCCTTGTCGGCCATTTTGGAAGAACACTTGCTTCCTCGTACTGTTACCAATAACACGCATTTTTTTACAAAAAGGGTATTTTCATTCATTCCAACATACACAAATTCAAAGTTAGCTCAAGCCCCAACATTGGTCCTTCGTTGCCGAATATTCATTTGGACCTTCGTCGGCGAATATTCATCGGAGCAGCGTCAGAAATCTGGAGATTCGTCACTGCATCGGCGTGGGAACTTCGCCCCGTATCAACACGGATCCACACACGCCTCAGAAGACGGTCAGATCCATCCTTTCTCTTCCCCTATTTCATCGCTTGTGCTAATATCGTGTTATTTCCTGGTTATAGGTTCAACCACCGTGAGTCGCTCTGGGTCATCACGTCTCGAGTGGTAACTGTAAGTACGTAACTTGCTTTATATCAGGCCATTGCGATGAGTGACGACGAAAATAAAATCGTGGGGAAGCATTTGTCAGTTCCCAAATCACCTTTAAGGGACCGTAGTCCAACGAGTGCGGGTGATTTGAGAAAAATGAGGGGTTCGTTAAAAAGTCGGTTAACTTCATTTGAAAAGTATATTAGTAAATCAGAAGATCTTTCATTAACTAATGTTCAAAAGGCAGAAATAAACTTACGAATACAATCTGCCAAGGTAATATTAGAAGATTATTATAATATTCAAAATAAATTAGACAAATTAACCGATGAGACTGAATTAAGTTTAAATTGTGAGTATAGAGAATCATTCGAAAATCAGTATTTTACAATAATGGCTTCTGCAACATGTTTAGTAAGTGATAACATTGGTGACGATTCTCAGTGTTCGAAAACGGGAAAATCTAAAAATAAACGTTCAAAATTGCCAGACGTTAAGTTACCCGACTTCGACGGTAGTTATGACAAGTGGCTAGAATATAAAAACTCATTTATAACAATGATACACACACGCGATGACCTAGATGAAACTGATAAATTTCAGTACCTCAAATCTTCGCTTAGTGGTTCAGCCCTTCGAGTTATAAGTTCATTAGAGTTTACACCTTCTAACTACTCACACGCATGGGAACTACTTGTACAGAGATTTCATAACAGTCGCTTATTAGTACATAACCACGTAAAATCTTTGTTTACTGCACCATCGCTTACCAAAGAATGTTCTGAACAAATTAGAAATCTTATAGACACTGTATTAAGGAATTTGCGATCTCTAAAAACCTTGGAGGAGCCTACAGACATGTGGGATACCTTAATTATATATTTAATAAGGTCTAAGCTCGATCAAATTACCAAGCGCGAATGGGAAGACCATAAAAGGTCACTGAAACTTATTTCCAATACAGGTTCTAAGTGTAATAAAATTAAACTAGAAGACTTATTAGATTTTCTCAGAAGTAAGGCGGATACTCTCGAAACAATACATTACAATAATACAAAACCTCATCACACTAAATCCACTTCAGATCACAAAAAACATCAAACACATAGTTTCGTTTCTACACGCAACACTAAAACGAATAAGTTTGAGAAACCTAAACAAGTATGTGTGATTTGCAACAGCAATCATGCATTGTACGCTTGTATCAGTTTTCTTAATTTAACAGTCGAAGATAGGATTAAACTTGTAGAAGTTAAAAATCTTTGCCCAAACTGTTTACGTGCAGGTCATACAGTCGTTAACTGTTTATACGGACCTTGCAAGCAGTGCGGGGAAAAACATAACAGTTTAATTCATATTAAAGGCAATAGCGTAAACACATGTACAACTATAGATACCCGAGTGGCTAGCGCATCGCCGCCGCATGAGCGAAATAACAAACCGGTTCCTGCGAACGAGTCGGCGATGCGTTCTACGTCACAGTTATATACTAGTACATTTCATTCAAATAACGACACCGGAGTGTCTGCATTAAATCGAGTTATTTTGGCTACCGCTTTAGTGGATGTCGCGGATAATAACAACACGTATCATACAGTTCGCGCCCTGCTCGATAACGGGAGTCAACATTGTTTCATTTCTGAAAGTTTAACAAAACAGTTAAACGTTTCAGTTATACAGTCCGCTGTTCGAGTCTCGGGTGTGGGACATTCGGTCACACAGTCGAGTCAATCATGCGATATAAACATACGCTCTAAGTTAAACGATTATACCACGAATATTCGTTGTATTGTTTTGCCGGAAATTACGGGTAGTATTCCGACAAATAATATTAATTGCAATTCAATTAATATACCAAAAAACATACGTCTTGCAGATCCCTCTTTCCATATACCATCAAATATTGATATATTAATCGGAGCGGACAGGTTTTGGGATTTATTAGATGAAGGCCGTTTCAAATTACCGTGTGGGCCATATTTACAAAATTCCAAAATGGGTTGGTTACTGTCCGGTCCCATTGATGCGAAGAATTTACGAATTGATCAGGTTGTCTGTAATATTTCTCAAACATTAGACAATCAATTGAGGAAATTTTGGGAGCTGGAGGAAATACGTTTTGATAATGATACCTTCACTGCAGATGAGCGTCAGTGTGAGGATACATTTATACGTACCACTAAACGTGACGATAACGGTAGGTTTTCGGTTCGAATCCCGTTAAAGGAACCTCCTAGCACGCTTGGTGATTCTTACGAAATGGCTAAAAGTCGGTTCTTAGCCTTAGAACGTAAATTACATAAAATGCCTAATTTCAAAAATATGTATTGCGAATTCATGCGAGAATACATTGAATTGGGTCATATGAAACTTTTACATAGATATGATTCACCTAACTATTTCCTTCCACATCATGGAGTGTGGAGAAATAGTAGTACGACTACTAAATTACGCGTAGTGTTTGACGCCAGCGCCGTCACGACGTCAAACAAATCGTTGAATGACATACAGCTGGTCGGACCAGCATTGCAAAATGATATTTTTTCTATTCTGTTACGGTTTAGACAGTATAGGTACGTAGCATGTGCCGACGTAGAGAAAATGTTTAGGCAGATATTAATACATAATGATCACCGAAATTTACAACTTATATTGTGGAGAGAAAACTCATCCGATTCACTAGACATTTATCAACTTAATACAGTTACATATGGCACTGCATCCGCACCATATTTAAGCATGCGTTGTATCCGTCAATTAGCCGAAGATACAAGTGATGACGTCATAGCTACAGTGATAAGAGATGATTTCTATGTAGACGATTTAATCACAGGTCATGATAACTTCGAGTCATTGTTGAGTATTTGTGAAAAAACGTCCCAAGTATTAAAATCGGGTTGTTTCCCATTACGCAAGTGGACTTTCAATCATGACTCAACAACTCACATCCAAAAACGGTTATCAATAGACGAACATTGTCAAAGTAAAACCCTTGGTTTGGGTTGGTCAAATGTCAGTGACGAGTTTCATTTTACTACAGAGTTAGAAAATACCGTTACAGTCACTAAACGAATTATTCTCTCTATAATATCTCAGATATATGATCCGTTAGGCCTTTTATCCCCAACCATAATAATTGCAAAGATAATTCTGCAACAATTATGGTTACAAAAAATCGATTGGGATGATCCTGTACCTAAGGATATTTTAATGAGGTGGAATCGTTTTATTATTACTATTTCTGAAGTTCTAAAACTATTACGAATTCCTCGTTACGTCATGAGTGAATGTTCACGGAGAATTGAACTTCATATTTTCGCAGACGCCTCACAGGACGCATACGGCGCCTGTGCTTATGTGAAAACGTATGGAGAATCAGCACAATTTACTGTTAAATTATTGTGTTCCAAAAGTAAAGTCGCCCCAGTAAAAACAATTACTATTCCGCGGCTCGAATTGTGTGCGGCACTTGTGGGTGCAAAATTATATAAAAAAATTGTAAAATCATTAAGATTGCAAATTAATGAAACATACTTTTGGACAGACTCGACCATAGTATTAGGTTGGATTAGGATGTCTCCCCGTATGTTAAAAACGTTTGTACAAAATCGTGTCATACAAATTAACGAATTAACAGGTGATGCTTTATGGTGTCACGTAAATGGCAAGGATAACCCGGCGGATTACGTTTCACGTGGTCTTTATTTAGACGAATTACATAAATGCGATACATGGTGGTACGGGCCAGAGTTTTTACGTAATATTGAGTTAAATTACATAACGGATATAAATTTAGATACTTCTTTATTGCCTGAAATAAAATCACAGTCTCATATTACAATAAATGATAATTCAAGTACTGAATTATTTTATTTCAATAGATTTTCTTCGTTCAATCGAATGAGACGCACTGGTGCTTATATATTGCGTTTTATATATAACTCGCGGACGAGGAGTAAACAACTTCGTAAAACCGGTTTGTTATCTATAGATGAACTGAACCAATCAGAGCTAGTTCTAACGCGTCTCGCTCAGGTGCAGTCATTTGGAAATAATTATATTACATTAGTACAACGTCGTTCGGGCAAATTGACAGGACTTAATCTTTTTGTAGACGATAACGATATTCTGAGAGTTGGTGGTAGATTAAATAATTCAAGTTTCGATTATGATAAGAAGCATCCAGTGTTATTATGCAGTAAACATAGATTTACAGTGTTGTTATTTAGTTCGGAACATAAACGTTTATTACACGCGGGACCTCAGCTTCTTCTGTCGAATATTCGTGAGTGTTGGTGGCCATTGGGCGGTAGAAACCTAGCCAGGAAAACTGTCCATCAATGTGTTATGTGTACCCGGCTGAAAGGTGTTACTTTAAAGCCTATTATGGGAAATTTACCGGCTAAACGACTTGAAGCGAGTTTTCCATTTAAATATACGGGTGTGGATTATGCTGGCCCTGTCATGATTTTAACCCGAAAGGGCAGAGGAGCTAAACTAGTGAAAGGTTACATTTGTTTATTTATTTGCTTTTGTACCCGTGCGATGCATTTAGAACTCGTCACTAGTTTATCAACCAATGATTATTTGCTTGCATTAAAGAGATTTATATCTCGACGTGGTAAGCCAGCAGAGATAATTTCTGACAATGGTAGGAATTTCGTAGGTGCCGAAAGGCAATTTTTAACATTTCTAACTGAGAACTCTAAATACATATTTGAATACGCTACAGATAAAGGGATAAAATTTAGCTTCGCTCCCCCTTACTCTCCTCATTTCAATGGTTTGTGTGAAGCGGGCGTTAAATCCTGCAAGTACCACTTGAGACGTGTCATAGGAAACGCTAGTCTAACCTACGAGGAGTTCAGCACGGTATTGGCACAAGTCGAAGCCGTCCTGAATTCCCGTCCTATATCCGTTTTATCCACAGATCCTGACGACATGCTCCCTCTCACACCAGCTCACTTCCTGATCGGCCGTCCTCTGACTGCGCCCATGCAAGCAGATGTATCTGACACTCCGAGTCACACACTGCCCCGTTACGACCGCATCGAGCAGCTGAGACAGCATTTTTGGCAGCGATGGGCAAAAGAATATGTCTCAGAGCTCCAGAGTAGATCGAAGTGGAAATCCAACATAAGCGAGATTGAAGTCGGTACGGTGGTACTCGTTAAAGAAGACAACGTTCCCCCATTAACATGGAGACTAGCTTGCGTTTCAGAAGTATATCCCGGTAAGGACGGCGTGTCAAGAGTGGCAGATCTTCGCACAGCATCAGGCGTTATACGGCGTTCCTTCTCGAAGATATGTCCACTGCCTGTATCATCTGAGTGATGTCTACGCGTCGCGCAACTCAAGCATACAAGACTTCACGTTGGAGCCTGCGGCATCCAAGGCCGGGGCCATGTTTAGGCGTCAACCATTATTTCGTAATTTATCTTGTATTTATTGTAATAGCGAATAATTAAATTGTTAGTATTATTTGTCTATGATTACCCCGAGCCATCTAGTGGCAACATTTAGAAATTTTGTAACGTGTCGATGTTTCCTTGTCGGCCATTTTGGAAGAACACTTGCTTCCTCGTACTGTTACCAATAACACGCATTTTTTTACAAAAGGGGTATTTTCATTCATTCCAACATACACAAATTCAAAGTTAGCTCAAGCCCCAACATTTTTCTATTACGAAAAGCTCAGTATCAGCCCGGAGTCTCTAATTTGTACCCGGTATGGCGATAGGCTCGTGCCCTATCACATCATGGGACGGAGATACGCTTGGCGACATGTGGGTGTAACGGTTACACCTCTGCCTACCCCTTCGGGGATGAGAGGCGTGAGTGCGTATGTATGTATGTATCATTTATTCTATTATATTTGCTTACGTAACAACGTCACGACATTCTCCGATGTTCTCAAAATTCCCACTGAATAATAAATTATGCGTCAGGCGTATTTATTGAGTAAAGATGCCAATAAATTGCTATTTACAGATAGCCCTAACCCAGCTCTACACATCGGGCGAGACATACCTACCTCTCTTTCTATCTCTCTCTTGAATTAGACTCTCCTCGTCGAAATTCTACAGGTAATACGATTCAGGCTTTTTTTATAATTAGCTTGAGTGACGAAACGAGCAGGTCGTTCGCCTGATGGTAAGCGCCACGCCTGGTCATAAACAGAAGCAACACCACACAGAACCTTGAATTACAAAGTATTGGATGGCATTGGACTGCGCTCGTCACCCCGAGACATAGGATGTTAAGTCTCATATTGACCAGTAATTTAATTGGCTTCAATGTCCTTCAAATTGAAACACAACAGTGATTACACACTGCTCCTTGGCTGCAGAAATAAACAAAGCGGTACCAACCTACCCAGACGGCCTTTACCATACGAGGGACCTAACACCTAGTTATTTATTACGCGCCATAGTAGTACCTACCACTAAAAAATTAAAAACAAAATTTTTAAAGAGACCTAGATATATAAATTTTTCAGTGTTTTTATATTGTAGTCGGTTTCTAAGTTTTCACAAAACTTATTTTATTTTTTTAATTTTTAGTGTTAGTTACAACAATAGAATCTAAATTCCAATACAATAACACAATCGCGACGAGTGTACTGTTGTCCATCGAGGACTTTAATTTTTTTACTCTGTGCTCCGTCATAATTATATGGGACTACATCGCAGCTAAACTCTATCGGATGAAATTTTTTCCAACAAAATCGGTCCACAGTTTGCGGAGAAATCGATGTACCTACATATATAAAAAAGGACAAAAAAGAACGCGCCGAATTGAGTTCCTCCTCCTTTGTTTAAATATCAAATAAATGTATCTGAAAAGGACAAATCACAAACACCCTAACTGGCGAAACTGTACGATATGATAGATTTGAAATTGGGCAAAAATGTGTCTGGATCGTACATAGTTAGTTGTACACGACAGTCTCTGCCTATCCCTAATGTTATTCAGAAGTGAGAGAGTTATAATCTTATATATAAAATTCTCGTGTCACAATGTTAGTTATCATACTCCTCCGAAACGGCTGGACCGATTTGTATGAAATTTTGTGTGCATATCGGGTAGGTCTGAGAATCGGCTACTATCTATTTTTCATACCCCTAAGTGATAAGGGTTGTCCACCCCTAATATTTATTTTGAATTTTTGGGCCACAATTTTTATTTTTTATTTTTTAATAATGTGGCATTAAAAATACATACAACCCTAAATTTTCACCCTTCTACCATCAACCCCTATTTTTAATACTGATATTAGTATTTTTGTCAAGCGCGTTTCTCACACCGATGACGGGACTCGCTTGATGCGACTAGACTACTTTAATCCTGGAAATAGGCGTTCACAACAGGCAACAGCTAGGTGACGTTATAAAATTCATTCATAATATGACTATTTAAAAACATTTCGTCATCACGTTTGCACGGCAAATTTGAATGTGAGCTATTTTGAGGACAAAATTATAATTCTCGGCTTGTCGAGACGAACGGATGCTGGCGAATAGATAGAGCTATAATCTTCTAATATATAAAATTCTCGTGTCACAATGTTCGTTCCCATACTCCTCCGAAACGGCTGGACCGATTTGTATGAAATGTTGTGTGCATATCGGGTAGGTCTGAGAATCGGCCAACATCTATTTTTCATCCCCCTAAATGTTAAGGGTGGTCCAACCCAAAATATTTTTTTTTTATTTTTTTATGATACAACATTAAAAAATACATACAACCCTACATTGTTAGCCTTCTACCATCAACCCCTGTTTTTGAATAGTCATTTTAGTATTTTTGTCAAGCGCGTTTCTCACCGGGGGCGGCACTAAGCTACTTTAATCCTGGAAATAGGCATTCACGCGGGCGGAGCCGCGGGCAACAGCTAGTAATATATAAGAGCATATTTTTATGCTCACAAGCTTTTGCTCGACACGTGAATGACCTTTTCTGGGATAAAAACTATGTCCTAATCTAGGTCATGCTCTACTTGTGTGCCTAAATTTAATCCAAAACCGTTCAGATGTTAAGGCGTGATTTATTTGATTGATAACAAACATCCAAACACTCACATTTATAATAGTAGAATGATAGTAGGATATAAGAGGTATAAACAGTGACTTCCTTCCACCGGCCATTATGCCACTCGTAGTGAGGTCTGCGCAACACATGTTACAGAAAAAAATGAATTGTAGTTTTTACGACTGCCTCGGTGGCGCAGTTGTAACGCGTATGCGTTACGATTGAGGCTAACGCTGAGGTCTCGGGTTCGATCCCCGGGTCGGGTAAAGTGGTATTGGGTTTTTCTATTGCGAAATGCTCAGTATCAGCCCGGAGTCTGGAATTTGTGCCCGGTATGGCGATAGGCTCGCCCCCTATCACATTGTGGGACGGAGATACGCTCGGCGAAATGTGGGTGTACTGGTTACACCTCTGCCTACCCCTTCGGGGCTTACAGGCGTGAGTGCGTATGTATGTATATAGTTTTTACGACTGGCCGCCTGCCTGACGTCAACCCCTCTGAGGCTCTCTCGTGCATATCTTTAAAATAAAAACTTACTGGGACCTGTCCCCGATCATGGTATACTTGTGTACCAAATATCCTACAAACCGACAAGGTGGTAGGTCCCTCGTATCCGAGAGGCCGGCTGGGTTGGTACCACCGCTTTGTCTATTTCTGCCGCCAAATAACAGTGTGTAAGCACTGTTGTGTTCCGGTTTGAAGGGCATTGAAGCCAGTAGTGAAATCACGGAGCATCATGAGACTTAACATCTTATGTTTCGAGGTGACGAGCGCAGTCCAGTATCATGCAATGCTTTGTAATTCAGAGTTCTGTGTAGCTTTGCTTCTGTTTATGGGCACGCGTGGCGCTTCCCTCAGGCGAGTGACCTGCTCGTCTCGTCTTTCAAGGTAATAAAAAAAAACCGTCCGTCAGCCGTCAAGGCATGAATAATTAACAAACATCCAAATTCACAAACTCTCAAACATATAAATGTACAGTGCTCAAGACCGGGTGGACTGTGGAAGCATCTAAGGACCCTAGCTGCAGCAGGCAAGGATAACGCCAGGCAGATGACGAACAAAACAAACAATTTGCGTTAGTATAAAACTTAATACTTACTAAAGATCTCCTAGTACACTTGTAATTCTTAATGATAAAAAAACAAAGATTTGTGCACATGGGCATATAACATTTAGCGTTTATAATTGTGACGACTTTTGTTTCGCTATATCAAGTACAATTTTGTAGCAGTATATAATGTATTTAAGAGAGGTTTTTTTTTTTTTTTTTACTAGCCCTTTATTATTTACGTCCCACTGCTGGGCACGGGCCTCCTCTACTGAATGAGAGGGGTTAGGCCTTAGTCTACCACACTGGCCTAATGTGGGTTGGCAGACTTCACATACCTTCGAAATTCTTATGAAAAACTTCTCAGGTATGCAGGTTTCCTCACGATGTTTTTCCTTCACCTATAAAGCAAGTGATAATTAACAATTAATATACACATAACTTAGAAAAGTCAGAGGTGTATGCACTTGGGGCTGGTTTCGAACCTGCGACTTTCATCTCGACAGTCCATACCACTCCCCGCTGAGCTATCACTGCTACAAGACTGCTGCAAGACAGGTTATACTTTACTATTATCAATCTCAGAATTAAGTACATACATACGCACGCACGCTTGTACTTCCCGAAGGGGTAGGCATAGGTGTAACTAGTACACCCACATTTCACCGAGCTTATTTCCGTCACATAAAGTGATAGGGGGCGAGGCTATCGCCATACCGGGCACAATTCCAGACTCCGGGTTGTTTTTTTTTATTAGCTTGAATTACGGGACGAGTAGGTCGCTCGCCTGATGGTAAGCGCCACGCCTGCCCATAAACAGAAGCAACGCCACACAGAACTTTAAATAACAAAACACTGCATGACATTGGACTGCGCTCGCCACCCCGAGACATAAGGTGTTAAGTCTCATAATGCCCAGTAATTTCACTACGTATTTCATGATAGAAAACCCAACTAGCTATCACGCGTCGTTTAACTAGGCCATAATACGTATAACAAAAATCTTAAGTAGCTTATCGACTACGTGCTGTTTACTGATTATCTCTGAATGAAAGGTAATTAATATAAACGTAACAAGTTACTAATCTTATTATTGATTAATATTTTTGTGATGATTCATGATTTTTAATGATTAAGGTGTTTATTTAATCCTATATCCTGCAGAAATGAGATAAAAAAAAATACAAAATTTGTAGATTGCCCGCGTAAATATTTTTTTCTGGGTTAAATAGTAGCCTATTTTCTAAACCACATTATGGTTTACCTGTGTGCCAAATTTCATCAAAATCCGTTAAGGCGTAATTTATGAATCAATATATGTAATGTTACAAATTAATATAATGTTATATATTATTATCTATGAATATAATGACCGACCAAAAATATATGGTGTGTATATTGACCACAATTTTGGTCCTTCAAAAGTTACACGATCACAAACAGATATACCAAGGATTTTATATATAAAGATTAAATGACTACCAAAAAACTAATTTATTGTATGACGTATCATTATCGTGACCTTGTATGATTATAGTTAAATACATACTTAAACATAATTAAACAGATTAAATGCAATAAAAATATTGCCCAATTTGAGGTAAAATGTTTTAAATACACAAGTTTAATAAATTATACGCCAGCACACACTTCACGCTTGTATCACCGAAGGGATACGTAAAGCTAACCCACGGTTCGTCGAGTTTATTTCTGTTCCATGATGTGATAGGTGGTGAGCAAATCGGCACCTAGGGCACAATCCTGAGGGAAATGTATGATTTTTCAAATCACAAAGCTCCAACAAATTGATATTGCCCGGCCTGTGATTCGAACGGAACTCGGCCTATCTACGCTTTTTTTCGCAGGAAAAGCAATTTATTTCTACCGCCTCGCCCCGGGGGGGAGCGAAACGGTTATGCTGGACTAGCCGGTCTTACGACCTAGCTCCCCACCACCGCCCGGGAGATGGCGATCCGCTGAGACAGGCTAAGTCCCTAACCCCATTTCCCTACCCGGCACTAAAAGCTAAAACCCCGCAGTAGCCTAGGCTTCTTCAGCGATTGCAGGGCGGTCTCGGGGTATCCTGAGATAAACTAAGTTTGCTGCCAGAACTGCCCCTGCGCGGTGTCGCCTTACGGCCCGTCACTATGGAGGGCGGGGGGAGGGTTGGGGTTCATAAGCCCCACGCACCGCAGGACGCCCTCGGCGTCAACGGCAGCCGTGCTGTCGTCTATCCCGGGGTCCCACAATATGAAACCATAAGGACGCTACAACATCCCCCCCTGCGCGCCCGCAACCCCTAGCCTAACTACGCTGCCACTAAAGCAATGAGGTGATATAAATAATGATACCATGGTAATACAAATTTTGAGAAGTATCTTGTTTAATCAGTAATTGCATGTTTTTTTTTATAACTTCTGTACTTAACTAATCTCTAAAACCCCTGATTAAATCACCTAGGTTTTTCGGTTGCAGATCTTATATTATCATACGGTAATATTTTATATCAAAATTAATGATAAGATTAGAATATTATCTATGACGACTACGTTCGCTTACTCTCTGATTTAATATGTTTATATGTTATTTTTATATATACATAAAAAATATAAAGAAAACAAAATTTTTACATTTTGCTATAAAAATGTATTTCGGTCAAAACCATGAACATCGAAGAAACTAAATGATGCAACTTTTGAGTTGTGCCCTTGGATCTTTTGTAGTTCTATACGTTAAATTACCAATATACTGCCAATAAATCCCTTACTTATTATACTCAAGAGTAAACAAAAGTAGTAGAAAACTTTAACCATGAATATAAAAGCTCTTGAAGGCCAATATATATTAAAATATTTTTACTTTAACGCCCCTTAACCTTCGAGTTGTACACACAAACTTATCATAAATAAACATTGTAAATAGGGTTACCACGTGGCAGCCGTTCAGTATTATTCCATTGTATGTGAACGGTAAGTATTTCTTGTTTGTACACAATTCCTTTTTATGTATAAATTGAACTATCACCTATTATCGGGACTATAAAAAAAACTACGATACTAACTTTTTATTTACAGTCGTCACGAGATAAAAAAGAATATTTTGGTAAGACCAAGCCCATTATGGTCCCGAAATACTACTTACGGAAATAAATCACTAAGATAAACCATTGACTACTTATAGAACGGTAAAAAATATTGGCAGCCCTGATGATGATGATGATGTCTTCCAAGCCGATTTCGGCCACGGCGACTTAGCTTTTGCTTAAATGAGCAGAGCTTCGCAGGTGTGCTCTGATATGGCTTACATATTCTAGCATATTACATATATTGGCAGCCCTAGGCTATCTATGAACCCCAATCTTTGTCCTTGAGCGTAACAAGCGTTTAACTGACGACTCGACCGCGTAACGCTTCGTTACAGAGCACCCATATGCACAGAGCCTAAGCAATCAAACGCTCGCGCTCAAGGTCAACATAACCGGATCACGTGATGTCAGAGATTCTGCATTATCGTATTCAATATATCATGCTTCCGAAATGATATACCAGATAAATTCATTTAACGTATGCTTTATCGATAATGGCATTTGAAAAAAAAATACGTTGGATTCCTATCCATGTCATAGAATGAAATTAATTCAATCCTTCGACGGGACCGTAAAAATGGGTGTTTTTAAGAAAGTTTACGATTTTTTTCTATCGAGTCAAATAGCATTAATCGTGTATCGGCGAGCATATCCGACTAAAGAATTTTGTGAACAATTATGATACATTAAAAAAATAATGTTAATTAAGCCTTTTCAAAGGTCTAGTTTTGAATATTTGTGAGGACGAATCGTCAAATTTGAGGCATATTTCGCCTTCCATAACAAGGGTTAATCTGGCGAGTCTACGGGAGGCTGCGTAACATATTGTCCATATACACAAAGTCTATGAACACAAATGAACACGTTGCCACTGTCTCACAGAAAACCGACGTAAAGTAGCATCTTGCTGCTGCGTTTCGTACGGTGAGTGAGATATCCTTGGGATGGTTTCAATAATGGCAACATTAACGCCCGAATACTGAAACGCTGCTCAACTGTCTGACAGCTAACGGCTACTTTTATTTTCATACAATTTTGGCAGCTAAGGCCTTAACACATTTAAAACGATCTTAAATGCTTCAAAACATAAGCTGGCAACCGAGCAAGTAAGTCAACTAATGGTAAGTGATTTCCATCGGCCATGAATTTTCACAATATCAGAAGAATCTTTGACGCGTTGCCGACCTTATAGGAAGGGGATAATTAAGGGATTGGGAAGGGGAAGTGATTTGAATTAAAAATTTCTTGTAGTTTTATTTTTAAGTAACGTATGCAAGCGTGCATTCTTTGAAACAAACCAAAATAATCTATAGTCTAGACATACATACATAGTTTCCCATAGAGGTAGTCTCCGTAATCGATGAAACCATGTTTACATTTCTATGTTTATCAAAACAGCCCGTTATTTATTGATGGCTATATTTTATGGTTTCATTTTACCTTAACAATAGGTGCTGTCAATAATTTCGAACGCATATTATCATTGTGATAATATTGTGTTATCTAAGTAATGTATTGACCATATGACATATCTGCCGAAATCGACAAGCGCTGTGTGAAGCCGATTTTAGAGGAAACGTCGCGTCGACCGGGAGCAGTAGGCCTAGTACGAGTTACAAATACGTTCACAGTTTTCGGATTCGTATAAAATTACCACCGTCGAAGTGTCAAACTAGTGATTCATATGGTAATAAACGAAATAATCGCTTAAAAACTAATATCATATTTGACTAATATGGAATAAAATTAACCATAATATTATTAATTTTAATTCATCATAGTTCCCACTAGTAGCTACTAATACTTGACGTATGGAGAGAATACGAAAATTTCATCGTTTTAAAAAACTATTAAAACTTGTACTAGGCCTACAGATGAGACAGAGCGACGACGCGGACACAGCACGACGCGGACACACACGACGCGACGCGTCGACCCGACGTCGCGACCCACGCACGCAAGCTGGCCGCAGCAGGAAATTAATAGTTATTATCAAGGAAAAGGCAAAAGTCACTGGCGCGATTTTAATAATCATATCTATACTAAAATTATAAAGCTGAAGAGTTTGGTTTGTTTGGTTGAACGCGCTAATCTCAGGAACTACTGGTCCGATTTGAAAAATTCTTTCAATATTGGATAGCCCATTTATTGAGGAAGGCTATAGGCTATATAAAACTTTTTTCCTGGAACAGGCCGTTCACGCGGGCGGAGCCACGAGCAAAAACTAGTTATTAATATAAATAAACACTAAACTGCTAATCGTCGCTTAACTAACATTACCGCGTAAATTTGTTATGTGATATTTTCATTGAATATATTGTTTTTACCGCGTATACAATAAATTTACACAAAATTAACCATACAAAGCACGATATTCAAATAGTTCTGTCACCACGTAATTCATTGGTTACATCACACATGTTCATAAAATAATATTCAGTATGTCCTCCTGAAAACTAAGCCAATTTAACTTGCGCGATATTGTTAGCTAAGCGACGTAATGTCATCGTGACATTAAATATAAAATGGTATGTTTATAAAAGAACATTTAAATATTTTGCGGTTCCGTTTACACCCTTTGGATACGATACCCAAAATATTTTGGTGTTCTTTTTCGGATGGTTAATATGGCGGAAAATAAAATACAAAAAGAAATTAGTTAAATCTGTAGGTATGGAACCCTCTCAATGCGCAAGTTTGACTTGTACTTGGCCGGTTTTTGTAAACTTCTTTTGTGAGTTGTGAGTATTGTGACTGACCGACAACATAAGAATGGGAATATATTATTTTTAACCGAAAAATTTCTTGGTGATTTAAATATATAATACGATTTCAATGTGCATTGCATATTATTATAATCAAAGCACAAAGATCTATGTAGCACCTTTTTTTTTTTTTTTATTACATTGAATGACGAGACGAGCAGGTCGCTCGCCTGATGGTAAGCGCCACGCCTGCTCCTAAACAGAAGCAACGCCACACAGAACTTGAAATAAAGCACTGCATAACACTGGACTGCGCTCGTCACCCAAAGATATAAGGTGTTAAGTCTCATAATGCCCAGTAATTACACTGGCTTCAATGTCCTTCACACCGGAACACAACAGTGCTTACACACAGTTGCTTGGCGGCAGAAATAGACAAAGCGGTGGTACCAACCCAGCCGGTCTCTCGCAAACGAGGGACCTACCACCTTGTACCTACTTGAAAACTCAATAATCACATGGAATTTCGTTAGTTCAGATTTGGCAAACGTTAAATTCTGACGTAATTACAGCACAAAAGTTATTACGCGTGTTTTCATATAATTACTGCACGCGAATAAATTATTCCGGCGTTAGAGTGGTAGTTAGACAAAAATAATAATAAATGCAAATTCAAAAACCCTTCGAGGGTTTTTGAGGTGAAAGAAAGTGCTAACGTCACTGCAGTCAATAATTCTAAGTTAAAAACCAATTCCAAACTTGAGTGCGTTTGTTGGCAACACACATTATACAAAACCAACGTAGACAATTTATAAAAACCACAGATAAGTTTTTTTTTTTAACTTAACCGCTATCTATTTTTTATGCGTAATATCTACGTGACACTGGCAGAATTGTGGTAAGGCAACACCGCAAAGGTCATCAAAGAAGTAAAAGAAAAGAAGAAAGTATTTTAAATTGTCTTCAAGTTCCTATATATGTACTCTAGATCAAGTTAGCCAGGTAGAGCCATGCTGTACACACAATTGTCTACAGCATGAATGGACCGGCTCGACTGAGTTGTTCCCACTATCTTACAGGAAACCGACAACACATAAAATAGCATCTTACTGTTGCGTTTCGTACGGTTACAGATATCCGGAGGTCAGAATCAGGGGATTCTAGAAGAAGAGAGACGTCAAGAAGAGGGCTTCTTCCCAATTCCAATTGGGCAATGGCCAAGGCGTCCATGATTCTTCTGGTATTGTGGGCGTTCATGGGCAGTGCCATCACTTGCAATCAGGTAATGAACCTTTGCCAGTCTATGCTATAAAAAGGGTCGATACCAAAGACTTTAATGTATACTACTAAACAAGCTGCGCGGTACGTAGAAATTGTAGCACTAAGTTGCGGTCAATTGACCGTAACTCAATATTGCCATCTCGTTTACTACCAACTAGAACCCCTATCACGCTCCTTGTTTGTGAGCTATCAAACTCCCGCGTTATGCGATACAATTTTACTTCCAAACAAATCTAGTAGTATAAATTAAGTCTTTGGTCGATACCCAACTTTTAAATCCCACTCCAACCACACGGTTCACGACCACCTCAGATTAATAAGGCGACTTTACATAACCTACTTAATTCAAACATGTTTATAATTATACGCCGAAGAATTTCATTACGCTACAGTTTTCGTGTGACAAACCAATAAGCATACTAATTGTTCATTTACGTTTTGTTGGATGTACAACTATGCTATAATATGCACGTAATTACCAACCTGAACTAACTACTACTTAAATAGTAAATATGCGTGCCAGCATACTATAACGAGTCAAGGAATTAGCAAAATAGACAAGTTTGTAAGTAAGCATCGACTAATGTCGACGATATTTGTAGTGAGCATGAACCTGTGTGCCGCATAAAATATCCTGTGATAAAAAAGATTTTACAATAAAAAGACCACGCTGCCGGTCAAATAAAATTGCACCGACTCCAAAGAAACTGAAAGAAATCGGTATTTTTGACTATTCAGTGTTTTTATTTTGATGTCGCTTTATAAGTTTTGTTAAACTTATTTTATTTTTCAAGTTTTAATGGTAGTTACAGCAATATCATGTAAATTCCAATACAATAACACAATTGCGACGTGTGTACTGTTGTTCGTTTAGGACTTTTATATTTTAACTCCGTACTCTGTCATCAGTTCTTAACCATATTTATACGAATTGGTGATATATATATTTATTACATCCTCCTTTTTTGAAGTCGGTTAAATAAAAGAGCACTTTACAAATAAGCGTTTCTACATGAAGTTTCGGGTGTGTGATTTGTGAGACCGTAAGTCTCTAAGTTACCCACGATTGTAGCTGTCATCAGTTCTTAACCAAATTTATACGAATTGGTGATATATATATTTATTACATCCTCCTTTTTTGAAGTCGGTTAGATAAAAGAGCACTTTACAAATAAGCGTTTCTACATGAATTTTCGGGTGTGTGTTTTGTGAGACCGTAAGTCTCTAAGTTACCCACGATTGTAGGGTCAGCGCTACGTGTCCGACTATTGGGTATATTTTATTTATTATTGTTTAATAACTAGTATAAAAATTTATGATGATAATACTTAAAGGTGTAGGTTTAATTCGATTGAATATTTTTTAATTGGCATCAAAACAAAAGAAACCGATATACCTAGAATTTAGCTTAAAGCTAAAAGCTTAAATTAAGTGCATCATCGAGCTCATCTCATTGGTTTTTGGATAATACATATTTCAATTATCACACAAATAATGTATGATTCATCAAGGAACCGTGCACTATTTTTGGTCCTCCGAGCCGAATCGATTCTATTTTCAAGCTGTATGACGCGACCTCGTAAAACTCCTATGGAGTCGGTTTACGAGGCTTAATGATACCTTCTCGATAATGTTCCGAACTTCAGTTTGCATCACAGGAGGTCCTGTGTGTCGTGGAAGAAAGCGTCGAATGGATAGACGTCGAGGCCCTCGATGAAGAGAAAATAATCACGTCTTAAGAAAATTCCTGATGCGAACTGTTATAAAAAAAATGGGCCACGTAGTATGGGTACGTTCCTTTCCTATACTACCAAAACTAAGTTAAAGAAAGGATAGAATCCGTGTATTTTGTTCAAGAACCTAGCCCGCTTATTCGAGTAGGTAATGTGTCTTCATAAAGATCAAGTAGCACCTATAAATTGACCCCCTTAAGGACTTTGGAAGTTAGGTTAGTTTCAAGTTTAATTACAGTGTGAGAAGAGTATAGATAATTCAACTAATTTATGCACGTCTTGGTATGTGTGCGTCATATTGTATTGTAAAGGAGCATGGTTTGTCAAGCTGCCTCTATTGACATAAATGTATATTATAGAAGGAAGTTCGGACCACAGATAATGTAGATATATACTTATTTATAGACTTCTATGAGTAGTATTATCACGTGTGGCGATTTAGCGCAACGCACACTATAAAAACAATGCGCACCGCTATTACGTCAGTTTCTATAGTAAAAATTGTCACACTTAGTTCCTATACAGATCGACGTATGTATATTATTGTTATATCTAAGTACTATACCTATACTCTGATTTGTAATTAGATAGACTAAACTGACATTTGGTGGGTTGCCAGGTTATCGTAAAGTAAAAATAGTGTTGTATCCTGAGTTATCGAGTGTTTCAATAAGGAATCGAAAAAATCAAACATTGTGATTCATTTTATTTTATAATAAAGTATTATTTTTAATTTGCATTGATCAATAAATAGAAAAATAAATGAAAAACTGACTTTTTTAATCACTATTTATTTCTAAATAATCACTTTCAGAATCTGAGTCTGTTACACATATTATAAATCTTTCTGTCACATCATCAATAAGGTGGTCCGGTTGCATCATTTTGTTCTCTTCTTTTATAACATGATTGATACAACTCGACCACCGTTGCGGTGTCATAAACTTTAACCCGTCACTAAATAATTCTTTAATTTCGGCCATTTTAAAACTTTTGTTATTTCTTGCGACATGCCCCTTTACCTGTGCCCATACTAATTCTATAGGATTCAATTCACAATGGTAAGGGGGCAGTCTTAAGATGGTGACACCGTACTCAGCAGCGAGCTCATCAACTACATTTATTTGATAATTAGGTTTTTCTTCATTAACGATTTCCAGTAATTCTGCTTTTAATCAGGTTGTATCTTCAAATTTTAAATTCTTTGAGTTCAGCCACGCTTGAATTTGGATTTTACGCCACGCCGAATTGGGGGTTTTCTCTACCTTACGGGAGTGGTAAGGCGCATTGTCTAACACCAAAACGGAATCATTTTTTAATTTAGGCAATATTCCCTTTAGCCACTCCTCAAAATGTTCTCCATTCATCTCAATATGGTAGTCACTGGAGTCTGTCTTTAACTCAAACATCAATAAACCCCCATCTAGAAAGCCTTCCTCGCTTCCAATGTGGGTAATTATAAGGCGCCTTCCTTTTCCTGTAGGAGCTTTAGCGGCCGTTGTTAGGCCTTAAGGTCTTTTAAAACGTTGAATACAGTGGCAGTTCCGATTCCCAAAATATCTGCGGTTTTCTGAGCGCAGTGGCGCTTGTTAAGTTTTTCGTATAATTGCGTATCCAATTTGTTTTGCTCTTCGTTGAAATCGTATTTAAATAAGTTTTGCACCATTGTTTTCTCGGTGACACTCAGAGGAGCGCGGCGTCTCCTTTTCCTAAGAGACATAACTGCACTCGATGTGCTCGGTTGAGATGTGCATGATCCATGTCAGTTAAAAAAACAACAACACTCAAACACAACAAAGTAACAAGGAGAGATATAACAAAAACTTAACAGCAAATATTTAACAAGAAAACAGGCGTTAAGAGCGCAAGGAATATTCGTACCACCAATCGCGAGCGAAGAAGGGAGACGAATGACGCACAAAAGGGAGGATGCTTACCAGTATTGTCATATTAATAATATTAGTAATTAATATTAATAATTTCTGCAGAAGCAAAGAACCCATACACATATCTACTAACAAAAACATTAAAAATGTAACTAAATTCCATCGATCGCATTTATTTTATTCTTGATTTCTTATTTATTACAATAAAGTTAATGTATTACGTTTATTAATTTTATAATATTCATTTCATTACTTTTATATTATTATTAAACATTTATTAACACATTTGAGTAAAATTAAATCGAAAGGTCATGTCACAACATGTCGATGAATCATTCATAATCAGCCATACTACAGCACTATGCTCTACGCTTGCAACATTAAAAAAAGAAAAGGTCGATCGCAGCTGTCAGTTTAGTCTATCTAATTAAAAATCAGAGTATACGTGATTTGTGAAAAATAATCTGCACTCTTCGGATATTTTGTAAATACGGACATGTGTTTTATGATCTATGACCTAACCAGTTATATTCGATTATGGACTTATTTTTACCGACTTCAAAAAAGGAGGAGGTTCTCAATTCGGGGCATATATAATTATGATTTTTTTGGTGCTTTTTTATGTTTGTACATACATCGATTTCTCCGGCAATTTTGGACCGACTTTGTTGGAAACAATTTAATTCGATAGAGTTGTGGTCCTATATAAATTTCGTTAACATCTGATGACTGAGTAAAAAAAGAAACTCCTCGACGGACAACAGTAAATTCTTCGTGCTGTAACCACAAAAAATGTGCAATTTTATTTGACCGTCAGCGACACAGGCACAGACTCTAAAATGACCTATAGAAATCGTCATTTTTTTTTTTTATCTAATATCTAACTATGATAGCCTCCGTGGCGCAGCGGACGAGTAGCCGGCTACGAAGCGAGGCCGTGGGTTCAATCCCAAACTGACACAAAAGTTTGTGTGATCGACAAAAACAAAACATTGTTTCTGGTCTGAGACCGCAATTCTCGTAGTTCCTGATACCCACTATACAGGTTTACTTAGTGTGGGGTCAGGACTATGTATGTGACTGTTGGGTGTATTTATTTATTCAAGTATACGATTTTTCCGAGGAGAAGGCATATTTGATGTCTCAACTTTTTTTAACCGTCCACAGTTTTCCAACTAGAAGAAGTTGTATTAAGCTTGCAACATGTTGAAAGTAAACTAAGTAAACATACGATGTTCCCGGTCAAGTCGGCCGCTTGCGAACTACACAGAACTAAAGACATTTGGCAACAGGGGGACGCAAGCGGGCGACGCGACGTTTTCAAATAAAAACCTATTAAACCCATGCTGAGTTTGCACTTTAAATTGGCAAGGTAACAGTAAAATTATAATGGGCGAGTTGGTCACCTTTTTTATTAGCTTGAATGACGAGACGAGTAGGTCAGCGCCACGCCTGCCCTTAAATAGCATTAACTCCAGACAGACACTGGTCTGCGCTCGTCACCCCGAGACATTAGTCGTTAAGTCTCATAATGCACAGTAATTTCACTAGCTTGAATGGCCTACAAACTAGAACAGTGCATACACACTGCTGCGGCAGAAACAGAGATAAAGCGGTGGTGACAACCCAGACGACACAGACTCGCATACGAGGGACCTACCACCTTGTAAACCACCTAATTGTAAGTGATCTTCACCGCCCATGAATACCCACATTACCAGAAGAATCGTGGATGCATTTCAGAATTAATAGAGATTTGGAAAGAAAGGGGTATTGGCCTCCAGAAATCTCACTCACCGTACGACAAGCAACAGTAAACTGCCATTTTACGTCGGTTTTCCGTGAGACAGTGGTCGGGCCGGCTCATACATGCTGTACAGCAAAGTGCCTACAACGTAAAAAAATTGTTCCCCATTCGAAATAGTTTCAATAAATAAAAGTGTTATCAACCCTTGCGGAGGCGGTATCGCATACCACATTTAAATTTCATTATGTGAATTAACACAAATTATGATTAGGCATACAGGAAGTACTCGTAGATATGGTAGTATCAAAAGGCCTGCTTTGAGGTACGCGACCGAGACAGGCGAGACCGCGAAGCGTGTTTTGAGTGAAGCTATACCTACAAGTCTGCTTTGTATGAAATTGTATGGAAATGGATGGTGTTCTGTCTCGGTCGACTATCTCAAAACGTACATATTACGTACAAAATGTCGCTGTCGTCACGCGCCGCGTCTACTGTCTCGGTCGTGTGCCAAATAAATATTAGCTATCTACGTATTAAAATGTGCCTCAATGCTGCAGTTGCATGACGAGTGCAACTCGATCCAAACCACGGGTGAGGCACAACCTGCCCGTGTGTACAAGACGCTGCACACCGTTTATTTATAGCGCCACGTCGCGTAGCATCGCATCGTACCACGTCGTACACACGAATAATTTGCCGCGTCCGTGGTTTCGCTTGCACTGGCACGCGACGTTTAACTAGACCTTAAGGCCGGTAACACAACTCTGTCGTGTAACTATATCAGCGAAACCACTGTTGTTACAACATGACTTATCAGTAGTATGATATGCGAAACAGAAGCAAAACTGCCTGTTCGTTCTTTTAGACGCGCCGATCACACATACACGTTCGTTCGCGCTAGCACAGATATTCATAGTCAAATCGCTGTGCCCATGCAGTTTTGCCTCTGTTTCACACGTTATACAACTGACAAGACATAGAAGGACATCGGTTTCGCGGCGGAGATGTACTACCGGCCTAAGCCATAAAGACAAAGCTAAGCTATTCCTCCGTCGTCGTCCCAAACATGTTTTGGGAGATCCCAACGACTCCATCACAGTCGCTATCGAAGCAGCACTTTCCTTGCCTAATCCGAATCGCAATAATAATACGCGACCCCGACATAGGACACGCCTGCGACTCCGAAGAACTCACACAACTGGCCCTCGGCATAATGATGTGCAGAGGCGGCCCTAAACTATACTCCCCAGCGATGGTTCAAGCTGAGGTCGATTCCTTCTAAAAGACGTCTCTGTGCTTAATCGCTACTAAATACATTATACATATTTCTGGCTAGAGCGCCATAAGCGCCGGCTTTATTGTCAGGTGCAGCTGTAAAAGCAATATAGGCTAACAGCACAAATCCATTCGAAAAAAACAAAGCGAAATATGTAGAGCATCACGTGCTGGGCCTCTACTGTTGCTCAATGAATACACGGTTTAGAAGGGTCACTAATGATGATGATTAAAATTGTCATACGTGCGACGTTGGGGGCTAAGCTTATATTAAAAGATCATTACACCCACGATGTACAAGTTTCGTCTAAAGTACTGTTTCGGGCCGTTAGCTTGCAACTTTATATCCTCGTTTCTGAGACAACCCTTCACCCTTCTTCCGGTACATAATGGATCTTGTTAATATCCATACATAGGTACATACACGCGCTCACGGCTGTAATCCCCGAACAGGTAGGCAGAGGTGTAACCAGTACCTACACCCACATTTCGTCGATCTTATTACCGTCCCATCATGTGAAAGGTGTCGAGCCTATCACTCGGCCACAATTCGAGACTCCGGACTGATACTAAGCATTTTCATGATAGAAAACCCCAATATCACTTTTACACGACCCGGCGATCGAACTCGAGTACCGACCACAAATGGTGTAAAACCCGTTATTGTGGCTCGCTCACGCGAGTTGCGTTTCCGGATTAGCCAGTGTATATCCGGTAAATTCAGGCCGGTATAATTCTGCCGACCGTCGGGGAACGCAATGTCGCTTGACAGTCGACCTGGAGGCCAATTCTCGTAATTAAAAATGTTAATAATATTATACCGATCTAGTCTCAGTGTCAAGAAAGTTGCAAATGGTATTCTCTTAAACCAATAATCAACGTCAAATGTAAACATAGATCGTAATGAGATCGAAAGTAGAATAAAAGTTGCCTGAAACCAAAACGGTATTCTGCTAACATTTTTAAATGACACATTTCCTTAAATAAACGTCTAAATTGTGAAGGAATTGAGATTGCAATGATATCCAGATGAGATTATATTGTACCCGACTGAACTTCAAAGAGGAGCAGAATACAATTTTTAGTCAGATCAAAATCTAATCTCAGTTCGGTTAAAATTCATTCGCAGTGTCGTTTAAATACGAGAATTGGCCTTCTAGTGTTAAGTAAAGTGCAGACCAAAATAATGTTGGCCATCAAGAGACATGGCGTCCTTCGCCGCGACCGTCACGTCGCGTCGCGTCGGCAGAAGGCCGCCATTAAGTTACTCTATATAACTGCGCGACTCGCCAGAACGAGCCACAGTACTTTTTTTAAGCTTGAATAAAACATAACCTAATGGAGAAGCTACGATAGCAACCTAAATCAATGTCAGAATTGAGTTATAAATCCCTCTCGATGGTCATTACTCTTTTACTGCTTTCAACTTGCTATAAGATTTAATGTCTCTGGCAGTGATAAAAAAACCTTTAACTGTAACCCTTTTTTTCGACTTCAGAAAAAAGATCTCTCGCGCTGCTCCGCGGACATAATCCGCTCGGCAATGTAAAGCTTTTAAGAAAGTCGTGAATAATAAAGTGGATAATAAAATCCGTGTAAATGAATCTTAAAAAACTGGCTAAGTACGAGCCAGACTTACGCACCATGGGCTCCGTAACACCACACGATTAGAAGATCAAACTTAAATTTGCAGTGTACAAAAAAAAACAAACATCAGTTTTGGGTACCAACAAATTAACTATTCTTGGATTATTTTTTCCTTAGTGTTTGATATCACACTTGATTTTATGAGCGAGTTCGTGATTGTTAAAATATGTGAGGATCTTTTAATTGCGTTGACTTTATTTAGTAATAATTTCAACTTGCTACGAGGACCGCCGCCTGTTCCTTAACAAGTGCTTTTTAATTATCAACTTTAATGGCGAAACGAGGAAGTAGCTCGTCTGATGTTAAGCGCCACGTCTGCGCATAAACAGAAGCAACAACACACAGAACTTTGAAGCACTGGCACTGGACTGCGTTCGTCACCCCGAGACATAAGTTGTTAATTCTCATAACGCCCAGTATTTTCACTGGCTTCAATGACCTTCAAACCGAAACCAAGCGGTGCTTACACACTGGTACTTGGCAGCAGAATTATGCAGAAATGTCTGAACAAACGGACAAACACATGGTCGGTCAACAAAGTGATCTTATAGGTAAGAGTTCCGTATTTGCCTTTTCAGGTACGGAACCCTAAAAGTGACTAGTTTTTATGACTGCTTAATTTTGGGTCATCACTCAGTACCGACTGTTCCTATTAACAGCGGAAATTCACTCAATTATGGAACATTCTATTGAACTCTAGAATTGTTTCTAAGTACATCAAATTGGGCGAATTAAACTCAATGGCAGAATTAATTATTAGAGGGTTTATAATAGGTCTTTATGAAATCAAGGTGATGAACCGTGGAAAATACATAATTTTTCCATGAAATTATACCTAGTTATCTGCGAGAAACATCTTTAAATAAATGAATAGAATTGGTGAACTTATACATTTCACTGAGCTTACTTCAGTCTCATGATGTGATAGGTGGCGAGCCTAACACCATATCGGGCTCAAAAATCAATCCTGGGCAACTCATGTGTGCTTTTTAATTGATTTAATCGACAAACTCAATCACAAATTGTTATTGGATTTGAACTGAAAACAAAAACTACATTTAACTTAATGATAAGTGCAGTGCAATCCAAGAACAGTGTCGTTGGTCGCTTGACGATGCATCTATCGTAGATCGCCAAAATTATGCCGGCCTGCCTGATTACTTCTTCGTACTTCGTTTAAAAGGACCCTATATCGTAGGAAGTAGGAAATGTGTACCGGAAAATTGTTCCAGCTTAATAGTGCGATGGCGTCCTTATTGGGTTTCCTAAGGCCCCTAAAAGACAGGTCACGAAGCAGCGGAGCGCAGGGGTGGTTTCGGCAGCAAACCCGAGCACACTCAGGATCCCCCGGGACTGTCCAACTTGCTCTGAACAAGGCCACTGCGGGGTTTTTAGACGGTATAACATAGGGATTGTTTTAGTTAGGGACCTGACGCAGCGGTCGTTCGGACAACTGGGTCGGAAGGCTGGTGAGTCCGGCATAACACCCAACCGGGACTGGGGAAGGTATCCGTAATCGGGCTTTTCCCCCGCACGAAAAAGAAAGCTTAATGGTGCGACAGAATAATTTTGCCAACGGTGGTATGACTTGGCTGTGCATTCGTTTTTGTAATATCTATACATACATATATAGTAAAAAACAAAGTTCCTTTCCACGTCTGTCTGTTTATCCGCTAAGTCATTCCAAACCGCGTGGTATATTTAAATTATAGAACATTTCAAATATAATATGTATAAGTAATGTTTATTTTGTAACTCTCTATAGACTCAGCAGTGATACCTCACCGGGGAGCAATACGGACTGTCGAGATGAAAGTCGCAGGTTCCAAACCAAGATCATGCACCTCTGGACTTTTACATAACGTTACGTTATATTTATTTATTAACTCTCTACATATATAGTAGTTAGTTATTATCATGTAATTGATGATAAGCATTGTTGCCCCTCTTACATAAAAAACTTGGTTAATCATGTATGACTAAGCTTGTAAAGTATTATTCGTTTCGTGTCGTACGATCAGTGTGATATCCGGAAGCCCAAATCCCCCACTCCCTCCCTCCCTCCTACTCATCCGAATCCCTTAAGTTCGCCAACGCATCCTTGATTCTTTCGATATTGTAGGCGTGCATGGGAGCGGTGGAGATTATTTACCACAAGGTGGTCGAAAAGCTAGTTTGCCGCCCTATTCCGTAAAAAAATCCAATATTCAGGAAACTCCTAATAAATCCAATCCTAGTAAAATCATAATACAGGAAAATCCAGTGTGAGGCCAGAACTATTATTATTGTATTTAGTGTTGGAGTATTGAGTATTCGTTGCAATTAAGAACATAATTTTTTCTTTAAAGAAGGCATACACTAGGTATTTCGGTGTTAAAATTAAATACAAAATACGGTAGACTTTTTTTATAGCAGAGGACGGTAAACGAGCAAGTAGGTGACCTGATGGTAAGTGATCTCTATCGCTTATGAACATCTACAGTATTTGAAGAATCATGGACGCGTTGCCAATCTTAAAGAAAGGGATGATTAAGGGACTGGAAAAGGGAAAGTTTTTTGAGTGGTAGAGCCACGCTGTAGACAGTTTAGTCTAAAGCATGAATGGGCCGGCCCGTCCGGGCCGTTACCACTGACTCACAGGAAACCGGCGTAAAGTAGTAGCTTGCTAAGTTTCGTAAGGTGAGTGAGATATCCGTAAGCCCAAATCCCCCGCCCCATCCCAAGACCTTAATTATCCCTTTCCTTTAAGTTCCGCAACGCGCCCATGATCATTTTAGTATTGTGGGCGTACATGGGCGGTGGAAATCTTACTTGCCATCAGGTGACCCACTTGCTTGTTTACCGGCCTATGACATGAAAAAAAGAAAGGGGAATGGGATTTCAGCCTCCGGATATCTCAAGCTGCTACTTCACATTGGTTTTCTGTGGAACAGTGACAACAATCCGGTTGAGACGGCCCATTTATGCTGTAGACAAAAATGTCTACAGGGTGTCTCTACAACTTGTAAAATAAACACTGTAGGTAGGTATTTGTTTAAATTTTTTCTGATAACATAAATAATAAATATTATTAATAAGTACCCACATTAATATTAATGTATTTTCCTATTCACGGTCATTAAAATGTATTTTAAACGGATATTTAAATTGAAATAATATCTTTCCATTCTAGAATTCACAAATAAAATCTCGAAAAATACATATTCATTACAATAGTTCCGCTGGCCAACGCATTATATTTTTCCAAATATATGTCTTCCTTACAGAGAAAGATCACTGCAATTCAATAAAAATACCAAGACATGTGCGAACGAATGAATGAACGTAGGAAGTACTTTATTCTCGGACAAGAAGAAACATTATTGATTCGGAATTAAACCTCGTAACCGACACTATGTACACAAAAACACACTCGGATTCTGTCAACAATGCACTACATGCGAATATAGACTCCGTTTAGAACGTAGCGGGTAGCCAACTGATTTAAGGTCATGTTGACATAAATAATATAGGATACTGTTAGTCTTGAGACTTATTCAATTTTTGCCGATTCTTATTGTAATCGTAATCTGAATCATGTCTGACCTGCAGGTCCTCGTTGTACCGCGAGCGCGCCGAGCCGGGCACGCTTGGTCGCTCCAGGAGTAACAACTCAGTCAGAACTATCACACCGAACACCGCGAAGAACATAATAAAGATGAAAAAACTGATATTGGCGCGTTCTTTGGCGCGGGACGGCACCACGCGCGCGCGCCACTTCATCGTGCCGGCACCTCACTCGCATGGGCACTGAGACAGCAGCGGCCGCTAGCTCGCGTGCCACACTACTGACTTACTGAGTCACCAGGGACATGGGCCACAGCGCCATACCGTCGATCGTCGCGACCGCGCACGCCGTCACAACACAACGCGACGCCTCCCCGCACGGGCGGAACTCGCAATGGTGTCTTGACAGGACCTATCAATTTGTGTTGCAAGTTCAAACGGAACTTTCTTCATGTTTCCAAAAACAGTTGGTTCAATACAATCCTCCTTATTTAAGTCTGTTATTAAAATTATTTTTTCAACATTTAACTTTATTTCTAGAAATGTTTCTGCGATTTCGGTGATACTAATATTGGTTCTAACATTTTAACGTTGCAAAATATGTGTAAAATCCAATTTACTTTATAACTGACCTATTTTATGTATTATTTCAGTATATCGTATTGCATATATCTTCGTGAAATATATATCTTTCCATCGTAAATTATTTAGCTTTGTATCTAGCAACCCAAATGGTAGACTCGTAATACGCATGCGTACCTCCAGCCCACGAGCCATTGCTCCTAAGCTTTGTTCAATGACTACTCACACTAGGAAAGATTATTTCAATCTATGAATCATATGAGTGCCCCAATTCCCAATTCATGCAATATCTCCGAACTGACAGATATACCTAATACTTAGATGTTGTTTCCGTCAACTGTGCCGTCAACACAAATAAATTCTACTACTGTATGTTATCTGACTAAGTTATCTGATATTATCCTCTGATAAAGAGTACCCATTGCAAACATAAATTAAAATTCGTTTATTCAAAACAATACAATGTTCCAGAAAAGCTAAAAGCACATTAAGAAAAAATGGAAATGGCGGCCGTCTTGCCATGGCCTTACTTCAGCCTCCTGTATCTGTTTATTATAAATAGTTCTTCAGTTGCATGTATGCGACGCCGCGAGACCCTGTGCGCACTGGACCTCGCGGTTGCACGTGTCGCCGCACGACTTGCCAGCTGTCGTGTATTGTCACGTCGCTGGTTACCAGGTAAGGCACTGCCAAATCACTCAGCGTCAATTGAACCTTAATTTATTAAAAAAACTAGCCTTTGCTCGCGGCTCCGCCCGCGTTACCGGCCTTTTCCGGGATAATAGTTTTATCCCGTAGCCTATGTCCTAATCCAGGTCACGTTCTACCTGTATGCTAAATTTCATCTAAAACCGTTCAGGCATTAGGCGTGATTCACTTAGAAACATCGAAATTCACAAACTTACAAACACAAAAACATCCAAACTTTCACATTTTTAATATAGAAGAAAAAGAAGATGAGGAAGAAAGTGGGATAGCGCTCGTTACTAACCACAAGGTACATTCTTATTTCTTATAGGTACTATCTTAGCTATACTTCAACGTAGTGGTTAGGTAAGTATATTCTATTTATACTGTGACCAACTTAAAACCGGCTGTTTATGCGTAGGTAGGTGCTTTGGTAGGTATAAATGGGTATAAACTTAAAACACTTAAAACTCCACACTCCGAAATATTGTTATTACTTGGTACTAAATACTAATACCTACATACATACTTATTACTTACTGGGAAACGAGCATTTTCATATTGTTGAACTCCCAAATTTCTTTTCTCGTTGTCGGTACTTACTTACATTATATCAGCAATGCATGAGCACCAATATTACATTCAAAAATATGATCTTTATTCCATTTTTTTCCACTAAGTATAGATTGGTCAAAGTTCCACAAGAACAAAGTTAAATGCGTTGATAGAGAAACCAAATGAAGTCAAATATTTGTACCTTTTTATCAGTTGAACTTGAACTTGGTTTAAATAGAATAGAACTTAGATTGTACAAGATTTATTTTTTTAAATATAAGTTTGTTTTTTCCAACGGTTTTTCCGTGAACCATGATAAACTTAACTTATTTTTTAATTTGGGCTTCGTTCTTGTGCGTTTAGATTCTTAATTATTATTTTCTTCGAAAGTTTTTGTTATGTATTGTGAGTAATTATTATTAGATTTTGGAATTGTCGTAATTTATGTCAATTTATCAAGAATATATATATTTAATTTAGGTATCCAATTCCCCTAACTTACAAGACTTAGAAAAAATCGGATAGAATCCTTTGTTTAGGGTTTAGGTAGTAGAATTGGCTACACCGAAACTACTATTTTTTATCAGCTTTTCCAGATCGCGAGATTTTTCGAAATTTTGGGGAAAGATATTTTATTTGAGGAACATTGGGAAAACGATTACCATAAGGGCATTTCGGGGAAGAAAAGGACGACGACTAATGCAGTGTGAATGCATGCTTTTACGTAAAACGACCGTGACCTAAGGTTACTTATAGTGCATTTTGAGTACCAAGACTTTGATTTAATACCCCGTTTTTTATTTAAAGCAGCAAACTTGCATTTAATGGAGAAAAGAGACTCAACAATATAAAATAAAACTAATATTATACGTCAAAATGTATCAACCAACCAAAAAAATACACACAAGTTCCCGTATTTAAAATAAACTCTTTGGTATCACGCTTAAGTTTCAAGAGTGAATGTTTTTTATTGTCGACTACAATCAGTGTTTCCAGATGGCTCTAGATGTTTCCACTAAATTCAGTTAAAGCCATTCTAAAAATGTCTCCTATAGTCAGTCGATCTGAAACATTCTTTGGGAGTGTAGTCTTTGGGAACATGAGTGCAACATTATGTTAGACATTACTCAAATTACGTCTGAATCATATTTTTCTAAAGTTACCAAGTATACCATCGATGTGTCTTCGTATTAAAGTAAATATATCTTTAACCTGACCAGAGAAATAAAAAACCATGTTAGGGTAAATCAATAAAACAAAATATATTACAAAAGCAAATATGGAGCTCCTACAACAAGTTTTTTATTTGTGGGTAGGATATGTGTTTTTAAAAAATATATGGGAAAATGGTAGAGACCACGCTGAATAGGACAGTTCGACTGGGTAGTTGTAAAACTGTATCACGGAAAATCGACGTAAAATAGCAGTTTCCTGTTCGGTTTCATACGGTCAGTGGGATATCCCAAGAGAACCAAATCAGTCCTCACTTTCCCAATCCTTTATTTACCCTTTTCCTTAAATATTGGCAATGCGTCTATGATTTTGCTGGTATCGCGATCGTGGGCGTTCATGGATGGTAATGACTTACTATCAATCAGCCGATACTATAATATATACTATACTTACTATACTATAATAAGCCTATAAATAATGCTTTAATTTTTATTATGACGTGATTATGAAAATGTTATAGCCCTGATTAACTAGGTAATATAGTTTTAAGAAATTTCGGGAAAAGTTGACGAAATTGGGGATTTTTTGTCTGCTATGGAGGAATCTCGAAGATGCAATCCGGGAACCCTGGCTATGACATTTTTCAACTGTCAACTGCTGTCAATTTCCATCCATTGACAGCTGCGATTTACTGTAATCTTCGGTCGAATAATCATTAATTTTGCATTCAAATATGGTTCAAGACAGCAATCCTCCCGATGATAACCTATTCAGATCTTTCGTGAATGCTGTTTGCAAAACAATAGACTCGCCGGTGATATGGTTCCGAGGTAAGATATAAGCCACTGCGAGTGTATGTTATGTAAGCAAATGTGTAAAAAAGTATTGTTTTGATATAGAGAAGGTAGTGGAACCTAACCAGAAGAAGTACCCCTGGTACCACCAAAAGTTCCGCCGCGTGCCTACCATCGACCAGTGCTACGATGACGACGTTATTTGCGACTACGAAGCTAACGCACAGTTCAAACGTGATAGGTTAGTTTATACCTCAGTTTGTATTGTTCTATTTACATTAATCTTACTCTCTTTATAAAACCGCTGATAATTTACTTAAAAGACTCTAACAGAGATCTCGTAACAGACTTCTGATATTTACTATGTTTTTGAAATGACTGCCTCGGTGGCACAGTTATAATGCGTACGCGTTACGGCGAAATTTGGGTATACTGGTTATACCTCTGCCTACCCCTTCGGGATTACAGGCGTAAGTGTCTTTAAATGCACCTAAAATGTATCTACCTTATTTTTATCGAGTTGTCTTATGTCTAACCTTTTATAAAAACAACATAAATTTAAAATGTAAAATTATAGTCAGAGAAGAAGATAGTAAATTTAGAGTTACTTTAATAAATCCTAACTTAATTATACTTCTTAGCTTAATGACCATTAACTTAACACCCTTTTAATATATTGTGTCTTATAAAATATTCCAGAATGGTGGATTCTGAAATTTTGGGCATCCTGCGTCAGCGGTTTGAGGACTGCATGATGTATGAGCAACCTGATCATCTCACAGTCTGCAAATCTCTGTGGGACAAGTACAATGATTCTGAGGAAGCTTGGTTTATTAAATGTAAGTTTTTAAGGTTCCATAACTGAAGGATACCAAAGAGACTCTAATACACTCTACTCTCTACAGTGTGTAAGCACTGTTGTGTTCCAGTTTGAAGGACATTGAAGCCAGTGATATTACTGGGCATTATGAGACTTAACACCATATGTCTCGGGGTGGCGAGTGCAGTCCAGTGTCATGCAGTGTTTTGTTATTTAAAGTTCTGTGTGGTGTTGCTTGTGTTTATGAGCAGACGTGGTGCTTACCATCAGGCAAGTGACATGCTTGTCTCGTCATTCAAGCTAAAAAAAAAAAGTACTAATACTATAAATCTGAAAGTTTGGCTGTTATTGAGTTTGTGTTGTTTAAGCAATAATTATAATATAAAATAAATGAGTATATTTCCTGATTAGTGGCTTGACTTTACTTATTAATGACTGCTTGACCAATTTGGTGCTTCCTTAATTTCTGCTGTTGAAACAATCATTTAATTGTGTTTAAATTATCTAATTTATGGAATAGTCACTCGAGCAATCAAAAAACTTTTGCCCAGTTGTATGCAACATTGGTTACTATACTACACTTGAATAGACAAAGTGAAATGGATGTCAAGTCTATAACTTATACAATATGTAACAAAAACCTTGTTGGGCATTTTAACTGTGATATCAGAATCAATATTCAAACATAATGAAGTAACTCACATACGAAAGTTGGACTATGAAAATATTTAATTTTTAAACTTCAATTATTTATTGTTTGTTAACCATATTTCGATTGATTACCTCTGTAAGAGCGATGACTTGGGAGTAAGAGCGAGATAGCATGTTGCGGCGTCTACGTACATCAAACGTGCCGCGCCCGCGGCTTCGTCAATACACGCAGAAATACAGATGCAATTTTTTTATTGAATTTTTGTAATTTTTTGATAATTTTTAAGTTACCTGTGCAAGGATAATCTCATCATAATAAGAACATCTCGCTAATGTTTATTATTTTTTAAATTTAATTATTTTTATTAAGCTGTCTGTATGACTATCTTCACGACCCAAAATGGGCCAACATGGTTTTTGTTACATACTGTATAGCTTCTGTTTATAATTTAATTATTTTTAGATGACTGTCTTCACAACCCAAAATGGGCCAACAGGATTTTTGTTCTAATTATTTTTATTAAGCCGTCTGTCTATATGACTTATCTTCACAACCCAAAATGGGCCAACAGAGTTTTTGTTACATACTGTATAAAAAATCAATCCTGGCTATAACGATGCGGCGAGAACTCATCACATTAATCTAGTCAGTCTCCTAACTCATCTCATGCTATATTTTGTCTTATTCCCAACTTGGCTGACAATGTAGAAACAAGCACAAAAAAGTATAATCATATTTTTGAGTGGTAGAGCCACGCTGTAGACACTTTTGTCTACAGCATGTATGGGCCGGCTCGTCCGGGTCATTACCACTGTCTCACAGAAAATCGGCGTAAATTAGCAGCTTGCTGCTGCGTTTCGTACGGTGAGTGAGATATCCGGAGGCCCAAACCCCCTCCCCTTCCCAATTCCTTAATTATCCCTTTCCTTTAAGGTCGGCAACGCACCCATGATTCTTTTAGGATTGTGGGCGTACATGGCGGTGGAGATCACTTACCATCAGGTGACCCGTTGCTCATTTGCCGGCATATGCCATAAAAAAAAAACAAAAAAATTTGTTATAAATTAATGATACATAGTCAACTTGATTTGATTATTATAACAAAATAAATTATATGACACCCCTGAGTTCAAGAAACAACAGTGGTTACACACTGCTACTTGCCATAGTTAAATTAATATAAGTTGGCCATAGACATAGTTGGACATGATTTTACTTTGGCATTTGTTTCAGATGGTGATCTTGGAGCGTACGGCGACGCAAAAAAAGCGTACATGAAACAGAAACATCGCATGATCTGGGAGAGACGTCACGGCCCTCTCTCCGATCTCACCAAGTGATAGACTAATACCTCAGTTTAAATATTATGTAGATGTTATTTGTGATTGAAATATAACAACAAAATGCAGAGAAGTTTTCATTTAACATACATACGCACCCACGCCTATAGTCCCCGAAAGTTATCTCCGTCCCATAATGTGATAAGGGGCGAGCCTATCGCCATACCGAACACAGTGCCAGACTCCGGGCTCATACTGGGCATTTCATATTAGAACAATATATTTATTTATATCATTACTAGCTGTCCTGCGCGATTTCACCCACAGCATACAATTGCAGCGCCACCTACCGGGTCCAATTGTGAATCTAAACCATCCAGGGCGCCACCCAAACGCATACAAAAAAATCATTCAAATCGGTCCAGCCGTTTAGGAGGAGTTCAGTGACACACACGTACAGTAGAATTATATATATAAAGATATTACATTCATGCTGTAGACAAAACTGACTACATCGTGGCGATACCGCTTTTGCATATATGTAATCTTAGTTTTTTGACAGCCTCCGTGGCGCAGCGGGCGAGTAGCCGGTTGCGAAGCGCGAGGCCGTGGGTTCGATTCCCGCATGTAGACAAATGTTTGTCTGATCCACAAATATTTGTCTCGGGTCTGAGTGTTGTGGGACCGCAAGTCCCTCGTAGTTCCTGATACCCACGATACAGGTTTAACCTAGTGTGGGGTCAGGACTATGTGTGTGACTGTTGGGTGTATTTATTTATTATTTATTTATTAACCCCTGAAAAAATAGGGGTGTGCACATGTCTATCTGTGGCATCGGAGCGTCGTAAACGAATGGGCAGATTTAGATGCGGTTTTCTTATATGAAAGGTAATTTAGACATGTGTGTTCTTGTGGGAGATATTGCTCTGATGCTGCAACTAAGCCGTCTGCAGCTTCGAACTCTGATAAAATTATTGCAGATATATTGGTGTTTGGACTCACGGATTGGGTTTCGAGGAGTAGTTGCCTTCCAGATGGTGATCAAGGTATGATGATGGAGTAGCTTCCTATTTGCGACAGGGACTCTGCTTTATTACATGCAGACCTACCTTGTTCGAACCCGTTGTAACCTTCGAGCCGTGTGTTACTCACAAAGTAGTCTTTTTTTTTCTAGCATAGGCCGGCAAACGAGCAAGTGGGTCACCTGATGGTAAGTGATCTCCACCGCCCATAATACTAAAAGAATTATGGGTGCGTTGCACCTTAAATTAAAATGCGAATTAAAAAAATAACATTTATTTTTGAACACTACATTCAGTTTCCATGCAATACTGACGGGACAAAGAACTACTTCCATACACACATTAATTTTAACAGTTACGCAATATAACAAGAAATTAATGATCACAGAACGACGAAGATGTATACAAAAATAATACTTGCTTACACATCTTCTAAAATATATACCCAACGTTTACTTATTGGAACTACACATATTGGTCACATAGAAGTATGACAGCTTATACATACCACATATCCATTAGGCCTCAATTATATTTGTAAGTTTTAATTACAAACTTACATAAGCCGTGTGCAAATGACTCATATATATGTTTACACCTTTTTTAGTTCTGCACAAATTTCTACAATTATGCCCCAATTTACTGCTTACTTACTATGTGTTTACATTAGTAATTCCTTCGTAAGTCGACATACGTAAGTAAAACTTACAAATGTAATCAGGGCCTTACAGTCTTAAAAATCAATAATTAAAATCTTACAATTACTATTGATTTCCTTACCCCTTCTAAAGACATTTCGGCTAACATTTATTTTAAACTCGCATGATAATATTTATCGGTCAATATAATAAAATGTGTAGTAAATACTATTATTATAAAGTATAGTATAGAGGCCAGATTGGAATTGAACGTTATACGAAATGCGGACTGGCAGTGTACTTAAATAAAATCTCAAAATATAAATTGCATTCTAATCACTAGTTACCTACCACAAGTGCATACAAAATATTTTTTTCACCAAGATTGTTGAATCATCTAAATAAAGTTCTATATTGTTAAATATAATAACATTTTTTTTAGTCAAAATTATATTCTCAACGATCTTGAGGAAAAGTTCTTGTACGCGTTACAATAAATTATGCAAGGCCCGCCTCACCAAATGCATCGAATCGATCTTTCAATAATAAATTCAGATTTTTAAAACATTACACGTTCCACATTAATAATAACGTCGAGGCGCCAAACTTACTCGAACAAAACATTTTCATTTCAAATCATAATATAAACTATATTGGACTATGTACAGAATATACATACATATTTGTGCTCTCATTTATCTTACATCTTATACAAACAAAAATGGCAAAATAATAACGATTTCATGTAAAATTACATTGCGTATAATAGCAGGTTCGCACGGTTCGATTTTAGTTGATCAATTGATTTTAATCATAAAAATCTCTATGGTATTTAACCGACTTCAAAAAAGGAGGAGGAGGTTCTCATTTCGGCAAGTTTTTTTTTTCAATATACGTACATCGTTTTCTCCGCCAATTGTGGACCGATTTTGTTGGATTCTTTTTTTATTGTTGATCAATTCGATTAAAAGTCCGTTCAGACTATTCGAATCGCATGCGATTTAGCAGTTTATCAACTAAAATCGAACCATTTGAACCCGTTATAATTGCCACTATTGTAGCAATTTCTATCGATATTTGACAATAACAGGTCACGTGACCATATACAGAATTGATAAATGATTGGTATGATATCACAGTGAGTGGCTACTGGCTCGGCGCTTACCTGTGGTTTCTATATTAAACTTATATAATAAAAATTACATGAACAAAGTCAGCTGTCCTTTTGAACATATTACGGACGTGCCGACTTTCCCCCAAACTATCGTTAACTTAAAAATAATACAAATTAAATGCGCACCAGTTATTAATGTGGAACAATCATCAGTTGATCATATTACTATGTTATACGATAATTATCTTATTGCACTTTGGGCACAAGCATACTCTATCGAATTCGAAGTAATATTATACGATAAAATCGCACCGTAACATTTGAACATTTATAATTGACATAAAACATTTACATTTGGTGAATGTTCGTATGGCCAGATCGAAAAACCACGCGCGTCCATTATTCAACAATTTTAGTAATACCAGATTTATTAAAACATTTTAATGTAAAATTTAATATAAAATTTGATAAATTCGAATGTGATATTACTACGCTTGAGAGATCAATACGTATGTACAATAACAATGCGATTACACAAATAAAACGATACAGATAAAGCCAATTGGTACGTTATATAGAATAGAATAGAGATCAAATATCGAAGGATAAAATTCTTTTATACAAAAATCAACACATTTTAGTTATTGTACTTTATAATTGGCATTCGGAAAATGTTACAAGCGCACCGCGACTCTGTTATTAGATGTAAACTTATAAACTACACCTAACACAAAATTTGAGCCTCAAATATTGATATGATATGTATAATTACATTATTTCTTAAGAATGATCGATTTCCATACATTGTTACGTATATAAAATTTAATATATTAAATTTACCGATGGATTCAATTGGACTAATAAACATCATTCTTAGAATATAACATTTGAGGTTTGCTTCAGTCGTTCGTAAAATGTTTAAACCTAAGAGAAATAGGCTGAAGCCAGTCGCGCGTAATTTTGCGAGGTGCGAGTCGCGTTTTTTAAGTAAAGTAATTAAAATCTGCATTCGGTTTTATTCATTATAACGGTTTGAGCGACACGACGCCGAGAAAAAGTTCTCTGCCGACACTCATGAGCGTTTTATGCGACTGACTCTTGTACCAACCCCGTATGGGTCTCAGATAAAGAATTTACGACACTGGACAAACGCGACTCATCATTCACAGCATTACGTGCGTCTAACTTCAGCTCCATGGATAAATATGTCAAAAGGTAAAATAAAATTACATGTTGAATAGACTTTATGCACAGTCAGTATCACAGAGCATAAAATCTGACCAACATTGAACTTACAGGAAATGAAAGACTAAGACGACACACAAAAGTATTTTATATATTATTTTAGAAATAAATAAATATTATAATCACCGGCACGAGTCTTGAGCAGAGACGGACAGTAGTGGGGGTAGTTGACGAGACGACGAGCATTGACTGAACCAATCGCGTGTAGCATCGACAACCCGCCATTTTCTTTTCACCAAAAGGAACTACTGCGCATGTGAAGTTGATGCTCACAATTCGTGCCGGTACATGTACCATGTAGTCATTAAACGATAGTTTTACTCCGATGATATATTCAAACGCTCGCCTATCACTAACAACATTACTTTGTGTGTAAATAACGACTCGATAACATTTTGCGAATGCGCCGACATTAATCTTAATCTAAATAAACGCACAAAAATATACACGATCTAAAACATTATTGTTACAGAAATCACATTTATTAGGACACTTACATTAAGTCTAATTGTTAAAATTCGTTGCGACCCTGCGTTACGATTGCTTCGGTCGGCATCGGAACACGTGCGATGTACACATCGTAATGTAAAATGTAATGGCGGGTTCATACGCGTCTAATGTGTAATGGAACTTGTACTTGTAATGTATAAATGTAGTTTACAGCCTTCATGGCACAGTGGGTGTGCAGTCGGCTGTGAAACGAGGCCTCGGATTCGATGCCCGCGCAGACAAAAATTTACCCACATTTATTTTCTGATACCCACGATACAGGTTAAGCTAATATGGGCACAGGACTAGTGACTGTTGTATATTTTATTATTAATGTAACGTAATATGAATAACGTGGACGGCACACGAGCTCAAGGCGAAAAGAGCGAGTCATTTTGTATTCGCGGAAAAAATCGACACAAGATGAATCAGCGTTAGAGCTAATGTGCGTTACGTGTAATATTTGTAATGTCATACACGAATTCAAATTATCTATACTAATATTATAAAGCTGAAGAGTTTGTTTGGTTGAACACGCTAATCTCAGAAACTACTGGGCCGATTTGAAAAATTCTTTCAGTGTTAGATAGCCCATTTATTGAGGAAGGCTATATAATATATTACAATTTTGATTAGACATTACACACGTATGAAGCAGTCATAAAGGAATGGTTGTTCGCAACTCCGGTGGGAATGGTTTAGTTCGCTGACGACGCATCGAACTGTGCCGCCAGCCGAGTGCGACCTGAGAAATAAAATTATATTATGACCAGTGTTACCCAACAAAACAAACAAATTTTAATTTTCTGTGGAAACGCAACCGGAAAATCGGGAGTTTTTAAAGACTACAACTAAATGCAACCAGAAAATCGGGAGTATTTAAAGACTACACCAACATGCAACCACAAAAATCGGGAGTATTTAAAACTAGACAGACAATGTAGACAGTTTTGTCTACAGCATGAATGGGCCGGCACGTCCAGGTCGTTACCACTGTCTCACAGAAAACCGTTGTAAAGTAGCAGCTTAATGCTGCGTTTCGTACGGTGAGTGAGATATCCAGAAGCCCAAATTCCCCTCCCCTTCCCAATCCCTTACTTATCCCTTTCCTTTAAGTCGGCGCCCATGATTATTTTAGTATTGTGGGCGTACATGAACGGTGGAGAGCACTTACCATCAGGTGACCCACTTGCTCGTTTGCCGGCCTATGCTATATTTAAAAAAAACTACAGCTAAATGCAACCAGAAAATCGAGTTTTTAAAAATTATAATATATTAAGCATTTAAACTTTTCCAAGACCTTACTTTATAAAAATAATTTTGTTCAAATGTTGGCTAGTTTATCTTTATACTTGGACCACGTCATGAAATATAATATGTATATAGCTATAATATACAACGTGTTACAGAAAGGTGTGGTCATATTTAAGGATCGTTATATACACATGACATTGAGCGTTTATGTACCGGATCATATCAAAATCTAGATTAATTTTAATCACTCGTTTATTACGATCGATCATATTCCTATAAATTAAATTAAATAATATAATGCTGGAGTGAGATAAAAGTTCAGCTATTTCTTATTTCTTATTTAATGTTGTCCAAAGTAGCAATATCGACATGAAACTCATTGAAAAAGAAATGCAATCGAATTTGGTACTACGGGGGGGTGAAAACTTATATTGTACACTATATGTTGCTTAAATTTGACCACACCTTTCTATAACAAGTTGTATACATATTAATGTATAGTTTTTTTATTGCATATACCGGCAAACCAGCAAGTAGGTCGATGGTAAGTAATCTCCACTGCCCATGTACGCCCACAATATCAAAAGAGTCATGGGCGCGTTGCCAACCTTAAAGGAAAGGGATTGGGAAGGGGAGGGGGATTTGGGCTTCCGGATATCTCACTTACCGTATGAAACGCAGCAGCAAACTGCTACTTTACGTCGATTTTCTGCGAGACAGTGGTAACGACCCGGACGAGCCGGCCCATTCATGCTGTAGACAAAAGTGTCTACAGCGTGGCTCTATCACTCGCAAAAATATATATCGTTCATTCTTGCACGTGTATGAGTGATGAGTATGTATATAGGACAATGACGAAGTGTGCCTGTCACAGTTACACCAATTAGGACTACCTAGCTAACACATTCATAGCAAGATGTGCAAGGATGAACTGAAATATCTATAAACAATGTTGAACTTACGTTTTTCTTGTGTAAGCAACGCGGATGGCGTCGGCAGTGCACTGGCAGGCGGTGAGCCCCACAGGTGGGTTTTAGGAGATTCAAATACGCGGGAACCCTGCAACAATAGTATAACCGATATGTGAAACATATTAAGTTTTAACGAGGCCAACGAACTGAACATTTGATTTTTATATATAAGAAGAAAGACTAGCTTTTGCTAGGACTACACAAACAGGATTTCTGAGTTTATGGCGATCAGGTCATAGTGGCGTTATATGGAACAATCGATAAATCATAAAGGTGTATGATTTCAGTGTTAAAAAATAATAAGCCATTTTTTTCAATTCTAATCACTAACCTATCTTTTGCGACTCCTGGGTGCCCTAGATATCGATTTAAATGGCTTTTTTATGATTTAATATGTACCTTCTGTCCAGGCGGTGTATCGTACACGGAATAGTCGACATCAGGCGCGGGCGCGTCGCGTCGGCTCGGCGGCTCCACGCCTGCGCACAGCGACCACGTGCCGTCCGCGCACGAGAACATCTCACTGTATGTACGCAGGAACTCTGCTACGCCTTCTGGACCTGCGGGATGACTTTGTTATTACTAATGGTACTACAGAGAAGATTTAGACGTATTTGAACCACAATGGCTTGTAGTGGCAGTAGATTACGATAAATGGATAAAGAGGGGGGGGGGGGGGGACTTTTGTCCAGCAGTGGGATGATATAGGTTAATATAAAAAAGTATAACATCTATGAATCTTACAGATATAATTAAAAATCGTTATTTTTATGTGGTTGCAGGGTTTGATGTTATATTATTAAACGTGTGTCACTCACCAGGTTCAGGCCACGGGAAGTTAGGTTCGTATCGCTGCGTATACTGTAATAATATATCGGCGGCAGTCATGGGCGAGTGAGTGTCGGTGAGTAGCTGCGCGACTCGCCATACAGCGCGCCAGGCGGCGGCGAGGCGCAGGCGCGGGCGCGGGCGCGCGGCGGTCGCGTCGACGTGTGACGTGAGCACGCCGGCCGCCAGCAGCGCGCGCGGCGTGACGTCAGCGCCGAGGCGCCGGCACGCGCCGCTGAAGTACTCGGGCTCGGAGCCGCGCGCCACGCTGCGGTCGGCGGCGAGCGCGGCGCACGCGGCCAGCACGGCGCCGGCCCAGTGCGGCGCGCCGCCCGGCGGCACCGCCCTACCGCCTTCCACGCAACCGCCTGCCGCGAATACCAACTCCTCCACCGTCTCCACTTCCAACATGTCCGGCTGTACATCACCAATCACGAACAATATCAAATTATACTACATCTTACAGAACAGTATGGTCTAATTTAAAACAACGTATACTGTACGACACAAGTATTTCATCCCCAACAGTAACTGTAGAATGTAATAAAAGATAAAGCTTGCTAGTAAGAAATATTTATTTACTGACAAACTATAACTAATGTTTATGAGGAATAAAATAGCTAAATAATAAGTACCTAAATATAAATTTGCTAACTTTGAGTATACACGACGCGAGTGAGAATCAATGGCATACTAAATTACATGACATTGCTAATTACCGCCGCGGCACCAAAAATGCTAACAAATAAAATGTATGGAGCTAGCCCGTACAGTAACACATCACATTGCATTAATAAGACACAAATAAAACCTTTTCTTTTTCATCGAATGAGTAACATGTCGATACTCAACTTGGCAACTTTGGACAACACTAAATGATAAACAGCTGAGCATTTGTCTCATTTCAACATTATTATTCTCGCTCTTACACACCACTTAATTTATGATGGAGGATGTGATCGATCTTATATCGATAGAAATTAAAATTGACGTGAAATTTTAGGATGTTTAAATTTTGATAAAATCTGAAATATAAACACTCACTGTCAGGTATATATAACGACCCTTAAATGTGACCACATCTGTCTGTAACACGTTGATTGTTGTAACAGGTAATGGACACATTAGACCATGTATTTATAATGAAGTGGCAGTGGGCTGAACACATTGCATGACTCAATGACAGCCGGTGAAAAATTAAAAACATCAAATAGAAAAGACCAATACGTTAAAGGGAATTTGGTAGTAGTGTTTAGTACATGACGAGTAATTTAAGAGCGGCTCCATTTTATACATGTACTACAAATTTTATGTCACATTTGTCTTTTACTATTCCAATGACGTGGGCTGCATAATTGAAAGAGTGAGAACGAGCTAGTCAACATCAGGATGCGTCGCCTCATTTGAAGTGGTATTTTGTACTGGCTCAGCAAAAAAAGAGGCTACTCTTACAAACCCATTTACAAATCGTGTCTTACTTAACAGTAGTTGGTAGACATAATGTATCGTGGGTATCAAGAACTACGAGGGACTTGCGGTCCCACAACACCCAGACCCGAGACAAATATTTGTGGATCAGACAAACATTTGTCAAGGTGCGGGAATCGAACCCACGGCCTCACGCTTCGCAACCGGCTACTCGCCCGCTATTATGTTTATTCTAATTGTTAGTAATTTATAAGCAAAAAGGAGAATTTTAAATTAAAATAATTTATTTAAAAGTTTTTTTTAAGAAATGAAATAAAAATGCTGCCAGAAGTGAAATATTTCGGCCCTACCTTTAAATATTGATTGTAAAAAATTTAGAATACACAATATAACATTACCATTGACGTAATGCCTATAATGGCTTTCACATATGAACCATTCTTTCTGCTGTACAAACATATAGTGTAATTAAATACCAACATTTATCAATAACAAAACCCTTAAAAAGGAGTACCAACCTGCGGAGCGGCTCCAAACCGCGCGGCGTATAACGCAGGCAGTGCAGCCAGCGGCGCCGCCCCGATGCTCCTCAAGCGCTGCGCCACCACACCGCGCCCCACGCGCGGGCACAAGCGCACCGAGCGCGTCCCGCCCGGCTCCGCACAGACACACACCGTGTCCGCCACCAGCTCCAGCAGCTCCGCCAGCTTCACGCAGCCGTAGTGCGCCACGCGCAGCTGCCGACCGAAGTGCGCGTGATACGCCGGCACGAACGCGGAAAACTCCATACGCAGGTTCGGCGTAAAGCACAACAGCTGTTTCGCTTGCGCCGCGAACTGAACCGTACGCGCACGCTCCTCTGGCGTCGGCGTACGACGAGGCAGCGACACCGTGCCATCCGGAGACAACACCACCGCGTGTGGGGATACACGACGCATCAACTCTGGCAGAGAACACAGCCCGTAGTCAGCCGGAGAGAACACGCGGCCGAACGTGGCCTGGTACAGCGCGGGTATGTCTGGCGGTGACAGTGCACGTCTCGGTGCCGCCTTCAACATCTTCACCACGTCCGAGGTCCAACGCCGAGACTGTGCCGCCGCCGACAGAGTGATCACACGGGATGAACCGGACCCCAGCACCTGCACACGGACGTACTGATATTACGTATAGAGTTGTAAGTTAAAATAACCACAGATCAACAAATCTATAGACTACATACACCAAGTATTATATGAACACACAATCAGAAAATAGCAAGGGGGAAGGGCAAAAATAGGATAAGTGTGTTATATGGTCAGTAAAAAAGAGACATTGTAAAATGTTAATTTAAAATGTACAATACTTATATAACATACATAAAAAATAGCAAAATAATATTATTTATAATACGTATTCTGATTCCTAGACGTTATGTAAATGGGTCAAACCATGATGAAAACAGTAAATACGAAAGGATATTTGATGAAATGGGATAGTTATTTGTAATTCACTCTTAACATTACCTATCTTGCATTATACCATTTTATAAATAAACACCATTTATCACACACATTGTCCAAACCCACAGTAAGATAGAAATAGTCTATAACCTCATTGATCTGTGGTTAAAAATAAAAATTAACAAACTAAAAATGAAAATAAATCAGAACTGATAACCACCACAATAGTGTTGCCGAGAGCTGTCAACAGATCGGGCAGCTTGGTAAAACCGTAGTCGGCGACGCGGCACTGTCGACCGAAGTGGTGATGGAATGCAGGAATTAACCTATAACCAAGATTATTTATAGCATTCGATTTAAATTATGAGCTTCGGGAATCTTCGTTTTTTTATGACTTGTTATGAACATGCTGATTGCATATTCGCCATTATGTATAGCCATCCGAGCCTAGGCATTCGCTTAAATAAATACATTATTATCATACCTGAGAAGTTCTTCATAAGAATTTCGGAGGTATGTGAAGTCTGCCAACCCGCATTAGGCCAGCGTGGTGGACTAAAGCCTAACCCCTCTCATTCAGTACAGGAGGCCCGTGCCGAGCAGTGGGACGTATATAATACAGGGCTCTAGTATTATTATTATTATCTAATGTTTAACCAGGTCTGTATTACGTCATCACGTGTTTGTATTTTTTTTCTTAGCCTGGCTGAAGCTAGGAGTCGATCGCTCGCTTGATAGAAAGCGCCGCGTATGACCATAAACAGAAGCAATTGTAAATTACTATACTAATATAATTAAATAATTCTACTATTCTGAATTGTAAAGTACTGCATCGCATTGGACTGCGCTCGTCACCCCGAGACATAAGATGTAAATCTCATAACGCTCAGTAATTTCACTGGCTTCTTTGTCCTTCAAATCAAAACACTAAATTTCATATATAAACACAGTATTTTTGAAATAGACGGAGATTTCCGAATCGTATAACTTGTAATCGCAATATGTACTATATTGAAACATAAACTCCCGATGGATAGTGAAAGGACAGGTGCACCGACGTTTCGCCAAGCTTAACTCTGTCCTTTCATATGATATAGGTGGCGAGGTTACCATCATGTTGGGCATAAAATCCAATCCCGGGCAAAACTGAAACAAATCGTGATTATAGAGTTTGAAGCCAAGATCTTACTGGTCAAATATGCTATAAATAAAGGGCCTTTTACTTATAAACGTTACTTAAGCATCAATTAGTTAAACACTCTCTTGTCTTTCTCGGTCAATGTGATTTATAAAGTGGCTAGAAACATACGAAAAGAGTCTTTATAGGCACTGATTAGTTATCAGTGCTTAAAAGTTTATAATTAAGGGCCAAAATGTGTTCACACTGTTTGCAAGTTCTGTTGAAAAAAATTTATACATGTTACGGAAAGGTGTGGTCATGTTTAAAACAACACTAAATATTAAACAGCTGAGCTTTTGTCTCACGCCAACATTATTATTGTCGCTCACGCACTTCACTTAAATTATAGATATGTGATAGATCGTAATAGACGAGAGATTAAAATAATCAGCGTAAAATTTTAAGATGTCTACATTGTGATAAGACTGGGTATATGAGACTATCCCGCCCACACCCGCCACTGTAACTCCTGTGCACCAGGATCGGCAGTGGCACGCATGTTTGTTGACACCGAGCAGTGAACCTCGGCGAGTCTCGATAACGAAATTAAACAAATAAAAAGTTAAGGAGGAGTTGGTAATATTAATTGTCCACTTCCCTCCACAGCAAAGCGGTAGACAAAATAATGAACAAAGGAGGCATTATTAACCTCAGGCACAAGGATATTTAGAACTGGAGAAGCCAGATGTAGAGTATAAGACTGGATATATAAACACTCACGGTCAAGTGTATGTAACATCCCTTAAATATAGTCAAACCTTTCTGTAACATGTTGTATATACTAACTTGCTGAACGGTATGGAGCACCGTGGCGCAGTGCGTAGTAAGTCTACGAGCTCTCTCTCGAACAGAGCCAGCATCGGTTCGAGTGCGGGCGCAGTACGTGGTCTCTCACGATCACCACTAGAGCGGGAACTCTCACCTGCAATATTAATGCACTTCAATATCTCATCACCATGAGAGATATGGGGCATTATCGCAGATCACGTATAATATCTATACTAATATTATAAAGCTGAAGAGTTTGTTTGTTTGGTTAAACGCGCTAATCTCAGGAACTCCTGGTCCGATTTGAAAAATTCTTTTAGTGTTAGATAGCCCATTTTTTTTATTGAGGGATGCTATAGGCTATATAAGACTTTTTTCCCGGAATAGGCCGTTCACGCGGGCGGAGCCGCGAGCAAAAGCTAGTCGTAAATATGACATTAGCGCGTTGGACAGAATAGTGACACAAGGAGGGTGGCCCTAGGTCCGTGTTTCGGGTTTTGCCCACCTGTCCAGTTCTACCAACTTTGTTAGGGTAAAAACAAAATCGATTTTTGATTGATATGAGACACGCCTCACTGAGTATTGATAATTCTAAGAAACGGGTTCGCGGGCCGCACAAATATCCGCAGTTTGACGACTAAGGTTCCAAAAATAATGTACTCACTGAAGCTCCCCGTGTGATCCAAAGACACCTCAGGCACTGTACGCCATGTGAGATGTCTAGACGGCGTGTCCTTCACCTCGAACGCTGGCGACGTGCGCAACAACAACTCCAGAGCCACGCCACGACGAGCATCACTCACCAACGGGGAGAACATAGCCTCATAACACTCCACGAAACTCAACAACGGCACCACACCACCATGCTTATCTAATAACACGCGCACATTCTTCTCTAGCGCCGCCACTTCCATGTACACCGGGAGCAATATACGGCTGCCGTCTTCATGCCCCGTGCTGACTGATGCGTGGATATGACACTTCCAAGGTGCTTCTTCCATCTCCGCACTGGTGACCGGAGTCAAATCGACTAGCTGCACCATCTTGCCAAAACCCTCGTGTATGAGCACAGTGTCCTTGACCTTGGCGATGTCGGAGGCGGTGAGCGCACAGCAGTGACGGCTGGCGTACGCGTCGCGGAGACGCAGTAACGGGAGCGTGTGGTTCTGCTGGTCGAGCAGTATGGCGCGGAGTCTGGCTCGAAGGACGTCTAGATTCGGGGCGGGTGAAGGCCTCCCCAGGGACAGTTCGAGCCTGCGACCTGTCCACTGTGAGTCGAGGCGTCGTTTGTGGACGCGTGCGATGGCGAGACGGGCGTCCCACTCTGATCGCAAGAGTATAGTGGCCAAAGGACCCTCAGCACCGCTCCATACCGATACACGAATAACTGGCACATATTGGCTGAACAGTTGAGTTAGCATTTCCTGTTGAAGAAAATAAAATATTTTTAGTCCAAAAGAGATAATGCTTGTCGAATATGTTGAAAGTTACTTGTAAATGACGCGCACCACACAATTTTTTTTGCTACTCATTACTTGTTCATATATAAAAAAGTGATGACTTTACCTATTTTCGGTGGTTAAAAAAACAGTAGTAACCTGCAATAAGACTGGTTCATATGGCGGCAGGTTGGTGACGGTGAGCTCGGCGGCGTCGGAGTCAAGGTCGCTGTGCTCGCTGATGGTGGAGGAGTTCCACGGCGAGGCGGCGCGACTCACGGACTCACGAGCACGAGACTCACGAGACTCACGAGACTCACGCGACTCACGAGCCTCGTCACCGCTGTTACTCGACGAACGGCCAGACCGCTCCAAACTTACAGACCCTGCATGCCAGCAAGACAGGTGTTTTTATTCCATGGCTTCGCTTAATAAATTCACAAGATCCGGAAAAAACAATGTTACCGGGAATTTCCAAACCTTGGGAATACTAAAAATCTTTATAGTAATACGACATCAGCCCTTTATACTACTATTCGGCTGTTGAGCACATGCTTGTACTATTAAGAGGGAATCCGGCCTTAGTCCATGAAAGTACAAATCAAAATGTTCATAAAATGCTTAATTTACACAGGTTGTTGCAAAAAAGTGATATAAAAACTGAACTTGAAGGTGAGTATAGTTTCTGAATAATTAGAATTTAAAATTTATATCGATAAAATCGTCATAGTCCAAGGACTAACTGCTGCATATTATAGAACTTTCTATGCAATAACAAGTTTTTTTTTTATTATATACACAGTTGAATGACACTTTATTAGATGCTTTTCAGGTTGCAATACGATTTTGAGATCCCAAAGCTAAATTATTGCCAAAAAAGAACGTAAATTTTAGTTTTCCTTCGTTTCCATTAAATCGATCTCACCATTCGTTTCTAATTGATACCTACATTCTGCAACACTCAGTATATATAGTCACAACACACTTCTTCAGTGAAAATGAAATAAATATTTAAAGGATAAACAACATTTAAAATAACATAAATCATCATCATCATCATCATCATCATCATCAGCCACAAGACGTCCACTGCTGAACATAGGCCTCCCCTAATGCTTTCCAGGGCTCGCTGTTGGAAGCGGCCTGCATCCATCGGCTTCCTGCAACCCTTGTCAGGTCGTCGGTCCATCTTGTAGGTGGACAAACATAAATGATTATTATTTATTATTTTTTTTTTACTGACCGTGTGTGCCGCGTATCTTGCGCGGTTTGTGTGCGGCCGGCATGAAGAACTCACGCCCAGGATGTGCAGTATGTGTGGGCAACGTGGGCAACTGTTGTAACGCTAGTGCCCACTCCGGCGACGGGGCCAGACCCACGCCGCTAGTGACTTGTGACGGCACAGGGTGAGACTGGGGCATTATTACCTAGCGGGCAAATATATTGTTTTTGATTATCGTTGGTTTGATTGATCATTGCTTTGCCTGTCTAATGGCGGCAATATTTAAACAATGTAACGCAAATCTTGAATTGAAATTGATATCGCAAATTAACCTTATGGAATAAAGTTTGGTCAGTCATAAATTGTTTGTATGTTACTGTTGTGTATAAATAAAATTCTATTCTAATTACTTAGTATGATTTGTTACCGGGAACAATCTGGTAACTTGGTTTACGAACGTTCATTAATATCAACCGAGAACGGGACTAAAATTTGATGCTAAGTAACGAAGAAGACTGCTAAGTAAAAATTATGCCGTCAGCTGTCAAGTAGAAAAAAATAAAAAAGGTATTAAGCTGTAAAGACTATTCTTCATTTACTTTACTTTTTTCTCTATAGAAAAAAGTGAAGTAAATGAAATGAACTGTAGGCCTAGTACAAGTTTTAATAGTTTTGTAAAACGATGAACGATTTCGTTTTCTCTCCATACGTCAAGTATTAGTAGCCACTAGTAGGAACTATGATAATATGGTTTATTTTATTTCATATTAGTCGAATATGAAATTAGTTTTCAAGCGATTCTTTCCTTTATTACCGGATGAATTACTAGTTTGACACTTCGACGGTAATCATTTTATACGAATTCGAAAACAGTGAACGTATTTGTAACTCATACTAGGCCTACTGGTGTGATATATCACACAGTGTGTATGAGTCAGGAGTATGTGTATTGTTACCGGATGTGGGTTGTGCGCGTAGGCCGGGCGGGGCGGCGGCACGATGGCGGTGGCGGTGCTGTATCCCTCATCACTGGAGTACGTCGGCTGGATAGCTGACGGGGCGAAGCGTGTACTGATCTTGCGACCGAATACATCCTCGCCGTCCATACGCTTCAACGCCCTAAAACAAAACGAAACAAACGATGTGCAAACACATCAAATACCGACATACAAACGTTTTTTATACGATTGCCTTTAGCCATATTTCCTATAAACTTAACACAAAACCACAGATCAAGGATAATACAGTAGATATTGTAGTGTTCCGTGTTTGTATCTGGGCTCCTCACCCCTACAGCCAGGCCTGTACACCACACCTGTGGTCACGGATAACGCTCAGTTATGTATACCTCAATCAGCCGGGAGAGAACTGCGCTCTCCTTGAGATGGACGCTTGCTGATAGCCTGACGAGAGTCGGCTTTAGTCAGCGACACCGGACTTTCGGGCGAATGCTTTAGGCACTCCAACCCTAATTGCGCTCCCCATAGTGGCGAGCGTATTTATACGGTGCCATCTGACGTAGATGTCATCCTCATTCTTATCTACCGCCACTATCAAGTCTACCATCCTTGATGTACTCTCAATCGCCATACACTACAGATATGACATACACGTCGACCCGTATGAAAACCAAGCGTGCCAATTCTTACTATGGAGATTAATGCCATCGCGGTATGCATAGATGTTACCTACATTGCGAACTGGCGCATTGAAGGGAGTACACATACAAGGTCTATACGAGTATATACCTCACTAGCGGATCCCTTAGGCTAAGAGGCTCAAGCAAAAAAGCATTTGGCTTCACTGACAAATCTCAAATTGATCTCAATATTATCCTACTTTATTATTACTACCTACAATATAATGTTCATCGCTTATCCTTACTTATTCCATTTTAAGTAGGTATAGTTTTCTCAATTTTTTTATTCTAATTTTGGGTTAAGCCCAAACCAAATTTGTGGATCCGCCACTGATAGACCTTGTATGTGGTCTGTGCACTATACCTTATAAATCATTAAAAAATACTTTAAATATTACGCAAATACGACCCGTTTTTGTAAATCATTAATGTACACTATCTAGAAGTTAAAGTTACTGTATAGGTATTGAAACGATTATTGAACTTCCATACATTATGTAGTTGTTACCTATACAACGTGTTACAGAAAAGTGTGGTCAAATTTAAGGAATGTATAGTGTACGATATAAGTATTTAACCACCTGTACTAACAAATCTGTTAGCATTGCTAAGGACATACGAGTAAAAATAGCATTTTCTTTTCATCAAATAGGTAACATATCGTCGCTTGGCTAACAATACCGCGCAAGTTAAATTGGCTTAGTTTTCAGGAGAGACAAAATACTGAATATTTTTTATGAATATGTGTAATGTAACCAATAATTTGCGTGGTGACAGAACTATTCAAATGAATATCGTGCTTTGTATGGTTAATTAAAATTTTTGTGTAAAGTTATTGAATACGCACCAAAAAAAAATATCCAATGACAATATCAAATGGCCAGTTTTTGAGTTAAGCAATATTGTTAGCTAAGCGACGATATCGATATTCGATTTGCAACTTTGGACCACACTAAATGATAAACAGCTGAGCTTTGGGCTCACTCCAGCATTGTTATTCTCGCCCACACACTTCACATAATGTATAAGGAAGTGATCGATCTTTTCCATCATAATAAATGATTAATTCAAACTAACGTGTAATTTTAGGATGTATAAATTTTTATAAAATCCGTTACATAAAAACTCACTGTCAGGTGTATGTAACCACCCTTAAATATGACCACACCATTATGTAACACGTTGTATAAAAACAAACATGGGTAGTTCTAAAAGCAGCTGATATTAAAAAGCTACTCAGCTGATCGGTAATAACTAATTAACTACTAAGTAACACCCAACATTCACACACACACACAGCCCTGACCCCACGGTGCCTGAGCCCGGGTGCGGGGATCGAATCCGCGGCCTCACGTTACACAGTCGACCACTGCGCCACGGAGGTAATATCAAACAGACAACCCGGACGAGACGGCCCATTCATGTTGTAGACAAAAGTGTTACAGCGTGCGGCTCTATTACTCAAAAAGTCTGAGGGCGGCAGTATATGTATAGGGTAATTTACAATGAAGATAAAGTTTTTTTTTCTTTGAACATGAGTATACACACAAAGGTATACAAAATGTTAATAACAATAGTCGGGGCTATCATGTTTAGCCATTGAAAGTGTGATTTGTGAATCAACCAAAGACTTTTTGTAGTACATACTACTAGACCGGCTGTTTAGAAGTAAAATTGGGTCACATAACGCGGGAGTTTGACAGCTTACAGACAGGGAGCGCGAGAGGGGTTCTAGTTGGGAGTAAGCGAGACGGTAATATTGAGTTACGGTCAATTGACCGCAACTTAGTGGTACAATTTCTATGTACCGCGCAGCTTGTCTAGTAGTATACATTAAAATCTTTGGAACCACCACGCCGGGCTAAAACTGTCGATTAGTTGAAGCATAACGTCACGGTCAAACGGACTGTCACGAATGAGTTCGCACTTAGCAGTTAACAAAAGTACGAGTAGTTTCAATGCCGTGTCCAATCCAAAACCACGACCGAGTAAACAGTTGAACAAATAACATCAAGATTTTATTTAGAACAGTGGTTCCTAAAGTGGGCTCCGCGAAACTCTATTTATTATTTCATCGCGGAACAGCAGACTGGACTGTTGTAACAACAGGAAGCCAATCCTCGTAATTTTAAATGTTCAAAATATTATTCCGATGTAGTCTCAGCGTCAAGAAAGTTGCAAATGCCATTCTCTTAAACCAATAATCAACGTCAAATTTGAACATAGATCGTAATGAGATTGTGAGATGATTATAAGTGCAGTGCAATTATAATGCTGACCGTCAAATTTGATTGATTCAGACACAATTAATATTAACAATTCCAGAATTAGAGATTGTAGAATTGTTAATGAAATGTTGAAATGTAACTAAGTGTGTCTAAATCAATTGACTGCCTCGGTGGCGTAGTTCTAATGCGTACGCGTTACGATTGAGGCTAACGCTGAGGTCTCGGGTTCGATCCCCGGGTCGGGTAAAGTGGTATTGGGTTTTTGTTTTATGACAGCCTCCGTGGCGCTGCGGGCGAGTAGCCGGCTGCGAAGCGAGACGCCGAGGGTTCGATTTCCGCACCGAGACAAATGTTTGTGCGATCCACAAATATTTGTTTCGGGTCTGTGTGTTGTGGGACCGCAAGTCCTTCGTAGTTCCTGATACCCACGATACAGGTTACCTAGTGTGGGGTCAAAACTGTGTGAAAAAAAAGCTCAGTATCAGCCCGGAATCTGGAATTTATGCCCGATAGGCTCGCCCCCTATCACATTATGGGACGGAGATACGCTCTGCGAAATGTAGGTGTACTAGATACGCCTCTGCCTACTCGTTCCGGGATTACAGGCGTGAGTGCGTATGTATGTACAATTACGAGATTTCAAACTCAAGTGTCCTTGAAAGTTTAGAAACCGCTGGTCTAGAAAAATGCTGACCCGTTTCAAATACAGTATTAAGATGTCAGTTATGCGCTACGGCAATAATCGTTTATCGCGGGAAACAAGGTCGATAACTGACGAGACCTTAAAAGTCGACTAAATCGTATAAAACAAATATTGTATAAGCGCATAACTTTAATCGCAATATTGTATTGATCCGTTAATATTTCTACAAACTATGTTTTTTTTATTAGCTTGAATGACGAGACGAGCAGGTCGCTCGCCTAATAGTAAGCGCCACGCCTGCCCATAAACAGAAGCAACGCCACATATAACTTTGAATTTCAAAGCACTGTATGGCACTAGACAGCGCTCGTCACCCCGAGACATAAGTTGTTAAGTCTCATAATGCCCAGGCGGCAGAAATCGACATAGCGATCGTACCAACCTAGACGGCCTCTCGCATACGAGGGACCTGACACCTTGTTTCATAATATTCCCGCTTTTATCTCCATTGTATTGGTATAACATGATTTTATAAAGCGGAGCAAATATATAATTGTTTAAAAATCTGCCTGAAGTCCAATATCCCAAAGAATCTAATTTGCAAAATTCGAAAATCTAAAAAATTATCACTTTGGTATGGAGTTCAGGACCCTAGACGCCAGAGGTCACGTTGGGAAAAGTACACTGCCTATTTTCTCAGCTGAGAAGCCATCCATATGTTGTTAACAGTGGGTACTTGCACCAAACTATATAACGAACGCAGCAAATGAAAAAAATCATCATAGATATTACAGTGAATCGTATTTTGATGCTATTCTGTATTTTTGCATAACATTTTTAAAAACCCAGAGGACATAAACCGATACTGTCAGCAACGTTTCGTTGATCAATGTTTTAGATTTCATTGACTGTACTAAACTTTGTAATGTAAATCCGGTTTTATCTAGTCAAATTATCGAATGAAACATGAATATACTTCTATACTAAATCATAAATACAACATACGAAATTAAATTTAAAAATACGTGACCTATGTTAATCGTTGGACAAAAATAGGCGCATAAAATTCACAAGCGATTATGACAAGGCGCAGTACGAAACATCGTAATCTCTTCAAAATCACAGGAGACTATCCCGCCCACAAACCTGCCACTGTAACTCCTGTAAGCCAGGATCGACAGTGGCACGTATATTTCGACACCGAACAATGAAGCTCGGCGAGTCTCTGGGAATGCAAATCTGTCCTTATCCCGCAACAAAATAATTCAAATAGAAAATTAGGGAGGAGTTGGATCAATCAACGGACATATGAAAAATACTTCAGCTCTAACTGGCTGGCTGAATGATTTTCAACTTATAATAAAGAACACGAAAAGAACAAAAAAAAATCTTACCCGGATAGTAACATCGTTCACGTAATCACACCTAATTAAAACCATTAATTATAAAAAAATATGAACCACACAAAAAAAATGTGAATATAAAACCGTTAACTTTTTAAATTGTGGAGTAACATGTGTATCACAGTGTTCCCGCTTGTGCTTTCGTTGTAATGAGTGTTTCAAATCTCAACTGACGAACGTTTCCGCATATTCGTAATAAGAGGGTACTTTTAATAAAAATATTTATGAATCGTTCACTTACGTTTTATTTTTACATTTTTAATTATTTTACTACGTTTTTTTATTTGATTTTTTCACAAAAAATATTATTTTTATAATTTTTTTTTTTTTTTTTTTGTATCAAAAACGTTACAGGTTTTATCATTGATGTGTATTCATGCATTTTTATGTACATAATATATATTACGATTATCTTATAGACGTTTTGTTTTATGTTTAATTTTTTTACATATTTCTTTGTTCATTGTTTCAAGTCACATTAATTTATTTTATATTTATATTAACAAATTGTCGCCCGCTCTAAAACTGTTCTATGATAACGAATTCTCCTTTCACTTAGATATGAAAACTTGTTAATGTGTTTTGATCTCATTATGAATTATTTTTATATTTGGTGTGGAAATGTAATAGAGAACGAGGCCACGAGCATGACATACATTCTCCTCAAAAATCTTTACATACAAAGGTTTTAAGTGAATCATGGATGACTATGGTATGGTATATGGTTTACATAAATGCAAACTACAATACTTATATGACAAATGCTAATTTGGGGACCTTTTGGATGATTAATTTAAAAAAATATTATGACACAGCTGCGTTTTATCTAGGTTTATACTTTTCATTTTATTATGTTTTTTTATATTATTTTTGATTATATTATAATTTATTAATGTGATGACCGAGTTTGTAAAATTACACCATAAACCAATTTATACATACATGCTCAAGCCTGTAATACTGGAAGGGGTAGGCAGAGGTGTAACCAGTACACCCACATTTCGCCGAGCGTATCTCCGTCCCATGATGAGATAAGGTGCGAGCCTATCGCCATACCGGGCACAATTCCAGGCTCAGGGCTGATACTGATAATTTCGTAATAGAAAAACCCAATATCACCTTTACCTGACCCGGGGATCGAACTCGAGACCTCAGCGCCAGTCTCAGTCGTAACGTGTACGCATTACAACTGCGACACCGAGGCATTTTGATCACCAGCACTGCGGCACTGGTTTTTAATAAGTTCGAAATATTCTCCCCGGGCGTCCGTCAAAAATATTGCAATCTTAGGTCCGTATTCAAGAACAACACTTAAGTGAGCTTTTTCTTAAATGTCGTTGTGTATAAACGTAATTCGTCCGTTTTAGTTTGGCGCCAAAAATAGACCAGTCATGTGAACAGAAATCAACATTTAGCAACAAGCTCATTTGAGTATTGTTCTTAAATACGGGCCTCACTCCCATATTCATAAACGATACTCGTACTATTGGACCTAATAGTGAGCGCGAATGTATGGTGACGATTTATGTAGGCATCATTGGCCTGATTGTGATGCTAAATAAAAACAGACCAAACAGAATTGGACACTGAGCAAAGAGCTCACAAAGTGTTGTTTGCGTATATGGGCCTTAGATCCTGTCCGGTATTATAATGAAGTAAGAGATGTATACACCTCTGACTTGAAGTTATGTGTGTATTCATTGTATCACTTGCTTTAACGGTGAAGGAAACATCGTGAGGAAACCTGCATACTTGAGAAGTTTTGCATAAGAATTTCGAAGGTATGTGAAGTCTGCCAACCCGCATTAGGCCAGCATGGTGGACTAAAGCCTAACCCCTCTCATTCAGTAGAGAAGGCCTGTGCCCAGCAGTGGCACGCGTATATAATACAGGGCTAGTAATATTATCTTCTTTATATATATAATTTTACTGTATGTGTGTATGTCACTGAACTCCTCTTAAACGGGTGGATATTTTTTTTTTTTTCATAAAAGTATCCTATGTTACGTCTTATATCTCCAAGAATATGTGTACAAAGTTTAATGATGATCAGTTAAGTAGTTATCGCGTGAAAGCGTAACAAACAAACTTAAATAAATAAATACACCCAACAGTCACACACATAGTCCTGACCCCACACTAGGTAAACCTGTATCGTGGGTATCAACAACTACGAGGGACTTGCCAACCCACAACACCCAGACCCAAGACAAATATTTGTGAATCAGACAAACATTTGTCTACACTTAGGTGCGGGAATCGAACCTACGGCCTCGCGCTTCGCAACCGGCTACTCGTCCGCTGCGCCACGGAAACTTACATTTACATTTATAATATAAGTATGATGTATATTGTATATTGTATATTGTATAAGTTACCTGGAGGCGTGGTCGGGCGTGGGGAAGCGCAGCAGTGCAGTGGGCGCGTGCACGCGCAGCACCTTGCCGCCGCAGTTGTCGGCCAGGCGCCGCAGCCGCCGCGACACGCGCTCGGCGGGCTGCTCCGCCGGCAGGTTGCACACCTCCACCTCGCACGGCGAACGGACCTCTTCACATATACTGTCCGACTGACGCATGTCCACAACAACCACATAACCATATACACTTATTCATAATAAAACGCTTATCGAAGGTATAAACCTTCATTAGTTAAAACGTATTTTAAGCCTATCGAAAGTTCAATAAAATTCTTTATTCATAAAGCTCCGATAACTAAAATAGGTTTATCATACACAAAGTTGCCAGTTTACAGAAAATGATTGATTGATTGAATGATTTTAATATGGTTTGTCTCTGAAAAGACTGGAAACAAACTAAATAAAAAGAAAATTGATGGGAGTTTTGGCGGGAATTCTGACAGTGCGGTGGCTCTCTTGATTTAATTATTTCCTAAACTAGTTTAAAATTGTGTTTGTTGTATAAAAGTGGTGTGGTTTTGTGCAATAATCATTTACGATGATGAATAGCGTACGGAAACATTAAAAATCAACCACAAAAAAAAAAAATTGACATCTCATCAATGTCAATTATGTCAAGAAAGGTAAACAAACAGGAGTTATAAAATTCCACAAGACCTTGAAATTTACGACGCCGCTGCGCTGATATTTCGTCGTTCTTGGGATGAGTTGAAAATATATAATATAGTACTTGTCATTGGCGAAATTTATAATAGGGCGAAGCCGTTATAAATAAAGAAAAAGTAATAAATTAAAAAAAAATGACAGTAGACGTAAAATTATACGTCAACTAAGAAACAGCTGACCGATGTCGGCCATGTTTTTCACTATCGAACGCTTAAAATAGGTTTATAGAAGGGTTATAGCTTCTATAAAATAGTGACATTTTATAGGAGAGTTAATGAGCGTTTTAGCGTTATTGAACGATTATGAATAACAATTTTTATCAATCATCTAATAACGGCCTTATAAAGCTCCGATAACTTATTATGAATAAGACCATTACTAATTACTGACTGCCTCGGTGGCGCAGTTGTAATGCGTACGCATTACAATTGAGGCTAACGCTGAGGTCTCGGGTTCGATCCCCGGGTCGGATAAAGTGGTATTGGGTTTTCTATTACGGAATGCTCAGTGTCAGCCCGGAGTCTGGAATTTGTGCCCGGTATGGCGATAGGCTCGCCCCTTATCACATCATGGGACGGAGATACGCTCGGCGAAATGTGAGTGTACTAGTTACACCTTTGCCTACCCCTTCGGGGATTACAGTGAGTACGTATGAGTGCGTACTTACAAATTATTTCAATAATGTTAAGGTATTGGATTTGCATACATATTTTTATTGTATTAGCTTGAATGACAACACAGCCTCAATAGTTTCAGTGTGCGAGTAGTTGACTGTGAAACGAGAGACCGCAGGTTCGATTACCGCAATGAGACAAATCTATATATGTATATAAAAACGAAATACCACTCACTCGCGTACTCACGTTGATCCTCATGAAATTTGTGTGATATAGAAGCGTGTTTAGAACGGATTTTTGGAAAATTACATTTCAAGGGGTAAAAGGAGGGTTGTTATCAATGTCTCACAAAAAACCAATACGATGTAACAGCTTACTGTTGCGTTTCGTAATATCCGGAGGCCCAAATTCCTCTCCCCTTCCAAATTTCTCAATCACCCCTTTCGTGTAAGGTAGGCAACGCGTCCATGATTCTTCAGGAAGTTCAGCTAGTGTTTTGTTTGTTATTGGATGTTCATGTACAGTGGAGATCACTTACCATCAGGTGATCTTTTTGCTTGTTTGGCCGTCCGTGCTATGAAAAAACTGTGTTTGTATTAATTACCTTTGCTTTCCTGGGCAGTTCGACAGTCAATTCACTGTAACAGTAGTGTGAAGATGCGCAAGCTATGAGGGCCGGCGACGTCTTCCTCTGGTGCACCAATATCACTTCCATGTTCTTCCTGATAAATAGTTTTAAAAAAATGTATCGTAAAAGACAGGCCTGTAGGATCGTATTTTTTTATATTGGCGTGAAAAGAAAAAAGCTAAAAAACGTATAGAAAAAAAAATTATATATTTTTTTTATGTGTATATATCACGTTGAAAAAAAAAGCTACAAACAGTATAGAAAATATTTAAAATGATTTTTTTACCACGTGTGAGCCTGCTATTCAAATATTGAGGATATTGTACATGGGTTTTAAAAAAAATACAATACCTGTGTCTGAAATCAGACAGATCTGCGGCGAAGTTAATGTCACCAGATATGAGTAGGAGAGATGCAGGCGCTGGGTGCAACTCTCCGAACCGGCGCATACATTGCCTAAGTTTCTCATCTGCCGCGTTCTTCTGTGTTCCACACACGTGTATCAGGCTCACCTATTTGGGTAATGGATTTTTTTGATAAAATGAAAATTTTATTTTTTTTGAATTGTCACTAAGAAGTCTATTTTTAAGCGACAATAAAAATGCAGGAGGTTTTCATCTCGATGCGTTTTTTTTGTATGCATAATCACGCATAACTCCGCCAAATGTGGACCGATTTGAACTCTAACAAAATTAAAACCAACACAAAAAATAAACAATTTTGAATCGGCGCAATTTTTAATATGACTGAAATATTGATCCCTTATGTACTGCTTTCGAGGTACATGATGGTGAGTGAGGTGTGTTCATTATTCACAAACGAATGTCATATCTTACCTGAGCATCATTAAGCTCCTGCAGTCTACTGGCTGATTCCTTCCGCACGTCGCAAACAACTACAAAGTCGGCCTCCCTGCGGCCCGTAAGGAACTTGTTACGGATTGCTGCCACGACGTCTATCGCCGAGCAATCCCGAGGCACCTGTGACAATATAATAACATTTAAGGGTGCTGCATACTGCATTGAAGACAGTCTGAAGATCAGAGCGGTGTAAAGTGAGTTAGAAAGGACCATATTGAAAATCAGCACTACAGTACAGAGTACTATGTAACCTATACAGCTATATAACTATAATTATAGTATTCAACTCTTGTTTAAGATTCATTTTATAGTATTCTCAATAAATTGCTTAGTTAATTAAACTCCTTTATAGGGAAAACATATTCTCATTATATGCAGCGTGTAGAGGGGACATTATTGCTGCACCTATCTTCTATATATTAATATGTGAAAAGAAAACGATACCTTACAATAACTACTTACAGAACTCAAACAATACAGATGATTACTTGAAAAAAAAAGTGAGCTAAAATGATTTTTCTAAAAATGTTGTAATTTGTAGATGGGCAAAATGTGTTTCATACATTGATTTATAAGTGAGGTTCATAAATATAATATGGTGAGTAGTTATTAGCATGGTGATCATAGCTTGGAGCCACATATGGCTGCAATTGTACGGCTTAAATTTCGTGTGTATACTTAGTTTTTATAAATTGTTATTCTAAGTTTGTACCACTTTTTAAGCACTATATGCGTACAGTGTGAGATTTGATTAAAGTTATTATAGGGAGAAGTGAAAAAAGCTATTTAAATCTGTAACAAATACATAAAATAAAACATTCATTGTTTACTTATACTGTCAATGTCTGAATATCAAATCTAGCAGCTGATGATATAGAACAAAAAGTATAATTGAATATAGAGGTCGACCACTACTTTTAATAAATTCGCTTGTTAACTTAACCACTTTTTGCTTGGTGTCAGATTATTTTTTTTTGAATAAATATAAATGTGTATTTTTTAAAAGCATGTTTTATTACGTACATTATTAATTAATGTGTCTTCACTAGCACGAGTGGTGTATTACTTTAATAATAAATCTTTTTTTCAATGTGTAACAAAAAATAATTACTATTTTTAAAGTCATTTTGAAATCGGTATTGTATTTATTATTCGCCAGGATGACTAGCATTTTACACTGGAAAACGTAAAGGAAAACACAATGTAATATCAATGGCCATTCATACTACATTTACCATTATTGCTAAATGTTTTAAAAAAAAAAACCTAAATTGGATTGTGTTCGGCCACTATCTCGCCTTAAACAACATCACATATGCATTATATTCCTCATAATAATTTAAAAGACTAAGTACTAATTAGTCACACAAGGACATTTTAATTAGAGGCTGAAGTGTCATGATTATAAAAAAAACAATGTAAATTATTTTGTGGAGCAATTGTGTTACAAATATTACTTCAATGTTATTTACTAGCTATCTATTTGTCAGTTTAAAGCTTTATAAAGTCGCCAAGCCCTCTGGTATAAACATTATTTCTGTTAAATTAGTTTCCAAAATAAAAAAAACAACCATTGATTATATTTCACCAAGACTTACTTGACAATTCTCAATGTCCCAAAATATGCCTAAAGGTACATTGAGAGATCTCTGCTTGTGGTGTCTGAAGCGAGACCTGACCCTGGTTCTTTCAACTGAGACAGATCCATCATCCCTGGAGATGCTTCCCATTTCATCTGACGAATCGTCCTCTGCATCTAAATAACAAAAGAAAACAAACATGATGACTCTTCATGGTAGGTAGTAGCTAAGCCATGGACAAACTCTAGCATTGCCGATATCCATGAGCAGTTTAGCATCTGTCACAACGTTAGTCTGCCCAGTAAGCATAAATAAAATATTTCTCATAAATTGTTAATTGTTGTTTTGATGGTGGTAGAGCCATGCTGTAGACAGTTTTGTCTACAGCATGAATGGGCCAGCTCGACCGGGTCGTTACCACTGTCTCACAGAAAACCAACAATAAAGTAACAGCTTGCTGCTGAGTTTCATACGGTGAGTGAAAATGGAAAACATTCTATTTTATCCAAATGTAAATATAACTTTATACTTCAATTTCTTTCTCAATAGCTGCTGGCCAGAGGCCCAAATCTCCTTGATTTCTTAATTACCCTTTTTCTTTAAGGTCTACTACACATTCATGATTCTTCTAGAATTGTGGGCATTTATGAGCAGTGCTGATCATTTACCATCAGGTAACCCACAAAATAAAATTATTTGTATGTATGTTACCAATGCCTTAGAAACTATAAAATCAACACTGTTAATAGAAAGTCAAACATGTTTTTATAAGTTGTTTATTACACAATAAAATGATGAGGTAATAAATTACTAAAAAAGCTTAAGGTTCTGGAACAATTCGCAATCTGGCCTATACACTGTGTGAGATTTCAATTCCATAATAAATAATGGAATATACCTACCTATATTAATGTGCTCGAACCGAACGCAAATGCTATTTTAGGTACTTTGCAGTTGATTGGGTGCATCTATGGCTACTCTTTCATAGATACAAATACGTGAGTATACGTATGTAATATCAACTCAACTGTAATGTTGTGAAATCAACCATGTTTAATATGAGGCTATGCTATAATAACAATTGCCATACTTATAAATAGTGACGATCAATAAATACACTCGATTACAAGATAAAAATATGTACGTTGCGAAATAACCACAAGCACCGATAACACTGTGTACGTCAATAAAATCATACAATGACGAGTTATTTATAAGATAAAACAATCATGGACCGTGGTGTTTAGCATATTTACCTGTGATCCACATTCGCGGCGGCAACGGAATTTTCATTCCGGGGCTTGATAGATTGCTAGGAAGGCCTTGAGCCGAGTGACTCCTCGCCCCTGTTTCATGCCACGAAGCCTCACAATCCATCGTTTCATTGAACAATTTAGAATATTTACAGGACATGGTATACGTTAAATGTGACAAATACAAAAGTAGTCCAACATATGTTGGTAAAAACAAAGAAAAAACTAGGCTATTCAAAATAGTCACAACACGTATCACACACACTTAAACTATTAAAACTTAACTAATTTACATATAAATACTTCAATCTCTTGAGATTTGCGTCATAAAACAAAATAATCATATACAAAACGTAAATTTATTTACTCAACATCAGCTACGCCATACATATCGGATCGGACATATTGTAAACGTTCCAATTTAGATCACAATAAATGTTAGTTTGTTTAGCGTGATTGGTGATCTGTAGATTAGTCTATGATATGAAAATTGGAAATGAAATAATTTAAAGTATATGTCAGGTTGGGCATAATTATTCATGTTCGATTTTGCTTCTTATGACTTTCTGATCACACTATCAGACCGAATTCATTCCATACATATCTGGTTTTATAGATATACTAGCTTTTGCTCGTGGTTACCCGCATAAACGGCCTTTTCCGGGATAAAAAGTAGTCTTTGTCGAGCACAACTAGAAACAATCTAGTCAAACTCTGATTCCGACTCGTACATCTGATTTAACAATCGGATACATAATTAATGAATATTACGATGTATTGGTCAAACAAGACTCATGACATACATGGAATTGTTTAACTCTTGGGGTTCCGCGGAACCTACTTTAGGAATCGCTTGACTCAATGCTATTTATAAGATTTTATTGTGGTGGTTAGAAAAAGATAAATATAATTACATTATCATGCTGTAAATAGTGAAAACATGTTACCAACGATAATAGAACTCAATGAATCGTCAAACTTTTTTTTAACTGCCAACTATAATATTTAGCCACTAGTATTGCCAGAACGTAACTTTATAATAATTTATATAATTCTGAGTTACTTTTGGCCCTATCGCGGTCGCGTTACTCCCATGATAAACAAACACAATCTTACTTTACTACTACTTTATTTTAATTACTCTTACTTCTTACTTTTTTTTAGAAAAGAAAGCTTTTATTGTATACCATAACAATGGCTTAAGGGAAAATATATTTTTTGGTCGAATTTACTTGAAAATTTAATCCCAAAGGGGAGAAAAATGATTTCTCATATCATAGACGTATTCGAGCAAAGGCTATCACTCGGGCGATGCCGCGAGTTAAAACTATGTTATGTTAAATAATTATATTCATAAGGGTCCACCTTCTTACATAGACGCTTCCACCTCCCTCGGTTTAATGTTATCCACGGCTACATTATTTAATTGAACTTATAAAATCATTATCGAAAGATGAGGGGGGGATTTGAAGGCCTATATACTTTTTAACAGTCTCATGTAACTTTAGACTAATATGCACTAACAACACTGAGTACTAAATGTCTGTGTCAAAAATTACCGTGAGTTTGCATTTGTGGATTTACAAAACTGTTGTTTTCTATAAAAAATCTTTATATTTTGTTCCGTAATCCATAAAACGTAAGCAACCTATTACTTCAGTTACAAGTCTTTTTATTATTATTATGGCTAATTGATATAAGGCTTATTTGTTTTAGTTAACAAAATGACTACCAACGGGGATATCGGCGGTCTTGATGCCAGTGGAAAAATCGTAAAAATGGAAGTAAGTACATATACATAAAAATCTAGTATCCAAATTAACCATTAATACTTTTAGAATGAATTCTTTTATAGGTATATAGTACATACAAAATATATAATAAATCGAAAATTTATCTTTTGTAGGTTGACTACAGCACCACTTGTGATGAGAAGATCCCTATGTGGAAATCATGGGCTGCAAAGGGTAGAGTACAAGAGGCGATTGATCAGCTCCTGGCACTTGAGAAACAAACAAGAACTGTGAGTTTTTTATTGTGTAAGCAAAGTATAATCAAAGCATAAAAATCACCAGATCAGTGCAGCATTAGGTATATGAAATACTCTCTTATTTGAATTTATCAACCCCATCTAAAAAGAAAGGTTTTATAAGAACCTAAAAGGGGTCAACCTTTGTGTATTTACGGCATCATGGTGCCCAAAATGAGTTGACTTATTTGAACGCATAATTTTCATTTGAAAACTGGTCTAATGGAGATGGCTTATAGCTATGTTTATAGAAAATATGTTCAGACGTTTAGAAATTACAGCTCATTTTCATGGTTATTATTTTTGATATTATGGAATATCTTACTTTGAAACATATACCATCTGAAAGGTTATTTAATAATACTCTTTAAAATCAGAGTAAATTTAGTACTGGCAATCTTTTTATTAACTTGTTATGTATGCTTTGAAAGAGAAAATTTACATTTTGGCTAGAACTTCAGTACGAGTAAAACAGTAAAAAAAAGAATGTAATACAACAAAATGGAAATTCATTCTCAATAACTGGTATTGCCTCCTCTTATCCTGATGCAGACTTTGCCTTGATGATCTGTTATTCACTGAGCGGATCAGCATTACAATGACATGTTGTGGTATGTTATCCCATTCTTCAAGTACCGTTTCTTAGCTCAGTAAGGAAACGGCAGGAAAATAATACTGTGACTATTCACAGATGTAATAAAAAAAAGAATTCTATAAAATATGATTATCAAATGACTTGCAAACAATGTTATTATTTAATAATGATTGGATGACAATAAACTAGAATCATCATAAAAGCTATTAAATAACCTTTAAAATTATGTGTATCAATTAAATATTACCTCTATTATGTAAATTAATAATCATGAGATGTAAAAAATGAAGGTTGTTCGGTTTATTTGCTCCAAAGTATATTTTATGTTTAGTACATAATGAGACGCCTGCCATGATGACTGCCTCGGTGGCGCAGTTGTAATGCGTACGCATCACGATTGAGGCCAACGCTGAGATCTCGGGTTCGATCCCCGGGTTGGGCAAAGTGGTATTGGGTTTTTCTATTACGAAATGCTCAGTATTAGCCCGGAGTCTGGAATTTGTGCTCGGTATGGCGATAGGCTCGCCCCCTATCACATTGTGGGACGGAGATACCGTCGGCGAAATGTGGGTGTACTGGTTATACCTCTGCCTACCCCTTTGGGGATAACAGGCGTGAGTGTATATGTATGTACATAATGATCTGATATATTGTTCTCAGGGTGCTGACATGGCTTCCACTGCCAGAATCCTAGTAACTGTGGTGCAAATTTGTTATGAGGCTAAGAATTGGTCAGCCCTTAATGATCATATTGTCCTACTGTCTAAAAGAAGGTAATGTAACTTATTATAAATGAATACATTAAACAGCCACAAAAATAGTCCTGACACCACACTAAGGTACAGGTAGGGTGCATGTAGGAAAGGTTGGTCTTATCATGAATATCAAGAACTATGAGTGACTTTTCGACTCAAATATCCAGGCCTGAAACAAATATGTGTGGATCACATTGGTAATGAAAATTATGATTAAGCCAGAGCTATATTCTCTAAATCATAGTATATATATAAAGTATGCTTCATTGGTATGTTTTAATTTTTTTAAAGTTTACTGAAAACAAAGGAGGTTGCTGCTAACAATATCTTATACTATTGTTTATTATTTTATTTTTATATGTGATTTTTTAATAAATAAACGCAATTATTTTTAATTAATTAGATAAAGAGAAACTACCTTCGTCTCCCCTCACCCTTAGCCATAGAAATATTTGTCTCTGTACAGTTACAGAACTTGCAGATTCACTCACAGCTGGCTACTTGCAAACTTGCCATGGAGGCTAACAATACCTAACATTTATTCCTTTCCCAGGTCACAACTTAAGCAGGCTGTAGTTAAAATGGTGCAAGAATGCTATACTTATGTAGACAAAACACCTGACAAGGAAACAAAAATAAAACTTATCGAGACACTTCGGTCAATTACTGAAGGCAAAATTTATGTAGAGGTTGAGAGAGCCAGGCTTACTCACATCCTGGCAAAGATAAGGGAAGAAGAAGGAGATGTCAATGAAGCTGCGAAAATTATTCAAGAATTGCAAGTGGAGACATACGGTTCTATGGACAAAAGAGAGAAAGTTGAGTTGATTCTGGAGCAGATGAGACTCTGCTTGGCTATAAAGGATTATATCCGTACGCATATTATATCCAAAAAGATTAACACTAAGTTCTTTGAAGAAGAAAATACTCAGGTAAGAATTCTTAGGTAATGTCATTTTTATGGTAAATTACAAATACAGAAATTGTCATTTTCTTGAGTAGATTAGAGATACACCTAGTTGTGTTTTAAGTCTTCACCCAAAAAGTTAATTGTATAAACACGAATTTTGCGACATATCGTCGCTTAGCTAACAATACCGCGGAACTCGAAAATTGGCCATGTGATATTGTCATTGGATAAATTGTTTTTACCGCGTATCCAATAAATTTACACAAATTTTTTTATTAACCATATAGAGCACGTTATTCAAATAGTACACCGCACAACTCATTGGCTACATCATACATGTTCATAAAAAATATTCAGTTATTTGCCTCTCCTGAAAAGGAAGTCAATTTAACTTGCGCGGTATTGTTAGCTAAGCGACGATATGCAAAAAGACATCTCGAAAATAACAATGGTGAAATGCAATTATTTAAGCTTTTAAAATATATTTACGCTTCAAAATGTATATGAGAGACGAAAAATACCATTCACCTTAAGGCTTCTTACTACATACTAAATATTATAGTAAAAAGTAATATTTTCTTTTTATAATTCTAGGAGCTGAAAGAGAAATACTACCGTATAATGATAGCAGTGGATCAGCACAATGGTGCTTATCTGTCCGTGTGTCGTCATTTCCGTGCACTAGGCACGTTAGCTGGCTCCGATTCTCTAATCGGCAGTGTGGTGTTCCTCATACTAGCGCCATATGATAATGAACAGTCTGACCTCACACACAGGGTAAATGAAGACAAGGAGCTGGACAAACTGCCTGACTATAAGTAAGTTAATATGTTTCCCCCATTAGGATCATCTCTGCAAATATTTGATCCAACTTTGAATGCTGTGGAATTACAATTGATCAGTTAATCACAGATAAGAATGGTATAATATTAATGGGGACTACCTTGAAATTTAAAAAAATATATATTAGTAATTATAATTGACTGCCTCGGTGGCGCAGTTGTAATGCGTGTACGCGTTACGATTGAGGTAAACGCTGAGGTCTCGGGTTCGATCCCCGGGTCGGGTAAAGTGGTATTGGGTTTTTCTATTACGAAATGCTCAGTATCAGCCCGGAGTCTGGAATTTGTGCCCGGTATGGCGATAGGCTCGCCCTCTATCACATAAGGGACGGAGATACGCTCGGCGAAATGTGGGTGTACTGGTTACACCTCTGCCTACCCCTTCGGGGATTACAGGCGTGAGTGCGTATGTAGTAATTATAATGGCAAAGTATTATTACTGTGGTACTTGCAGTAATTTTTGAGAGTGGTAGAGCCACACTGTAGACACTTGTCTACAGCATGTATGGGCCGGTTCGTCATTACCACTGTCTCACAGAAAACCGGCGTATAGTAGCAGCTTGCTGCTGCGTTTCGTACGGTGAGTGAGATATCCGGAGGCCCAAACCCCCTCCCCTTCCCAATCCCTTAATTACCCCTTTCCTTAAAGGTCGGTCACGCACCTATAATTCTTTTGGTATTGTGGGCGTACATGGGCGGTGGAGATCACTTACCATCAGGTAACCCACGTGCTCGTTTGCCGGCCTATACCATAAAAAAAATATTAGATCAAATTTTTCTGACACATCTGAAAATAATAAGATATAGCTACTTTGATTTAACACAGTGACATGATTTTGTGCGTAACCATGAATATAATTTTGAGATATAAAAGTCTTTACTTCAACATGGATAATTTTGTTCTACAGGCAGTTACTGGGCATGTTCATAAACCCGGAGATCATCAGATGGAATGTACTATGCTCTACATATGAAAAGATGCTGCGTGGAACGCCATACTTCGACCCTTCAGACGAGAAGGGCCAGGAGCGCTGGAATGACTTAAAGAACAGAGTTGTGGAACATGTAAGTACTTACGAACTTAATTATACAAAAAATGGAATTTGTACAAATAATGCAAACATTGGGAGTGGTGGGTATTATTATTATTATTTAGAGGCTAGATTGATACTCGCTTACCCGCCATACCGGCTTACCCATCGAAATAAGATGACAAGAAACGTAACTCAAGCAAAAAATTACCCCACCTAATCTCTGGGCAAGGGGGCGGGGCTATAAAAGTTCGTGCAGCTCGTTCACTAATCAATTCATAAAAAAAATATATATGATCTCTAGTTGACACTTAATACGTCAAATTATTTGCACAGTGCAGAACGTCGTATCTCGATCTAGAAATTTTATATTTAGACATTTTTGTTGCGTGTATGAGGGTTAAGTGTGATTTTACCTTTGCATGTGTAAGTAAGTGGAGCCGTATTTTTGGCAGATTCATATGAGAGTTATCGTTCTTATTTCGATGGTCTTACCCGCCAGGCACCGCAGTTTCCTGTAACGCCATACCGTCATATCATTCGAATACACTGGCTACTAAAGTTTGAATGACTTTTTTATCCTGACACACCAAAGTGATTACATTGAACCTGGTTTTATGTACAATGTAGTACAAATATAATGTAAACCGTCAAGAGAATCGATGGTCGGCAGAATTATGCCGGCCATCCAAACTTTCACAATTATAATAGTACTCAGTAGGATTTTATGTGGTGTGGCCTACGAGCCCTAATCATGACGACGACATTCAATCGAAAGTTGACACTTTTACTCGAGACATTTGTCGATGTCGCTCAATGTGGTTCAACACTTTCCAAAGCGTTAGACGGGACATTCCCCAGGTGCTAACATGAGCCGACAAGATATCTTGAGTGTAAGTGAGAAAACCAGCGACTAAAAATATTCTACTCCTTCTTTCTTTAAAAAATTTGGCTTCCATCAAGGCATTGATGATTCCGCCAACAACAGAGTTTGGCACTATTGGCAAGGTTGTATGATCAGTTTATACAGGCATCTTGAATTTTGACATTGGGCTGTTGGGATATTATTCCAGGGTAAGGGTAACAGACACAAATAGAATATTATGAAATACTTTGGCATTCAGTTGTGAATGAAAAATATTATTATCTTAGTCAAAAGTGTCAACTTTTGATAAAATGACAGTCATGTTAGGCAAAATACCATAGAGAAAAATTATACTATTTTCTCTACTTTTATGCCTTCTTTTGAAGTAACGAGTCGAGTTATATGCGCAACTATGTTAGCTTCGATAAACGTAGAGTTTTTTAACTGCTTATTTCACGATAAAACGAGTCGATAAAATGTTCTCGAACGCGTATATTTCAAGCCCGCATATTTCAAATTATAATAATATTTGGCAGAACATCCGCATAATGTCGATGTACTACACGCGCATCACGGTGCAGCGCATGAGTTCGTTGTTGGGCTTGAGTGAGTCTGAGACGGAGGAGGCGCTGAGTCAGCTGGTTGTGAGCGCGGTCGTACGCGCCAAGATCGACCGTCCCGCCGGCGTCGTACACTTCAGGTATTTTATATGACAATATTTATAGTAGACAATATTTATGGTAGACAATATTTATGATAGACAATATTTATAGTATTTTTTAAGGTGGTAGAGTCACGCTCTAGACCATTAGTTCCCAAAGTGGTCCAGATGGACCCCCTGAGGTTCTCGGGAGACTCGACGGGGGTCCATAGTTAGATATAATCTTCACATTTTTTGTGGAATTTCGGGAATATGGTAGAAATGTAGCTGCAGGGGGTCCACCGGAACCAGCTAAATTTTAAAAGTGGTCTATGAGAAAAAAAAATTGGGAACCTCTGCTACACAGTTTGTCTACAGCATGAATTTGTCGGTTCGACCAGGTTGTTACCACTGTCTCACAGATAACCGACGTGAGTGAGATATCCGAAGGCCCAAATCCCCCTCCCCTTCTCAATATCTTAATTATCCCTTTCCTTTAAAGTCGCCAAAGGCGGTTGAATTTTGACAAGCCAGCAACTAGAGAAAAGTAATGCCAGAGCAAAATAAAAAATATAAACAAAAAAAAATACAAGGTGGTAGGTCCCTCGTATGCGAGAGGCCGGCTGGGTTAGTACCACCGCTTTGTCTATTTCTGCCGCCAAGCAACAGTGTGTAAGAACTGTTGTGTTCCGGTTTGAAGGACATTGAAGCCAGTGAAATTACTGAGCATTATGAGACTTAACACGGGATCACGAGCGAAGTCCAGTGTCATGCAGTGCTCTGTTATTTAAAGTTCTGTGTGGCGTTGCTTCTGTTTATGAGCAGGCCTGGCGCTTACCATCAGGCGAGCGACCTGCTCGTCTCGTCATTCAAGCTGGTAAAAAAAACATTTGTGGTGCAGTGCCTTTGTCTGTATCTTGTAGTTTTTTCAACTTTAAAATATATTTCAGTCTAAACATGGACGCATCGGACCGCCTCAACGAGTGGTCGAACAACCTGAACACGTTAATGCAACTCGTCAACAAAACTACACATCTCATCAACAAGGAGGAATGTGTCCACAAACATCTGCTGGCGACTTCAGAATGAGTCTAAGAGTGTTTGGCGATAGTGTCCTAGAGGCCCAGATTTTAACCATGGGCTATTAACTAAGGTTTAGGCTAAATATTTGCAATAAAGCAAGTGTACGTTAATATCAAATGTAATTTGTCTACAATTTTCGATGTAACACCAAAACATGAAAGGATACTGCCTGCCTTTTAGTCTTCTTCTGTCGTCAATGTTGAAAATTGTATTTAAATATATTGAATAAATTGTATTAAGTTCTATTAAAGTTTTTTATTCCACAGGTTTATGTCATTGTATTCCAGTAATTATGTAATATAGGGTCATAATTATAAACTTTCTAAAGCACTGGTTAATTAAACACTGTTTTCGTCTATTTATTTATAAATCGCGTACACAGAGAAAGGCAAAAGGGTGTTTAATAAATCAATGCTTATGTAACGTTTATAAGGAATGCCCATTGTTTCAACATTAGTCCACAAATTTAAAAATGGTCTATTGTTTTCAGTACCAAAATACGTAAAAAGTTTTAGATCACTTCAACCAATCTTTCAAACAGCTGTTGCTTGCTAGTGGGGCGGTACCTGATATTTTATTCACGACTGAATAAGCGACTACCGTACATATTATGGTGGAAACCCGCCAGCCAGTGCCTCGTTCAAGCGAGTCCCGTTCGGACTCGATTAGACTTAAAAAACACTGGAATTCAGACGGTCCTGAATCCCAGTTCTAACGCCTTGCAAAATATGACGAATTCAGGGGTAACTATGACGGATGACCGGAGTCTCCGACATATAATCTTCCTACCTGCCCTTATTCTACTCGCAGTGGGGTCGACGCAACATACTTTTTAACACATGTCACAAAAAGGTTTGGCTTGTAGTTTTTACGACCGGTCGTCTGCCGCACGTCAAACCCTCTGGGGAGAGTATGCCTGATACATAGTAACATCTATAAATACTATAAAACCATTACATTTAATTTAATCTGTACAGCGTAGACACATTATCATTAAAGATAAGATTGGGTATACCCGTAGTGACCCGTTAAAAATAATTATCAAGACGATAGTTATGATTTGTTAATACTACTCTACTCACATAACATATTGCTTTGGACTTTGAATTATAAGTATTAAAAATGTTAACATTAATAATTTCCTTTTTTATACCATTATGTTTAATTTTAACATTCAGATTTATGAATAAAAAACGGAAACCGAACATTTTTGGTGTCTACAAACAGCAAGGCAAGATGTATTGGATTAAATTTACTGTAATGTACATATTTTTGAAAGTGCGTCAGGTAAGATATTTACCAATTATACCTATAAATTGTAAATCTTCGAACCGGAACGTGTGAACTTTGAATCCGGACAGTGGCGGATTTACTCTAAGGGCTTAGGGCAGCCAGGTATTAAGGGCGGCCAATCGTGACAAAAAATTAACTGATGATATAAAAAGTCTATGTGATGGATGCTGAGAAAAGGGCGGTTAATATTTATATTAAATTGTCAATTCAAAATTATGAATAAGTACGAAGAAATATAAAATGTAGCGCTAATCTTGAAAACCACGAAATTTTCGAGTGAAGTTTTTACTGTTCTTTTAGTAAAGATTAAGTAAAATTCATAATAATTGATAGTTTTGAACTTAGTAGCGGACTAAGGGGTATGGGGGTCCACCCGGGCCCCTAGGAGTCTCGAAATCTCATACAATGTCAAGTTTGTGTACAAAAAAGCTCGCCGAGAGCCCCAAAAGTGTGGCAGCGACTGTAGAGGGCGCACGAAGCGACTAATTCCGGGCTGGTCATTAGAACAGTCGAGACTTCTAGGTAATTTTATCAAACCTATTCCTTCAAAGGAAAGTAAGCTTAAGTATTTTATGGTATTCAGAAATAATTAAATATTGATATAAAAATTATTTCAATAATACTGATTTTATCGTGGTTTATTTTCCGTATAAATTAATTTTATTTCAATCTCTAATATTGGGGCAAATATAAGAAATCACTAAATATGTTTACATACTTATTACTTTTAGTTGTATAACTATCTGAAGCGACTATATGCAGTAGAAGCTGGTAAAAGCGGTGACGGCATTACCCATATCCATGAAGAAGACGAAATATTGGAAAGAAAATACTATCTTGATACCTCTACGGTAAGATTCCCACACTGATATGTCCACTTGCTTCATGTAAAGCCTAGATAAGTTTAAAACAATTTATTAACTGACGCGTTATAATTAAGTCTACAATTTCTTTTTTTTTCATTCACAGTCATGTTTGGACAGAAAAATAATACAATGACTTTTATTAAAATAATAGTCAAGTACGCTTTACATTGCCCGTTTACGAAATATCTACCTAATTTCATAACAATAGAGTTCTCCACTTATCTTATGATTTTGTTTTATTACCCTTTCGGGGTTGAATTCAGGTAGGCGACCGGTCGTAAAACTACAAGCTGAATCTTTCTGTAACATGTGTTAAGAAGCAATTTCCGCCGACCCCACTGCGAGTGGGAAAAGGGCAGGAAAGAAATAAAGAAGAAGACCCTATCGGCTACGGAAGCGTTCCTCTTACACTCGGTCCGTACATGACAAGAAATATCACAAAAGTTTATCAACGTTCTGTGTCCATAAAAGTATAGATAACATGATACATGGACAACATGTTTCCAAAAATATTGTGCGTCACGGGCGTCCTTTGTTGCCTTCTGAACACATGGTTGTATATTAAATTCGAGACGAAGTGACGCGTTTATCAAATTATCTTTATTATAATTATTACTAATACGTAAACGTAACGGTTTATAATCTACACTTGACTCATTTTAGGTATATTTAATAATCTTTGCTGACCGGATTTCGGGATTAAGAATTTATCTTTACCTACCTAATATTTACTTTGTACGAGAATGAGTTAACGAACCAGAAAGGGGCAACAGGCTAGCCAGGAACCATGTATGTGAGATGACGAGGGAGGGGCAACAGGCTAGCCAGGAACCGTGCATGTGAGATGACGAGGGAGGGGCAACAGGCTAGCCAGGAACCATGGATGTGAGATGACGAGGGAGGGGCAACTGGCTAGCCAGGAACCGTGCATGTGAGATGACGAGGGAGGGGCAACAGGCTAGCCAGGAACCGTGTATGTGAGATGACGAGGGAGGGGCAACAGGCTAGCCAGGAAACGTGCATGTGAGATGACAAGGGAGGAGCAAAAAGCTAGCCAGGAACCGTGTATGTGAGATGACGAGGGAGGGGCAACAGGCTAGCCAGGAACCGTGTATGTGAGATGACGAGGGAGGGGCAACAGGCTAGCCAGGAACCATGTATGTGAGATGACGAGGGAGGGGCAACAGGCTAGCCAGGAACCATGTATGTGAGATGACGAGGGAGGGGCAACAGGCTAGCCAGGAACCGTGTATGCGAGATGACGAGGGCGGGGCAACATGCTAGCCAGGAACGGAGTATGCGAGATGTAGAGGGAGGGGCAACAGGCTAGCCAGGAACCGTGTATGCGAGATGACGAGGGCGGGGCAACAGGCTAGCCAGGAACCGTGTATGCGAGATGACGAGGGCGGGGCAACAGGCTAGCCAGGAACCGTGAATGTGAGATGACGAGGGAGGGGCAATGCGATTTCAATAATTTTGTAATTATTACTAAATTATCCGAATATTCTGGGGGTTATAAAATAAGTAATAGATTTTGTTATATTTGAATTATAATGATGCTTTATTTTAGGCTATAGATGCAGTGTATTTCAACGGAATATCGAAAGAAAATGATGCTCTTATATGTGGATTAGCACGGAGGAAGAATAATGTTTGTGATGCTTTCTTGTACCTAAAGGTTTGTATGAACATGGAAATGTAGGTACAGAAATTGGCATACGCACTCACGCATGTAATATTCGAAGGGGTAGACAGAGGTACACCTCTGTCTCATGCTCAGCGAAATGAGGGTGTACTGGTTGTAACCAGTTATCAGCTTAGTGCCGTCCCATGATGTCATAGAAGGCGAGCCTATCGCCGTATCGGATACCATTCCAGGCTCCTACTTCCTAGCTGATACAGAGTATTTCGTATTAGAAAAACCCAATATCACATTAACCTGACCCGGCGATCGAACTAGACACCTCAGCACAGCAGTCGTTCTGCGTACCGAGGCAATAGACTCCCTAGTCTTTACCACTTATCTCAGTGACTTTGTGGCCAATCTATACGAGTCTAATTCATCCCAACATCTTATCATATCATCTTAGGCCTGCGGCGACATCGTGTCACATCACATTACGTATAGGTACTTACGACCATTTTCCATAAACGATCTTAGTTCCATTTTCCGGATAGATCGCACAAATGAGCCAATCAGAATACAGTTTGAAGGTCACGCGTACAAATTACTTAAAAATTATTATTTCTTGACTAGCTATTACCTGCGGTTCCGCCCGCGTAGATGCCTAATAAGTATGTAATTGTTTATGTTCTAATTCATGTAGCAGTACCCTCTTTTAGAATTGTTAAGACTAAAAAGTTATTTATGGGTAATTTAAATTTTATTACAAGCTCCCCAACAATGTTATTGATATGCCCGAAAATTTGTTCAAGACACACATTAAACGTGAGCTTATGACCAGGGGCTACTATAATGTTAAACAATATCTAGAGGATAGAGACGTTTGGCGTTCGGTTCCTCCTTGCATACTGTGACCTCCTGGGGCCCTGTAGCTTAGGTTAATTATGAGATAATTAAACAATTATAAATAGAATGTATGTTAGTAACCAAGATCTAAATAAATTGACCAATGAGTTGTATTATGCTACGAGCAAGCTAAAATGAAATGCTTCCTAACATAAAATACCTACCTAAACAAAAAAAAAAAAAACGATATCAAACTAACAAAAGACGACCGATCGCGAATAAATAATACCTAACGGAAAATTGGCAATTTTTTAAAAGACAAGTCATGCTTTTCAAGAATATAGTAAGCGGACAAAAAGCAAGCCCACTAAGTTTGTTTCGCCGGGTCTTCTCAAGCTGGGTCGCGTTTGGATCCTGTGGTGTTTTAAAACAACACTTCGGAAATACACATGGTCCGCATTCAATCTCCATAAAGTTAACTATAGGCCTTTGTATTTCCTATATAAATTATTGAAAATCCGGACCTAAAACAAGCCCCCTGAGTTCAAGTAGTTGAATCTTCGCAGAGTTTGGGTCGCGCCGCGTTGAATCCAGTGGTAAATTAAGCCCACTGAGTTTGTTTCGCCGGGTCTTCTCAAGCTGGGTCGTTTTGGATCCGGTGGTAGTTTTAAAACTCGTGCCGTTTCGGTAAATGCAGTGGTCCATACCGACTCAAAAAATTTAATAATTAATAATGGACGTTTCCATATTACAAATACTGTTAATAATGTAAAATAAAAAGACAACAAATAAACAATTTATTGTAATTGCCTAGTGTATTTGACGATGCTATGTATGTTATGTATGCATTAGTTGATATGATTTTTATACATAAGTTTCTTTATTTTGTACTGACTTGTCATAAGCGCTATTTTAATTGCCTACATGATTAATAAAACTATTTCATTTCATTTCATTTCATATCTTAGTGAACCTGTGTGCCAACCCCCCCAAATTTATTAGGTGTTTTGATCACTAAGATTTTATAAAACGACGACCAAGAATTTTAGTATTTACAAAGAAAATAAATAGATACTTTTAAAAAAATATACCTACATCGGTTACTAGTTAAGGTAAATTCTAAACGACGGATTTCTAATGGAGCTAAAGTCCAGTCGCGAAGCAGAAAAGTATAATTTTGTACTTCGAACCGTCATTACTTATCTCTGTCGCGCTTGCACAAATATATTGCCGTCGCGATCGCACAATAGCAGGGCCATCCTTATCGCAGATTGTAAACCTTTCATCAGTATAAATACTCATCACTCATCATACCTAGTAAGTTTGTGGAGCAGGAAGAATTCGTACAATCGGGCGCCGATATTAACATTATGATTACCTAGAGAAAAATGTTTTTGACCTCTGTTTGTAGGCACAAAGGTCATTGTACGAAATTCAGTCTATTCCGCGATCATACTATAATGAATTACACTTTTCTATGCTAGTATAGATTATAATCGTAATATGTTGTAGCTTAAAGGCGAAGATCTCCTATTGTCTCCCGCTCTACCAGACACACATTTAGAGCAATCTTTAACTGAAGAGGGCGAATACAATGTGCAAGGCATCAAGATCGTCAACTTTATACCCATGCGCACATGGCAAGTGTGTTACAAAGGTGAAATGAAGTAAGTAATCATTTTATTTTATTATTTATTTATAATGCTTTATTGTACATTAGACACTTAATAAGACTAAAAAGACAATTAACTTTTAAACATAGTACAATTGGCGGCCTTATCGCTCAGGGCAATCTCTTACATGCAACCATAACCATTTTACCGTTATTTGTTTAACTTATAGGCATTAGGATTTGTTTCAGAGTGGGGCGAGATTTACTTCAAGGGGGGAAAATCCAGCGAAATTAATAAAAAGGATCAGTTGGTCATAAAGTAGAATTAAAGTTGTGTGACCTGCACCATGCCGCTATTTCAAATTAGGCGTGGTAATTTTGAATATTAATGTTTGGTTACTTAGAAGTTAGAACAGTATCCAGGGCAAGCGCCCCACCTTGCCCCACTGTGACGACGCCCATTGTTCTTAATGTTTAATTTAGGGTTGATTACAATGTAAAAACAAAAAGTACAGTTTTTAGAAGATAAAACACTTAAAGCAACAACTTAAAAACTGACTCAAAAAATTTACACTTAATTTTCCATTTTACTTCATACTCCGTCGTCAGATCTTAGCCAAATATGGCGCTATACGTGGGGTAAACTATCGGAAACAAAGAAAAGGATAATCAAAATGCGTCCACGTTTGGGCCAGATATCTCGTAAAATAAAGTAACACTATGTTACTATCATATGCACACAAGGATGGTCTATAGATTCTGTGGCAATCTCACCGCATGAAACAGCAAAAGTAAATCCTAATGTCGGTTTTTTGAGATACAGTGGTACCGTCCCGGTCCAGAATATTCGGTTGTAGATAAAACTGGCTGCATATACGAAACATTGACATCAATGCAAAGAGTTTAATTATTTTTATTATACCTATTCGTTTTTGCAGGTCCAGAAATGATCCAGATAGTCGAGTGAAGGTGCAAATTGCATTGACGTGGAGCGCTTGGTGGCCACCCTTCAACTACGACACACAGATGGCGCCACGAAGCATGGCCAGTGATATGGCCATGGAGCAATGGTCACGGGACTACTTCAAACTTCTTAAAAAGTTAGGGCATATTGATAACAATTCGTACCGAAAATATGGTCTTTATTTCATGGGCGATGTAAGGAGGTGGCGGGTAGGGCATGCTGAAGTGCTACGAGTTGAAATCCCGTATGAGGAGCTACTGTTTCCGAGGCATTCGCTATATTAATAAATAATAATATTATCAGTCCTGTATTATACCTACTGTCGACCGCTCGGCAGGGGCCTTCTCTACTAATGAGTGGGGTTAGGTCTTAGTCTACCACGCTGGCCTAATGCGGGTTGGCAGACTTGACATACCTTCGAAATTCTTATGGACATTTCTTACGACTTATTAACTAAAAAAAACTCAGAGGTGCATGCTCTTGGGGCTGGTTTCAAACCTGCGACTCTATCCCACCAGTCCGTACCACTCCTCGCTGATCTATCGCTATATAGATAAATCCAATAACGTAAAAAAATACCATTGCATGGATAAACACTTAAAAAGGAAGAAGATGTATAATAAAGTGATTTTTCAGATTCCATCAAACACATTATGAGCAGATGGGTTTCATCAGAGGAACAGTCAAAGTAGACGAAAAAGAATATGAACTCAATATGCCTTGCGTCAGGGATCACAGTTTCGGTATGAGATTTGACTTATATGATTGATAATTTATATATACACTAGCTGTCCCGCGCGGTTGTATATTTGATAATTTATTTTATGGTATAAACGCGAATTTTGTAATCTCTCAGGAAACTAATATTTTTTCATTTAAGTATCCGCACCGTAAGATTGCACTTAGGACCACATACAACAGTGTTGTAAGACTTGAAGTGTACTCGTAATTCCTAATAAGGTATCCTGAAAATGCAGTGATAGTGAGAATTGCACGATATCTAAATAATAGACATTATAATGTGAGTTTAGATGTTTGTTCACCAATCACACCTTAACGGCTGAATGAGTTTGAATGAAATACGTCATACAGGTAGACCATGACCTGGGTCATATATAGCCCCAGGGCTTAGCCATCGAAATAACATGAGCCTTAGTAAGTATATGCAACACGTGATGAGTTTGTCGACTCGTTTTGACGTGAAAACCAGTTTTATCTGGTTACCTCTATATGTTTACCGAAGCTAACATGGTTGCATAGAATACTCGACTCGTTATAACAACAGTAGAGATAAAGTAGAGCAAAATAAGTAGTTTCAACCTCTCTGTGGTATTTTGTCTACGAACCCTAACACGACGACGTAATTTTATCGAATGTTGACACTTTTACCCGAGATATTTGTCATCGATAGTTATCCTTCTCGCGCGGGAGATATGTCGTGTTGCTTATGCTAAGCGCCCTGGCCTTCCCATTTTACATATTGTAGGCAACTTTCCTACACAAAACTATTATAATTGGTGAAATACCCAAGAAATATATTTATAATAAAATATAAGTAAATTCATCTAATAAAAATAACTATTTACAACTAAACTATATATTTACACTTATACTTACATATATTTATAAAACACAATCTTATAATAATATTCTTAACCTATAATATATATGTCTAACAATATCTATTTACATTTATGTATTAATATCCACATGATGCTTATCAGTTTGTCGATATCGATTATCGAACACTGCGTCAACGGACTCGCATCACTAGTCCGTTATATACTTGACAAACTACCCGCGCGGCATGCGCTTGCGCATCGCGCATGTATCAACTGTCAAGTCAGTCGATACTCTGTTGCGACGCTGAACGCACGCTTCTCTGCTTAAGCTTATGTACTTATCGCCTATATACTTGTTCGCTTGTGCCTAACTTTTAAGACTTTCTAGTGCTATCATTTCGAACTATTCTTGCTTTCTTCTTGACTGTATACTGTGCTTGTGCTTCCTATCTATTGTGCCTTCTATCTTGTGTGTCCGGGATTACAAACCTACAAACAGTGAGTTGGACTATTTATTTTATCGTACCCTACTGCACACACAAAAACAATAGGATTGCGGTGGCATTCGTGTTTACGCCTCGCCACCAACACCAGTATTGGTAACTCCCATATTGGTACTCCTATATCGAAAAATATAGTATAGGCAATAAAGTGATTTTTCAGATTCCATCACACCCATTATGAGCAGATGGGTATCGTCAGAGGAATATTATTTTGTCTACGAACCCTCACATGAAATGATTTTATCATACACCTATAGACACTTTTACCCGAGATATTTGTCGTTATCTATCGCACTCGAGATATGTCGTGTTGCATATTCTAAGGTCACTGGATAAGACATGGAAAGGTAGAAACGTTAACGTAGGCGGTGGCGAAAGCTAGAGCTAATTTCTGTATAATCTGTGAGCTATAGAAGGAAATGAGAACACTTACCCCAGACCCTAAAACTGCAAAATAACACCAGTTCATTATTGTTACAGGTTCGTTCCGAGACTGGCGTACATTCCACCGCTACGTGTACCATTTCATATTCCTTGACAATGGTGATTGCCTGGCGATCGGCAGCGTTTCACAACCCGCCGTATTATCACAGTACGTAAATGTTAGCGTATTCTTTTTTTATTTGTGTATTGAGGGTGTCTGGGAAAGCAACGTTGGGTACACTGAAATAATAATGGTGCAATATAGTTGTGGAAGGGTAGTTAAATGGTATAAAAGAGGTTGTCGCCATAAATGGGGGTCTTTTGCCCGTAGTCAGTCAGACAGTCTCCAGTTCATAGAGTTTATTGCGCGGTAGCTCTGCAGGTTTACTATTCGATTCTAGTTGTTTTAGTTATAATTAGAGAGCGGTCTCTAGAGAATCCTGACATGGGGTTTGTGGTCTGTGAAGCAGTAACATTGTAAAAGTAACCAATAAACTATGAAGTGATTACTGTCGTTTGATATGGTCACCTCTAACATAAACTTCTATCATATCGGGAGTACCTTCATGTAAATGAGACTAACTGGGAGCGTAGCAAAAGAAATAGGGCAAGGCAGTTTTATTCCCTGATAAATAGCGGTGTTTTAATTTTGACTGTATTGTCTGTGTGTCTGTCACATTGCAGTGTTATTTGAGGTCCTGTCAAATAGTGATTTCTTAAGTTTACGCGAATATTACACATTGAAATAAAACTAGTTTATACGGATTTTATCGCGGTTTAATTTTATTTCATTCCCGACGTTTCGAAAGCTTTTCAGCCTTCGTGGTCACGGGAGAGACTGAATCTCAAAACGTTTTATTATGTGCCTTTATAAAACACACAGCGTAATAAGTGAAGAAGCTGTCTATGGTTTTGCTTTGACTATGGTATACATACTGTTTTCCTTTGTGGTTTCCGGTTGGTTTACTCTTTTTCTCACCAGAGGCGCCACTGTCCTAGTCAAAGTTTTGACGAGGTGACCGTTATTCAAATCATAGCGTTTGTGATTTTGCTTCGTGACGGACCTCTCGGAACAGTGAAAAGAGTAAACGTTTTTGTGCAATTAAAGCAGTGAATTAAGAGAACTAGAGTGAATAGTTAGTGAATTTTAAACACAGATTCGGTAAGTTTCTTTGGCAGTAATATTTTGCATAAGAAATGAGTGTTAATCGTGATTGCGACCATTCTGAACCTAATTTTGCTGCTCCGGAGGGAGAACAAAATGAGGCTTCGGGCTCAGGCGAAGAGATACAGAACTTTTCTTCATCCTCCTCATCTTCAGAAGACGAGGAGGGTTTCGCTAGCCCACCACCTAACAAGCGCTCAAGACGTGATCATAGGCGTAATTCTACTACCCTCAGTGATCCACGAATAGACGCATTAATGAATCAGGTGGCTTGCATATCCGATTACCTTACACATTTACCTTACAATTTAAATATTTCAAATGTACCGTCGGACGGCATACAAGTAATTCCGTCAACTTCACGAACACCCTTTTTAAGTAATCCTACCCAAAGTAATGTTTCCTTGGGTGAGATTCATGTTGATTTCGATAGTAAGATGGTCACTCCTGTGGCTGATAAGGATCGCCTTAGGGAGTTAGAGCAGTTGCAAAAATTTGAAACACCGGCATGGAAATCCATTCGGTATAAAAAAGCTTTACAGTCGTGTGTCGCTAGCCCAGGTTTTATTGCACTTAAGGTTAACGAAGAACTCTGCCATTTTAATAAACAGAAGGATTATTTGCATTCTACAGAGCATTTATTAGCTGGATTGTCCAATGCGATTCTAGAACAACGACAATCATTACAAGTAGGTCTGCAGAGTTTAGTAGATTGGGCTGCCACTAACCCTGAAAGCCTAAACTCTGACACCTTAGTACACAAGCTGACTGGTATATTTGGTCCTAATTCGGAGAGTAATAAGAGATGGGAAACGATAATGCAGGTTATTTGTGGGAAGAGAGGTGAATGTATAGAGACTAGGCGCGATAGGATTTTGAAGGAAATAGGTAACCCTAATTTAAAAGCTACATTACAACGAATTCCGCCAAGCTCTGAGTATTTATTTAGCCGTGAAAAATTGTTACCTATTATACAATCTTTGGGCGGTACACAGGTCTGGTTAAATACACCAAATTACTTAAAAGAAGATAAACCCTCTACATCTTCTCATTCCAATCGTTACCCTCATAAGAAAGAAGTTAGGAAACATTTTAATAATAATAATAAGACTCACCGTACTCAAAAAAATAAAACTGAGTTTAAAAAGAACCAGCCCTTTCGTCAACGCAAAGGGGGTTCAGAATATAGTCACAACCCAAAGACATCTCAGAAGTGACCACAATTTCGAAGGGGGATGTTTAAGGAATCATGTAGAAGCTTGGAGGAAATTAGGAGCCAGCCAATTTATTCAAAAAGTTGTAACTTATTGCCGTATTCCTTTCAAACGCAAACCTCCTTTGCAGTACCCTTACAGTCAGATCCGAAAAGCCTTAGCAACCAAGGCGACGGATCAGATGTCAAAGGTCATAGAGGACTTAAAGTCACAGATGGTTTTAGAGAAACCACCAATGATAAATTCAGGTTTCTTTTCAAAGATGTTTCTTATCCAGAAACCAGACGGGGGGGTACGTCCCATTTTCGACCTACGAAATCTCAACAATTATGTAGCAACAAGGAGATTTCAGCTCATTTCTCAAGTAGATGTCATGAATTTCCTCCAAGGTCAGGATTGGCTAGTAAAGATAGATCTCCAACAGGCTTATTTTCATCTACCTATAGCGGAGACACACAGACGCTTTTTACGCGTCATCTACAAACAAGAGATTTTGCAATTAACAGCCTTGCCTTTCGGCCTATGTTCAGCCCCTCAAATTTTTGCAGCCCTGTCAAACTGGATTGCGGAAATCCTTCGGGCTCGGGGAATCAGGGTCGTAGTTTATTTGGACGATTACCTTTTGGCCCACCAAGATCCTCGCAGCCTTACAGAGCAGGTTGCGGAGACCGTGAGACTCTTAGAGACTTTAGGCTGGCACATAAATTACCAGAAATCAATCCTAATCCCTACCCAGCAGTTGGACTATCTGGGTTTAACGTGGGACACTCTAGCCAATGTGGTAGAATTACCTGTCCAAAAGGTACATTCAATAAAGGCTGCGATTATCAACATCATAAGACAAAAGAGCTGCACCTTGAAGCAGGCTCAGAGCTTATTAGGCCAACTAAATTTTGCCAATCACACTGTCTCCAGGGGCCGTGTACACTGCCGCAAATTCCAGATCTTTCTCAGAACGTTCAAACAGTCAAGAGCACGGGAGAGGAGATTAATAATCCCTCCTGTGATACAAGATCTGAAGTGGTGGTTAAAGGAGATAGAGCACAGCACTGTCTCACTCCAAAGGAAGGAAGTCACACACTTCCTTGCCACAGATGCAGCGGATGCAGGCTGGGGTGGTCAATTAAACGGTGTTCTTTTGGCCGGAAAGTGGAGACCGCACCAAAGGAATTGGCATTCCAATATAAAAGAACTGTACGCAGTTTTTGCAGTCATAGAAAGTCAGCAAACGACCCTATTAAATGCGCATGTCCTAGTGCAGTCGGACAACCTCACACTAGTAGCGTATATAAAAAATCAGGGTGGGACTCGCTCCATTGCACTGCTAGACCTTACGAGCAGGCTTCTGGAGCTAACCGAGCAGCTCAACATAACGCTGTCGGCATGTTACCTCCCGGGGAGGTTAAACGGCATTGCCGACCGCCTCTCGAGGGGTCGGCCAGTACCCGAATGGCACTTACTACCCCAGGCCACGGAGGTCATATTCGAATTGTGGGGTATCCCAGATATAGATCTGTTCGCGTCCAAAGAGACCGCCGTCGTTTCCAGCTACGTAACGCTGGATTCAAGCGATGGATTAGCCAGATATTGCGACGCATTCAGTCGCGAATGGGATTTCAGCCTGGCTTGGGTGTTCCCACCACCCAATCTAATTCCCAGGGTACTAAAACACCTCAACAACGCATGGGGAATTTACATAGTGATAGCACCCCAGTGGACCCAATGTTTTTGGTTGCCAGACCTGCAAGCTCGAGCCTTGTCGCAACCAATACGAATAGTAGACCTGCAGAAGGTCCTCATAGATCAGACCACGGGTCAACCACCCACTCAGGTGACCAAGTTACATCTTCAAGCTTGGAAGGTTGGGGGTGGGCGAAACAGATTGCTCACTGGAGCCCAAGTGAACAAAATTTGTTAAATAGGAGCTGGCGCTCCTCAACCCTGTCCACCTATAAAGCACCTATTAGGCGGTGGAAGATGTGGTGTAGATCGAACGAGATAGATGATAAATCTCCGAATGGGGACAATATTGCGCGTTTTTTGGCAAATCTTTTTCTCAAGGAGCAACTGGCATACAACACAATACTACTACATAAGTCTGCAATATTCACTTATTGCAGACCATCGAAAGAGAATTATAACAAAAACTTTTTCATACAACAAATATTAAAGGCCATATCTCAATCTAGGCCACAAACTAGGAAAGCTCCAATTTGGGACACTAAAGTGCTGTTTGACTGGCTGATAACTACACCAATTTCTGAGACCCATTTTGATATTTCAAGGCGTACAGCCTTGATATTATTACTGGCGTCAGGCCGCAGAATACATGACCTAACCTTATTAGAAGTTACTAAGGATAGTCTTTTCATCCAGAACGAAAAGATTATATTATGGCCTAAATTTGGTTCAAAGACTGATACAGGATCGCATCAACAGTCTGGCTGGTTACTGTTACAGCATTTAAATACTAGTATTTGCCCAGTTAGACATGTAACCAAACTCTTAGAAATATCTGAGAACCGTCGAACAGCAGGTGGTAATGTAACTAATCTCTTTATTTCTATTACGGGAGATACTAAACCAGCTTCTAGGACAATGATAGCTGGATGGATCAGATCCGTTTTTAAAGAGGTTAATATAGCTGCACCACCAGGGAGTATTCGTGCTGCGGTAGCTTCTAGAAGCTGGGTCGAAAATAGACCTGTACAGGAGATATTGGACAGGGGAAATTGGAAGAGTATGTCTACATTTACTAATCATTATTGCCGCCCCGTACAGCGTGAAATTGATAATTCAGAAGATTTATTGCATTCTACTTTTTCAGTTGTCTAAGACACTGATTGATACTGATTTTAATGTTTCTAATATGATTTGATAGTTCAAGTAACTAATGTTTTAATCATTCAATAACAAGCGGTTTAGTTAATAAGGGAGATTATGTTTATTAAAATCCTTAATTATATTTGTTTTCGAGATTATAATAAGAATGTTTGTTTTCACTATGAACAAGAGGTTTAATTTAGTTTAGTTTTTAAATGATTCATATGTTATACAACTAATAAAAATTTAGATATTGTCATAACTGCATTATATTTAATTACATTCCATACCCTTTTGAAAACCCTACACTGAGATTCTAAAAGGTGTACATATACAGTTGTAGAATAATACTAATCACATAGCGTTTGTGCATTTTATTCCTTCTCACCAGCAGATATCAAACAGATCTTCACTTATTACGCTGTGTGTTTTATAAAGGCACATAATAGCACTGTTTTGCATTCCAACAAAACAGATATTATGTGTAGAATAAAACACACAGCGTAGCAGCAAGAGCCTTGCAGGTGAGTGAAGACTCCTATGATTTGAATAACGGTCACCTCGTCAAAACTTTGACTAGGACAGTGGCGCCTCTGGTGAGAAAAAGAGTAAACCAACCGGAAACCACAAAGGAAAACAGTATGTATACCATAGTCAAAGCAAAACCATAGACAGCTTCTTCACTTATTACGCTGTGTGTTTTATTCTACACATAATATCTGTTTTGTTGGAATGCAAAACAGTGCTATTTCAATGTCCTGTCAAATGTTTGTGTGATCCACAAATATATGTTCCTGGTTTGAGTGTTTTCTCCCCAGAGGGGTTGACGTCAGGCAGTCGGCCGGTCGTAAAAACTACAAGTCAAATCTTTCTGTAGCATGTGGTATAAAGCATGTTACGCCAACCCTACTGCGAGTGGGATAAGGGCAGGTGGAAGAAGAGGAGTAATGTTCGCTTATTCACAACAGTATCCATGGTGGTGCAAACCCCCCACCTTGCTTCATTGTGGGTACGCTCATGCTCTGAAGTAGTCATGAGCGGCGTAGGTAGCAAAAAAAATACTTCAAAATCAAAGACTTTAATGTATACTACTAGACAGGTTGCGTGGTACACAGAAATTGCGCCACTAAGTTACGGTCAATTGACCGGAACTCAATATTGCCATCTCGCTACTGTAAACTAGAGCCCCTCTCGTGCTCCCTGTCTGTCAGCTGTTGAACTCTCGCGTTATATGACGCAATATTAGTTCGAATCAGCCCGTCTAGTAGTATACAAGTCTTTGTTCAAAATTCAAACCGACAGAGATCAACAAAGTAATATAAGGGTGTCTGTACTTATTCTCAGTGCGTGAATTAAATAAATACACCCAACAGTTACACACATAGTACTGACCCCACACTAGGTTAACCTGTATCGTGAGTATCAAGAACTACGAGGTACTTGCGGTCCCACAACACCCAGACCCGAAACAAATATATATGGATCACACAATAATTTGTCCCGTTGTGGGAATCGAACCCACAGCCTCTCGCTTTGCAGCCGGCTACTCGCCGACTACGCCACAGAGACGGAATTCGACTGAAGCTTGACTGGTTTTTTTTGTTTCAGTCTAACCATCGGTTACTTGTGCCGTAATGCAGGTCAAACAGTGTTCCCCGTTGAATGGTGCGACTTTCGCCTGTACCATCACGGAGAAAATGAAATACTGCCTAAAGATTATGGATTCATTTTTAAAGCTGGTAAGTTTGATTTTAAATAAAATAAAATCGGATTCCTCCAGAACATTTTTCTGAAGAAAGACAAAATTAGGGTATGGTAACCCAAAATAAATTATCGTTTTTTTTTATCCTGGCTCGACAAAGTGATTACGCTACACCTGATGGTAAATAAGTATTTTTGTACGTAACAAATAAACATAAAAACTACTGGACCGATTTCAAAAATTCTTTTGCCGTTAGAAAGCTACATTATCACTGAGTAACATAGGCTATTGGATTACTATTTGCCTCCAAGTTTGTGGAGTCAAACATTGATGTGCGAAAATATATTTTATAAAATTATAGATTTCTAGTTACTTAGTTATGTAGTTATGTGTTCTCGCATCATGAAGTGTCTGAAAGTGCGTGCGGCGTATTAAAAAATGCCATAAACTAAAAGTATTTAGTGCTGAATTATAGAAGGTAAAACCCAATTCAAACAAGGTGTCGCGAGACCCCCTTTTTACACGATGGGTTAGCGAAAAGAAGTTTTTCAAAACATGCACACAAGAAATTAAAATATTACGTTATACCAACATACACACGGTAGTGTATGTTTAATACTTAGGCTCAGTGACTGCAGTTTGAGCCGGGCAGTGACCGCAGTATGCCCATAAAATTGTGGGCACTCGCCCAGCTCAAACTGCGGTCATTGAGCCTAAGTATTAAACATACACAAGGGTTGTGTGATCTCATACGGTTACATGGTGCCTTTATCTATAGCTTCCTCTATCTACGGTAACAGATAACATTAATCTTTGATAGGTGGCGAGGTTTATGCTGTAAAAGTGGAAGTAGAAGACGAAGAAACATTCTACATAGGCGAAGATAGAACAGCTAAATTTTACGAGCGTTGGTCAACTGTGGAGGTCAATGGTATTAAAGGACGCGCCTGCGTAGAGTGGCAGTACAATAATGTACAGAAAAATAAATAGAAATAAACTAATAAATGGCTTTATTTACGTACGTTTTTTTACTTGTAACATCCAGAGTTTGAAGTAGTAGAGCAACAATGTAGATGTTTTGTCTACAGCATGATCGTTTTATCGGTTATCACTACTGTCACGGCAAAACGGCGGAAAATCGGAGCTTGCTGTTGCGTACAGTTGCGTGAGCGAGATTCCCGGAGGTCCAAATTACCTTCCCCTTCCCAATTCCTTTCTTTTAAGGTCGGCAAAGTATCATTGGTGATGATCACTTGACCCATGTGCATATGTGCAGACTCCTGTATATTTTTTTAACTAACCGTTAAAATACCTCGACTTGAACTAGAAAGAGATCTATACCTAATCTCTAAATGGTTGAATAGATTTTTTAACATAGGTAAAGATAACTTCAATTTAAACCAACTTTCTATTAAGAAAAACCAAACAATACCGCCCATTTGTTTAGGTGCTGCGATGACACAGACACTTAAAGGGATCAAGCTTATAACATCCATTTTTTTAATAGGGGGTATAAAATATTAAAACAAAATATACTTGGCAAGAAAATTTTATTTAGCACAACAATCATTACCTACATGAGAACTTAATAAACAGACTAGCACATATATCAATCAGCATTGTTGTTACATAGTAATTACGAATTCTGTAAGACAAGACGCGCATTCACGATAAATAGTAAACACATACGCACGCCTGTAATCCCCGAAGGGGTAGGCAGAGGTAACCAGCACACCCACATTTTGCCAAGCGTATCTCCGTCCCATGATATGATAGGGGGCTAGCCTATCACCATACCGGGCACAAATTCCAGACTTCGGGCTGATACTGAGCATTTCATAAAAGAAAAACCCAATATCACATTACCCGACCCGGGGATCGAACCCAAGACTTCAACGTCACCGAGTCAGTCAAATAGTAAACACATGCTACTTTTTATCACAAAGAATAATATAACGTTTAACAAAACTTAGAAACCGACTTCAATGTACAGCAATAGCATGTAAACTCCAATACAATAACACAATCGCGACGAGTGTACTGTTATCCGTTTGGGAGTTTTTTTTTCTTCTCCGTACTCCGTCATCAGATTTTAATCAAATTTATATAGGATCACTTCGCAGCTAAACTCTATCGAGTGATTTTTTTCCTACAAAAACGGTCCACAATTGGCGGAATAATCGATGTACATACATTAAAATAAAGGTTTTTTTTATAAAAAACGCGTCGAATTGAGAAACTCCTCCTTATTTGAAGTCGGTTAAAAAGCATGCCACTTTCAAGTAACCAGTGTTATTTACGCCCATCTCATTGGTTGTGAAGGTGGCAACACTCCTAATAACTTTTTAAAAATAAACTTTGTATCGCTATATCACTGATTTCTCTTTTAATTGTGAAGCCCAACTAGGGGTAGGCCCCTCGTATGCGAGAAGCCGCCTGGGTTGGTACCATCCTGGTAATGTACTTTAAACCGAAACACAACAGCTTACACACTGCTGTTTGGCGGCTGAAATAGACAAAGCGGTGGTACCAACGCAGACGGCCTCTCGCATACGAGGGACCTACCACCTTGTAAGTAGTATGGTAGCAAACCAGCATTATGTATAGTAAAATATTGTGTAGCTTAGCATAATGTTGCTTACATGTTTTTTGCACAAATACCCTCTATCTTAATTCCCCATACCTTACGTCAAAATTTACATGCATACAGATAAATGAATAATTATGTATGTAGATAACATTGGCAATATTTGCCTAACCCTGAATTTACCGGGAATAAGAGTGAAGTGGTGTAAAATAAGATCTACGAAGTGAAGAAATAAAAGTCAACATTCTCTTATTGAGGATGTACAATATGGAAAGAATAGTGAAGTTCCGTTTACTATCAAGTTTTCACTTACTATCGAGCGAACAACCTGCTCGTCTCATCATTAACGGTAATTTAAAAAACCTATAATGGCAAAGTCTATGTCACTTATACTATAAGAAAGTTTTTTTATTTGATATTCCATCCCTAAAGGGAATCTCGTCAAGTTTAATTAACGCAACTTAATATTATAGATTTAACGAAACGTGTATTTCGGTCCTTATCAAATTTAACCTCTAAGGGGCGAAGCCGCGGGCAAAAGCTAATACTAATATAGTTTAAGCAAAAATAAGCTATTTAATAACGTTAACAACACAGGTTGTTTCAAAAACCACGTTAAATATTTATCTAGAATGTGTCCCATTTCTGGTCAATGGACTGTTTCCCTATTTCAATTCTCGTCGGTTAATGCTTATATGAGACCCTCGAATCATAATATGCTAATATTAAACAACCATAAAGTACAGAGGTTTTAAAATGGCCTACCAAACAAAACCATATACCATACAAATAGTGCAAAATACATGAATCGACACAAATATATTCGATTGTTTAATCGTTAATGCGCGTCTTGCCGTAATGTTTATAGCTCTATAAACATTTATATAACTACACGAAATAAACGTTATATTCATATAATTGTTTCTCTCTTGATTATTAAAATTAATGTTACAGAAAATCGCAAATTCTCAACAACACATACATGTAAATTCAAAAACTGCATTATTAGGGACTAGTTTATAAAACTATATCAATATATTTTCTTATAAGTATCTGAAGATCTAAACATATAGCATTAGGTACATTTTATAATTATAATTAAATGGACATAGATTATTGTGTGCAATCAAAGACTTTAATGTATACTAATAGACAAGCTGTGTGGTACAAAGAAATTGCGCACTTAGTTACGGTCAATTGACCGTTAGCCGCCCGCGAGAGAGCAACAAGAGCAGTTGTCGTTGTTTGAATAGCTGCGAACGTTAAATTCGATAAACTAACACGAAATTGTTTATTGTGACCCGTATAACATTGTCATTATTTACGTGCATATATTATTATTAATTCAATTTGAAGTTAATATACGGAAGTAACTATATTATTTCTTGGTTTTGATCGAAAAATTAATTTATTGTGAATGAAAACTAATACCAAACAAAACAGCCGTCTCAATATCGCCATCTCGATTACTCTCAACTCCTCTCGCTCCCACGCCTTAGACGTCACCCCCGTCTCGCCGCGCCGGCCGCGTTTGCAACACAATTTTACTTCTGAACAGCCAGTCTATGTACTAAAGTCTTTGTGTGCAATCTTAAATAAGTATATGTTTAATAACTAAAGCAACGATACGAGAGTTATCTGAAAAGTTACCAGTTTGATACAGAAAAAGATGTGGTAAGTATTCTTTTTATTTTTCTGATGTCGATTTTTTTATGACGTTATTTCAAGTTAAATATATTACGCTGATTTTCCACATTACTTATCATGATTTTAATATGTTTTACATTTAAAAGTATATAACAATGTCCTCTGATGGAACTTAATTTCAGACTACCCTCGCATGTAATTTATGAAGCGTATGCGTTATTATAATAGTATGAAATTATGGAACAGACATCCATATTCCTTCCTAATATGATCAAATTTTGCGAAAACTGTAATGCATACATCCATGAATAATTATAAAACTATAATTTTAAAGATTGGGGCAAATGAATACAATAAAAAAAAGAAATAAAAGCCCGCCACTTATTTTGATCACATAAAAGTGATTCGCTTTGGTCCCAGACTTAAGTGGTGGCGAAATTATCTTTTAAGGACACATTACGTTTTTATCGTTCCTAAACTACTACAAATATTTTAGACTCTAACGTTTAGAGTGACCATAGTTGGGTTTAAAATTCACGTTACATAATGAAGTAACTTTATATTATGATCGAACCACAATATTATACATTGTGATATAAATGTTTTTATTATATTTATATGTTGGATGTCTGTGTCCAAAGTGATATAAGTACAGTCAAGAACACATGTATACACTAATTGTAAAAGCGCATTGTATCCTTCATAGAAGGAAATATAATAAAGTGGTCACTACTGCCTTAAAAAGTAACTTCCGACTGTTCCACATAATGATTTTTGTGCGTCTTGCTTTATATAAATCGTGAAATATACAAATATAAATAATGGACATTCAACTAATTTTAATAACTCAATAATTGAAGTTCACAAAGCACAACTCTATACAACAACTTAAATGACTGTGGTAAAATAAATAATAGTAAATAAATAAAATATCACATCCCGTTTTATCGAATCAGATTTGCAAATAATACTTGACGGTATTTTTTATTGCAAATTTATCAACCCATTACTATATTCTGATTTTAGTGACCACCCTGTAGAATCATACAGCATCTTTATAGTAGTCTGTGAATCAAATTAACAATCATCGATTCTCCTTCGACTACATTTTTGTGACATATACATATTTTTCTAACAAGCACAGCATCTATATGACAGGCGATTGTTGCAGATAATAAAAAAAGCATTAAACAAAGATTGGTCAACATAATTTTTTATGGGTCAATCTAGCTACACATATAATAATTGGAGCGTTTACTAGCGAACTTTTTGCCACATTATAACATTACAAAGTCGCTAAAGTCAAAATCCTCTGAAATGACATTCGATCTTGTCAGTTTGCTTTGTTAGCTTTACTAGCGCAGGAGACTTGACGGAGTGACTATTGCTGTCGCGTCGGTACGAGATAATTAATTACGCTACATAAAAGTTATGGAAGATATGTCGATTACTTAGTTAAGAAATCTGAAATACTGTAAATTTGGTCGATTGTCCGAAATATATATAGATACGAATTGCCAATTCAAATGATGCCAAGATTTTGATACGTAAATTCAGAATATACTATATATGGTATATGCATTTAATCAGAGACCCCCGAAATATACATTCAGCGGAATCGGGAATACAAAAGAAACCATTTCGGATGACTATTACTAAGACTCAAACGCGACAAACAAAAAAAACGATACTTTTTTAATGAAATTAAGTGGTGCCAGTAAAGGCATTCAATATTATAATAAATGTTGGAACGCGTATGTATGCTTAGAGGAGCTTATTGTGTGGTACGAAAATTCTACACTGTACAGTATTACACCCTGTATCAAGTGAATTTAATAAGGATTACCAGCTTTGTGATTTATTATGGCTATTAAATTTATTTGAAACAGAGTACATACGATATAATATTTTTACAGATATATTTCTTAGCTGGTCTTTTGAGACCTTCTATATTAAGATATGAAAGAAATAATATCGTTATATACTATTTTTCTATTTATTTATTTTTAAACTGCCAAAAAACACTACAAGTTATTTTAAAAACAATCGACTGAGTCAAATCCATTTTTTTGTATCATAAAATACATAATTGTGATACGTATAGGCCACTGGTCATTTCCTACAACAAGACATGTTTTTTTTATAAATTCCATTCAAGTCACTACATAACCTTTACCATACAACATCAATTCTACTTGTTTTGGAACAAAGTATTTATTTTAATTTAACATACATCATAAGAATTTTTAAATTCCATTATTCTATTCATTCATTTTATATTTATCTGAAGTAACATATAACTAATTTAGAAAATACACGCATAATATAAGATGCATAAATATACAGAATGTAGATTTCATTACACGGACCATATAAACGAATGTTTATTACTATGCACATTTTATTCCATATAAACATTGAATGCACCAATCAGAGCATGTGATAATTGATTCACTGTATCCTTGTTAAATGAGGAATAATAAAGGGTATTTAATTTATTTAATTCTATACTATCCTCGTATACAACCAATTATTATTTCAAATCTAAAATAACTAGATAAATGATTGACTAACATGTAGTTTAAGTACACAAATCTCTTTTCTACCTATTGGACATTTTTTAATTAATTTTGATGGAAATAAATCCTGTACACAACATATTTTTAAAGCACATTGGTATAATAATATTAAGAATGAAAATAAATGAACGCGCGAAAGATAAATAACATACGCACTCACGCCTGTAATCCCCGAAGGGGTAGGCAGAGGTGTAACTAGTACACCCACATTTCGCCGAGCGTATCTCCGTCCCACGATGTGATAGGGGGCGAGCCTATCGCCATACCGGGCACAAATTCCAGACTCCGGGCTGATACTGAGAATTTCGAAATAGAAAAACCCAATACCACTTTACCCGACCTGGGGATCGAACCCGAGACCAAAATAATAATACATTTAAAAGATAAATAATACATTTAATACATACTATATAGATTTGTATCAGTTATTTGTTTTTATTTTGTATATGGAAAAAATATAGACCAATTAGAGAATTGGATCCGCGCTTATAGACGGCTGTGCACACACTGTGTTAAGGTAGAAGGATATATACTACAAGCTACAGCTAATAAAAGCTCTGCTACTTTTCTTTCTGCCTGGCATTATCCCGGCTTATCCGCCTTTTCATACCATAGATTCTAAAGGCTCTGCTACGACACTAGTTGTATTATTTTGCGTCATGACGAGTAAAGTCGTCATTATGAAAATAATATACTTCACCTATATGTAAAGACGTAAAAACTCGTTATGAAGTAAACTTGGTTTAAAGTGAACTTTTTGCAGCTTAAATTGTAATTAAATAATAAATACTGTAATTATACTAATACAATAATGTAATTTAATTGCTAAGCTTGGCGTCAAGACGAGTGGACTCGTCCGTCGGGCAAAAATACCATCGATTATAAAGACGAATAATTACATCATGATGTAGAAATATTTTGGTTTTGTACTTTATGACTAGGACAAAATTTATTTGTTGTGTGTGTAAAGTACTATTTGCCGTTTAAATTAAAAATTAAGTACTCCTAGTAAACAATAGAAAGAATGCTTATTTTTAATGTTGGCTACAGGATTAACTACTTCATTGAATTATGCAATATATTGAACTTATTTTAACAATGTTTACTAAGCCTAGCTAATATTTAAAGGAAGGGATGGGTATGGCTTAAAAGCACAGAAAGAAATAGGTGGTAGGTAATGTTTAAATGAAATTTAGGGCCAATTTTAAATCTCCAAGTAAAATTTATTTATAAGATAAAATATTAGAAGGCATAATACAAAATTATCACGTTGTCAATATAACTGGTGTAAGCGAAATGCTTCCGAAAACTAAGACAAATGGTGATTACGGTCATAACGACGCTCGGGGCTAACGGCCGTTAGCCCCGAGCGTCATTTGATATTTTACTAGCATTACATTTCTCTATTAAAAATGTATTGAAATGACTATTTAACGATATGATATGAATAACAGTTACCCCGTTAACCGTCTAATCTAAAAAGCTGATCCGTGAAAAAAAAAAATTTTTCGCCATTTATATAGTAGTATCATGTCCGTAATCACCAGCATTACCACCTATCTTATTTTTCGGAAGCATTTCTCTTACACTCAGTATATGGAGAAGCGTAGATACTTTCTAAATTGACTGTTCAATGCGCTATCTGGCAGATAAAATTATTCTGACAATGAAAAATTGGCCCTTAGATACAAAATGTTCTACAGAATACGTAAATCTAGTTACGGTCATGTCAAAATAACCTTTCAGAAGAATTCTATTGTTATTGTATATGGGTCAATGGAATAACATGATGTTTGCACGTCTTAAATATTTATTATTCAATTTAATACTGAACTGTAGAACAAATTAATCGATCGACCGATCGATCGATTTTGAATGACCTATAACCATGATTTGGGCTTCCACTAATGCGACAAAAGCCGTTAGTAGTATTCAGTAGTAAGCATTCACTTCGAAACTACAATTTTCGACGATCCGGAATGGTTATACTGAATCGACTCACGGATTTTTTTAATAAATGTATTTTATTAATAGAAGCTTATTATTAATAATTATAATGCCTGAATTAAATTGTAAGTCTTACTTACGGGCTCACCTATGACTTACGTGCGTTGCTCACATATTCGTTTTTATCTTACAGTTTAGGTAATTTTATTAATTAAAATTAACTTAGCAACGTTTTTGTTTGGCGCCAAAAATAGACCGATCACGTGTAAGTACTGAAATTGTCTGTAAGCAAAGAGCTCAGTTGAGTGTTGGTCTATCGCCCGTATTCACAAACTTGATGGTCTGTTTTGATTTAGCGTCAAAAACTAACCAATGACGTTTAGAGATATCGTCACTGTGCGTTCACGCTCACTATGAGGTCTCATAGTAACGTTTATGAATAACATACCCCCGCTATTTTGCCTAAATGTCATAACTACAGTAGAATACATGTGAAATAACAACGCCAGGCTAAAGTTACAATTCCCGCACCCTCTGCACCTGCAACAGCTGCAAAGCCGCTCATGACTTATTTCTGTCCGGCCAATTTATTTCAGGCCTATCTTAGTTTGCTGTTTTCATACGTAATTTCTTTGTAAGTCTACTAACGTAATTAACTCAGGTGCGTAAGTAAAAGTTATAAATTTAATTCAGGCTTTACAGTTGGGCACATTATGAACTATAAACAATATATGAATACTGACGGTTCGATACTTTTTGGATACTGACTAGATTTGTCTTTTTTCGTTATTAAATGTACATCGAAAAATATTTTGATTGAGCAACATGCTATGAGCAAGCGATAGCCAACTGACATTGCTGATAGCTGAATTTTTGTAGACTTGAAATTCTTCCAATTTTTTATTTACAAAAATCAATTTAACCTCAAATGTGGGTATGAAAACAATTTAGAGCTTTGTAACCCCCCACTGAGAATGTGTTTTTGCGTAATTCTTGCCCAATCAAAATATATTCCTTTTAATATAAACATAAAAATAAAAACGTCTTTTATTGCACGTTATATTTACTTATCAACTAAATAAATAAAAATAAATAATAAAATATACGAACACTGTGTAAATAAAATGTATTTGGCGAACATAATATTAAACTTAGCAATTTGATGTGGGGTGATTACATAATGTTTTAATATTTGAAAACAACAAAAGTGACTATAGCCATTTGTTTTTGTTTACGACGAAATGCTGGGTCACGAAAGCGACGTTCAAAGCAAATTAGCATTACTGCTACAGGCGTCAGTGACCAACGAAAAAGAAAAAAAATGAGAATAATATCCGATCGCAGTGTCATACAATTATAAGTTGTCATCCGTATTTGTATCCGAACTATAGTTCGAGTCTGAGTGGAACGGGACGAGTTTTTTAACTCTCTCTCTCTCTCTCTCTCACCTAACCGGTGAACTATGGTGTGTATGCGTTCCATTAAACATACATACACACTCACGCCTTTAATCCCCGAAGGAGTAGGCAGAGGCGTAACCTGTACACCCACATTTCGCCGAGCGTATCTTCGTCCTTTATGTGATAGGGGGCGAGCCTATCGCCATACTGGGCACAAATTCCAGACTCCGAGCTGATAAGCATTTCGTAATAGAAAAACCCAATACCACTTTACCCGACCCGGGGATCGAACCCGAGACCTCAGCGTTGGCCTCAATCGTAACACGTACGCATTACAACTGCGCCACCGAGGCAGTCGTTCCATTGTATTATTTGAAAACTAAGCGTCGAACCAAGCTGAATTTTATTTGCCTTCTTATCTAACATGTATGTATTTCATATATTTTTGTTCTTGCCATTCCGCTCCTACACTTGTACTACCGTAAAACGGGATGAATCCGGACGAAACTTATATTGAGTCTATTACATATATGGATCGACCAAACTGTTATCTCAAGCTTAATTTTTGCCATTAGTTAATTACAGTTTATCTCATTTTGTAAATGTAAATAAATAAAATGTTTTTTTTTTTATATTCACCCCATTTTACAGCGTACATTTGCTTTCGTCACATTCGAGTTAATACTGTTACAACATTAAAGCATTATTGAATCACCCATATAACGTAAGTAAAGAAAACAAAAACATAAAAAAAACCATATGTCGAGTCATAACCCGAAATATAAAATTCAAGGATAACATAAAGCTAGTATTATAGCACGGCTAGATTACAAATACATACTCGATATGTTTGTACTAAATAACTAGAAAAAAAAAACTACTACAATTCCATTTAAGTACTATTTTTTTTCTCATTCGAGAATAAATCAATTTGGTATCGGTTGTTATCACACGAAAAAACTCAACGACTTTTTTAAGCACCAGAGTTTTTTTTTTACAAAAGTATGGATAGTTTTTCCTGAAGTAGGTATGGGTAAATCCTTAGATATGATAATTATTTACACGCTAGGTTGCCTGATATTGAATAATTACATACGCACTGACGCCTGTAATCCCCGAAGGGGTAGGCAGAGGTGTAACCAGTACACCCACATTTCGCTGAGCGTATCTCCGTCCCACGATGTGATAAGGGGCGAGCCTATCGCCATACCGGGCACAAATTCCAGACTCCGGGCTGATACTAAGCATTTCGTAATAGAAAAACCCAATACCACTTTACCCGAAACGGGGATCGAAGCCAAGACCTCAGCGTTGGCCTAAACGGTAACGCGTATACCGAGGCAGTCAATAATAATTTTTAACAAAAAAAAGTATCCAAAACGACATAAATTGTGGACAGCTCAGACTTTGTTGTAAGATATCAATTGACGTGGAATTTTCAATGCTAATACCAGCTTCCCGTTTCGATAAAGTTTCCTGAGACGGTTTCAGTCGTCACCTTGGTATAGCGATACTGACATGACGTATATATCCGTCATACAACCGCAATTTATAAATTGTACAGCATCCCCACCACTATCTCACAGAAAACCAGCGTGAAGTAGCAGCTTGGTGTTGCGTTTCGTACCATAATTTAGATTTCCGGCCCATTCATTTCTTTCTTTCAATAATTTATTTTAGAGGCCCAAATCCCCTTTCTCTTCCCATCTCTTAATCAGCCCTTTCCTTTAAGTTCAGGAACGCGTCTATGATTCAAGTATTTTGAATGTTCAGAGTTACCATCAGGTGACCCACTTGCTCGTTTACGGTCCAAATAACTAAGCATTTTTCGCCATAGACACGGAATATGTACAATTTACCGGAAGTACATTACGAAGTCTACAACTACATTTTATAATACTGAAAATATATGAGATAAAAATATAATATTTGGCCCTCGTAGAGACATTTAATATCGTCGAAGAGTCTCGTTTGTTTAATGTTATTGAAGATTGCATACCGCTGATGTTCCTGGCGCGTGATCTAATAGAGCACGACGACGCTTGATACCTTCCAAATATACTTCCCTGTTGAACATGCCAGCTGCTAGCGGAACCCTGAAAACATTATACATGTTTTAACCCCGTCACAAAAAGAGGTGTTATGGGTTCGATAAAATTATGGATATATTCGTTAATAATTAAGTATCGCTTTAATAGGAAAGAAAAATATCTATATAATATAGAGGTTACACTGGTTACATCTCTGCCTACCCCTTCGGGGATTACAGGCGTGAGTGCGTATGTATGTATATGTATTATAAGGGTACTCACACATCAGTGCCGGGTCGCAGTGTGGTGCTGAACAACGCCCACACTGGCTTGTGATCGCTCGTGCATACAGACTGCACTGAATTATACGCGAGACACTTCACTCCTGATGATACTGGGATCGCGCTTATACGACGGAGACCTTTGTACAAACATATACAATATATGGGCCAATGAGCCAATAATAAAAAAAAACATATACTGTTCAAATTGGAAAGAGTTTATCGCGTAACGCAATCGAGATTTTGTTTATACACCTAACTATCACACACATAGTCCTGACTCCTCAATAGATAACCTGTATCCGAGGTAGAAGAAAATTACTTACAGTCCCACAACACCCGAAAACAATATAAAGAAAATAGTCTTATCCCGCGGGCTCATAAATAACGGTTATTTTCTTGCCATGCTATATGAAAAACACACGAAATTGAGCTTTAGTTAGGCTATTTGCGTCCAACAACTTTAACACAATTAATAATTCTTTACTAACGCAAATATAGCAGAAGTTCTACACAAATAATCGAATAGGGGTCTAAAATAAAGAACAAATTATTTTAGTGTTTACCTGAGAAAGCAGAAGACGAGTTGGACGCCATGGTTCTAGATTTGTAAAGTATTCTGTCTGTATAGGCTGGAGCTCTTTGTTTACTTGACGTGTCGAATTGTTGGCTGCCGGGGTCATACTGGAAATACATTACATAACAAAATTATCGATACTGAGCAGGTGTCGATAAATTACGAGTCAATAATCGGTACATAATATTCAGATTCGTACGATATTTGATACCTTACTCGATAAATCAGCCTGGTAGAGGAAAAAATATCGACTTCAGAAACGAGGATTAAAATGTTTCATTTACAAGCAGAAAACAAATTTAAAAACAAATACAATATTTTAACAATTAGGTACGGACATATTTTTTTACATTTGTATCATTTATTTTCTCTTTGTAAATGTGTATGCAATAAAGAATTTTGCATGATATTGTGTAATTTCGGTTGGAGCGTTTTACTCATCTTTTTGAAGTTGACCTTTTTATTATGGTTCTGGCTGATTAATCGAGTAAAGTAGTGAATATCGTATTCCCAATACTCTGGACTCACAAATTATCGATATCTGCTTGGTATCGATATGCACAATGGGCATTCTTATTGTAGACAATCTAGCTTAAAAAGAGACGAATACGGACGGGAATGCAAATTAATTTAATTTTAGTATATTAAAACAATACAATACACCTATCAGTCATACACATAGTCCTGTCCCGACACTAGGTTAACCTGTATCGTGGGTACTCGGAACTACAAGAAACTTTCGGTCTCACAGCACAAAGACCCGCAACAAATATTAATTGATGAATTATAATCAGTATCCTTAAATAGTTATGATAATAAACTTTTTGACATTTTATTTACCAAAGTACCTTATAAGTAGGCGGAAAAGTAATGGGTGCTTCTAGAAAATCCCTGAAGGCAGCCCCGTCTTCCAATACAGCAGTTAATTGATCAGCGTGAAGTAAACCATGAGGTAGATATGGTGGGAGTGGAAACTAAAAATAATAACAACCGTTACATTTATTTTAGCATTGGCCGGCGAACGAGCGTGTGGGTCACCTGATGGTAAATCATCTCTACCGCCCATTAACACCCACATTGCCGACCTTAAAGGAAAGTGATAATTAAGGGATTAGGAAGGGGAGGGGGATTGGGGTGTCTGGATATTTTACTGACCTTATGAAACGCAATAGCAAGCTGCTTTTCACGTCGGTTTTCTGGTGAGACAGTGGTAACCCGGTTGAGCCGACCCACTCACGCTGTAGACAAAACTGTCTGCAGCGTGGCTATACCCTTTGCAAATCTAGCAATCTTGCGTACGTATAAATACTACAATTTTTGCGTTCGGTATGCTATGTATATGTATAGACACAATAAATCAAAACCCCGTTGATTTGGGCTAAACTGAAATTGATCTGTAGTATATTACACATATTTCTCGCAGGAATCATTCTTCCACGCGATTATTCGTCAGCCAATGCTCGTCGTATATTGGACTCAACGGTTCCCACAACTATCCATTGGTGCTCAAGACTCGTGCCGGTTTTATTACAAAATTATAAATATGTTGATATTTACCTGTGTTTGTTCTATCCACCGCATCACTGCGGCTCTCGGCTCGCCAAGTCTAAAGTTCAAATCGCCACACCAAAACACGTAGTCGAAATTATTCGTTACGTCTGAAACAACACCGTTAAATATTTTAAGACTACAATCTATTGTAATAACAAAATTTGGATTAAAGGCAAACACGAAATAAAATTTTCTTTTAACTGACGTAGGTCGTCATAGCATGCCATCTACGTATCTTCTTCTTCCACCTGCTCTTATCCCACTCGCAGTGGGGTCAGAGTAACATGTTTCTAACACATGTTACAGAAAGATTCAGCTTGTGGTTTTTACAAAAGGACGTCTGCCTGACGTCAACCTCTCAAGTGAGAAAACATCCAAAACCCGACACAAATATTTATGGATTACATGTCTTGGTGCGGGAATCGAACCTGCGGCCTCCCGCTTCACAGTCAGCTCATCGATCACTGCGCCACGTAACTACGTATATTAATAAAAATCTAACGTCTTCCACCAACCTTTACTCTTATGTCTGCAAGGCAAATTCTTTGGTAAATCTATAGATCTAATAATCCTTTTGATGTCAGACACTCTTTCTTTCACTTTCTCCTGATGAGCTGTTAAATGTGCGGTGACAAATAGAAACGTGGATCCGAATAAAGCAAAGGATATTGCGACGGCTCCTTTCGTACGGAAAGCTGTCCCAGGTCTGACAGATAAGCTTGCATCCTCAGGAAGCGAACAGAACCAAATGAGGTCTCTCCGTATGAATACTGTTAGGTGTATTGTACCTGAAAAATATACATACGCACTCACGCCTGTAATCCCCGAAGGGGTAGGCAGAGGTGTAACCAGTACACCCACATTTCACCGAGCTTATCTCCGTCCCACGATGTGATAGGGGGCGAGCCTATCGCCATACCGGGCACAAATTCCAGAATCCGAGCTGATTTAGCATTTCATTATAGAAAAACCCAATACCACTTTACCCGACCCGGGGATCGAACCCGAGACCTCAGCGTTGGACTCAATCGTAACACGTACGCTTTACAACTACGCTACCGAGGCAGTCCTGAAAAATATAGTCATATTATATTAATAGTTAATCGAAGTTTTTTTTATCATGGTATGGCATGAGAGATCGCGTCTCTCAATGGTCGGCAGAATGATAACTGCCTGGATTTACTGGAGATACACTGGTTGACTGAACTCAACTTGTGCACTACGCAGTGATTTTCATTATGCATACTGTATTCATTGTTGGTATTAATGTATTTAATTTAGTATGTAAAAATACATTCGAAATATTAGATTTTAGTTATAATAAAAGAAATGTAGAAAATGCAAGTTACGATTACTGTTAAAATATTTTAAAGGGAAACTGATCATGAAAATTATTGATGTGTCTTATTTTTTTCTAGAATATAGACTAGCAAGGAACGAGCATGTTGGTCACCAGGTGGTAAGTGATCTCCACCGGCCACGATCGCCCACAATACCAGCAGAATCATCTTTCGCATTTTAAGCAATGCGATAATTATTTCATTGGGAAGGTGAGAGGATATGTGCCTCCAGATTTCGGAAATATTTGTTGAAATCTACATAATGAAGATTTGTTTGTTATAAACTATTACATACATACGCACTCACGCCTGTAATCCCCGAAGGGGTAGGCAGAGGTGTAACCAGTACACCCACATTTCGCCGAGCGTATCTCCGTCCCTTATGTGATAGGGGGCGAGCCTATCGCCATACCGGGCACAAATTCCAGATTCCGGGCTGATACTGAGCATTTCGTAATAGAAAAACCCAATACCACTTTACCCGACCCGGGAATCGAACCCGTGACCTCAGCGCTGACCTCAATCGTAACGCGTACACATTACAACTGCGCCACCGAGGCAGTATAAACTATTGCTTTTATAAATATTATATCAATGTATATGTATTATGGTAAACCAATAAAACTCGAGTAATGTTTATGTTATAAAGAGCATCTCACCATAACAAACGTATAAAGAGGTTACACTTTAAACAAAATAAATATTGAAATTAAACTAGTTTATACGGATTTTATCGCGGTTTAATTTTTATTTTAGACCCGAAGTTTCGAAGGCTTTTCAGCCTTCGTGGTCACGGGAGAGACTGAGGTGTAGGTCGTCTCGAAAACTATTACTAGTTTTATTTCAATGTGTAATATTCGCGTAAACCTAAGAAATCAAAATAAATATTCATTTTAAAAGTCATCTTACCTAAATAATGAGAGTGAAGTAGCAAATGTGACGGTCCCAACATCTCTTGTATTGTTATCTCCCATTCTGTCCTCTCTGAATATGACTCTTGAGTGCCTATTGCAAATATATCTGGCACATGTTTCACTTGGTCTGGGAAAATAAAATCAGCTAACTCTCTGAAAGAATACAATTATTGATTACGTTTCGGTTTGTGGAAAGAAGCTTTTTGGTGTTTTGTGGCTAAAAATACTAGAATCTTAATCATTAAAACATGTTTTTGCTTGGTAGTAGTATTAACCATTACGATTGAGGCTAATGCTGAGGTCTCGGATTCGATCCCCAGGTCGGGTAAAGTGGTATTGGGTGTTTCTATTACGAAATGCTCAGTATCAGCCCGGAGTCTGGAATTTGTGTCCGGTATGGCGATAGGCTCGCCTCCTATCACATCGTGGGACGGAGATACGCTCGGCGAAATATGGGTGTACTGGTAATACCTCTGCCTACGGGGATTACAGGCGTGAGTGCGTATGTATATGAATATTGTAGATACCTGGGAGGGGCTTGCCCATTCATATTCCATGTGCCAACAAATATTTTAACTTCTCTATCTGGGAATACATGTTCCAATTCAGCAGCTCCTAACAAAGAATGAGATGCAAGCCTTCCATACAGGTAGTTTCTAAAACAAACATTATCAAAAATGTATTGGTTATTGCATAAGACTAAGTATCAGACACTATCTGTCAGGAATGGGTGCTTAGTTTTTCGGACACATTGTGCGGTCTCCCAACCATAACTTCGAGTCTTAATATTGGGCCAAATAGAAGGGAAACGCCCCAGGGGAAGAGCGCCACCTAAATGGTCAGATGCCGTGAAATGGGCTGTAGGTGGCAGCATATACCAAGCGGTCCAGACATCTTATGACCGCTTAGCTTGGAGGCACATATGTGGTCGCGATCTTCAGCACTGAGGGACCGACGAAGAAGAAGAAGTATCAGACGTAAGGTGCAACGTCAGCACTACCCCTTGTTTTTTTATTTTTATTAAAGTGGGATCTGTCGATTTATAAGCCGTCGGAAATATCTGTGCACCTGACTAATTGACGTCATAGGAACTCGCTCGCTCGTGCTTGCGCTGCTATCGGTACTACGTACACGAACACGGGGCGAGGGGCAGGGAGCGCGGGGGAACCGCATTCCACCTACTCTGCACTGCACAGATATTTCCGAGGGGTTGTACATGTATAAATTTTGCGTAAACAATCACTGTTTATCTACTAAATAATGATTATTAATTATTATTCAGTAACTGAATAAGCAGTATTTAAACAGTGCTTTCTATTTTTATTGTTATGATTATATAGGGTAGTTGACTAGTTTTTTTTTTATTTAAATCAATAAGTTACTCAAAATCTATTGCAGAAAGAATTTTTTAAATCGGACCAAAAATATATAATTGTCAAATGCTGTCATTTGAAAATTATATATTTTATGACGCAAACTTTGACGTCACTGTGTAAAATGTTCATTATGGTGCACGCGTGCAAGCGAGAGAGTGAGATATCCCTACTACGCACCCACTTTTCCTGATACCAACATTTAAAGTCATAACTGCGGGTACATTTCTGAACCAATTTTGATTGTGTTTATTAAAACACAATCAAAATTGGTTAATAAAAGGGTTTCTTTTGCGTATCATTTTCTGTTGCTTATAAAATAATGTATAAAATTCAATATAGGAAAGTACCCAATTGTCAAACAGTTGATTTTTTCTCTAATAAGCCATTTTATGGTTTTCTGTGAGATGCTATGGTAACAACCCGGGCGAGTTGGTCCATTCATGCTGTTTACACTTGAGAAAATGAAACTAGTTAAATAACCTTTCTCTTGCTTCTTGTGTGGGTATGAGACGTAACACTTGTGCGGCAAGCAGTGAGTTACGTGCTAAGGAGTCAGTGCTGCCTGCACGGGACCTTGCTATTGTTGACTTCGACCTACACATAAATTACAATTAATAAAACAATTTTATTATGTTTATGGTGAAGAGTAAAGAAAAGCCAACTTTCCCCAATGGTAACAGTTTATATTGATTAAGCATATTGTAGATAACTGTGATTTTGTTAGGTACTAACTTTTGTTCACGGCTTTACTTATCTGAAAGTCTTTTACTTACGGAAAACTATTACTGATAGCCTATGTGACGCAGTAGGCAAGTAACCGGCTGCGAAGCAAGAGGTTGTGGGTTTGATTCCCTCATCAAGACAAATATTTGTTTCGGGTCTGGGTGTTGTGGGACTGCAAATTCTTTGTAGTTCCTGATACCCACGATAAAGGTTAATCTAGTGTGTGACTGTCCATCAAAATAAAAATAGCCTATAGGAATGTGATTATGTAGCTTTCTAGAAGTGATATAGAGAATAGGATCATTAGTTCCAGAGATTAGTACCTACTACCAAAACTTACATACAGTAGTTTTTTTTTGTTAGAATGAAGAGGTTGTTCATGTGATGATAAACCCTATGTCTGCTCATAAACAGCAGCAATACCACAAAAAACTTTGTAAATTGAAAGTACCTGGCCTAGTAGCCTGTATTGCACTGCGTTCATCACCCCAAACATAACATGTAAAGTCTACACACTGCTGCTTGGCGGTGGAAATATATTTATATCATTGAAATAAGATGACAAGAAATGTAAGTCAAGCAAAAAATGACTCCACCAAAACTCTGTGCAAGGAGGTGGGGCTATAAAAGTCTGTGCAGCTCATTCATTCATCAATTCATTAATGTTGTATCTCAATCTAGAAATTTAATATTTAGACATTAACATTTATGAAATAAAGTTGATTTTGAACATTCATTAATTTTTGTTGCATCGTTCTAGTCATCTTATTTCGATGATTTATATAATGTTAATGTAATAAAGAGGAAATTGTGTCAACTTCTCTTCACCCTTCACCATTGTAGTACATAGCACATAATAGACAACAAACTTACCTCCTCTTCCGATCTAGAGAACTACTCCGATCACTTTCAGGTGATGAAGAACGATACAAAGGTTTTGACTCATTCGTAATCAAATGATCCGCAGATAACCGCTTTACAAACAATTTGTTTTTTGTTTTAATACCTTCAAACGATCCGGAATGTTCGAAATACTTTTTACTATCATCATTCTTAGGAAACTGTACCGTAGCTCGCACCACTTCGTCTGATTTGGATTGAGAGCATGAAATTGTTTGGTCGCTTAAACTATTTATTGAATTTGTAACTGGGCTGCAAGGGTCCGAGTTTTCTTCTTTAGACGTTGGTGCGTCCACTAAGCTCTTAGGACGTGAACGCCTGAAGAATGTACGACAGCATTTTGCATTGCTATCATCTTCATTCTTACTGTTATTGGAGCTATGATGAGTGTTATGGGGCATAGGTTCTGCATTAGAATTTGGCTTCGTTTCTAAAGACTCGATACCGGTATCAGTACTGTGTGCACTGTGGGCCAGGAATGGATCAGATGGGGATATAGGACGCGATGTAGACTGGGATAACTCGTCGTTAGAGTCGGTGTCAACATAGCAACCGACTTTTGGCGATTTTTTTACGAACAAGCGCTTCCGCAACGAAAGTTTTTGCTTTGTCCTGGTCGGTGAGGTTGTCATCTTCTTTACAACGATAGTGACACCACTAATTTATGTTAATGATTACATTTTTACTAAAATAAACGAAAAATAACCTGTCTCCTAATAAAATTTGATTTTTATTTCGTTTTTTTGTGTACAATTTTAAAGCAAACGTATTTATGTTCATACAGCCAAAATCAATTGTTGAGTTTGATTATCAAAAAGAAATATTTATTGTGAAAATAGCATTTAATATTTTTAATTTACAAACATTCTTAAAGTAATAAAACATATTAATGTGAAAGAGCTTGTCGTAGCAATCGCACTACTTCCGGTATTTCCAGTTCCGGGTACAAGTAAATTGGGTCCACTATATTCAGGAGTTGGGGACAAATTACCTCCTACGACAGACTGAATACCGTTTCCTGGAATAAAAAATTGAAAGTGATATGTTAAAGTCCAATACTGACTTATTAAAATAATTTTCAGGCGAAAAAGTGATACGTAGGTAAAATCGGTTCTGCTTACCAATGTTACATAGATCGCTTGTACACGCACGGTAAAATGTTCTAAATGTGGGATCTACTACTTCGTGATTAAGATAATCTGGTTGTTGTTCACAGCCTCGAGTAAAACTTGCTACTACGCCAACTGGGTCCTGTAAAAAATAATTTACTTACATACCTATGTAATCTAATAAAAATGTAATACCTACTCAACATTCAGTCATGAAAACGGTGGGAACTAAGACGAGCTAAGCTAAAATTCTTTGATTTAAGAGGAACTTCAGACTACTCAACACCTAAGTACATAGAATTAATCAAGACCACCAATTTTTTTTGGCCCGTTACTCAAATTTGTCACAGGAAATCAACCTGCCGTTTTACAGTCGAAAGTATAAATTATTAAAGTTGTAAAACCAAAGACATTAAAGTAGTAGACGTTAACTGACGGCTCATTTTTTTCTTAATATGAAGAAGTGTATCGAAGCCAAAGCATTTACCTATTAAATTCAAAGTGGCATTACGTTCCTGATACTTACAACAAATTCCTGCCGCATAATGGTGCAGAATTCGAAAGGACAATCCACTGTGTTTGTTGAATTTGTAATAGTCATACATGACTGATCCGAATCCACGGACGAAAAACTGCACGCGTAGCATCGTAGTCTAGCTGATAAGTAAAAGAGTTTAGGTAAGTAACAGTCACGAGGATTTTGTCGCGGTGCGGGAATCGCACCTCGCTCACTGCGCTACGGAGCACGGAGGTTATTAGAATACTAAAATAGTTTTTTCAATAATTAAACTTGTTTTTTCAGCCGACTTCAAAAAGGATGACGTTCTAAAATCGTTAGTATTTTGTTTTTTAAATGTATTTTACATGATATCTTCGCCGTAATATTGTGTAGAGCGACTATGTTCTTTTTTCTGAAGGTACCTAAGTATTGGACAGGGTTTCTATCAAGTATGGTCACTTACAAATTTATTTACGATCTGATGAAGACGTACCTACGAGAGAAATGGGCAAAACGCAACACGATAGGTGCGAGTTTTGAAGTTTTTAAATGTCTATGTATCTTTATTTATACATTTCATACATACAACTTAGGGGTTCTGTTTTATAAAGACTTATGTATTGATAATACTGCATAATAAGATACGATTAAATAGGTTAGTACATTTTGATTCTGAAATCGCCTATAACGTGTGAATTAGTTTAATGGTAACAGACGTACCTATGTACTACGACTTTTTTTCATTCGCAGATAAACAAAAACAAATGACGTATGTATACGTAGGTACCTACCTATAACTAATACATGTTTGTTACCAAACTTATGAACATTTCTGATTATTATCATTATCAATATATATTTAAAATTTAACCGACTTATATAAAACTAGACTAGACTAGACTTTTGCTCGCGGCTCCGCCCGCGTAATCAGCCTTTTCCGGGATAAAAGTAGCCTATAAACGGAATAAAAATTAGCTTATAACCGTCTCCAGGGTCCCATGTATATCTGGACAAAAAATTATCAAAATCGGTTCAATGATATGCAAGGTCGATTGAAAACTATAAGTAGACATATTTATCATCGTCTTCTTGGTCTAAACGGCATTACAATATCTTACAGGAATCACGATTTACTTAAGATCCAGAAACACTTATTGCCTGATGATGGCCTAACTCCGCAATTTCCGCAAAATAACTTGACTGGGCTGAAGTTATTCACTTCAACTGCCCTCTTTACACTTCTAGCCACTACCTTTTAAACAATAGCTGCAACGCCGCGGTGACTATTTCAGCCCGGCCAAGTTTTCGGCCTAATATAATACATTGCGTCACCATAAACAAAAGAACTCTATGTTTTAAATTTTTCTGCACAAGACAAACTTACCCACACTTTTCCCGATCAAAGCACAAAGTAAAAACAAAATAATTTTTAAATCCATGTTTGACAAAGGACACGCTTATTCACTGGTGTTTGAAGTAAATAAATGCCCCTTATCGTGGTTTGATTCGAGCGATAACTTATCACTAATTTTGTATTAATCGTTTTTTCAATCACTGAAGATTATCTTAGTATCAATTATCATTATTATTTCCTATAATTTATGTTATAAATACTGTCGGTTATTTACCTAAATATATCTATTCGGTCGCCAGTCGTTTTGTTAAAGAAATATACACCCAACAGTCACACAAACAATCCTGTTTCTACACTAGGTAACCTTAAAAATAATACAGATTAGAATTAGTTATATATGGTGTTGTTTCTGTTTATAAGCAGGTGTGGCGCTTACCACCAAGCGAGCGACCTGCTCGTCTCGTCATTCAAGCTTATAAATAATAACATATAGGACGTATTCTGTAAAAATTCCAGTCGGCTACCTAAGTACTATTAGGTATTCAAAAGATAGAGACGTTTAAAGGCAGGACAGACAGTGGCGTAAATTCTGTAATAGAGTTCCGTTACGGAACCCTAAATATGTATAAATTCAGCTGCTCTATAGATAGGTGTTAGCGGGGGCGGTTTGTGCAGCGCGGAAGGGAAACAAATGCAACCGCACCCGCTAACATAACATCTAGAGAACCTCGTCCCCCCCAACGTCTTGTACCCCGCAGGACGGTCGCGCACGATCTTGTCCATCTATAATTCAAATTCGTTCAATATCAAATTAAAAAAAACTTTTTCTTGAACTGGCAACAGAATCTACATAGATTCTGTACATCATTTGATGTAGGTACTTATTAAACATTTTATAGATTCAATAAATATCGTGATTTAATAAACATTCTGTCCTGAGTGCTGAGGGCACTGTCCTGCGTTTATCTTAGTAGCCATTTCACTGCGTATAAATCAATAACCTAGATGTCATGACGGCGATCGATCCCATAGTAATTACTCGTACCTACCAGTTTCTAAATTGCGTACCGGTTTGTCCACCGGCCACCGCAGACTGCTTGGCTTCACTCTCTATACAGTAGTTTTTACCGCAGACATAGATCTCAGTAGATGACGCAAGTACCCAAACTATAATAAAGTATTATAATATACTAAAACTTTCTTTATATTATGTCTAATATACCTATTAGTGAAACATTCTTCAAAATTTATTCTTAATACATATATACGTTCATACATACGTATATACATACAGCTCGTATACAGAACCTCCTTTAAGTCGGTTAAAAACCAAGAGTGCCACATATTAATTACTCCTGTGACGTTGCAAGAGCAATTTAGTGATAAAAACATACATGAAGACTTTTGCAATACTGTACTGCTCCATAAGACATGTTTCGTTTGTTTGGCTGATTTTTTACTGCGGTAACGTCAAGAGAAAACGCGTGCTCGTAATTTTGACCAGGATTTCTGTACGCGAAAGTATACTTGGGCCATCTACTTGTATTCATGTCTGTGTTCTTAACCTTATCATTATGAGGGACCATTTAAGGTGAGTGCACCTTGGTCGGCATTCTAGAATTCTTTCTATTAAATCCTGTGCTGCCCCGCATACCTGCGCACCTGCACCTACCTGCACCTGCAACGCATATCAGTAATTTTCCGACGCACAGTGAGATTAAACTGGGATTTGAGAGACTTTAGAAGTGTCAAAGTAGTAGAATTATACTGTGCAGAGTTTTGTTTGCGGCACGAATGGGCTGGCTCAACCGGGTTGTTACTATTCTCACACAGAAACCCAACGTGAAGTAGCAACTTGCTGTTGCGTTTCGTACAATGAGTGAGGTATCAAGAGGCCCAAATCCCCCTCCTCTTCCCAACCCCTTAATCCCTTTAAGGTCTATAACTCGTCCGTGTTTCTTGTTGCTTCTGGTATTGTAGGAGTTCATAGGCAGTAGAGATCACTTAGAAGTAGAACTTTGAAGTTGTTTTTCTTACTCCTTGTCTACTTTCATATGAACTTGTAGGTACGTACTAAGAACGTTGTGCATCAAGATGCAACTTAGTGGAATAAATGGATTGATAAATGTCTCGAAAATTGGAACCCAGTAAAAATACATACATACGCACTCACGCCTGTAATCCACGAAGGGGTAGGCAGAGGTGTAACCAGTACACCCACATTTCGCCGAGCGTATCTCTATCCCACGATGTGATAGGGAGCGAGCCTATCGCCATACCGGGCACAAATTCCAGACTCCGGGCTGATACTGAGCTTTTCGTAATAGAAACACCCAATACCACTTTACCCGACCCGGGGATCGAACCCGCGACCTCAGCGTTGGACTCAATCGTAACGCGTACGCATTACAACTGCGTCACCGAGGCAGTTGAAATCAATCAACCCAGTAAAATCTAGATTTTAATTGACATAGTCATTATCTAACGTAACCAAAGACTTTAATGTATACTACTAGATAAGCTACATAGAAATTGTACCACTAAGTTGCGGTCAATTGACCGTAACTCAATATTACCATCTCGCTTAGGTACTCTCAACTAGAATCCCTATCGTGCTCCCTGTTTGTGAGCTGTCAACTCCCGCGTTATGTGACCCTTCGTATGTGACGCAATTTTTCTTTTAAACGGCCTGTCTAGTAGTATACATTGAAGTCTTTGATCGTAAAATAAAAAAGTAATTTAAAGATAAAGTAATAAGCCAAAAGTAGGTGCATAATATATTTATTGCAGTATTCAAAGAACAAAATTTGCAGTAGGTTTTAATTATACATACATACGTACTCACGCCTGTAATCTCCGAAGGGATAGGCAGAGCTGTAACCAGTACCTACACGTACATTTCGTCGAGCGTACAGGGGGCCAGCTTATCGCCATAAAGGGCAAAAATTCCCGACGCCGGGCTGATACTGAGCATTTCGTAATAGAAAAACCAATACTACTTTACCCGACCCGGGCATCGAACCCGAGATCTCAGCGTTAGCTTTATCTTAACGCGTGTACGCATTACAACTGCGCCACCGAGATTTACTGTCGATTTATTATTATTATTTGATAATATGTTTTTATTGTTTCAAAATTGCATTGTTAGAATTGGAGTATTTTAGCCTGTGCTGTAAATATTAATTATGCAAATAAGATGCTCAGGCAAAGCTTTATTCGTTCTCCTGGTTAAGTCTTCCCTGTGCTGTTTGCTTCTTCCGTACAAGTATTTCAATGAACAGGAGTAGAAATGCTGCAATCATCCCGTAAAGCAGCAGGACTAGCACTGGATAGAAGTCTATCATGTTTACTGAACGAAAGTTTCCACCTCGGGAGGTGCATTCAGGTTTCTTTGTGTAGACTAAACGATTCTCCCTGTCACTTATACCGTGTTCGTGGATTCTGAATAATCTGCAATAAGTTTAAGGCCCTATTTTACAATAATCGAGTAAAATTTAGACAGTTTGCATGTTTTTGCGTACTGTGGCCTCCAACATAAGCTAGAAAGAGGAACACCACGGGGCTTAGTCCGTAGGGCAACTTAGGCCTGTGAGTCCAACATATACCTTCGAACTCTGGCTCGTATAGATTCGTAAAAGGATTCACGTGTAAAAAGGGGTAATAAATATAATGAACCGTACCCGACTCTAAATATTTCTTTAAAAGGTGAGTTTTTCTGGCAAGCCACCCAAGGATTATTTTCTTGAAAGTAGTCAATCTCTTGGAGATCACATTTTTCGTGTTCATGGAAGTATCTCTCTACAACCCTGTATCCTGCACCGATGTTCATGTTGAAGGCGAACTGTTCCTGTAGAAAAAGAGTTATGGAGTTTCTATCATAACCTAACCGTTGTAAACCCCCCACATCAATTAGAAAAAAGGTCTGTAAGTTCTAAATGGCTAAACAGATTTTGTTCAATCAATAGCTAAGATCTATCTTGATTAACCACCTTTTAAGTAAAAACCCATCAAATCGATTCGTTTATATGCGTTTCGATATCACGATAGATAGATTCGCATACCTACAGTCAGCGCTCTTTTGTCAGGAGCTAAAAATCGCATTTACATCGATCAATTCGTTTAGACTTTACGATGCAATAGTACCCTGCGTTTTGCTTCGGGGCTAGTAATATCACAAATACTTCCAGATATATGGCTCTTTTTCAGGGCCCACCTTTTCTCATTTTGTTAAAACTTATTTTTTTGAGGTGATCATCTGTAATCTCATGCCTGTCACCCATTGGGGTTGACCATGGAGTACCGAGACAGAAATGAATTGAAAACTCGTAAAGGAATTGGCCTACTCTAAGGTATGCTGCCAAGTTAAAAGCAAGCTTGATTGTAATTACATTTCTTAGTTTCTTCACTCCATCTTCGATGCTCATGAATTTCGGTTTTTGTCCTTTTGGTGCGACTTTAGTTTCGTAGATTGCTTTACGAATGGGATCTGTGGCAGTCTGAAATTAGGAATAAAATTAAATAATTAATAAAAATTGCAGATTAAAAAAAACACAAATTTTCTAGTTTTTATACAGTTTGTAGATTTTTTAATTACTTAATGAAAAAGGTAATGATATAATAATATAGAATATTAAAAGACGACCCCTCGATGGTCGGCAAAATTATAATAATAATAACACAATCTCACAGCCACACACACAAACAAACTTTCGAAATACGCGGACTTGACTATTGAGCTAAAATCGCAGTGGAAAGTTCAAACTGTCAAGACAGTCCCCATTATTTTGTCTAGCACCGGCGTTATTCCTAATACACTTCACACAAGCCTCAAGACCTTAAACATCCATCCGCTCACATTCACACTATTACAGAAGGCAGTCATATTAAACACATGCAGAATCGTGAGAAAGTTTCTTTCAATAGAATAATACCAACAAAGTTGTTTGGCCAAAAGCCCGCAACTTTGGCGTAATACCCCAGAATTGGGAGAAGATTAAAACCTGAAAATATAATAATAATAATATTATCGTTTATTTCAGGCTAGTATGGCCCATAAATACATACCTTACAAACTAACATCTTATATATAAAAATCAATTACTGTTCGTTAGTCTCGCAAAATCTCTTAAACGACTGGACCGATTTTAATAAAAATTATATATAAAATTAGTAACATCCATTAAGTTAGTAATATAAACTTAATACTATGTTAGTAGAAGTAGTTAGTATTATGCCGGCCTGAAGTTACTAGATATACACTGACTGACCCCGGAACGCGACTCGCCTGAACGAGCCACTTTGGTGGTTTTTTACCATGTGTATGGTGGTCACTGGTCACTATGCAGTCAGATACAAAAATGTATCAGGTACCCTCCCACCAGAACTGCATACTGCATAGTACTGCACCCCGAGACATTAGCGCCCAGTAATTTTCTTGGCTTCAATATCCTTTAAACAGGAACACAAGTGCTTATAGTCCGATTTCCAAGCAGCGCATAGTAAGCTCATTATTGTATTTAAACACTTGACTGCCTCGATGGCGCAATTGTAATGCGTATGCGTTACGACTGAGGCTGACGCTGAGGTCTCGGGTTCGATCCCCGGGTCGGGTAAAGTGGTATTGGGTTTTTCTATTACGAAATGCTCAGTATCAGCCCGGAGTCTGGAATTTGTGCCCGGTATGGCGATAGGCTCGCCCCCTATCACATAAGGGACGGAAATACGCTCGGCGAAATGTGGGTGTACTGGTTACACCTCTGCCTACCCCTTCGGGGATTACAGGCGTGAGTGCGTATGTATGTATTTAAACAGAAATGGAGAAACCGATGGTAGGCACCTACCGTGAACACAAAGTCAATATGCAGTGTATAGACTGAATTGAAAAATCATAGACGTTGCATTATATACTTCAATCCGCTCACTTACAGAATAGTAATGCCTATTGTAGGCTACATCTTCGACACCAAGATCTAGTTTGGAATTCAGCAAGTCGTTCAAGGTCCGGAGTTGGTTTGAGCTGGACTGCAGCAGCGCGACGATGTTGGCGGAGTACGAAGTGTACAAGAATAGGAATACCATGAAGAGTATCAACATTACAGTGCGGCCTAATGGACCTGTATAATAATACAATCACTTTATTATACATGATCAATTTTTTATTACCAAAACAAGGATAGTTTTGCCACTTTCAAATTGTACTTCAATCACGAAGGACTGCAGAAGTCAAAACGTCAATTAACTTTAATTACCACTTAGTCGTTCTTAGAATTCGATTATTCCCATAATCATAATCAGTCAATGCTTTATGCTTCGTCACTGAGTACCGTAAATACTTGAGGCCCAGTTAATGATTACATAAAGATAATTTTTCTCACTAAGTTTTTTTAGAAGAAATAATTGAATTCTAATAAATGGATTATGAATATTTAAACTTAATTAACTGAGTACTGTTAATATACAAAATATATCTCATATCATATAATTGGTCAAATCAAGTTTAAGTGAAGTGTGGTCGATCTACAACTGTCCTGTGTTTTCGCTTGACATGCTCGTACCGCCTTCCTTGATCTCCATCACTGCACTGTCTCGAACACAATACATATCTACCCACATAGACATCGTCTCTTCTAAAATTACGCGCTCCGTCACTCAATTTTGGATCTTATGACCAAAAACTTTAATGTATACTACTAGACGGCCTGTTTAGAAGTAAAATTGCGCCACTTAACGCGGGAGTTTGACAGGTCACAAACTGGGAGCGCGATAGGGGTTCTAGTTGAGTAAGCGAGATGGTTATATTGAGTGACGGTCAATTGACCGTAACTTAGTGGGTCAATTTTATCTACTGCGCAGCTTGTCTAGTAGTATACATTAAAGTCTTTGGTCAAAACAAGTATTTTATGAGTGAAGTGTGGTCGATCTACTACTGTCCTGTGTTTTCGCCAGACATGCTCGTATCACCTTCGTCACTCTATTCGCCGTTGTTCGCCGTCATACTGCTGATCTCCATCACTGTCTCGAACACAATACATATCTACCCACATAGACATCGTCTCATCTAAAATGACTCGCTCCGTCACTCAATTTTGGATCTTAATACACAGAAAACAGCCAGACTCACTAGAGTGAGGCTTGATTTTGCATTTCATTCCAGATTAGAATGACGATAGAAACAAACCACATACCATAGAATTATAAGGCTCCAAACACTATTTAATCACTACGTTTAAAACAAACCTTTTAGTTCGTGGTTACTGCCTTGCTGAGACACAGCACTCATGAGGAAAATTGCTACGTCACTTACGATAGGTCTTAAAGCCGTACCACCCAGTGACATCTGCAATCAATTGTTTATAGCAGAATACCGCCAAACGCGCAAGGGGGTCGTCTAATGGAAAGTAGTAACTACGCCCTACATTTGGCCATAATGCCTTGGCTATCGGAGAAAGTGAATTTATCCAAAATATTTTCTACTTCATCCATTGCCTAATACCTATTATTTCATCTTGTCTGTAGCATGAATGACCTAACTAAAACCGACGAGAAGTGGCAGTTAGCAGTAACGTTTCGTATGGTCAGTGAGATTGCCAGAGGCCTAAACCCAAATCCCCATTCCCTAAAACTAATATCCTTTTAAAATCCAGAGCTCCCACTTCTTTTTTCCTTAAACTTGATGCCAACGCATCCACGATTCATTGGAATTGGCTGTTCAAGGACCGTGATCACCGATTACCATCAAGTACAACAAAGTACACAAGCACACAAACATAAACATAAACACACACACACACACACACACACACACATAAACATAAACACACACATCAAGCGTAAACGCATACACGCTCATTGACTTCACCCACGCTAACAATTTTTTTCATTATTTGAATTGGTTTCTCAAGACACAGGCTCCGCCTAATTTGAGAACCCCTGGCAAATATTTTTGTATCTTTATTAAGGTTAATAAAGATTTTTTCTTGTTTTTTGCAAGAGGTATGATGTTAATGTCATCATTAGCGGGTATTCTTATACTTACTTGCCGATACTGTTCCATTTTTTTTATCTCCCAATACGAATTTATGTACAACACCCACATGAGTAATACAATGAAAGCTCCAGTGCAGCACCAGACTGATGTTTTGAATGGTAGTATATACAGATTGTTTTCATATGAAAGAGGTGGTTCTCTGAACACAAATTTTGTTGCAGTCGGTGTAGGATGACTTAAATAGTCTACAACTGTCATCCTTTCCTTCGAAATGAAGAGTATTGTTCCTGTAATAAATGAAAATTATGACTAAACTTAGTTTCTAAACCTAGGTTTAGAAACTACTAGCCTAGTCCAGTGTCATGCAGTGGTTTGTTATTTAAAATTCTGTGTGGCGTTGCTTCTGTTTATGAGCAGGCGTGGTGCTTACCATCAGGCGAGCGACCTGCTCGTCTCGTCATTTAATTTAAAGTAAAAAAAAAAACTTAAACAATTTAGTATGAAAGCCGGTGTAAAGACACAGGAAACCTATGGTCTCACTACGGAGGATGTTCAGGAAGGCGCAAACTCGAACTGTGTAAGTAGGAAGGCCGACTCTGACAATAAGTCGGGATAACGCAGGGTATAAAGAAATATGAGAGATGGTGTAAGGTGTACGAGTAAAGGCGATTCAAACATCTTTCAGGTAAAGTTGGCTTGGGTCATGGACAGGTGCCCGTGGTATATGCAGACACACGAACGAGGTTATAGCGAAAGAATAATCAACCTGACCAGATTTCACAACTAATAATATGAACTAATTATAAAACGAGGGAAGCTCAGCGTCAAGTAGAACAGATTGCCAGACGAAAGCTGCGGTATCGTAACTAGTCCCCACGGCACACACGTCTGACTTTTAGATAGATACGTATGTATTCATTGTTAATTATTATTATTTGCTTCAACGGTGAACGAAAACACCGTAAGGAAGTTGGCATAGCTAATATAGCATGGTGCACTAACACTTTTCATTATAAGCGGAGACTCATGCCCATCAATAGGACGTATACAATGCAGGGCTGATAAAAAAAAGAATTAATGAATTACCTCCAATGTCTGCATCTCCACGAGTCATGTCTCCAACCATGCCTGTCCAAGAGCCGTTTATGTAATATCCCCAGTCATTTGTGTAAATATACGATTTTGTCGCGTTCATGTAATCATACAGAGGCTTAATGTGACGCATTGTACACTTTGTTACTGTATCAACTAGGATATTTCTGTAAAAAATAAATAATGAAAGACCCTTCCAGAAGTCGATAATAATTGTGTCTCAGCTGCTTCAATGCCCAATGCTTCTATCTATGATTTAAGAATTTCAGTTTGTCAATTTATATAATCAGGCATTACGCTTTTCATCAGGCGAGCGGCCTGCTCGTATCGTATTTAGGAACATAACATCTTTTTATTGAGATTAGGCCTTTGTTCGACTGTCAACAGTGTAACAGCAAGGCTGAATAACAGATACATATATTATACCCCTCTGGGGAGAAAACACCCAGACCAGAAACAAATATTTGTGGATCGCATAAACATTTGTGCCGGTGCGGGAATCGCGGCTTCTCGCTTCACAGTCATCTATTCGCCAAATAAACTACGGAGGCTGTCTTTGAAATTATATTTTAAATCAAATACTTCTTACTTGAGATCGTCCAGTTCATATATCGTACTGTTATCGTTTATAATAAGTGACGTCACTATTTTTAAACCTTTAAGATCCTTCCGACGGATCGCAGCTGATGTTTTCATACTGTTATCTTTGTTGAGTCCGTACGCCTTTGACCAAATTCCGAACTTTTCAGAGTACCAGTCACTATCGGAAGATGTCCTGTAAACTATATGTTGCACAAATAATGATTTAGCCATTAGTTGCTCACTGGCCCTGTGGATGGCCTTAAAAGCCTCCACTTTTAAGCAATGACGTCACTGTATTGCGGCTGTGGTATTCCCTTGAATATGCAGCCTTTGTACAAATACTGTATATTCTAATAGTGTGACTCCGAAAAGAATGGTGGTCCTAAAATCTTGTGCTGGCTCTTGTAGGGAACTTTTAACCCCCAAAAACGACAGGCCACAATGACAACAAAAGTGTCAGTTACTTAAGTTTAATTAAGTAGTGAATTGTGACCATAAGCTGAACATTTTATGTACACTAATGTTAGTTAGTGATATCATCTATTTTAAAGCAATCGGTAACAAATAGCTAGCTGCTCATTCAACCATACTACGTACAGAGTTCAATTTACTGTTCAGCCAGCCGTAATCTTTTTACCGTGTGCGCCCGCGCCTCTATACTAGTGCAATAAAAGCGTCAATACAGGTTATCCACTTTTCTAAATCTTCTCGTTAATCATAGGATATCTACTGACAATATTATAAAGAGGAAAGATTTGTATTTTTGTATGTAAAGAATACACTTAAAAACTACTGGACCGATTTAAAAAAAAAAATTGCCGTTAGAAAGCTACATTATCACTAAGTAACATAAGTTATTTTTGAGACGGTTATAGACTACTTTTTACCCCGGACTTTAACAGTCCTTCTGTTCACGCGGGCGAAGCCGCGAGCAAAAGCTAGTATTATATTTTAAAAATGAAAACATACCATATAGATACATGAAACAACTACAAAAAGTGTGCTTTGCCATTGAGAAATAAAAAAATACTTACTAAGACTTATCACGTAATCATCTTCTATTTTCTTAGCAATCAAGACTTCGGAATCAGTCAACATACTTTTAAAGTTCTGTAGCTTTGGTGTTGCGGGACCACTGGTATCAAATAAAGGTCCAAATATGAGCCATCTATAGGGCTTGGCGAATCGTTGGTTTTCGGCGTTCTTAAAGAATATTGCTTAGGTATATTTTTAATTTGTTAAAAAAAAAAAGAAAGCTGGCAAAAAGGATCTAGCTGATCTGATGGTAAATGATCAAAATCGTTCGTGAATGTCAGGGATATCGTGTATCACCGACCTTTATGAAAAGGATCATTCCTTTCATTATCCAATTTTTCTTTTCCTTCGGCAATATTACTTTAACCGTACGAAAGGCAACATTTGCCATTTTACGGTGGTTTCGTAAGATCTTACCAATCTAGTTGAACTGGTTCATTCACGCTGTCGAGTGTAGACAAAACTAGCTTCAGCACAGCTCTCCTTATTATGAACATTGCACTTCTCTCTTAAGCACATATAATACATGCATACGGAACCACGCCTGTAATCCCCGAAGGCAGAGGTGTAACCAATACACCCACATTTCGCCGAGCGTATCTCCGTCCCTTATGTGATAGGGGAGAACCTATCGCCATACCGGGCACAAATTCCAGACTCCGGGCTGATACGAGCATTTCGTAATAGATAAACCCAATACCACTTTACCCGACCCGGGGATCGAACCTGAGACCTCGGCGTTGGCCTGAACGCGGCCTAATGCGGACGCATTACAACTGCGCTATCGAGACAGTATAATATTGTAATAAAATAATCGAACAATTAAACAAAAGTAAAAAAACAGCTGTAGGCTTGTACAGGCGTAAATTAATTTATATAAAAAATGCACTTTTTATCTAGTGATTTGTCAAGAATAAAGTATACCTCATGGAGAAATGTTATAGCATCCTGACAGCTACTGTCTAGTATTATAAACACGGCAAGACTGGGTGAAAAGTGGTAATTTTTAGCCTTCTTATTAACGAAGTTTATTGTTGTTGGCCTTCGCAAGTCCGACAGTTTTGTAGCCCATTGTATTTTTAATGCTGCAAAGAAATGTGTGAGGCGTAATTTATTACAACAGTTTTAATATCTGCTGAAAGACCTGGCATGGATAATATGATAGGCCACTTAATGGTAAAGTCATGTCCAGGGCCCATGACCGCCCACCATAACAAAAGAATCATGGACGCGTTGCCGGCCTTAAAGGAAAGGGATTAGGAAGTATTTGTGGTATTTGGACCTCAGGATATCGGACTCAAGGAACAAAATGCAACAGCAGCTGTTACTCTATGTCAGTTTTCTGTCAGAAAGTGGTAACAATTCTTTATGTCAAAGGCTCACTTGGACGACGATCTTAAATCGGGTTTTAATCCACTAAACTTGTTTAAACAACGCCAAAATTTGATATTAAGTAAATAACTTTAGTGGTAAATCTTGATGAAAGACCGTCGCGTTGTGCAAGCGGGCCTAAGAATAATAAAAAACTAACCTAACCCGTCTCATTTATTAGATGAGGCTCTTGACTAACAGTGAAACTAAGACAATATGTAATACAGGGTTGATATTATTATAACGTAGGTACTATACAAGTAGGTATACATTAATCTACTCACATTCATCCCAACACACTTTTGCCACGACAGACGTTGGTTTATCATAATCTTTAATGACATCAATAATCATATCAACTTCGTCATTTGCTTTAGAAAAAGCAAACGTATTTAAAAGAAGAATAAACAAAGTGACTTCCATTGCGAAGACAAAATGTGGAATGAATATCCGTGTAAGTTTTCTACAAGAATACCTATAATGACTAGGTTCAGATAATTATCGGTAAGTACCCAGTGGTTACAAGTCTGCTAATCGCGTAGGCGGATCCATGTTCGCAGAAGTTGTAAATGCTGTAGTAGAAAGGAGGGTAAATTCCGTATGCACATTTATTAAGGGTTGAAGTGGTTGCGACACTGTCTTCACAGTTTTGTCTATAGAACGAATAAACCGGCTCGTTTAGAGTGGTAAAACCGTGTTACGGAAACCGACGTGATGTACATTTTATGTTGCGTTTTATAAGGCTAGTGACGTAGGAAGCCTAATAACTTTAAGCGGACTTAATTTATACATAAAAAATAACATATCCTAACTGATGGATTAACAATACCCAGTTCAAATCGCAGATTTTTTTAAATATATTGAAGCGGTGAAAAGCCGTGGGAAAGTTTGTATGGGTTATAATTATCTGGACAAAACTTTATTTTAATGCTCTTCAACTCAATTAATGAAACACACACACCTACTAGGTGGTAGGTCGTTTGCTAGAGGCCGTCTCGGTAGGTACCACCGCTTTATCTATTTCTGCCGCAAATCGCTATTGTGAAATCACTGTTGTTCTCCGGTTTAAAGGACATTGAAGCCAGTGGTTACTGAACTTTATGAGACTTAACATCATGTCTCGGGGTGACGAGCGCAGTCCATACAGTACTTCATTATTCGAAGTTCTAATTGGTGTTGCTTTATATATGTATATATACCCTATACCCAGCCTTATACTCTGCATCTGGCTTCTCCCGTTGTATATGTCCTTGTACCTGAGGTTAATGCCTCCTTTATTCATTATTTTGTCTAACGCTTTGCTATGGAGGAAAGTGGACAATTAATATTTCTAACTCCTCTTTAACTTTCTATTTGATTAATTTCGTTGCGGGACAAAGATAATTCAGCATTTCCAGAGACTCGCCGAGCTTCACTCCTCGGTGTCAACAAACATGCGTGCCACTGTCGATCCTGGTGCACAGGAGTTACAGTGACGGGTGTGTGGGCGGGATAATCTCTGGTGTTGCTTTATTTATGGGCAGGCGTGATACTTAGCATCAAGGGAACGATCTTTTGTCGTCATTAATGCTAATAAAAGATAATAAAAATAAAATAAAAGATAAAATGTATTGCAGCGATTTTCTTTATGTAACTCCTAAAGACAGAAAGGCGTTGTGAAAGTTTGTAAGTTTGTATGGGAAACCTCTTTAATCTGATACCAGAAAAGACATTCACGGGAGAAAAAATACTCACATGTAGCATTGACTTGAAGTTATATAAGGTCTAATAAAACTCAGTTTTGAATATTATGTATTGCTATATTATTATCTTATGTAGTAACTTCTACGTTTATAGCTTTTTACATTCATGTAACAGTTTGCGTGTAACTAACAACTAGGCACAACATTAGCACAAACAATGTACGACTGCATTTAAAACTAATTAATAGAAAATGTATAAGGGCCGTAGCACATACGATATTTTTTATAGCTCAGTCACCGATCGTTCATCTTAAAAGTATTACGTGAATACTGTAGTCCTAATTAAAATAATCTGTCGAAATTACAAGCGTTTGAAAAATCTGTATCTACTATTTGTTTCATTTTTAAAACACTATTTACTTGATCATTAAATTATATTATAATTAAATACTGTTATCATGTCTGCATACAAACTTTGTTTTGATAACATGCCTTGAATAGTGTAATTTTTCCATTACTAGTACAGCGAGAGCTACCAGGGAACCATACGATAAAACAAGTAGTGCGGGATAGCAGTCCACCATGCTGACTGAGACGAAATTGGACTCTCTTCCAGAGCATTTAGGTTGCTTTTCGTATAGCAGACGGTTTTCTCTGTTCTGCAGTCCGTGTTCTTGAATACGTTTTAATCTGGAAATTAAAGAATTGGGACAATTTCTGAATAATCCGTTTACTTCTAAACATTTGGGCTTAGCAGATTTTTTTTTACATTCAAACTTTTTCAAATATCATTTTTACTGGCTCAGTTTTTTTCACTGCAGAAGGGTCCAGAGTCCCTCAATCTCCTCGATGATGAGACTTGTTTGTCTAATTAGTTCTAAGGTCTTTATAAATCTTTGCACTCCTATTTTTTATTTTGTTAATTTTACCACATTAGTTAATAGAGTTCTAAAGCATAACGCAAAAGCAAAAACGCAATCAATTCGGAGAAAAATTAAGTTCTATCTATTGATTGAGAAGCTTTTGATTGCTTCAAGTGCTAAAGCTAAGCTATTGATTGAGTCTTACCCAATTTTAAACATCTCTTTATACGGCGTGTCCTTTTTAACAGCCAACCATGGGTCTATCACTTGCAAGTACTGTATCTCTTTGAGGCCACATTTCTCGCCCTCTTCAAAATATTTGCCCACTATTTTGTATCCAACACCAGTTTCCATGTGAAATGCAAATAGGCCCTGTGATTACAGAACATTATAGTAGAAAGGTTTACAAGGTGGTATGCGAGAGGCTGTCTGGGTTGGTACCACCGATTTATCTATTACTGCGGCCAAGCAACAGTATGTAAGCACCGGTTTGAAGGACATTGAAGCGAAGCGACGGGTGACGATCGCACGAGTCCAATGGCATGTATTGCTTTGTAATTCAAAGTTTTGTGTGGTGTTGCTTCTGTGTATGGGCAGACGAGACGCTTACCATCAAGCGACCTGCCCGTTTCGTCACTCAAGCTAATAAAAAAAGAAACCACCGTTTACCGTCGCGTCTGTCTGTCTGACTGTACGCAAATAGCGAAAAGTGTGTTTTGATCATTCAAAACTATACCCACGACGAACAACAGTGGCATGTTTAGCTAAGTTATTTCCCAAAATATAACGATTGTGTGAAAAGTGTTTGGAATTTTGATTAATAATACCCATTTGATTGTAATTTAGGCACAACTTTTAAATTGTTTGTATCGAGTTTTTTTTTTTTATAGTTTGCAATAAAATGACAGCCTCCGTGGCGCAGTGGGCGATTAGCCAACTGTGAAGCAAGAGGCCGCGGGTTCGATTTCCGTACCGAGAGAAAAAAATGTGTAATCCACACACATTTGGTTGGGGTCTGGGTGTTTTCTCCCCAGAGTGGTTGACGTCAGGCTGGCGGCCGATCGTAAAAACTACAAGCCAAATCTTTCTGTAAAATGCGTTAAACAACATGTTGTGCCGACCCCACTGCCAGTGGGATAAGGACAGGTGGAAGAAGATTTTGCAGACAAAGCACCGTTCTAACATCTAGCAGACAATCTAAATAAGCATCTACTACACATCTCAGCTATCTGATAAGCATTCCAGCTCATTGTTTATGTTTGCCAAGTTCATATGATGTAATATGACGATGGAACTAAGTGCAACGACCTCCAGGATCCTGTTGGAATTGTTGCCGTTATCGATTCATTACGTAAGTGGAAAATAACACGCCGGCTCGATAAACAAGAGATTTATTTGAAATTTCCATAATTTATTTCGCCTTCAACGTTAAATACGCACTCACGCCTGTAATCCCCGAAGCGGTAGGCGGAGGTGTAACCAGTACAGTATTCCAGCACGGAGTCTGGAATTTGTGCCCGGTATGGCGATAGACTCGCCCCCTATCACATCGTGGGACGGAGATACGCTCGGCGAAATCTGGGTGTATTGTTTACACGTCTGCCTACCTCCCTCTTCAGATTTAAATGCGTATGTTATTTATTAGATAATGAGATATACCTTTCGTATTTTCTTCACACCTTCTTCAAGTGTCATGAAGTGCGATGTGGAGCCGGCAGGTGCAACTTTTTTCTCATAAATAGTCTTTCTAACAGGTTCCGTCGCAGTCTAGAAGTATATGGAATTGTTGAAAAATGCATTTCTAACACAATGTTTCCAATAAATATATTATCAATGCTATTCCTCCGTGATCCTGTTATGTCCGGGCTAAAGGTAAGGCCTCCCTCCCCTTGAATGTGGGGATATGGACAATAATCCATCAGGATGGGCTCGTGTGGGTCGATCGATGACCTGCATAGCTTTATTCGTATATCAGACTACGGTCCGGTGAAGTTATATCGTCGATGCTATTACATTATAAATTAAAAGAGTCCGTCTTGCCGAAAGAATTGCAATTTTCTGTAATTACAAGGTAATTTACAAGGTGGCAGGTCCCTCGTATGCGAGAGGACGTCTGGGTTAGTATCACCGCTTTGTCTATTTCTGCCGCCAAGCAGCAGTGTGTAAACACGGTTGTGTTCCGGTTTTGAAGGACATTGAAACCAGTAAAATTACTGGGCATTATGAGAAAGTTCTGTGTGGTGTTGTTTTTGTTTATAGGCAGGCGTGGCGCTTATCATCAGGCCAGCGACCTGCTCGTTTCGTCACTCAGGCTAATAATAATAATAATTAAAAAAAAAATGTCATGGGATTACCACGCCAACGATAATCACAATAATTATTACTTATTTTGAAAATACAAAATGGTTTAATACCTGCATCAATCCTAAACAAATTGTTGAGTTCAGAGAACATTAATGTGGTATAAGGTTTTATTTTTAGTTCACATTTTTTCTTGGTATTCCCGACCTACCTAATAAGGCAAATATAAATTTTAATGATTTTTGACTAGTTATTATACTGACGTTGTTAATAATTATAGCTCATTTTAACGGTGGAGGAAAACATCGTGAGGAAACCTGCATACTTGAGAATTCCGAAGGTATGTGGTGTTTAGCAACCCGTATTAGGCCAGCGTGGTGGACTAAGGCCTAACCTCTTTAGGGGAGGGCCGTGCCCAGCAGTGGAACGTATAATACTGGGCTGGTATTAACAATATTTTATACTATTCAGAATCAAGAATTAAATTTTCAACTCCTTTACTTTCTATTATGTTTCTATTTCATTAATTTAATTGTGAGACAAATACAATTTAGTATTCCTAGAGACTCGTCGAGGTTAATTGCTTGGTTTCAATAAAAAACGGGACACTGTTGATCCTAGTGCACAGGAGTTACAGTGAAGGGTGTGTGGGCGGGATAGTTTTTTACATTCTGGCGGTGAAAAATTACACGTACCACTGCTGGGCACGGGCCTCTTCTACTGAATGAGGGGGGTTAGGTCTTAGTCCACCACGCTGGCCTAATGCGGGTTGGCAGACTTTACATACCTTTGAAATTTTTATAAAGAAATTCTCAGGTATTCAGATTTCGTCACGATGTTTCTTTCAGCGTTAAAGCAAACTACAATATTTATACACACATAATTAGAAAAGTCAGAGGTGCATGCTCTTGGGGCTGGTTCCGAACCTGCAACTTTAGTCTCGACAGCCCGTACCACTCCCCGCTGAGCTATCGCTGCTATGCTACTACATCTACTAACTGCTACTTACAGAGAAATAATATCTATTGAATACAGTGTCATGAACTCCAAATTTAAGTCTGGAATGAAGAAGATCATCCAATGTGCGTATTTTTGAAGAGCTCGACTGCAAAAGCGCCACAATGTTTGCTGAATATGATGTATACAGGAACATCAGAGTTAGAAATAATATGAGCATTACGATTCGTCCTAATGATCCTGAAAGCAAACATTCCTTTATAAAAAAGCAGAGGCTGGTAAATGAGCAAGTGGGCCAATGGTACGTGGTCTCCACAGCCCATAAACACCTACAATGCTAGAATAATCATGTGTGCGTAACCCACCTTTACGGAAAATACTGGAAATTGGGAGGGGATTTGGGGCTCTAGATATTTTACTCACCGTACGAAACGAAAAAGCAAGCTGCGATTTCACAATGGTTTTCTGTGAGACAGTGATAATAAAACGATCGAGCCAGCCCATCGATGCTGTAGAGGAAAGTGTTTACAATGTAGTTCTATCAATGAGTTGTAATTTTGTATTATCTGAAGTTTATTTTTGCACTGGACATTATTACAATTTTTGAATACAAAAGCCAGTCACTGGCTGCTTTGAGTTGCCTACGTAGAAATGCACTACCGATAATCTTAGATCTCTTGTATGAGTGGTAGAGCCACGCTGTAGACACTTGTCTAAAGCATGTGTGGGCCGGCTCGTCCGGGTCATTACCACTGTCTCACAGAAAACCGACGTAAAGTAGCAGCTTGCTGCTGCGTTTCGTACGGTGAGTGAGATAACCGTAGGCCCAAACCCCCTCCCCTTCCAAATTCCTTAATTATCCCTTTCCTTTAAGATCAGCAACGCACCCCTGATTCTTTTGGTATTGTGGGCGTACATGGGCGGTGGAGATCACTTACCATCAGGTGACCCACTTGCTCGTTTGCCGGCCTATACCATGAAAAAAAAAAAGTTACTTTGGCTTTATAACCTTGAATAGAGATATAAAAACAACCTTTCAGTTCGACAGGACTCCCCTGTTGACAAGTAGCTCCAAATATTAAAAGAACTATGTCAGCAATATTTGGTCTTAAAACTCCTGAGTCTGTTTCTCTCTGAAAGTTCAGAAAATTAGTTTCAACAATTCTGAAAGATGGTACAATTATTTATTTAAATAAGTTATGGCTTGTATTTTGGATCATTTTAGTTAGCCCCATAAAAATTATGGGGCTGATATAAGATTAGCGTACCGTGGTTTAAATTAGTTACACTTCTGCTCAGTCTTTCGGTTTTATATTAATAACCATATTAAGGATATCCCATTTTATAAATATATTTTTTGATAAATATCAGTAAATATTACAGGAGGATAATACCTACCGAAAGAATATTTCCTTTTTCTTTCCACTCCCAATAAGTTACCATGAATAAAGCCAAAAATAGCAGGAATATTAGCGCCAAAGCACTGTACCACACTGTGGTGCGAAATGAGAGTAGGAACAAATTGTTCTCGTACGACAGCTTTGGTTCTTGGAATACGAATTTAGATCGAGTCGGTGTAGGACTTGACACGTAGTCCACAAATGGTATACGCTCGCTAGTGAAGAACATTGGTGACCCTAAATAAAACTTAGATCAGGACAATGTTAGTTTAGTACCTATATAAATCACGTATTATAGATAAATATACCATATATTTGTTATAAATATATACATACTCGGTGTAAGGAAAACGCTTATGAAAAGAATGATGGTCGATGTCCAGAGAGAGAGAGAGCTATACAAATAAAGGAATCCGTTACTGTTAAACGGATATATTCTCACCAGCTTTGACACCTCCAAAAATATATGATTATTTATGAAACACATTCAGTATGTAGGAAAGTATTTTAGTTCATAAACTTGAGTCAAGATATTTTTTACTGTGCTTACTAACAAATTAACTAATATTACCTCCAATCTCAACTTCACCTCGTACCAAATATCCAGTCATCCCATTCCAGGTTCCATTGAGACGGTATCCCCAGGTATTGGTGAAAAAGTACTTCCTATCAGCATTCAGAAAGTCTAGAAGATGATTTGTAGTAGGGTAGTTTACTTTAGTGATTGTATCGATGTAGTCATTTCTAAAAACATAACATATACGCACTCATATACGCACTCACACCTGTATTCCCCGAAGGGGTACGCAGAGGTGTAACCAGTACACCCACATTTCACCGAGTGTATCTCCGTCCCACGATGTGATAGGGGGCGAGCCTATCGCCATAACGGGCAGAAATTCCAGACTCCGGGCTCCGGGAATGACGAGGCGAGCAGGCGTATCTTTGATTAGCTGTGTAAGGAGTGGCGTCAACGTTCTTATTTATTTCAGCTTTCAAGTTAAAATGTTTTCTTTGGCGTATTTCGTGTGTCGAACATCGACATATCATATCAATATTGCAGTTATTCAATTGTTGCCAGAGCCGAGACTTATACAAAAATCCCGTTACCTATTACTTTGTAAGTATAAAATCTTAGACATCATATATGATTGCCATAGGCGGGATCTTTAGGACTGGGCAATGTATAAAATAAATGTACTTTTACACCTAAACGCATACACAAATACTCAGTGACTTACACTTGATCAGTTAAATGATTAATACTATCATTATCAGTTATCACGTAGCAAATATTTAATTGGCATCCTTCTAAATTGAGTCTTCGTAAAGCAGTTACATTATTAAATTCCTCATATTTTTGGAATCCGTTTGTGATATTCCAGGTCCCGTAAACTTCTTTACGCCAACTGCTTTGGGGGCTTATTTTGTAAACTAAAAAATTTACTTAATATTATTAATGTAGTATCATCAGATTCATCATCATCAGATTTTGATATCTCTTTTGATTAAAACTAATTAGTCGACAAGTAGGTACCTAGTTACGTTCAGCAGATTTAGTTAACTCTCCTGAACTTTAGACCTTTAAAATATTACTTAAAATACTGGAGTGTAAGTGGACCACCAATATCTTCAGCCCAAAGCCAGCCTCACTTGCATGTGGTACACTCGCTGATGAACAGATGACGTAATGGCGAAACTTAGTCCCCGTTGCGGGTTGTGGAGGTCAGACGGCGGGTTTCCCCATTAAATATCAAATACCATCACATATATGGTACGAAAAGGCGGATCCTTTTATTAAGCCTGGATAACGCCACGCAGAAAGAAAAAAATCTGAATAAGTGTTTTTTTATCTTTTGCAATGTCACATATACATATCTGTAGTTTCTGAAGCAAATCAAAGCAATAAATCTCTGTTATATCCGGATTCCAGATCTATGTTTATTTATTACAATGATATTTATATACTTACTAATATTTATTTCATAAGAGTTTCTATCTTTTGGTGTAATTACAATCACTTCTACGTCAACTGAAATATCAAACTCGGTTACAGCTCTTGGAGGAACTTCCAAAGTTTTGCTCTGATTTTGTAAAAGAATCCATCGGTAAGGTTCCCGAAAATATTTGCGGGCATTACACTAAAAGGTAAATAATGAAAAAAAATATAGTTAAATTAAGAGTTGTATTCCAACACTGGTGCATTTGGTGAATTATTACCGTATTAAAAATTGGGTTACCCAAATTAGAACTACGATGACATAGTGAGTAATATCAGTTTGGACATAACGGTGTCAAAGTTAATACACCCATAGTTTTGGATTTGGGCTTAAAAAGTCTTTTTAGGCACATCCTTTTCCTGTTCCAACTACCAGAATTTTTGTATTTGCTGTTTGCTTAATGCCAACATTAATCGGATTCTTGTTAGTCTATAATTGCCTTGGATTCATAACAAAATATTTAAATGCACTTGAATACCTTATTGTACATTAGTTTTACTTTCAGATGTAATACAACGTTAAAACACTCGTTTTTCACTCTTGACCTTTATCCCTTGCTATTGTTTATTTAACACCTCACGCTTCATTTAAAACTTTTGGTACAAACTTCTACCTAAAGCTACTTCTTGGAACAAAAATCGAAAATATTTGCTTGGTTTATGAGTATTTATTACAGGCTATAATTTTTGTTTGCTGTATCAATATTGGGTCGGTTAGTTGTCCGATAAATCAATAATGCTTGCGTACATCCTATTAGTCAATTATTACCAAAAGATATCAATTGCAAAGTTTTAAAACAATAATAATAATATAAGTAAAGTAGAACAATTTTTGTAGTTAAAGTATTCAGACACAAGCTTTAGATCAATTTACACTAATATTAAAAAGAGGAATGATTTTTTTGTATGTAACGAATAAACTTAAAAACTACTGGACCGTTTTCAAAAATTCTTTTGCCATTAGAAAACTACATCATCATTGAGTAACAAAAGTTATATTTGAGACGGATAGACAACTTTTTACCCCAGAAAGGGCTCTTCACGCGGTCGGGGCCGCGAGCAAAAGCTAATATGATATAATGGTAGAGTGATATAATGCCATGCCTGCGCGTAGTTCAAAGTTCTGGGTAGTATTTATGTCCTAGTCTGACGCTTACCACCAGGCGAGCGAACTGTTTTCCATTCAAATAAATAAGAAATCTGGAAGAACACGTTAAAAATACTTCAAAATCCTAATCTCCGGGCATTTGCTAATTATCCGGGCATTTGCTAATTATCCGGGCAATAATAAGAAATCTGGAAGAACACGTTAAAAATACTTCAAAATCCTAATTATCCGGGCATTTGCTAATTATCCGGGCATTTATAATTAATATAATTTATTAATTATCATTTATTTGACTCGGGGGTTGGTGCGAGCGGCATTGGACCCAAATGGAATTTTTATAAAGCTAATTTTCAGCTATTATATTCTATGTTGCTATCCACTGATTGGAGTACAATGTTTGATACGCAAGATTTGACCGTGATGTTGAGCATTTTTTATGATAAGCTTAACCATACTCTAGATAAATGTGTACCTAGGAAAAGGCTTGTTCGTGATGATTCACGGTATACATATCCCTTATGGTACACTGCAAATATAATTAAGGATATACAGACAAAAGCTCGCCTTCACAAAACGTATAAAATATCAAAATTAAGCAGTGATTACCAGGAATTTGCTAAATATAGAACCCACATAAAAAAGTCAATAGAAGTAGCTCACAAAGAACATATAAATAATATTCAGAGTCAGTTTGCGAGAGACCCTAAATCCTTTTGGCAATACATTAAATCAAACAGAAATTGTTTAAATAGGCAGCGTATCATGAAAGATGGTCAATATTTATCGGACTATGAGTGTGCTAGGGAATTCGCGCATTTCTTTGAGTCAGTGTACTCCAAGGTACCACCAAGGCTTGATGTCAGCGAGGCGGTGGCTGGCGAGGCTGATGCATCCAATGCACACGTACATCTGGGGGCTCTGAGCCTTCAGGATGTAAAGAAAGCACTTGAAAATTTGAAGCCAAAACGATCCGCCGGTCCTGATGGCATACCTGCATTTTTATTTAGAGACTGCGCAAGGGTGCTGGTAGAACCACTCCACTACATCTTTAACACCTGCTTAAAGCAAGCGAAGGTTCCTGCCGAGTGGAAGATCACTCGTGTCATTCCGGTTCCCAAGGGTTCGTCGGGAGCAGATCTCAGTGGCTATAGACCAGTGGCTGTGCTGTCGACACCGGCTAAGGTGTTTGAATCTGCCATTCAGCGCGGCGTGCAGGAGCGGGTGCGCGCACAGCTATCTGACGCGCAGCACGGGTTTCGGCCGGGGCGCAGCACCGCCACGAATCTACTCAATTTTATGTCGCAAGTCGTACCAGCGGTTGATGCTGGATTTCAGGTGGACGCTGCATATTTTGATTTTAGGAAGGCATTTGATACTGTCGACAATGACGTCTTATTAAGAAAACTATCAAAAATCGGATGCACACCACATCTACTAAACTTTTTTGCTAGTTACATGAAAGATCGGCAACAATATGTCGATTACAATGGATATGAGTCCGAACCATACTACACCAGGTCTGGCGTAAGCCAAGGCAGCAATCTGGGACCTCTGGAATTCATTATAATGATTAATGATTTACCGGGAGTCGTCAGGTATGGATCGTGTTTGTTGTTCGCTGATGATCTCAAATTGCTGCTTGAAGTGAAGGAAGAAACCGACTGTGCTCTCCTACAAGCAGATATAAATAGAGTAGTGGAGTGGAGCTATGAGAACCACCTACACTTCAATGTTGCCAAGTGCTCGGTGTTAACTTTTACTCGTAGCCGAACACCGGTATGCTACGAGTACAAGGTAGATGCGTCTCCGATGCAACGAGTATCACAGGTGCGAGATTTGGGGGTGATTCTCACTCCAGAATTGACATTTCGTGGTCATATTACCCATATATGCAAGAAAGCATATCGGAATCTCGGTTTTGTGTTAAGGCAATCCAAACACTTCACCAATATCACGACCGTTAGGGTGTTATATGACGCACTGGTCCGGAGCCACCTAGAGCATAGCGCAGTCATATGGTCTCCGCACGAGGCAAAGTACGCGGCCATGTTAGAACGAGTCCAGAACAAGTTTACAAGGCACATGTACTTGAAACTTTATGGGGTATATCCGCTATATCCGCTTATGTACCCCACATTGTTCGTACTGGGCATGGTCGGGTATAATGAGCTGAGGGTGCGGCGGGAGTTCGCCCTTGCTTCGTACCTGGTGAAGCTGTTGCGTGGGGTCGAGCACAACCCGGGGGTTCTGCGTCGCCTGTGCCTGAACGTGCCGGACCGCTACGTGTGGAGGCGGCGCCGCCCGCCGCTGCTGGCGGTGCCGGTGGCCCGGACCAACCTCTTGGCCAAAGCGCCTCTCACGCGAGCGGTTAAAATTATAAATGAGGTGCATGTCAAAACAGATATTTTGACGTGTAACTGGAGTGAGCTCGCAAAAATTTTGTTATATGTTATTTGTTATACTTAATTTCATTTATGTTATAGTATATAGTTATATGTTTTTGTTATTTTACCTTTTAGATTTATGTAATAGTCCCGCCAGTTCGAATTGGGTATATCCTGTAATGACTGTGTGTGTGTGATGAATAAATAAATAAAAATAAAAAAATCCTTTAGGAGTTTCCCATTATACCTCGTACTAAGCGTAAGGCGTCACATCGGAGTAAGCCCTATAGAACACACAAAGAATCATCAAAATCGAGATTTAGCGGAGTTATACGTACATCAAAATGTACAATATGTAACAAAAACCCTGTTATTCCTTTTAACCACGTTATCAGAATCGTTATCAGAATGTAAAGAAATATCCCAATTAAGAAAATTCTACCATAAAAATAGCGATTGGCGATCACCCGGTGGTTTATCAAAGGTGGTAGTTACTCGGTACGGCACCTTTTTACTATTACAGCAAGTCGCCGCTTTACTAATACGAACATAAAACACAAACAAATATTGTTTTTAGTAGTATTTAATTTAAAATACCACTTTCATTGAGCTGCTGGCCCTCCATCTGTCTCATTTTTATGTTAGATTTTTCTCATTACAGATATTTCCTTATGTTTGAGTATTCTCACAACACAGCTAAAAAGGACGAACGGGGTTTTTGTCACATGTTGTATTAATTATTATTACAGACTAATTGGGAATATTTTCCTTCTTGACGTTGAATAGGGGAACCGCCACACAATTTTGACTTATTGAGCACAATATTGCGAATTACGGGTATAGATATAAAATAGTAATTAAATAGATACACCCAACAGTCACACACATAGTCCTGACCCATACTAGGTTAACCTGTATCGTGGGTATCTGGAACTACGAAGGACTTGCGGTCCCACAACATCCAGACCCGAAACAAATATTTATTTTCATGTTCCATTTCAGATTTGACGAAGCTGCTACTTACCATTTCCAGATATTTATTAACATCAGGGCATGATAGATCAGCCACAAAAACCGTGTATTGTTCACGATTGTTCAAATTAAGAGTACTCGCATTGACAGTTGATACAAACTGGATCATATTAATTTTAGTAACATTCTCTAGAGATGAAGAGTAGAACTTGATTATTTCGTCTGTAAATACATTGAAATGAATTAATATTTTAATTATGCGTATGCTAGAGGCCTTCTGGGTTGGAACCACCACTTTGTCTATTTCTGCCGCCAAGTAGAATGTGTAAGCACTGTTGTGTTCCGGTTTGAAGGACATTGAAACAAGTGAAATTACATTATGAGACTCCAATGCCATGTAGTGCTTCGTAATTCAAAGTTCTGTGTGGTGTTGCTTCTGTTTATGGGCAGGCGTGGCGCCTACCATGAGGCGAGCGACCTGCTCGTTTCGTCACTCAAGCTAATAAAAGAAAAACAGAATTCATTAGATTATAATAAATCCCATTCCTTACATATAATACTCTATTTTGCTCTGCACGACATCCTACTACTTAAGCATAAGTATTTAAAACGATATCTGGAATATTAATTTGCTTTGCACTTACTTTGGGACCAGCAGCTAAAAAAATATATAGTTGCCGGTCTGTTCATGTCGTTTATAATATCAGTAATAATATTATTTTCCAAATTCTTTGCATTGTTTACGGCGAATAAAAGAAAAATTACGTTGAGTCTCATGTCCACCCCCTTCAATATGAGTTATATTGTGCTAAGTATGTGCCTTCTTATATACTATTATTATATACAAAGGATGACGTGGTAAACCTCCTAGTATTTGCTTTAAATGTATTCTACAGGCAAGTTCTTGTTAGGGCTCTAATTGACCAGCGCGTAAAACCGCAAGTTTCAGGCTTGCCAGTAAGGCACTACAACAATAATGACGGCCCTGACACGATGCTCATTTATCATCATACAAGCTCTAGCTTAATATGATCACTCAGCATCAGTCGACGTGAGTAAAACTGTCGGTTTTAAAACTAGGTTATTATTGTTTCATCGAACACCCGCTTTATATCATGAATATTTTAAAAGCTCTGAATTGGTTGCAATTTCGCAAATTGTATCGCAAATCCGTGATTTCATAGTGTTTGCTTAATATTTATGTAGCCGGGTACTCCAGATTTTGCTTGGATATTTAATGATTCAATTTTATGCGATAAATTCGCGTTGTAACTAATTTTGTGAATCTTTTGCAGTATGAAAGTTTCACCTCGACCGTGGGGTACCACGATCTCACGGAAGTTGCAGCTTTGCTTATTACTATGGTATTCCGTACGGCAGTCGGTGAGATATATCCAGATATATCTTTCTTCCAAAAATGATCTCTCTTCCTGTATCCTTTATGTTTCAAAGTCGGCACCGCAACCACTTTTCTTCTAGTTTTGTGAGTTTCCCGGGGAGTGGTAATCACTTTCTTCCTATCAGGCGATCCACTTGCTCTTTTGCCGGTCTTCTATAACAATCTAAAGAAGATATGACTAATCATGTTGTTTTCATTTTACTCCGTCGTTGCTATAATTTCCGACATCAGCGTTTGCAAAAAACATCGTCTTCTGATTGTTCAACAGATTGAATAATTCCAAAAATATGTTACCTGGAATTAATATTAGCTAAATAATTTGACAGCTACCTATATTAGTTTCCAAGAAAATTAACATCACACAACAACCACAATGTAAATATTCTGTGTTTACTTTAAAGATTCTTAAAACCCACACATCAGTAGGCTAATTCTCGTAATTTTAAATGTTCAAAATATAATTCCGATCTAGTCTCAGCGTCAGAAAGTTTCAAATGGCATTCTCTTAAACCAATAATCACGTCAAATGTGAACATAGATCGTAATGAGATTGAATGTAGAATAAAAGTTGACTGAAGCCAAAACGGTATAATGCTACTGCTAATGCTAGGTGCATTTGACGTTGATTATTGGTTTAAGAGAATGCCATTTGAAACTTTCTTGACGCTAAGACTAGATCGAAATGATATTTAGAACATTTAAAATTACGAGAATTGACCTCCTGGTATATAAATACATCTTACATCGATACACGTAGTCCTAATCTCATACCAAGATACCAGTCTAAAGTCGTGGGTATAGGAACTACTATACTGAATTACTTATTACGTAAATTATATAAGTTTTTTTTATACCAAATATAAATTAATAAAATATTGCACACATTCAAAATACCTACGGCTAAGTTTCTTGGTGTTTCTTTTCAGACCAGTGGGCATTTCCCAAGCACCGGTAAATTCTAAACATGACGTGTAAAAGTGCCCTTGGCGGCCTAATTGCTGAATAAAGGATTTGATGTTTAATTTACGAGGGACTTTCGGTCGCACATAACCCAGACTCGAAACTATTTTTTTATTCTGGCACGATAAACTGAGTACACTGCCCTCCAAATATAACATCGACCATCAATAGACTTCGCATTTTAAGACAGTAGCTAGAATTATGCCGTCCGGGCTAATATTGTTATTTTATCCCCGAAAAACCTTCACGCGGGAGAAGCCGCGGTCAATAGCTAGTTATCCTACTCCTACTATCTTACTACTAATATAAATGTGAAAGTTTGGATGTTTGTGAGTTTAAGAATTTGTGAATGTTAATGTCTGAACGGTTTTGGATGAAATTTGGCACACAGGCAGACCTGGGCATAGGCTACTTTCTATCCCGGAAAAGGCGATTCAAGCGGGCGGAGCCGCGAACAAATCTAGTATCACGGCAAAAAACGAACGAAAAATGAATATTGTAACATCGTGGTATGTTATCTAATAATTTTATCTGTGTTAAGGTTATTCATATTGTTTATTTACAAACGATATCGGGAAGTATTTTTCCGTAACTTATGGTCAATACATCGACAATGCGTAATGTTTTTTTTTATTATTATTATTTTGTCATAGATTGGAAACTAAAAAACGCTGTTTTGACGTATTAGAGGGAGACATGAGGGCCAATGGTCTCGCTACTGAGGGTGCTCAAGATCGAGCGGAGTGGAGGCGTTTTAGTAGGATGGCGTACCTTGGTACTAGCCAGGATAACGCCAGGTAGAAAGAAAGATTTTGTGATAGATTGGAATTATTGCGATAGGCAGAATGACTACCGCAAATGTACTGGTTCCACCTCTGCCTACCCCTTGAGGGATTACAGGCGTATGTATATTAAATATAGGATGAAAAAAAAGATTGAGAAATCTTCACTCTAATTCGTTCATGATTATGTTGGTATACTGAAGATGTTTTGTTTACATGTCATTCGAATCACGTAGACACGAACTATGCTTTATTAAATTACCGGAGTGCGTGTCCTGCCGGACAAAAACAAACTAATTAGATAATGTGAAATTAGTGTAGGAATATCCCTATCGACGGTCACTTTCTGCTTATCAGTTATTTTAATTAATAAATTATATCGTAGAGCCCGATGGTCCCAGTCAGACCTAAGTGTTTGGGACACACGAACCTCTTTTTTGAATTGCATATTTAATGAACTATCTTGGATTAATTGTGTAAAGGGGCTTTAGTCAACTCTTGTTTGAATAAAATGATAAATAATAATTGGTTCGAGAAACTATTTTGTAGTAAAAATGTGAGTTCTGTGCCTTACGATAATTTGGAGTCCGCTAACGAGTGGACTCCGCTTTTGGGCTCCAATACTTCGTACAGAAAAGGTAGGTGCTAATTAATTTTTATAATTTGTATAGAGCTATAATTTCGATTATGTTTATTATAGAATTATGAATTAAATAAAACTATCAAAAATGGAATATATTATATCCGGCGTCGCTTGTAGTATCTTTTATAGTGAGTTCACACGATTTGAGTTTAACTAAACTGCTAAATCTCATACGATTTGATCCGTCTGAACAGACTTTCAATCGAATTGATGGACAAATACCATACAGCTATTGTTCATTCAAGTCGTGTGAATCCGCTATGGGCTTACGACGCGTCGCGTCGTCGAAGAATCTTGATATCAAAATCAGCTAACCAAAACTCAGTGTTACTAAATATTTATTCTATGTTAGGTTGTATCTTATCCTTCTTTTCATTCATTCATTTGCAGACACAATAATAAATATAAATAATCTTCATCACACGCACGCCTGGTATAAATAATTTATACAAAGTAAAATATTTTGTCTTAGAAAATTTTTAGATATGTTTATTAATTTTTATCAATATTCTCCGACGACGCGACGCGACGTAAGCCCATAGTTTAGTTGATCTACCAATTAATTCATTAAAAACAGTATGTTTTTTGTTGATCAATTCGATCAAAAGTTTGTTCAGAGAGTTCAAATGGCATGAAATTAGTAGTCGATTAACTAAAACCGAATCGTGTTTACTCACTATTAGGGGCACTGCAAGCGAAAATGGATGTATTTCATTGTTGATAATCCATCGTAGCATTCCACACAAACTATAAAATAATAGTTGAACTGGTTAAAATATAATTAAGTTTCATTGAACCGCGTCACTAAGTAAGCTGGACGTACTTGGATATATGTAAGTGAATGTAGGACACGCGAAATCTTCCACTGGACCTTAAGGTGAAGCTTGTAGGTAGGGTTGGCAGTAGGACATAAATAAGTTTTTGAATGATTATCCGGCCATACCGGTGTCCGGTGTTTTTATCTCCGCAGCCCGCGAATACACACCTCTTTTTTATTGTTTGGCCATGTTTGGTCTACTTTTCTATCTTTCGCGCTATTCCGGCTAAATGTCAGGGTCCGCCTTCCTACTACGTTGTTGATGTGACTGTGGATTTGGTATTACCTACATGGGGCGATCCGCCGCACCGTTTGACCCTACAACTCTTATCGGGGTCCAAGTTTCGCCATTGCCTTCGTCCGTTAATCAGTAGAGTATACCACGTGCTAGTGAGCTTGGCTTTGGACTAAGATTTTGATGGCCCACTTATATTCCCCTTGTTTGGTTTACATCGTTACATACATGTAAGTCCGGCTTTTCGGTTTCTATATTGGCAACCCTACTGAAAGTGTGAACAAATAATTGTGTAATTATTTCGTTATATTTGGGGATAATTCGTATAATCAGCCGTTTCGTGATGTAATTTGCATTGATTTTGGTGATACTTTGCTTGTAACACCGGTTACCTATTCTCAGAAATTACATCGATGATTAAGCGCAAGATTGTTGGTACCTACAGCATTATTTTACATTTTTTTACTCTTTTTAAGCATTTTCCCGCGTTTTTTCATGTCAGTCACTAACAAACTAGATCCGTAATCTTTTTACCACTGAATACATAATAGGTTATACAAAATATTAAATAAAATATTTTACCTTGTATTTTAATACACTAGCTTTTGTTTTCTGGTTCCGCCCGCATATCTGTTGTGTACTAGATTCCAAGTGAGCGTACTACCGCGATGAAAAGTATCGTATATCCTAGTCCAGGTACTACTGGTCTACCTGTGTGCCAAAATTCATACAAATCTATTCAGATGTTAAGGCGATAAAGCGTGATTGAATATTATAAACACACACACATCTAAACTTACGCATTAGTTAAAATATAAGGTGGTTTCAAGGGTGTTTTGGCGGGAATTCTGACGGTGCGGTCGACCGCATATTTAAGATTTTTCCTAAACTAGTTTAAAGTGGAATTTATTGTATAAAAGTGGTGTAAGTTTGTACAATAAACATCAATGGTGATGAATGATGAACAGAGTATGGAAACATTAAAATAAGTGAATTTAGAGGTTTTTGTCCTGGCGCGCCTTTGTTCGTTCGATCAGATTGGGAAAAACTCGTCTATGAAACATGGTTGGTGAAACTGGATGGTTCACACCAACCTCCAACAAATCCTTGAAAGCGGCCACACCCGTAGTTTCATCGTTCTCGTGAAGACTTAAAAATATAAAATAATTGTCATCGGCGAAATGCATAATAATGCGAAGCCATATATAAAAAAGAAGAAGGGTTTCAAAATCTTTCGAACATCAAGCCAATTCAAGCCACCAACAGAAAAATGTCTCTCTATATATCCCAACCAACACACTAGGCAATGGGAACTACTAACCCGCATTAGACCAGTAGATAGACGACTAGGAGAGCCGACTCCAAGAAGAAATGTGAAAAAGGCCGAAAGAAAGAAAGGTATTCGAGAAAAATTGTCTAGATTTATTAAAAACTGTGTAATTACTAAAAAAAAAATTCGTAATAATATTTGTCAGAAATAGTAATTAGGCATTTGTATACAATTCAACCGTGATTAAAAGTAAGTACAAATGATCATTGTTGTGATATTAATGAGAGTCGTTGGTATATTTTAATATTTAAACGTTGCGATAAGTGACATTGATATTTTTATTTTTACTTTTTTATAGCAGGGGCAAAGGAACAAGTAGATAACCTGATGGTAAGTGATAAGTATAAGTGATCTCCGCCGCTCATAAATACCCAAAATATTAGAAGAATCATGGATGCGATGGGGATAGGGTAAAAGTCCCCCCCCCCCTTCGGGGCTGGTAAAAGTGATATTGGGTTTTTCTATTACGAAATGCTCAGTATCGGCCCGGAGTCCGGAATTGTGCCCGGTAAGGCAATAGCCTCACCCCCTGTAACATCATGGGACGGCGAAATGACGGTATACTAGTTACACCTCTGGGGTCTATCATTTAGCACATCAAAAAATATCTATGGAGCTACTTACTTAGGATGCATATGCTATGGATCACATGTATGGGCTGATAGGGCTACTATCGGTGCCGTGCGCAGAAAACTGCTCCAAAGCCAACGCCTGGCGTTGATATTCTTGTGTAAGGCGTATAGAACCATTAGTACCGAAGCTTTACCTGTCCTTGCGGGTGTACTTCCAGTCGATCTTGAGGTGTAGCGTCGGGCCGCTATGTATTACTCAACGAAAAAGAATATGGACAAAAGTTTTCTTACTTATTTCTTATTGAATTAATCGACTTTTCAAATCTTGTTCTAAAAATTACAACGATCTATTACGAATGGCAATAGCGATGGGATAATTCTACTAAGGGACGGCATTTATATGAATACTTGCCCATGTTCTACACCTAACTGCCATGCCGGTACGAACATTCCGCAAATAATATTCTTTAGGAGTGTAGTCTCTGGCAACAATAGCGCAACATTATGTTAGACATACGCACTCACGCCTGTAATCCCCGAAGAGGTAGGCAGAGGTGTAACTAGTACACCCACATTTCCCCGAGCGTATCTCCGTCCCACGATGTGATAGGGGGCGAGCCTATTGCCATACCGGGCACAAATTCCAGACTCCGGGTTGATAGTGAGAATTTCGTTATAGAAAAACCCAATACCACTTTACCCGACCCGGGGATCGAACCCGAGACCTCAGCGTTAGCCTCAATTGTAACGCGTACGGATTACAACTGCGCCACCGAGGCAGTCCTTTACCCGACCCGGGGATCGAACCCGAGACCTCAGCGTTAGCCTCAATTGTAACGCGTACGGATTACAACTGCGCCACCGAGGCAGTCATTATGTTAGACAGTATGCAAATAACATCTGGAGTTGTATACTATATGGATCTTGTGGAAACTAGGAAGAATTTCCGTGCTTTCCGGCGTTTTTGTCATACCTATTATTGGGATCAAGTTTAACAGCTCACGTGATAGGACCCACTTAATGACATCCGTGCTGCTTTACATCTGGTTTCTCCAGTTGTAAATGTCCTTGTACCTGAGGCTAATGCCTCCTTTGTTCATTATTTTGTGTACCGCTTGACGCTTGTTATGGAGGGAAGTGGGCAATTAATATTCCTCCTTAACTTTCTATTTGAATAATTCGTTGCGGGACAAAAACAATTTAGCATTTCCAGAGACTCGCCGAGCTTCACAGCTCGGTGTCAACAAAAATGCGTGCCACTGTCGATCCTGGTGCACAGGAGTTACAGTTGCCGGTGTGTGAGCTTGATAGTCTCGTTAGTTACACCTCTGCCTACCCCGTCGACGATTACAGTCGTGAGTGCCTATTATATTCCCTTTCATTTAAAAGACTCAAGTAAACATATTTAACAACTTGTCCTTAACAGTTAGATAAAACCAGTATCAGTAATGTAAATGCACTTTCATCAAGTCATTAGGACACTCGGAGTGCAAGAATGTTAATTTATCGATTTGCTGTTCTAAATTTTAACTACTTATTTACATGGTTAGGTTTTTTTATTAGCTTGAATGACGGGACGAGCAGGTCGCTCACCTGCCCATAAACAGAAGCAACGCCACACAGAACTTTGAATTACAAAGTACTGCATGGCATTGGACTGCGATCAAATGTTAAATTTCATAATGCCCCGTAATTGTACTGGCTTCAATGTCCGTGTAATTCAAAGTTCTGTTTGTTGTTGCTTCTGTTTACGGGCAGGCAAACGACCTGCTCGTTTCGTCATTCAGGCTGATAAATAAAAGATATAAAAAGGTAATCGTCGAGTAAGTAAATCAGTTTACCGTGACTATACCTAACTGATTTTCAATGGATTGCCCAATTCTCGATCTTGATGATGATTGTTTTTCTGTAATAGTTATATACTTTATATTCTATGTTGTTTCTTATCTTGGATAATCACGTGTTGTCACTAAAAAATACCATATATTTAATATTGTACTATTTTTGCGTTTGGCGCCCGTGACTTCACGTAAGCGGCCCAACGGAAGATCAGCGCTGGTTTTATTACCTGCTTATGCTGAGTTGGTGTCGTTTTTGTGACGAGCACATAGAAATTAAGTGTTTTTGTATTTTCGTTTTCCTTATAATTTTGCTTGTTGCGAATAAATATTTTTCTTTCTTTCTTTCTTTCTAAAAATATAACCCGTATGTTCCGTCCCAAATAAGACCACAATAGACTAACAAACAATAATATAAGTATTACCTATATTTTCTATATTGACTTGTATGATCAGATGTGCAGTCGCTCGTTTGATTATAATTATTATATAGTAACCACACTATCAGCTGTCATACAGCTGATGCGTGTGTATCCTGTAGTTTGATATTTCTGTCCCATCTGTTTTTAAATGAGTTCAGCGTAGGTGCCATCACAATTGCTTCTGGAAGTGCGTTCCAATCGGTAACAATGCGGTTGGAAAGAAAGTGCTTCATCGGTTTTCCTATAGATGGTATTCCACATAGTTTTAGGGGATGCCCTTGTAAATAGGTATTCTCATTACGTTTGAACATTTCTGGTGATAAGTTGATGGTAAACGCCACGCCCAACAACAGACGCAACACTTTTAATTACAAAGCATTGCCTGGCACTGGACTGCGCTTGTCACCGAGACATTTGATGTTAAATCTCATAATGCTCAGTATTGTCAATGTCCTTCAAACCGAAACACAACAATGCTTACACACTTGCTTTGCTTATGCCTGGCGGTGATGCTGTTGACATAATAAAATAGCATAGTTGAATGGATAGCATTACCTTTGCGCCCTTTATTAAAAATATATTAAGATTGCATTAAAAAGCGTTGATAAAAACCAATAAAAACGTTGTAAAATAATACCTTTAAAATGCGAACAAAAAATGAATGTTATATTTTTTCATTCATCTGTCATAGCGTGGCGATGGCCGATGCCTTTAATTATAGATCCAGGAAACTGTTTCATCGTACTTAATAATTTCTAGCCTCTATTTTCTATAGAAAAATTAAAATATATAAGTAGGCGCTGCATTATTTACACACTTTCCTTCTTTCTGTCTGGTGTTAGAGCCTAGTTTCGTCCTTTTCTCGTCCGTTAAACAGCAGATTATGAGAAATTTCTCGTAAATAAGGCTAAATTAAAGCCACTCTCTTACCCGAGCATGTTACCCAACATGTGGGGCAGTATAATACAAACTAGTAAAAAAAGATTGGTATCCATACTACGCATAGGTACTTAATATTATAAGTGTTAAAGTAACTCTCTAAAGTAACTCTGTCTGTCGGTCACAGCTAAATTATTGAACCGATTTTGACAAAATTAAATACGAAAAAAGCTTGATCCCTAAAGAAGGACATCTAGGCTATATTTTATCCCGTAAAAATGCGAAGTTACTGTTGGATAGGAACCCGAAAATCACGCGGACGGACCAGCTAAAACTCGTATAAAATAAAAGTTTTATAACAATAATAATATTGTTCAAATCTAACTCCAGAACCAGTTTTTAAACCCATGTTAGAATCATAATAGGCAATAGAAACGAGGCTGCGACTTCCATTAGGTACGTAAATATTATTTTTCCCTTTCCTTATTGTAATGATGTGTAAATTTGCTAACGTGAGCTGAGTATTCTACAGTAGATATATGGACACCCGGATACGAATATTAAGGTAGTTTCATATATTCGTTTTGAATCTACTTAAAAAATAGGAGGTTCTCAATTTATTAAATAAATAAATACACCCAGTCAATACAGTCAATACAATACAACAGTCACAAACATAGTCCTGACCCCTGACTAGGTAAACCTATATCGTGGGTATCAGGAACTACGAGGGATTTGCGGTCCCACAACACCCAGACCCGAGACAAATATTTGTGAATCAGACAAACATTTGTCTAGGTGCGGGAATGTGTACATAAAAGGTGTTCCAATAATAACTATAAGAAATTAAATGATTTGTTTAAAGTCACATTTTAAAAATAACCACGAAGTGATTTCTTAGGTTTACGCGAATATTACACTTTGAAATAAAACTAGTTTATACGGATTTTATCGCGGTTTAATTTTTATTTTAGTCCCGACGTTTCGAAAGTTTTTCAGCCTTCGTGGTCACGGGAGAGACTGAGGTGTAGGTCGTCTCGAAAAGTTAATGTTACAATGGCTACCTTCATTTTAAAATTATATATTTATATACCGCGATAAAATCCGTAAAAACTAGTTTTATTTCAAAATAACCACGAAGAAAAAACACTTAAAGAAGAATCTGTTTCTAAGATATGCAATTTTTTATTACGTGTAATGTGATGGTGGATTTGGTATTATATGGAGCGACCCGCCGTCTGACCCCTACAACCCGCAACGGGAACCAAGTTTAGCCATTGCCTCGTAGTATGTGCAGGGCTTTACACAGTGTATATAGAGGAGGAGTAGCCAAGCTGTCTGCCACACCTGTTGCCATTATGGCTCGGTAGCCAGTGACCGGTGGCGAGCCTGTACTGCGACAGAATCAATTACGGGATCGTATTCTTCGGTTATTGTCAACGTTTATTAACCGATTTCAAAAAGGTGCCTCAAGGCGCAGTTATAGATAATGCGTACGTGGTACGACTGCTGTGGTGAGGTCTCGGGTTCGATCCCCGGGTCGGGTAAAGAGATATTGAGTTTTTCTATCATGAAATTCTTAGTATCAACTCGGAGTCTGGGAGTGCCTGATATGGCGATAGGTTCGTCCCCTATCACATCATGGAACGGAAATAAACTCGACGCACTTGAAAGCACAACAGGGATTTTATAAACAAAAAAATATGTAAATATTGTTTATCTGTTTTATAATTTATTTTATAACTCTTTTTAACGTAGCTTACATATATGAGTCCAAAATTCTATTATGTTTATTTTATGGGGAAAATCATATATTTTGAGATTGTTATCCAAGGATTTGTAATGTCATAAAAGTATTTGAACATTTTCCTCAATAATTTACATTTATTTGAAAAATACCCAGCCAGTTCAGCAGATTTTTTTAACCTTAAGAGTGATAGCGTAGGTACTGAATCCGATCTGAATCTGAGATTATGATCCGAACTGGAAATATTCTCGACCTCACAAAACAGAATTCAGATATAGAGTGCAACCCCTTAGTGCCGCAACTCAGCATCATGCTAAGTTAGCAACCTAGTTGTCACGGTGTAGGCGTGCAGCATTTTTTTATTAACTTTTAATTTAGATATTTTAAAAATTTCGTAATGTTTTGTTATGTTGCATGCGTATCACTGGAGACATTAAACCATTTTTCTTTCTTTCTTCTTTTCTTATCCAAAAAGTAATAGAAAAAATAATATATTTCCATCAGAACATAGACAAACGTTACAAAATATACGCACTCACGCTCGTAATCCCCGAAAGGGTAGACAGAGGTGTAACCAGCACACCCACATTTCGCCGAGCGTATCTCCGTCCCACGATGTGATAGGGGGCGAGCCTATCGCCATACCGGGCACAAATCCCAGACTCCGGGCTGATACTAAGCATTTCATAACAGAGAAACCCAATTCCACTTTACCCGACCCGGGGATCGAACCCGAGACATCAGCACTAGCCTCAATCGTAACGCGTATGCATTTTAACTGAGCCACCAAGGCAGTCAATCAATGACTACTACACTACTACTATTAAACTATATTAAACAGTACCACCGACTCAAAAAAGTTTATATTATTTTAAGATTTTTAATTTTAGTGTCTCGGTTTTAGATAATATTTAATAAAAAAAACCTTTTTTAAAATATGTTGTCGATGTCAACGACCGAGTAATTCCGTAGTTGGATCTCGTTAACTGATGGACAGTTTAGACAAGCGAAAGTTGAACTCACCTCGCAGTAAGTACCTACCTATACATTACAAGTTCTATGCATATACCTAACTACCGTAGGCCCGTGGCGCAGCGGGCGAGAGGCCTGCTGTGGGGCGGGAGGCCGTGGGTTCGATTTCGAGACAAGTGTTTGTGTGATCCACAAATATCGGTTTCGGGTGTTGTGGGACCGTGAGTCCCTCATAGTTCCTGACACTCACTACACAGTAACCTAGTGTTGGGTCACGACTATGTGTGTGACTGTTGACAGCGAGCTTCGTCAAAAGAGTGCCACAATAAATTTATAAGTTGGTAGTGGGGTCTTTTTTATTTGCTTGAATGACGAGACGAGCAGTTCGCTCGCCTGTTAAACGCCGCGCCTGACCATAAACAGAAGCAACACCACACATAACTTTGAATAACAAAGCCGTGCATGTCATTGGACAGCGTTCATCACCACGAGCATTAAGATGTTAACACCCGGTTTCTGAAAGGCTGATCAAATCAACACTCAACTAACGGAACTTTGAGTTGAGATCGCTGTCAAATCAATTCGAGTTGCTGAAACGTTGATTAGTGATAACATTAATAATATTTATATGTGTCTTTGAGTACCGTTTGACATATGATTTTACAAATTAATTTGTAAGTTATTTTAGCTAACATGTGTGTCAAATCAAAGGTGTTGATCACGCTTCCAGCAACTCAATTTCGACTTGACATGAGGTTTGACATTTGATTAGTTAATAACATTGATCAGCCTTTCAGAAACCGGGCGTTAGTCTCCTAATGCCCAGTAATTTCACAGGCTTCAATATCCTTCAAGCCGAAGCACAACAGTGCTGAAACACATGCTGCTAGGCGGTGCACCTCAGTTTCCCATTATTTGTTAAGGCAATATAATACTAATACGTACGTGTTACAACTGAGGCTGGCGCTGAGGTCTCGGGTTCGATCCCCGGGTAGGATAAAAGTGATATTAGGTTTTTCTATTACGAAATACTGAGAATCAGCCCGGAGTCTAGAATTTGTGCCCGGTATGGCGATAGGCTCGCACCCTATCACGTCGTGGAACGAAGATACGCTCGGCGAAATGTGGGTGTACTGGTTACACCTCTGCCTATCCCTTCGGGGATTACAGGCGTGAGTGCGTATATATGTATGTAATATAATACTAACTAGTTTTATTGGTCGATAAAATGTGCATACATAATGAATAAATTGTATGATTTCCATAAGGTAAATCATGATATAAATAGATATAATTATTATTGCAATAAAATGAATCGGATAAGGACATGCATTATAATTCCAAAAGTGTGTCTGTTCCTGTGTTTGTTTGTCTGTTAGAGATATTAAAAACTTTTTTACGTACGAATATGCAATCAATGCTTAACAATTCGGGTCCCATCAGTACCTCAAGAGAAACATATGTATATACTCTAATGTAATATACATACATACATACGCGTGACACACATACAGGCTTGAGCCTGTAATCTGAAGGGGTAGGTGAGGTGTCACCAAAACACCCACATTTCACAGTTTATTTCCGTCCCACGATGTGACAGGGAGCGAGCGTCGCCTCCGAGTCCCGAGGTCGCGGGACGAAAATAAGATCGGAAAATGTGGGTGCACTGGTTATATCTCTGCCTACTCTTTCGGGGATTACAGGCATGCGTATGTTATGTTAAATAATGACATGGTTTTCATCCCCGAAAAATGTGTAGTAGATTTGATATTCGACAATAATTTCACACGGACGGAGCTGTGTGCAACATGTATATGTAATCATGTATCAATAATCACAGTATCCTCATCTCATCACCTAACATCGATGTACCTAACCTATAGTAAACATTAAAATACGGAAAAGTCGTTAATTAGACGAGTCATATTTTAACTGTTTTAGTGGATTATTGTTTAGAATAACAGAACAACACCGGAAAACTCCAACAACATTGATTGTATTATGTTTATTTGTAATTAGTATGTAGTGATTTATATTTTCTGTGAACTACAAGTGGTAGTGAACAAGGTGGTAGGTCCCTCGTTTGCGAGAGGCCGGCTGGGTTGGTACCACCGCTTTGTCTATTTCTTCGTTTCAGGCGAGCGAACTGCTCGTCTCGTCATTCAAGCTAATAAAAAAAAAAAAAACTTCCTATATAATTTGAATATTCGAAGTAAAAAAAATTCTATCATGTATTTTGTACTATTTTGTATGTATAACATCCTATTCATATAGATATGTATTAAAATCTGTAATAGCCGATGGAGTAGGCAGACCTATGCGTACTCGTGGGTACTACGAGGGACTTGCGGTCCCACAACACCCAGACCCGAGACAAATATTTGTGAATCAGACAAACGTTTGTCTAGGTGCGGGAATGGAACCCACGGCATCTCGTTTCACAGCCGGCTACTCGCCCACTGAGCCACGGAGGTGTCACACTGTGTTTGCACAGTTTTAAGTTATTTACAACTAGGGGACCCGTGCAAATACTTTGCATCAATAGTGGTCAGTTTATAGGACAACAGATGACACTGTTAATTTTTCATGATTTTTGGCAAACGCTATAATTTTAATAATAATAAATACACCCAACAGTCACACACATAATCCTGACCCCACACTAGGTTAACCTGTATCGTGAGTATCAAGAACTACGAGGGACTTGCGGTCCCACAACACCCAGACCCGAACATATATATGTGGATCACACAAACATTTGTCTCGGTGTGGGAATCGAACCCACGGCCTCACGCTTCGCAACCGGCTACTCGCCCGCTGCGCCACAGAATTTTATTTTAATATTTGTCTATTTATCGCCAATAGCAGCAAACATAAGCTTTAAAATGGTGGAGAATCATTAAATTTGATGAAGAATTATGGAAGTTATGGCGTACCAACAAAAAAAACACATACACACTCACGCCTGTAATCCCCGAAGGGGTAGGCAGAGGTGTAACCAGTACACCCACCTTTCGCCGAGCGTATCTCCGTCCCACAATGTGATAGGGGGCGAGCCTATCGCCATACCGGGCACAAATTCCAGACTCCGGGCTAATACTGAGCATTTCGTGATTGGAAAATCCAATATCACTTTACCCGACCCGGGGATCGAACCGGAGACCTCAGCGTTGGCCTCAATCGTAATGCGTACGCCTTACAACTGCGCCACCGTGGCAGTCCACCTTTGAGAAATAATATATTGAGATACCGCAAGGTCGCGTTACTTATAGGTGATAATGTTTATCAAATGCGGCATACATTTCCGAGAAGCATGGGATTGTTGTATTTTCCGACAACAATCAATTTGCGAGATTCTAAGGTCACGATTTTTGCGGGAAGAGACATCTCTGCGTACTTCTTTGATAAAGTGTTTGTATTTTATCCTGCTAACCTAACTGCCTCGGTGGCGCATTTTTAATGGCGTACGCGTTACGATTGAGGCCAACGCTGAGGTCTCGGGTTCGATCCCCGGGTCGGGTAAAGCGGTATTGGGTTTTACTATTACGAAATGCTCAGTATCAGCCCGGAGTCTGGAATTTGTGCCCGGTATGGCGATAGGCTTGCCCCCTATCACATAAGGGACGGAGATACGCTCGGCGAAATGGGGGTGTACTGGTTTCACCTCTGCCTACCCCTTCGGGGATTACAGGCGTGAGTGCGTATGAGTGCGTATAACCTAACTATCTATCTTAATGATTTCCTATGTTTACGCGAATATTACATATTGAAATAAAACTAGTTTATACGGATTTTATCGTGGTTTAATTTTTATTTTAGTATAATATTAAAATGAAGGTAGGCAATGTTACATTAACTTTTGAGACGACCTACACCTCAGTCTTTCCCGTGACCACGAAGGCTGTAAAGCTTTCAAAACTAAAATAAAAATTAAACCGCGATAAAATCCGTTTCAATATCTATCTTAACGTCGTGTCTTTGAGTTCCATGTTGTGTGATTATTAAATTATTAAACCAAAATAACCTACAAAAAGATTAAATAAAAGTTATAAACCGACTTCAAATAAATTTCGAATTGCAAATGCAAGTTCCATTTTTTCCTTGTACTCTAACCAAATTATTATGGGACCAGAAGTAGCGACTTTTTTTTTACTATTTATAAGATAATATTAGGTAGCGGAGTTGTTATATGCGTACACGTTAAGACTGTTGAGGTCGCGGGTTTTTTTATGTCATAGGCCGGCAAACGAGCTAGTGGGTCATCTGATGGAAAGTGATCTCCACCGCCCATGTACGCCAACAATACCAAAAGAATTATGGGCGCGTTGCCGACCTAAAGAAAAGGGATAATTAAGGGATTGGGAAGGAGAGTGAGTGAGTTAGTGTGAGTTAGGCCTCCGGATATCTCACCCACCGTACGAAACGCAGCAGCAAGCTGCCAGCCGAGCCGGCCCATTCATGCTTTAGAAAAAAATGCCTACAGAGAGGCTTTACCACTAAAATCTCAAAAATACAAGTGATATTGGGTTTTTCTATCACGACATGCTTAGTATCAGCCCGGAGTCTGGAATATGGCGATAGGCTCGTCCCCTACCACATCATCGGACGGAAATAAGCACGGCGAAATGTGATTGTAATGGTTACACTTTTGCATACTTTATCCACGGGGAATACAGGCGTAAGTACATATGTATGTAATATTATGTACCTAGTTAATACAATATAGGGTTGTTTATTGAACAATACTACATAATTCATGTCAACCAGACATCCAGGAAATAGCAGACATCGATGTGACATAAATACCTATTTTATGTGAACCAAATAAAAGTCATTTTAATCGCACATTCAGCGATTTGTATCTGTATTAAGATCATGACTAAGGGCCATGCCTCATACGACAGCGATGTTGAAACTGCATCGATGCTGTATCGCGTTTTGGCGACTTTTAATTGTATCGAAATCGCACGTTCTAACGACTTTTCTATAGAGCATCGCGTTTAATGAGTGTCTTCTTCCACTTGCCCTTATCCCACTCGCAGTGGGGTCGTCATAACATGCTTTTAACACATGTTACAAAAAGATTTGGCTTGTAGTTTTTACGACCGGCCGCCTACCTGACGTTAATCTCTCTGGGGAGAAAACACCAAAACCAGAAACATACATTTGTGGTCACACTAACATTTTGTATCGGTGCGGGAAACGAACCCGCGGTCGCTCGCTTCACAGACGGTTACTAGCCCACTGCGTCACGGAGCCGCAGTTCGCCGGTCACTTTGATATGTGTAAATATAATAAATAAATAAATACACCCAACAGTCACACACATAGTCCTGACCCCACACTAGGTAAGCCTGTATCATGGCCCATGGGTATCAGGACCTACGAGGGACTTGCGGTCCCACAACACCCAGACCCGAACCAAATTTTTGTGGATCACACAAATATTTGTCTCGGTGCGGGAATCGAACCCACGGCCTCTCGCTTCGCAGCCGGCTACTCGCCCGCTACGCCACGGAGGCTGTATAATAAATTATGTACATTCAAATGTAACAAACGTTGTAGACAGTTTTGTCTACAGCACCAATGACCCGTCCGGGTTTTTACCAACTGTCTCACAGAAAACTGACGTGCAATTTAGTAGTGCATTCGCCGCTTGCTGTTGCGTTGGGAACGTTGAGTGAGAAATCTCTCCCTTCCGAATCCTCATTCTACTGCTATTGTGTTCATACATGGGTGGTGGAGATCACTTAGCATCAGGTGATCCAGTTGCTCGTTTGCCTGCATATCAATAAAATAAATAAAAAGACCGTATAACAATTTGTGGCAATAAATTCACTTGGAACTCTCAGTAGGTTGGACTATAAAAAACGGTTGCGGTTTGGATACGCAGTCGCTCATTAAAGTGCCTTATTATTTATCCTGCTAGATAATACTAATGGTATCATCTGGTTTGATATAATATGTATTGCTCTTAGTTCTATGAAGCCGGAACACTATTAATAAAATCAGAACATTGTAAAAAAAATACATAAAAAATAAATCATGTGTACAATTCACACGTGGTAGAAGTGAAACCTTCAAAAATGTTGGCTTCAAGATAATGAGGCGAATGTAACATTTCGGGAAGAGGATAATTGTAGGTTTTAGTAATGATCATAGTGACTTTACTCTTTCACGCCTAAATCATAACCGATTTTGATGAATTTTGATGTAGAGATAGATGAGACCCTGGAGACGGTTATAGGCTACGTTTTATTTCGGAGAAGTCTATTCAGGCGGGCGGACCGCGAGCAAAAGCTAGTATTGTATAACTAGTTATGAAGTACGGTGTAAAATGTTTCACATATTACCGTTACATGAACACAAGCGTATAGCAGACGTATGGTCGTTCCCTATGATATATTTCAAGATAGATTTGTTTACTCACGCCTATAATCCCCGAAGGGGTAGGCAGAGGTGTAACCAGTACACCCATATTTTGCCGTGCCTATCTCCGTCCCATGATGTGATAGGGAGCGAGTCTATCGCCATACCAGGCACAATTCTAAACTCCGGGCTGATACTGAGCATTTCGTAATAGAAATAACTAATATCACTTTTACCCGACCCGGGGACCGAACCCGAGATTTCAGCGTCAACCGCAGTCACTTTGTTTAAATTATTTGTGAAAACTTGTAAATGGCCTTTTTAAATTTATCATGTATTAATATTGTATTCCGAACAAATAAAAATAAAATGAAATAGAATAAAAATAAATTGTTACATTACCCAATAATTTTCACTGGCATCAATTTCCTTCAAACCGAAACACAACAGTATTTACACACTACTTGGCGGCAAAAATAGACAATGCGTGGTACTAATCCAGACGGTCTCTTGCTTACGAGCGACCAGGTGAACAGGCGAACTGCTCGTTTTATCATTCGGACTAGAAAAAAGTGCAGTATGCATAGTGCTATGTTCGCAGAGTACCTATATTTCCTTCTTATGATGTGTTAGGAGGCTAGAGTAGTGCCATTTCAAGTCCAAATCCAATTTCGGCCAAGTCTCTACGTTTATCACACCCAAAACTTACCTCTATAAAACCCCAAATGCCCAAAACATGGGCGGTGGAGATCACTTCCCATCAGATGACACCTGCTCATTTCCGACCAATGTCAGTATAAACGCACGTTGTGAACGCGGGTGTATTTATACACGAGCGCCGCTCACAAGTCACAACCGTTCATCTTCCGTCCTATTCTAAAATTTAAAAAACTAATGGTTGGTTCAGAACTATGAAGAAAGTCTGTTATATTCAGATATTAAATGTCTTAATAATACGAGTATCAACGTGAATCATAACTTCAAATTAAATTGAGTAACGGCTTCATCCGCGAAATACCTAATCACATTACTTGGCTATTGCAACAGACAATCCAATTTATTTAATGGTTTTGTAAGAGTGGTATTCCCGAGTGCACAGGAAAAAATAATACAAGTTCGGAGAATGATATATGTATCAAGGTTACATGAAAATAAATTAAACGGTTTTTATGTATCTATGTACCAAGCTAACTGTGAACTGAAGAGCGTCGCTGCCGTCGCTCAGAAAAAAGGAAGTATTTTTTGTGCCATTGACGCGTCTGCTGTCGTCCTCAATCCTTACAGTAATTATATCTTTACTATAATTGAAGAATGATGTGGTGACTAGGATCGAAAAGGGTATGCTGAAATGGTTTGGGTATATGGAGAGGATGGATGAAAGACGACTTACGAAAGGTATTTATCGTGCGAATGTGAATGGTAGGGATGGAAGAGGGCGCCCGAGGAGAACATATGCGGATCAAATAAATGACATTCTCCGAAAAGGGCACGTCACGAGTACCCTCAACCGACGAAAATGTATGAGAAGATGTATGAATGTGGAAGAGGCGAAAGAGGTGTGTCAGGATCGTAGCTTGTGGTACTCAATAGTCTCTGCCTACCCCTATGGGACATAGGCGTGAGTGTGTATGTATGTATGTACCATTGTGATACTTGTACACATAGCATTAGTTGTAGAAATGAACCGAAGTATTTATATACTAAACATTACGTTGTAAAAAGACAAATTAGAATTATTTAGATAAACGTAGTTTTTTTTTCCGCAACGGCGATTATGAGAGTTTTGCAATTCAGGTTTCACAACATAACCACAAGAAGGTATAATCGATTGTCCGGCGATTTCCTTTCAGAGATATTACGGTCACAAGGCTGAGTAATGACCCTGTATGATACTGATTTTAGATGTTTTACTTCCAGTCGTGAAAAAATATTCTTTTTGTTGCTTTAGGAAAATTGGACAGCTATTTATAGATTCAGATTTCGTCGCTTATGGCTGATTTCAATAAACGATCTTGGTTTGATTCTCCAGATCGATTCGGAAAATCGACCAATCAAACTAAGTAACTTTTAAAGTGTATTCTTATTGGCTCATTTGTGGGATCGGCCGGGAGACTCAATCCATGATCTTAAATTGAAATCGGGCATTAGCCAACAATACCGAATAACTCGAAAATTGGTCATGTGATATTGTCGTTGGATAAATTGTTTTTGACGCGTATCTAATGAATTAGAAAGAAAGAAAGAAATAAGGATGTTTATTATTAGAGCAATAATTACAGAGTTAAAAAAAAACAAACAAAAAAAATACACAAATACTTAAAAATACTACGCAATTATTGCGCTAACAATGGGCCTCTCATTCAGCTACATGCTGCAGTACCTACTACATAGGCAATACTGCTGCGCTGGTTTTCGATGAGAAGCTCAAGGCCAAACAAGAAAGCCAAGAATTCACACAAAAATTAAATTAGCCATACAACGTATTATTCAAATAGTTCTGTCAACGCGTAACTCATTGGTTACATCATGTTCATAAAAAATATTCAGTTGTTTTGAATCTCTCCTGAAAATTAAGACAATTTAACTTGCGCGGCATTGTTAGCTAAGCGACAATTTGGCTCACTCCAGCATTGTTATCCTCGCTCACATCATTTAATTTTCATAGATTTATCGATCTAATCGATTATAATAAAATAGTGATTAAAATTAATTATCATGTTTTAGGATGTCTAGATGCTGATAAGTTCCGGTACTTACCTAAACACTGACTGATGTCTATTATCTCAGCCTCAGCCTGTTGCCGTCCACAGTTGGACGTCAGCCTCCCCAAGTGAGCGCCAACCATACGGTGTTATGCAGCCCGCATCCACTCGCTACCCGCTATCAGATGTATATAACAATCTTAAAATATGACGACACCTTTCTGTAGCACGTTGTATATGTTTTTATGCATATGGAGTAAATGTTTATTCACTTGTTAGTCGTTTCTAAATTAATGTTTTCACGATATTTCAGCGTTAACATTTCTTAGGTCGTCGTCCTAGTTCTTTGAACTGGTAATTTATTCATCCCATTAGGATCATCTTGTACAGTAACGGATCAGCTTTGCCTCGCTTAATATACATTGGAATATCAACTTTAAGTTGATTGAATTGAGTATAATTTCATTTGATATATTTTGCCCCTTTTGTTTGAATTAGCAAACAAAAAGGTATAATGAAGGTTGAAAGGTTTATCAGATAAACGGACAAAAATTCGGGGAAATATTTTAATTTAGGAAAAACATAGTTCCTATATTTTCAAAGTCAATTATCAATGACTTCAATGAATATTACTAGACAGGCTGCGCGGTACATAGAAATTGCGCCATTTAGTTACGGCTATTTCACCGTAACTCAATATAACCATCCCGCTTACTCTTAACTAGAACCCCTCTCCCGCTCCATCTCTGTCAGTTGTCAATCTCCCGCGTTATGTGACGCAATTTTACTTCTAAACAGCCCGTCAAGTCTTAGAACAACTTCTTACAGAAGGTAGATGTCCAAACAACGTATACTCACACATAAGCTGAAAAAAGGCTGAGTGTGATTTGTTTACTTGTAAAAGAAATGTCAGCTAAAACTATTTTTCAAAAAATTTGGTACTTAATTAAAAGATGGATAAAATGTGTTTCATACATTGATTTATAAGTGCGGATCATAAGAATAATATGGTGATCTTAGTATGGAGCCATATATGGCTCCAATTGAACGGCTTAAATTTAGAGCGTGTACTACGAGTATGTACTTGAAGTCTTTGTTATGTTACCTATTTTTTCAAAGAAATCTTTTAGGTACAGGCATAGATACATCATATTTGTCTATGGTACAGGTATGGTTTATGGCGGTGGGAGGGTTCCTGCTCCATATTATTACCTGACTTGATCGCGACCACCGCACACATGGCTATAAACATGCAAGTTACCTACTCTTCAATCTAGAAACGAGTTTCTTTGTACCTTAGTGACGAGCGCAGTATGCAATTTGTAATTAAAAGTTCTGAGTGGTTTAGCTAATGTTTAAGAGCATCATGTCGCTTTGATAGCCTCCGTGGCGCAATTGGCGAGTAGCCAGTTGCGAAGCGAGAGGCCGTGGGCTTCGATTCCTGCACCGATTGTTGTTATCCACAAACATTTCTTTCGGGTCTGGGTGCTGTGAGACCGTAAGTTCCTCGCAGTGTCTGCTACCCACGATACAGGTAAACCTAGTGTGGGGTCAGGACTATGTGTTTGACTGTTGGGTGTACTTATTTATTGTTGAACAAAACGGCAACAAAAAAAGGCAAATTAATGTCTGGTTTCAAGTAGCTAATTTATCTTAATAGCATATTTTAACTAATTACCTAAACATTTATAAACTTGTTTGTTTGCAGTTAGCAAATATTGTGAGCTCATTATTTGTATGTTATATTAATAAATCTAAAGGTGCTATTCCAACATAGCTCTGATCGCAGATAGCAGCTGCAAGTCGCTAGCGATCCTTATTAAAATATAACTTTATATACCTACGCACCCACGCTTGTAATCTCCTAAGGGGTAGGCAGAAGTCAATGTGGTGTTTATGGCCACGCCTGCCATAAACAAACACAAAACCACATAGAACTTTGAACTACAAAGCACTGCATGGTATTGGATTCGTCACCCCGAGACATTAGCTTCAATGTCCTTAAAACTATAAAAATAAATAACAATTTTGGGAAGTAGGCCATCCTGCACCCTAAGTCCAAAGTTAACCACACCTGCACATAGTTACATGCCGAAACTTGGTCGAGGACCAAGGGGGGGTTTCGGGTTGTCGAGGTCAGACGGCGGGTCGCCCCACATAATATCAAATGCCCCGTCAAATTATGATGGGATGGCGGACCTTGGCATCAAGGCGGGATAGCGCGAGGTAAAATTAAAATAGCACCTATATCTAGTTTAATTTTAGCTATCAGTTTTTTGAGTCGGTTTTATTTTTGACGTGAATACGTCTTTAAAATTGCATTCATAGTAGGAGGCAATTCAAAAAACGAATGTTAACAAAATCGGAGGATACAGTATGGTGTTGCAGCTACATATATATATCATCTCCATCCAAAATTTTATTATACCACTGGATAGCTAAAGGATCAAAGAATTCGTTACGACAGGACTGTGACGCATCGCACGCATGGGCCGTGGAGGGGGAAGCGCCGCCATTTTGAGCTCATTTTGCTGATATAGAAAATATTACCCGTTATTTGTAAAACGCAGTGATAGCTCAGCTAGGAGTGGTATGGACTGTCGAGACGAAAGTCGCAGGTTCGAAACCAGCCCCGAGAGCATACCTCTGTCTTTTCTAAGTTACGTGTGTATTAATTGTTAATTATCACTTGCTTTAATGGTGAAGGAAACATCGTGAGGAAAGTATAGTCTCCAAAGCTGAGGAGTTCTGCATAAGAATTTCGAAGGTATGTGAAGTGTGCCAACTCGCATGATGCCAGCGTGGTGGACTAAGGCCTAACCCCTCGCATTCAGTAGAGGAAGTCCGTGCCCAGCAGTGGGACGTGTATAATACAGGGCTATTATTATTTTTATTATTATTATTTGTAAAACCTTTTTATTCATTTCAGTTTTAAACTACAACTTGGCTGTACCACTTAGAATAGGTTTATAAACCGTTGATCTTTTGCATGTATACGAGCTATAAGTACACATCCTGGTAGTTTATGATGAGGAGATCCCACTGTGTATTTATTAAGATTAGCACATATTTGTCTAAGTTAATAATTTTACGAAAGGCATAAAAAGTTGAGCCCATTAAAGATAGGCAGTATTATATTTGCTTTATTAATTGACGTGACTATATTTCGTATTAGTATAAGTTTTCCATGTTTTTCAATATGTTTACAACTATATCCTAACTAATAATATAAATGCGAAAGTGAGTTTGTTTGTGACGCTTTCACACCTAAATCACTGAATCGATTTTGAAGAATTTTGGTACATACATAGATGGGACCCTGGAGAGGATTATAGGCTACTTTTTATCCCAGAATAGAGTGATCCGCGGGCGGAGCACCGAACAAAAGCTAATATTATATATAAAAGCGAAATACCACTTTCGCTCACTCGCTTAGTAATTAACGAACTCATGAATTATCAACAACTACTAAAACTAGGATCATCAAATTTGGTCAGATGATAGTTTGTGTAATGTAGGGTAACGCTAAGAAAGCATTTTTGGAAATTTACGTTTTAAGGAGAGGGTTAAGGGTTTAGGTTGAACTTTGTGTGAATAACTTGACCGAAGGAGGTCTTATTAACGCCATAATAAAAATAATATTTGTTTTGTGGAGACGATGGTTCATAGCTATATATATCATCACACTACGACCCACGGGTAGCAGCAGCAATATTTATGCGAGTGTAACCGCAGGACAGCAAGTACCTACATCATAAATGTAAAAAATTGGACGGTTGTAAGTGTGTGGGTATTGAATGTTTTTATTCAATCACGCTTTAACGGCTGATCGGATTTTGATGACATTTTGCACACTGGTAGTAGACCTGGATTAGGACGTAATAGATTTATGACTTAATTATATTATGTATAATAATACTTTTATGGGCGTACTTTATAATATTTTTTGTCCTGTAAAAAGACTTTCACTTTCACGCGGGTGGAACCGCGAGCAAAAGCTAGTTATATCATTAAGTGCGTGGATCCGGGCGTAAGAAACATTTTTGGGACAGTAAGCGTAGGTATATTGACATATTCTTTGTTAAAAATCACGATACCGTATAGTCCGAATCGTTAAACTTTACATACATACGCACTCACGCCTGTAATCCCCGAAGGGGTAGACAGAGGTGTAACTACTAGTTACACCCAAATTTCGCCGAGCGTATCTCCATATCATACCGGGCGCTATTCCAGACTCCGGGCTGATACTGAGCATTTCGTAATTGAAAAGCCTAATATCACTTTTACTCGACCCGGAGATTGAACACAAGACCACAGCGTCAGTCTCAGTAATGACTACGCAGTACAACTGCGCCACCGAGGCAGTCGCTAAATCTATACTAATATTATAAAGCTGAAGAGTTTGTTTGGTTGAACGCGCTAATCCCAGGAACTACTGGTCCGATTTGATTTCAGTGTTCGATAGCCCATTTATTAAGGAAGGCTATAGGCTATATAACATAACGTGCGGGCGGAGCCGCGAGCAAAAACTAGTCTAAAATACATACATACATACATAGACTTACGCCTGTTTCTAATAGGGGTAGGCAGAGACAACGGATTTCCAAAGAAAAAAATAATAATACTAAAATACCTCAGTTTTATTTTTTGATATTTTTTATTGATATTTACATTGTGATTTAAGTTAGTTGGCTCACACTATACGATGCTGTGGGAAGTTTTTTTCCAAGAAAACCACTTGTTGACGGCGTGGCGGCGTGTGCCGCACATTTTCATTAACATATCATGTACATATGTTATATCCACGTGCGAGTCGAATGGATCGAATCATGGCTCGGTTTAGACACACTAAACTCTTTTGTGTCGTATTAACGGTATTTTTAATACATACGCACTCACGCCTGTAATCCCCGAAGGGGTAGGCAGAGGTGTAATGAGTACGACCAAATTTCGCCGAGCGTACCTTCCTATGATGTGATAGGCAGCCTATCGCTATACCCCGCATAATTCCAGACTCCGGGTTGATACTGAGCATTTCGTAATTAAAACGCTCAATATCACTTTTACACGATCCGGGGAACAAATCCGAGACCTCAGCGTCAGCCTCAGTCGTAACGCGTAAAACCCAATAACCGACCCGGGGATCGAATCTGAGGCCTCAACGTCAGTCTCAGTAATGACTACGCATTACAACTGCGCCACCGAGGCAATCATGTTTCATGTTTAGTCCATTTGCAAAATCATCACATTAAGGTACATACTTTCAACTTATTCAGTTTGTTTATATATGATCTTGATTATGTGGGTTCGATTCCCGCACTTAGACAAATGTTTGTCTGATTCACAAATATTTGTCTTGGGTCTGGGTGTTGTGGGACTGCAAGCCCCTCGTAGTTCTTGATACCCACGATACAGGTTTACCTAGTGTGGGGTCAGGACTATGTGTGTGACTGTTGGGTGTATTTATTTATTTATTTATGTCAGTAATTATTAGAAAAAGGCTTTTCAAACCATGACAAGACCCGAGAATGAAGTCTTTAAAATGTTTCTAGAGGATGGTATGTACCTATATTGACTTCAGCACGCAATCTCTTTCAGATGTTAATTTGTGTTTAAATTACAAGTTACGTACGTATACCCCTTAGAATTACGTACATCTTATTCAAGTTTATTAAAAAGTGATTGTCGTACATAATAATTAATAGTGATGTCGTCAATCTTATCGATCTTAATAAACGAGTGATTAAAATTAACGTGAAATTTTTAAATGTCTTGGTTTCGAAAAGATCCGGTACATAAGTACGAATTGTAAGGTGTATGTAATGACCCTAAAATATGACCACACCTTTCTGTAACACGTTGTATATGGACACGTAAATAATGACAATGTTTTATGGGTCACAATAAACAATTTCGTGTTAGTTTATCAAATTCAATGTTCGCAGTTATTTAAACGGCAACAACTGCTCTCGTCGCTCTCTCGCGGTCGACTAAATGAGTTGTGGTCAGTTGACCGTAACTTAGTGCGCAATTTATTTGTACTGCACAGCTGGTCTAGTAGTATACATTAAAGTCTTTGTCCCAGATAGATAATAATTATCCCATCACTGCAATATTAATATTTAGCACCCTCATGTGTCATATGTAACAAAAAAATGATAAAATATCTACTTTTATTATGTTCAGCCTTTGTATAGCAAAGACAATTAAACGACAGCCTCCGCGGCGCAGTTAGCGAGTAGACGGCTGTGAAGCGAGAGGCCGCGAGTTTGATTCCCGCACCGGGACAAATGTTCGTGTGATCGACAAATATTTGTTTCGGGTCTAGGTGTTTTCTCCCCAATGGAGTTGACGTCAGGCAGGCGGCCGGTCGTAAAAACTACAAGCCGAATCTTTCTGTAACATGTATTAAAAAAACATGGACGCGTTGCCGATCTTAAAGGAAAGTGATAATTTGAGGGACTGCGGATTTGGATATCTCATTCACCGTACGAAATGCAGCAGCAAGCTGCTACTTTATATCGGTTTTCTGTGAGACAGTGGTCATGACTCGGTCGAGCCGGCCACGGTCATGCTGTAGATAAAATAACGCACTCACTCACGACTGTAATCCCCGAAGGGGTAGGCAGAGGTGTAACCAGTACACCCACATTTCGCCGAGCGTATCTCCGTCCCTCATGTGATATGGGGCGAGCCTATCGCCATACCGGGCACAAATTCCAGACTCCGGGCTGTGCTGAGCATTTCGATCGGGATCGAACCCGAGAACTCAGCGTTGGCCTCAATCGTATCGCGTGCTCATAGATAAAATAAATAAATAAAATTATTTACTGCCAAAAATTTATTAATAATACAGGTAGGTATGTTAAAATTATAGTACAGACAAAACAAAAATAATATGGCAAAGTACATGGCTCAGCTGATGTTGCCTAGGGCGGGAACCCTAAGCAACATCAGCTGAGCAACTGTGTGTGTGTGTGTGTGCGCGTGTGTGTGCACGTGTGTGTTGATGCTCATTGCTCAGTAGTTTACTTTATGTGTATTTACTTTAACATGACATGATGGTTCAAAATAAAATTTTAAATTTAAGGTTGTCAGGTACGAGTATTTCACGTTCTCTGCGGCGAGTTGTTTCTTCAACAAAGTTGATTTGTATATGTTTCTGAAAGTTCCTGAAAGTGTGTCCAGTGTGTCTGTACCACTTATATCCTTTTAAGATTCCGTAGTGGCTATAAATACAACTTAACCGTTAAACCGGCGTTAGTTAAAAAAAGCATCAGTAAGTGTTGAACCTAATGAAAAAATTATTAAGGCCCACTTGCACGACTATCGTAAATCGAGATTTACCACTAATCTTATTTACTTATGTCAAATTTTCATACCATTTGACGTTTCCTAAACAGGTTTAGTAGGTTAAACGCGATTTAGGATCGTCATGCAAGTGGACCTTAGATTTTAAAGATCAAACCTCAGTAGTACTTGTGGCATAACATACTTTACTTACTTAACTTAATTTAACTTAATACTTTCCCGTTGTATTATAAAATTGTATACCACGCATCGAAATAGATAACTAGAACGATAACTCTTTTATGAATCTGCAAAAAAACTACGGCTCCACTTACTTACACATGCAAAGGTTAAATCACACGTAACACTCATACACGCACCAAAAAATTATGTACGATCAAAATCAATTTTATTTCATAAAAATTAATGACTAAATATTAAATTTCGAGATCGAGATACGCCGTTCTGCATCGCGCAAAAATTATACCTATCAAGTGACAACTAGAGATTATTATGCACAGACTTTTATAGCCCCGCCCCCGTGCACAGAGTTTTGGTGGGGTGTTTTTTTTGCTTGAGTTACGTTTCTTGTCATCTTATTTTGACGATACCACGTCATAATATCTGCATCTTTTCCGTGCACGATACACAAAGAATTTTTCACTGACGCAAAATATGACGCACAGATTTCCTTACGAGTTTCCCTCAGAGATGGTTCACGATAAAAGTATTGCAACTTGTGAGGAGGTTCTTATTTTTTTATTTTATTGCCCTAGATAGGTAAGTGATACTATCTTGAAATCGTTATTGGTGTTACTGTCCTTGCAGTTGTGAAGTAATTTTATAATGTGAGTTTTATCTATAAGCTCAGCTTTACAAGGTGGTAGGTCCCTCGTTTGCGAGAGGCCGGCTGGGTTGGTACCACCGCTTTGTCTATTTCTGCCGCCAAGCAACAGTGTGTAAGCACGGTTGTGTTCCGGTTTGAAGGACATTGAAGCCAGTGAAGATACTGGGCATTATGGTTAGTTTTTGGCGCTAAATCACCAGACCAATCATGTACCCAGAATTGAACACTTGACACCGTTTTAATGACGAGACGAGCAGGTCGCTCGCCTGATAGTAGGCGCCACGCCTGCTCATAAACAGAAGCAACGCCACACAGTACTTTAAATAACAAAGCACTGCATGACACTGGACTGCGCTCGTCATCCCAACACATAAGTTGTTAAGTCTCATAAAGACTCAGTAAGTTCACTGGCTCCAATTTCCAATTTTAATTTTAACACTGTTGCTTGGCGGTAGAAATAGACGGTACGGTGGTACCAACCCAGACTTCCTCTCGCAATACGAGGGACCTACCTTCCACATTGTAATAGAAAGAACCTTCATTTATACGAGAGACCTTTTTTTTTTTTTTACTAGCCCTTTATTATATACGTCCCACTGCTGGGCACGGGCCTCCTCTACTGAATGAGAGGGGTTAGGCCTTAGTCTACCACATTGGCCTAATGTGGGTTGGCAGACTTCACATACCTTCGAAATTCTTATGAAGAACTTCTCAGGCATGCAGGTTTCCTCACGATGTTTTTCCTTCACCGTTAAAGCAAGTGATAATTAACAATTAATATACACATAACTTAGAAAAGTCAGAGGTGTATGCACTTGGGGCTGGTTTCGAACCTGCGACTTTCGTCTCGACAGTCCATACCACTCCCCGCTGAGCTATCACTGCTGTCACGAGAGACCTACCACCTTTTAAAAACGATAAAGAACGATGTCGGATGACAGAATTGATGTACAGAAAAACTTAAATTAGTTTACAAAGATAATGTCCACTGCCTACCCACACGCACAATAGGTACCGAACGAGTTATAGATACGTTGCTGACTTTACAAGAGAGCAAGGCAATGACAATAGGGTAGTTGACTAGATTTTTTTATTATTTAAATCAATAATTTACGTTACTCAAAATCTATTGCAGAAATAATTTTATATATCGGACCAAAAATAAATAAGTTAGAAGCCATTAAAATACTGTAGAAGGGGTAATTGTCAAATGACAGACGACGCAACCTTTGACGTCACTGTGTAAAATGTTCATTAAGGTGCACGCGTGCAAGCGAGATAGTGAGATATCCCTACTACGCACCCACTTTTCCTCATACCAACATTTAAAGTCATAACTGCGGGCACATTTCTGAACCAATTTTGATTGTGTTTTAATAAAAGGGTTTCTTTTGCGTATCATTTTCCGTTGCTTATAAAATAATGTATAAAATTCAATATAGGAAACTACCCTATTCCGGCGCGCGACGGTCGTATTGCAAAATTTATGTAGAACCATCTCAGCAAGCTAGCAACTATTATAGCCTCCGTGGCGCAGTGGGCGAGTAGCCGGCTGCGAAGCCCGTGGGTTCGATTCCCGAGACAAATTATGTGACCCATAAATATTTGTTTCGGGTCTGGGAGTAGTGGGACGCACTACCTCATAGTTCTTGATACCCACGATACAGGTTTTTTTTATGGCATAGGCCGGCAAACGAGCTAGTGGGTCACCTGATGGTAAGTAATCTCCACCGCCCATGTACGCCCACAATACCAAAAGCGTCATGGGTGCGTTGCCGACCTTAAAGGATAGGGATAATTAAGAAATTGGGAAGGGGAGGGGGTCTGGGCCTCCGGATATCTCACTCACCGTACGAAACACTGCAGCAAGCTGCTACTTTACGCCCGTTTTCTATAAGACAGTGGGAATGACACGGACGAGCCGGCCCATACATGCTGTAGACAAAAGTGTCTACAGCGTGGGTCTACCACTCAAAAATATTGCTAACACTAGGTTATCAGGGGTCAGGCCTATGTGTGTAACTGTTGGGTGATTTATTTATTATTTAACTATTGCCCCCCTTGCATCGGAGTCTGGCCCAAACAGCCATTGCTCAACGTTTCTCTGTAGTTAACATATTCTTTATTGATGTTATGCACGCGTACAGTTTGACATACTTCCTATATTCTACATTTAACGATGCACTAAACTTCTAGGTAGCAATAGTGAATAAATTAATAGCGTGTTCACATACTTACATACATAGACTCACGCCTTTTTCCCATACGGTTAGGCAGATACAGCGGATTTCCACTTGCTACGATCCTTGCACACCTCTTTGGCCTCCTTCAGTCACATTCAATTTTTCATACATGCACGTCGGTGTAGGGTACTCCTGACCTGGCCTTTCTCGAGAATATCTCCAACTTGATCTCTGAAAGTTCGCCGAGGCCTTCCACTCCCAACTGTACCACGTGTTCACACGGTCTATTCTGTCCTGCCAGTTTACCGATAAACTGATTTGATAAGCAGAATTCAACGTTATTGATACTCGACCTGCCCTTCTTTCGAGACCTAATGTATTATTAATAAGAGCTATTATGCCATAAAAATACACTAATGTTTAAATAATTCTACCATAGAATTATTGGTAAACCACCCGGGATGACTGGGTTGTTCAACTGCTAAATCGCATGTGATTTCAATCGTCTGAACAGACTTTCAATCAAATTGATGAACAAAAATCATACAGTTTTTGTTGATGCAAGTCAGTTGATCAATTAAAATCGAACCGTGTGAATCCGATAAAAGAACTGCATGATTATTAGGATTGAAAATAGTGTTTATGTTTATTATTTCGGATTTGAACACCAGACAAATGTCAAGTGGTATTATGGTAGAATCCTTAAAATGCATACAAACACATTGAAATGAATGTAATTACTAGTTAGTACTAGTAAAAAAGCGTGCCGAATTGAAAACCTCCTCCTTTTATTAAGTCGGTTAAAACACTCGAAAGTTGTGCGACGTCATTTTGTTTCTCACTCCCTGCCCACCACTTTGATTCAAAAACCGGGCAACTGTTAACACATTTCTAAATTGTCAATTAAAATATACATTTTTGCTTTGTTAACAAAATTCATTAATCAACATAAAGCGTTAATGAGTTTGTGTAAAATAAAATTAGTTCCTAGAATAACGCGTTGAATTGAGAGTCTTCGCCTCTGTTTTCGTAAGTTCTAAAATCTAATCAATTGAATTCATTAAACTGACGCTTGACAACACGAATTTATGCGTTTAAAAACTACGGAAAGACATTATGCTAAGACTACAAATTAACACTACACTCTCGTGCGGAAATCCGTCATGGTGTACCTAACAAAGGTGTTACAGAAATTCTGTTTCTCACTTAATTTTCTGCAAATGTACGCGGAAATAGTCGCTTCCTTCGGTACTGTGTTAAAATTTCGGAGATGCCATCGCTGTATTCTAATAACCAAGGTCAGTTTGAGGATGTTACAGTTTGATTGACGGATAGACCACACGGTAAATGAAGGTCAAGTCTGTACATATTTTTAACATGGATTCATAAGTTAATAGCTTTTGCTGATGGTCTGGGTGGTTGGCTTTTCCGCCATAGTTCAGGGATAGAAAGTATGTTGCAATCCGGCCCATAATTATTCATGAGCCGGAGGATCATAGAGATTGTTGTCTAGGCAAAAAAGCATGTCTATCTATTTCTGTGTAAAAAGAAAAACAATATTAACAATCCTACTGTCTACTACTACTTACATATTAATTTCAAAAATGTCATAAAAATTAGTCATACATTAATTTTCGTATTTTTAGGATCCTTATTGATTTCAATTGAACAGTGTTGCAAACTAAATAGTGCTGAATAGACTGGCTTGGTGGCGCAGTTGCAATGCGTACGCGGTACAGTCGTACCGCGATAGCAGTCGCTGTGCTAAGGTCTCAGGTTCGATCCCCAGGTCGGGTAAAAGTGATATTGGGTTTTTCTATTTCTGAATGCTCAGTATCAGCCCGGAGTCTGGAATTTCGTCCGATATGGCGATAAGTTCGCCCTCTATCACATCATGGGAGGGAAATAAGCTCGGTGAAATGCGGATGTACTGGTGAGTGCCTCAGTGCGTATGTATGTGCTGCAAATTATGTATTTTTTCTTATTTTGCATTTTAGTTACTTCGAGGAAATAATGATCCATTGTTACAAACATTTTTCAAGTTCACGGTTAAATCGGTTAAAGGGACTTTTCCCGCAATAATTAATTCCTACCTTAAGGATAATTATTCATTTTAAATGATTATTCACACGTGACTTTCTAAACTGTACGCCTGTAGAATTAATTTTGTTTCATTGCTAGCAGTGTTGCCTACACTCTACAGTTTTTTAGGAAAAGGTGCCTACGTAACATTAGTACTAAGGCTGAGTTCTATAAAGCAACCATCGACTTAGTGTAATACGCACTCACGCTTGGAATCCCCGAAGGGGAAGCAGAGGTGTAACCTGTACACCCACTTTTCACCGAGTGTATCTCCGTCCCTTAATGTGATAGGGGGCGAGCCTATCGCTATACCGGGCACAAATTCCAGACTCCAGGCTTATACTGGGCATTTCGTAATAGAAAACCCCAATATCACTTTATACTCGACCCGGGGATCGAACCCGAGACCTCAGCGTCAGCCTCAGTCGTAACGCATACGCATTACAACTGCGCCACCGAGGCAGTCAATAATATCTATCTTTTTATAGAACGAGCTGTTACCCGCGGCTATAAAAGTTGCCCATGTTCTAATTCATATCTTGGTCTACCTGTATAAATTTTATCCAAATCCATTTAGCCCTTAAAGCGTAATTGATCTACAAACATCTAAACTTTCACATTAATAATAGGTACATGATATGAAACTTTGTCAAGTCGAATTTTGCAAAAATGTTAATCAAATATTTCATTATTTTTGATAAGCAATATTTGTGCTCAATTTCACAGACGTTATTATCTCAGCCTGTTGCCGTCCACTGTTGGACGTAAGCCTCCCCAAGTGAGCGCCAACCATCCCGGTCTTGATCAGCCCGCATCCACCCGCTACCCGCCATCTTTTTCAAGTCGTCGGTCCACCGTGCAGCAGGACGTCCTACACTACGTTTGCCTAACCGTGGTCTCCACTCCAGCACATGTCTGCTCCACCGACCATCTGTCCGTCTGCAGATATCCGGCCCACTTCCACTTCAGCGTGCTAATTTTGCGAGCAATATCGATGACTTTAGTTCTCTGGCGGATTACTTCATTCCGAATTCTATCCACCAGAGAAATTCCAAGCATTGCTCGCTCCATAGCACGCTGAGCTACTTTGAACTTGTGGACCAGTCCGCTGGTCAGTGTCCACGTTTCAGCTCCGTAGATCATTACGGGTAGGACGCACTGGTTAAAAACTCTCGTTTTTAAACATTGAGGGATCGACGATTCGAAAATGTTACGTAGCTTCCCGAATGCCGCCCAGCCCAACCGAATTCTTCTATCCGCCTCATTCTCGAAGTTGGATAATTTGGCCAAGGTAAACGTATTCTTGCACAACTTCGAGAGTGGCATCACCCACGTCTACAGGTCTTGGGAGAATGTGACGGTTAAACATAACCTTAGTCATCCCGAGACCTATTCGTCTTGAAGAATGGTTAAGGCTGTTCAGCATTCCTTCCAAATCCTGCAGAGATTCTGCCATGACGGCAATATCATCCGCAAATCGCAGGTGAGAGATGTACTGGCCGTTGAGGTTAATGCCCCGTCCTTTCCAATCAAGCGTCTTAAAAGCGTCCTCCAACGCGGTAGTAAACAGTTTCGGAGATATTACATCTCCCTGTCTTACCCCACGACGCAGTTGGATTGGCTTTGTGCTATGTTCCTGTACTTGGACGGTCATTGATGCGGCTTCATACAAACATCTCATCACCTGGACATATCTGTCGTCAATGAGGCATCTCTGCTTGGACTGCAGAACAGCCCAGGTTTCGACGGTGTCAAAGGCTTTTTCGTAGTCCACATACGCTAGGCATAGAGGCTCATTATACTCCTCGGTCTTCTGAATTATTTGCCTTAGTGTGTGTATGTGGTATACAGTAGCAAAGCCCCTCCGAAGCCCAGCCTGCTCCGTACACAGACGTATTGAGTTCCATAAAAAAGTTTCATGCAAAGTTCAACCCTCCTCCCTCCCCCCTTTTGCGATGCAATATTTGTGCTTAATTTAACAGTTGTATTCCGTTCCAAAAAAGAGTTTGATGCAAAGTTCAACCCCCCTTTTACGCCCTTAACATGTAAATTTCCAAAAATCCGTTCTTAGCACGTGTCTACATCGCACAAACTATCGTCTGAACAAATTTCATGATCCTATCTTGATAGTTTTGGTCCAGGATTGTAACTTGTTCCCGGTATGGCGAGAGATTCTCGCCCTATAACATCATGGGACGGATATAAGCTTGGCAAAACATGGGTACATCACTAGTTGCACATCTACCTACCCCTTTGGTAATAAAGGCTTAAATGTATGTAAATCTTATCCAAAATATGGAACTCCCCTCATCGGAGTAAGTCATATAGGTAGTATACAAAAAGAATCATCAAAGTCCATCCACATTATTTTACATACATACAAACAGCTATCTGATGATATAGAAAAAAAGGTACAGGCGATTTGAGACCCTCCTTCTTTTGAATTATTAGGCGTTAAAAGTCAACTAAAGTTATGCAGAGGTCGGTGAAAATGAACATAATTACTTAACTCTCTGGGACTCTACATTCAAAATCTCTTACATTAGAACCTCTACTATAGTATTTATTATAACAATTCACGCGTTAACTAACTCTACACAAAAAGCCATTACGCAAACTGCCATTTGGTAATAACGTGTGCACTGAACTTGACCGATTACATAAGTGATTTCGGCACACATGCAAACCGGAAGTTTCGCTTCTGAAATCGGAGGCGCCCGGCCCGCCACCGGTTTCAATTTGGAACAAGTTCAACTTGTTTGACTCGCGTTGCTTTTGCATCCTTCTCTTCCTGTTATGTTGGCGAAATTGTTATAACTCGTTCGGTTTTTAAATTTGACGGTTTATTCTATTTTCAAATTAGTACTACGTTCTGCCGCATGCTGACTTACCTGTCTACCTATATTTGTGGTGCTAAAGGTTTTTTGGATAATTCGCGGTATGTAACTTTTTTAAATGTACGCACTCACGCACTCACGCCTGTAATCCCCGAAGGGGTAGGCAGAGGTGTAACTAGTACACCCAAATTTCGCCGAGCGTATCCGTCCCACGATGTGATAGGGGGCGAGCCTATCGCCATACCGGGCACAAATTCCAAACTCCGGGCTGATACTGAGCATTTCGTAATAGAAAAACCCAATACTACTTTACCCGACCCGGGGATCGAACCCGAGACCTCAGCGTTAGCCTTAATCGTAACGCGTACGCATTACAACCGCGCCACCGACGCAGTCACTTTTTTTAAATATAATCGTTAATTATCTCTAACAAATCTTTGTATTACAGTGCTTGATGACTGGAGCCTCCTTTTAAGCATGTCATGTCTGAATTAAGACACTCCATAAGTACCAATCTGTCATTTTCTGTATTACCTGTTTAATATGATTTTTAATTATGTAAATGTTGCTTGCTTATAGTCAATTAGGTTAATATAAAAAATAAGTATTTTTCTCCTATTTTTTTATCCTAAAAATCAAACACACGGCAGTCTTGTTATATTATTTATATAATATATATAAATTTAAATTTAAAAATGTAGTCATTATTTGACAAGGCGTTTCTCGTATTTTTCTTGCAAAATCAAAACATCTATAATCGAAATCATTTTTTAATTTAAATTAATTTATTATACACATACGTAGTAGTTTATAAGTAGGACGTAATATTTTACGCCATTCATGTAAAAATTGCTGTATGTTCCAAACGCCTCGGTGTTAGCAAATCTTAGATTTCATTAACTAGTTTGTTTGCAAATCATGCAAAAAAATAATTATCAATTTGATTCTACTTTTGCAGGTCAAGATCATGGTTTAATTTCACGGAATAGATTTTGTTTAAATCTCGTGATTCAACTTATATTGTGATTTTAATTAAATTCAGTTGGTTGTAATTGAATATACAACGCTAAATAGTAAAACTAATTTTTGCTCACGGCTCCGCTAGCGTAAACGGCCTTTTCCCGGATAAGAAGTAGCCTATGTCCTTATCCAGGTCACGGTCTACCTGTGAGCCAAATTTCATCTAAAACCGTTCAGTTGTTAAGGCGTGATTGACTAATAAACATCCAAACTATCACATTTATTATAATTGTAGTAGGATCACGCCATCATAAAATTGTCAATTATAAGAACTTATGTATAACCATCACTACCATCGGCAGGTCTGCAGCTGTACATACGCACTCACGCCTGTGATCCCCGAAGGGGTAGGCAGAGGTGTAACCAGTACAACCACATTTCGCCGATCGTATCTCCGTCCTACGATGTGATAGGTTATGCGTTAGGTGGTGTTAAGCCTATTGCCATACCGGGCACAAATTCTAGACTCCGGGCTGATACTGAGCATTTCGTAATAGAAAAACACAATATCACTTTTACCCGACCTGGGGATCGAACCCGAGACCTTAGCGTTGGCCTAAGTCGTAACGAAATAGATAAAGCGTTGGTACCAACCGAGGCGGCCTCTCGCATACGAGGGATCTACCACCTTGTAAATCAAGTAGAGTAAACCAATAGTTAGAACCTCCTGGTTTAATTTTAATTTTCCACCTGCCCTTATCCCACTCGCAGTGGGGTCGACGCTCTCGCATATGAAGGACCTACCTTTATATGTGCAGATATATTTAATTGTATAGGATGACATGCGAATCGTTATGAACTTTAAATGTTATTTATGGCGACACATTTTTATTTCAAAATCATTTTGATTTGAATTTTATAGTTTTATACTTATTTAAAACTATTCAAAAATATTATAATTACCGTATTGAAATGGGACTACCGACACAATTTTTTTTTTTTTTTTTTTTTTTTTTTTATTAGATTGAATGACGAGACGAGCAGGTCGGTCGCCTGATGGTAAGCGCCACGCCTGCTCATAAACAGAAGCAACGCCACACAGAACTTTAAATAAAGCACTGCATGACACTGGACTGCGCTCGTCACCCCGAGACATAAGGTGTTAAGTCTCATAATGCCTAGTAATTACACTGGCTTCAATGTCCTTCACACCGGAACACAACAGTGCTTACACACTGTTGCTTGGCGGCAGAAATAGACAAAGCGGTGGTACCAACCCAGCCGGTCTCTCGCAAACGAGGGACCTACCACCACATATACATAAATAATTTATTTATCGAACTACTTTTTTAATTTAAAATAATAATCCACTAGCTAGACGATAATTATCATCGAAACTCGGCGATCAGCGAAACTAGGTTGTCTTTAACCAGCAATGACATTATTAGAAATATACATACGCATTCACGCCTGTACTACCCGAAGGGCTATGTAGAGGTGTAAATAGTACACCCACATTTCGCCGAGCATATTTCCGTCCCATGATGTGATAGGGGGCGAGACTATAAGTACTAAGCCAAAAAATATATATTACAATTATATTGGCAATCTTTGTTTTTTAGTACGATGCAACCAATCATCCAACCATCATCGCCTGGTAAGACTCTCTCAAAAGCAAAATTAATTCATAATTAGACCATGGTCCTGCGAATTGTCACTTAACTGCAATCCTAGTATTGTAAATAATTTGAATTGGACACTTGAATGTGCAGAGACATCGTTAAAGAAAGAAAAAGACATTCTAAACTAGACATTAAGATGACCCCAAATCCCCCCTCTCTTTCCCAATTCCTTATTTATCACTTTCCTTTAAAATCAGCACGCGGCTGTGATTCTTCTGGTATTGTGGGTTTTCATAGGCGGTAGGTCACTTACCACAGTGACCCACATACTCGTTTGCCGACACTGCTTTAAAAAAAATGTAGACGCCCCGTTATAGTATATGTTTCGGAGTATAATTTACGTCTTACGATCTATTTAACAACGTCTACGGAGAATCCTAAGCTACATTTTCCTTTTTCTAAGCGTGAATCCCAGAGTGCAGTCTGCAGACTGTAGGCAACAGGCTGTGCGGTTCGGTATATAGAGACGATGGCCGTGCGCGGGCGCGTAATCGCTGCCCGGCCGCGCTGTCAGCCGCAGCTACAGTACTTTACAAGCGCTAACACGCGCCCGCACTACCGTGGACGGAGTACGAACTTTATGCAGTGCAGTGACAGTTTGAATTTCGAATTGTGTGTTTTTTTAATAATTCAAAATGTTGAACGGTTGGCAGTTGGTGTTGTCTAAACGTGAGTTATTTTTAAAATATTTTGAATTCGGAAAAATTTAATACAATTATATATTTTACTACTCACCCTATGCGCCATGGAAACTGTCAGATTGAATGTGTCTTTATATTCACAGTTACATACTAAACGTACCGCTGGAGGGTAACAATGAGACGTCGTCGGCCATAGTTAATATTATAAATATGCAGAATATTTAGATAATATATTTGTTTTAATACTATGGAGTAGTCATGTATTTTTAATAAAAAATATAATATTTGAGCGACGGTCGTAATATAATATTATGATTATATAATGTTTAACTATGCGTATTGTTAATATCCGTCGCGCTCCGTTATGCGAACATTTATATAAAACATTATTATTTACGTCATTATGTCGAATATTTCTAATTATAATTATTATAAATAAAATTTCTAAATGTGCGTGAAAATGTAAAGATGCTGCGGTAAGTTATAACCCATAATAAAATATATATAGCAGTGTTTCGATTGGTCTAAAAATCTCAATTTTTAATGTCGAATAAAATTGTACACAATTTTATTTGATTAATTTATTATTGGATTTTATTAAATTAATCATGATATCGCTAAAAACAAACGTATAAAATAAAACTATAAACAAACGTGTGAATATAAAATATGAAGTGTGAGAAAAACTAATAGCTATCTATTATTTGTTTACGTATGTAACAAATAAGCAATAACAATAAACAAACATGGCAAATAAGCACCTGTTCCGTTACGAGTGTTGACGTTTGAACATCAATGACGTTAACATATATTTTCTTGTAATGTGGGAAAAGTTAAAAATTATGTTTAATTTATGATCTTGGTTTCGGCGATAACTCTGCGTGGAGTGGAATGGACGGCGTCGCGGGTTCGATGCTTACCCTCGGGGAACATTACTCAGCCCTGCATTTTTCAAAATTATATGGGGGTTTATTGTTAACTAGTACTCGTGGCTCCGCCTGCATGAATGTTATTATCCGGAACAACCCCCCACCCTCTTAAAGCATTTCACCCCCTAAGGTGGTATTTTTCGAGATATCGCGTAATATGTAATTGCTTATTTGTTTTTAGAAGTACTCCTACGAAGTTTCGGGTCGAAATGTCTTTTTAATATTAGTTCTCCATACAAACTTACATCCCCTATTTTACCCCTTTGGGGATGAATTTTCAAAAATCCCTTCTTAGTGCTCACTTAACGTTATTAAAGGAACCTTTTTACAAAATGTCAAGTTTGTAGCACCAGCGGTTTAGGCGTTTATGAATCAGTCAGTCAGTCAGTTAGGACAAGTAAATATATACATACATACATACACACTCACGCCTATGTCCCATGGAGGTAGGCAGAGACTATTGAGTACCACAAGCTACGTTCCTGACACACCTCTTTCGCCTCTTCCCCATTCATACATATTCTCATACATTTTCATCGGTTGAGGGTACCGTGACGTGCCCTTTTCGGAGAATATAATTTATTTGATCCGCATATGTTCTCCTCGGGCGCCTTCTTCCATCCCTACCATTCACATTCGCACGATAAATACCTTTCGTAAGTCGCCTTTCATCCATCCTCTCCATATGTCCAAACCATTTCAGCATACCCTTTTCTATCCTAGTCACCACATCATTTTTCAACTTACAGCGATCCCTTATCACACTAATTATATATGTATAGATTATCGTTTTATCGGTGAAGTAAACAGTGTGAGGAAACCTGCATACCTAAGGCTTCTCCTTAAGAATTTCGAAGGCATGTGAAGTCTGCCAATCCGTATCAAGGTAGCGTGGCGGACTAAGGTTAGGCATCTTATTAGAGAAGGCCCGTGCCCATGAATGGGTAAACGTATAAAACAGTGCTGATTAACTATTTGTTATTGATTTCGGACATTGTGAATCAATATGTCACTTACATGAAAGCAATAATAGTATTTACTCGCGGCTCCGCCTGCGTTAACGGCCTTTTCTATGATAATAACATAACGTTTAACAAAACTTAGAAACCGACTTCAATTTTTAGTGGTAGTTACATAAATAGCAGGTAAATTCCAATACAATAACACAATCGCGACGAGTACACTGTTGTCCGTTGAGAAGTTTTTTTTCTCCGTACTCCGTCATCAGATCTTAACCAAATTTATATCATTGATTATTGGTTTAAAAGAATGCCATTTGCAACTTTCTTGACGCTGAGGCTAGATCGGAATGATAATTTGAACATTTAAAATTACGAGAATTGGCCTTCTGCTCGTCTCGTCATTCACGCTTATAAAAAAAACAGATATGGCCCTAATCTTTATCTTGTTCTTTCTACCCCTTGACCTTCGTATGCTAAAGCAAAAGGTAACAATTAACTTCCACTAACCGATAATTGCATTTTAAAATGCAACCCAAATGCAGATTGATAAGTTGCGTGTGTCGAAATTAAAATTGCTTGCACAGTAATAAAATTGTATATCGATAAATATGTAATCGAGTTTTGGCGGTTTGTTACTCGACACTCGTCAGTCAACTTAATGTAGGAAGTTACTGATTATTACTTATCCACGTATTTTATTTAGATTCATTATTTTCTGTGAAGTGTTAGTTCCGGACTTGAAATGGGACCTCGGCTCGCTGGAGGAGGTCCTCAATTCGCTAAAAAAAGATTTTTGCTAAAAAAACTACTTTACGTAACTGACCACTATCGGTGTGAATGAAGTATTCGCATGGTTCACCGAGTTAATTATAATTATTTTTAAATAACCAACTGTCACACACAAAGACCTGGGCCTATACTAAGTTAACCTGTAGCCTGAGTATCAGGAACTCCGAGACACTTTCGGTCTAACAACACACAGACCGGAAACAAATATTTGTGAATCATACAGTCATTTGTCTCAGTGCGGGAATCGAACCGGCGGCCTCTCGTTGGCCGGCTATTCGCCCGTTGTGCCATGGAGGATTTTGTTGAAATTAAATCAAACCAATAAGAAAACAAAGAGGTTCTCAATTCATCTGTAGGTATTTTTATGTATGATCATACATATCTCCGCCAAATGTAGACCAATTTTGATGATTATTTTTATATGAGATAGGGTTTATTTTCCCATGAACCACCATGAAAATACATAAAAATAACACCTGGAATCGGTGTAAAATCGGTAAAAAATCGACATTAATGCATCGTCCATAATGTTGAGTAGAACACGATTTTAAAATGAGTTTGTAAGAATAGCCTCTTTTTTGTACTGAGCTGGTACAGGGGCCTACTTCAAATGAGGCGAGGCATGTTGATGCTCACTCGCTCGTTCTCCTTCTTTCACGCATACAGCCCGCGTCATGGGAATAGTCGCAGAGTAACCCGACATAAATTTGAAGTAGTACATGAAAAAAATTTGAGCCGTTCGTCGTATTTCGTCATGTACGGAACAAATGTAATGCCTCGTGTATGTCTTACTCAACACTAAATATAATTTGCTAAAAAAACCTATCCAATGATATATAATGAATAATAAATAATTCTACGTATGTAGAATGGAAAAAATCATCCCTTGTACTCGTATGTATCATATATATGGAGAGCCACTACATTTTTTTTTTCTTTTTTTAATCACACTTTTGTGCAGCGGTTTATACACCTACCATCCAAATATCATCCATAGAGTGCGAATAGTCTCTGAGTAAATAGCTGTGACATGTGACATGACGAAATTATAAGGGCTCCGTTTTTACCATTTCGTTACGGAACCCTAATAAGCATGAACCATTCATATGAAATTGACCAAACGATAGTGAAAACAGCATCAAAATCCGTTAAGTTATTTAGAACCAACACACATACAACATTGTTCTATATAATTTAGATTATATTACAAGTCTTCCGTACTTCTTGAAGTGAAAATTTCTTTAGGCGCGTTGAACACTTTTTTGGTGAACAAAAATCATGGAACTCGCGTCATCGTCACCGAACGCTTCCCATGAGCTATATGTATACTATATACAAATATAAATAATGACCAATTTAAGCTTTAATCCTTGATCATAAACACTTCTTTATAAACCAAAAATAATTCGAAAATAATAATCTTATTAGATAGCTATTGCTCGACGATACAATTCATAAGTTACTTAGTTTTTACTTCTCTCTCTATCGGCAGTCCCCAAAGACTGTCCCGCATGTTTTTGAAATTTTTCTGAAACGTCCATCGCGTGTCTATCATCAACCTTTATCTGAAACCTGTTTGTCCCATGTTTCGAAACAACAGCAAAACAATTGCATAGTACAGGAAGCGCACTCGCCGGAGGAAGGCCGCATTACGAAAGTTGCACTGGACGATGTTCTAATGCTATTAACTCATGCTAGAATTTAGCGACACCAATCCACTTCCTGATAGAGACCTCAGATTTATTATCCGAGATTATTTTCGTCTTATTACAATTAGTAACTTCATTAGGAGACTTATCATGTGTAAGGGTGTGGGACCACAAGTTATCCTAGTTATGACGTCACGACTACGTCACGGTCTGTTAGGTGTATTTATTTATATACTCTTGTGTGAAGTGTGATTCAAAAATTAGTGTAAATAACATCAGTCCTGTATTATATACCGCCATACTATGTACAAATACTAATTTCAGGCAAGTCATGCGTGGTTTTTTTAACCGACTTCATAAAAGGAGGTGGTTCTCAATTCGGCACGTTTTGTTAGCATTTTTTATGTATGTACATCGATTACTCCGCCAATTGTGGACCAATATTGTTGAAAAAAAATCACTCAATAGAATTTAGGTGCCGTGTGGTCCCATATAAATTTGGCTAAGATTAGGATGATGGAGTATGGAGTAAAAAAATAAAACTCCTCAACGGACACTCGTCGCGATTTGCATATTTTTGACTTTTCAGTGTTTTTATTTTGAAGTCGGTTTCTAAGTTTTGTTAAAAGTTATTTTTTTTTAATTCAAAAACATAAACACAAATTGTGATTGCACTGGGAATTAAACCCAGGACCTCACAGCTCTCAGACTTAATAGGTTGCCAATAGACCATTAACCAACAACTTTCTCAATCTAAATAGGCTTTAATCATGTATTTATACTGTCCCACTACTTGGCACAGGTTTACATACTCTCAAACAGATACTCTATTATTACTAAAAATATATTGTTTGTAAAAGATTTCGACGCGCTTGAAGTAATATAGAGTCGTTTGAGAAACTATTATAGCTTATTTTCTCATTAATGTTTGTTTGAATGTGATTATATAAATTAAGAGATACAGTTTGTTTTATCTTTTATAATATTCATTTTTGGATACCAATCACCAGGTAGTGTTTAGGAATTATGAAAAATAGAGGCACTAGTATTAGACAAAAAAATGTCCACATTACATCCAATTGAGATTATTAAATCTGAGTATTATATTAATAATACATACTCATATCTATATCTCCGATAGGGTAGGAAAAGGTGCTACTAGTACACCCACGTTTCAGAGTTAATTTTTTCTTCCATGATGATAAGTGGATATGATATGCTCAAGATCGAGCGAAGTGGAGGCGTCTTAGTGGGAAGGCGGACCCTGGCACTAGCCGAGATAACGCCAGGTAGAAATAAAGAAAGATGTGATAGGTGGTCTGTAAGTGGGTCATCAACCACAAAGTCTCTCTTGCTGCTGCGTTTCGTACTTCTACGGTTAGTGAGATATCCGGACTCCCAAATCCCTCTCCCCAATCCCTTAATATGCCTTTCTTGTAAGGTCGGCAACGCGTCCATGATTCTTCTGGTATTGTGGGCGTACATAGGTGGTGAAGATCAGGTGACCCACTTGCTCGTTTGCCGGCTTATGATATAAAAAATACCTTAATACTACAGTTTAGAAAGGACAATTACGCAAACTGTATCAGTTTTATAAAAACTGTATAAAGTCGACTTCCACGAACCGTTTTCTAATCACCTTCAAGCCGTGTCTTAACTGGAGTAGACATGACGCAAACCAATTATTATAATAAGACTTTATTGTTTACTATTAGGTCTAGCGCACACTGAGATAGCAAAATCACGCGATTCACAATTCGATTCTATTTTTTATACGTAACCAGCTATCCAGCGCGGTTTCACCCGCAACATGTAATTGATAGTTAGAACCCGATTGCAGCGCCACCTACCGGGTCCAATTATGGATATAACCCTTTCAGGGACCCACTTAAACACACACACAAAAAGAATCAAAATAGTCCCAGCCCTTGTCGAGTTTTGCGCTTAGCAACGCCATTCATTTTTATTTATATATATAGGCTCGCGTTTGGCCACTATCACGCCTGATGGTAAGCGATGATGTGGCCTAAGATGAAGCACGCTTGCCTAGCAAAAAACGATTCACTCACGACTTGAAGACACCCAGATTATATTTATCGGGGAACAAAGACTCCGGCAACTTGACAGCCTCCGTGGCGCAGCGGGCGAGTAGCCGGTTGCGAAGCGCGAGGCCGTGGGTTCGATTCCCGCACTTAGACAAATGTTTGTCTGATTCACAAATATTTGTCTTGGGTCTGGGTGTTATGGGACCGCAAGTCCCTCGTAGTTCTTGATACCCACGATACAGGTTTATCTAGTGTGGGGTCAGGACTATGTGTGTGACTGTTGGGTGTATTTATTTATTTATAACTTGTTCCACAATTTGGCAGTCCGTATGATGAAGGTGGAGGCAAAGAGTTTGATGCGCGTGTTGCGAACGTCTACCATAAATGGGTGGCGTTTTGCCGTGTCTCTGGTCGTCCGATGATGGAATAGGTAGGAGGGAATCAAATTATGCAGTTCCGCTGCACACTCTCCAAAATGCATCCGATAGAAAGCTGATAAACAGGCAACCTCACGGTATGATTCTTCGACCAATTTCTTTGGTTTATAAATACCCTGAGTTTGTCATGTGCTTAGTGTATTTTGTGTCAATATTTGATCAATCTAATTTATAATTCCATAATTATCATCTAATTTCTTTGATCAATAATTTAATATAGATATATTTTGCGATTTTTATTAGCCTGCATGGCGAAACGAGCAGATCGCTCGCCTAATGGCATGCACCACGCATACTCATAAACAGAAGCAATATCACACACACATAATCTTCAGTTGAAAAGAATTGCATGGCAAAGGACTGCGCGCGTCACCCAGAGCCATCAAATATTAAGTCTTATAATGCACAATAATTTCACTGTTTATAATGTCCTTCGAACCGAATCACAACAGTGCTTAAACACTGCTAATTGGCCCATGACCTAAAATCTAGTATCATATATGATACTTACTTGATGATATCATATAATAATACCAGCCCTGTACTAATACGTCCGACTGCTGGGCACGAGCCTCCTCTACTGAATGAGAGGGGTTAGGCCTTAGTCCACCACGCTGACCTAATGCGGGTTGGCAGACTTCACATACCTTCGAAATTCTTAAGAAGAACTTCTCAGGTATGCAGGTTTCCTCACGATGTTTCCTTCACCGTTAAAGCAAGTGATAGTTAACTATTAATACACACATATCTTAGGAAAGTCAGACTTGGGGCTGGTTTCGAACCTGCGACTTTCGTCTCGACAGTCCATACCACTCCACTCCACTCATATATCATGCTTAAATAATATCACACGATTTTACCCTCGCATTTAGCACGGCGCCTTAGAACTTTACTTTAGTTTTGCAACAATAGCGTTCCGAGCATCAGCAAAAATATGACCAAACACTATTTTGAAATTCCCGCGTTTTTATCACAGTGCATACAATCATGGCATACCCACACTATATACTTGTCAGATACAATATTTTATCATAGTGCGGTCCTTGCAGTATATAAAACTCTAAATATAAGTTTATATAGGTTTTGATTTTAAGATGAACATGCTTTTGTCAAATCATCTGTAATGAAAAAAACAAGTTAACATGAATTTCCCTATATATTTTCCCTATTGAATTTAGATTTATCTCATTATTTAGTGTAAGTACCTACGTCACCCGTGAACCGTGAAGTTGTGGGTTCAATTCGTGGGTTGTGTAATCCTTTGTATTTTTATACAGAACGCAATCCCCAGTGTCGTTGCGACTATATTGTGATAGTGCTACAATAGCGCGGCAGGATAATTCAGAGCCATTTCGAGCCGTTATGCTCAAGTATATCTTATTTTGAAAACCCCAACACTTTAAAGGCAGCCTTCCAGTGATGCTGCTACCCTCTATAACTGCCCTGCTGAGTGTGTCGAATGGTTTCTCATAAGCTACAAAGTGCGTAATCCAGTGGCGTGCAGTCCATAGAGACAAAAAGACTCTGTCTACCCTGAGAATTTGCTAATTAAATAAAGTAATACTAATATTATAAATGTGAATGTAAGTTTGTTTGTTACGCTTTCACGCGAAAACTACTTAACCGATCATCATGAAACTTTGTACACATATTCTTGGAGGTATAAGAGGTAACGTAGGATACTTTTTATGAAAAAAAATCTATTTGTTTGTTACGCTTTCACGCCAAAATCACTGAGCCGATTTTGATGATTTTTGATGTAGAAATAGATGGGACCCTGGAGACGGCTATAGGCTACGTTTTATTTCGGAAAAGTCTATTCATGCGGGCGGAGTCGCGAGCAAAAGCTAGTAATAAATAAATAAACCGCAATGAAAACCAGATATTTTTAAAATTGCCGCGCTCGCGTTCAATATGATACACCCGGCGCCACTGACCCGCGACTGAGACACAAAATGAGCGTGGCTGAATTTGCACACAATCAAAGCTATTCTACACGTAAATACACGTTGGCCTAATACTAACGCGCAGATGCAGTGTCTAAGACATACGCGTCTGACGCTAAAAGCGACTATCGGTAGTCTATGCCTTTAGGATGTCCCTACCCCAGTACCCCAAATTGTATTACTCTTAATTAACTTGGATTTGATCAACCAGGTGGTTTCTCAGGTTCGTAAACTCCTAGATAATTAATATGATGCTATCTAGCACTTTGTAAAATGAAAGTAAAATACACATTTCAGAAAAAAAATAATCTAGCTTAAATCTAAAATTAAATAAACACTATCATACATCTTCAAACACAAATGAAAACAAAAATAAAAAGTATCTAGGTTTAGAAAAATAAGCCAGAATTGCGGCGTTATCGGTATCGGCGATTTCTTACAAAAAGGGAAATACTTATTAAAATCTTACCGCGTTTTTATACAATTTTAATAACTTTTTTTAAGCAGCTCAGCTCTATAAATTACATATTCTGTTGGAACAGCAGAGCAAGAAAAGGCATATTTTTATTCACTTGTAAATAAAAATCATTTCATTTCAAATTCCCTTCCCTAGTTTCAGAAGAAGTTGTACACTCAGCTGCAATAATATGTATGCATGTTCGAAATGTTTTCTTGGTCGCCGTTACGGGTTTATAAAAATAATTATTGTCCACATAACATTGAATGTCTTTGGGGGATTATGGCGTACTCATGTGCTTAGGTACAGTATTACGGTGAAAATTATGCGCCACGGCTTTATTATTATATGTAAAAACGGACGCGTTACAAAATGACAATAAGCACTAATATTTTGCCGACTTAAAAAAGGAGGTTCTGTATTCTTCTTCTGAGTGACTGACTGGATCAGGATGGTCGGCCATCAATTGAATATTCATATTACCTCGTAAAAACCGAACATGCAGAACCGTACTATATTTTTGTAGCATAGTCCGGCGAACGAGCAAGTGAGATATCTCCGGATATCTCACTCATTGTACGAAACGCAGCAGCTAGCAATTACTTAACGCCAGTTTTCTGTGAGACAGTGGTAACAATCCGGATGAGCCGGCCCATTCATGCTGTTGAAAAAACTGTCTACAGCGTGGCTCTACCGCTCTAACCACTCTACCACTGTACGTATGATAACCGATATAAATATTGAGGATATCGCATATCATATATTAGCGAAATTATGTAACTAAAAAAAAGAAAACATAAAAATATATTGAACATAACATAAATTTTGAAGTTTTTATGGTAGATACATGAAATTTAATTGCTGCTTCATTATTTTGGAAATAGCGTACACATATTATTGAAGGCGACTGTACCCAATTAAGTTTCAGTATAGTAAACAAACATCAAAACCTAATTACAAAAAGGTATTAAACGAACCGCTTCCTTGTTTATTATTAGATTCGAACGTGATAGTTTCACGATTGGTCTATGATTGATAAATTGGTCGAGATGAGGCACGTGACATTATCGAGTCTTGTACTTATCAATGATATTTGAATAAAGAAAACCTTTTTATACAGCCTGTTCACGTATACAGCCTGGTAACAAAACTTTTTACTATTTTATCTATTATAGATAAGCTGATAGTGGGGTCTGTAGTATAAGTGATAAGTATTTTGGTTTACGCAATTTGAAACAATATTTTTTATCTAAGCAGTCTAATCTATAGTTGAATTTTTAACACGCATTTTGCGTCTGATTTCTAGATTGTACCAAAACGACATAAAACATTTTTAAAGCTCTTTTAATCTGTGTAAGTTTGATATTGTTATTAATATTATAATGCGAAATAAGTTAATTTGAAATGAAATAGTTTTATTGAATAATAAAACTATTTCATATACATTATTATGTAGCCAATTAAAATAGCGCTTATGACAAGTCAGTACAAAATAAAGAAACTTATGTATAGAAATCATATCAACTAATGTATACATAACATACATAGCATCATCAACTACACTGGGCATCTATAAATTTTACAAGAAATAGACCAGAATTGTTAAATATTATTATTATTTTTTCTTCTTTTTTATGGGTCCTATGGACCATAGGCGTAACCGAAACGCCACGTGTTTTAAAACTACCACCGGATCCAAAACGACCCAGCCTGAGAGGACCCGGCGAAACAAACTCAGTAGGCTTACTTTACCACTGGATTGGTAAAGTGCCACTGGAGTTGCAGCCGAAACTAGTGTTGCTATATATATTAATAGACTAGGTAAATTCAAATCTCAATTAAATTGTTTAGCATAAAATCGATTTTGTTGTAACAATATATTATATCCCTGAAATTCTCAAATGCAATATATTAATAGCTATCGGAAATAGTTTTTTGCAACATATACTTCCGATTTACGTTTCCAGGAAGTGAACAATAAAATTCAATATACCTACTTACTTGATTTTTTTTAAAGCCACGGTTACCGGCCACGATCAATTCTCTATTGTCAACGAATTTTGTATACACAGTTGTGTAAACTTACGTATGACTGAATTGTCATGTACCTATACAATTTGGACAATACAGTACAGCTGACATGTTGATAATGAAACAAAATTAACATATATTGATACTGTCACCCCTAAGACACATGCCAATTTAACTTGAATCATTATATTATATTGAAACGAAAAATACGCACAGGATCTTTAATTCATATCGAAGGATTAATGTTTTGAAATATACTGAAGCATAGTAGGCTCATCGGAATAAGATAACTAGAACGATAACTCTCATATGAATCTGCTAAAAATACGGCTCCACTTACTAACACATGCAAAGGTAATCACAAAAATTTAGACGTATTGAGTGTCAACTAGAGATTATGAATCAATTTTAATGCATTGATATATGAATGGGTTGCACAGACTTTTATAGCCCCGCCCCCTTGCACAGAGTTTTGGGGTATTTTTTGCTCGAGTTATGTTTCTTGTCATGTTATTTCAATGGCATGGAATAATTCGCAATGTAGCAACGAAGTTCGGAAATGTACATAGAGCATAGTAGACATGGAATAGCCACTACAATACTAATATTTTACTAATAGAAATGTCTACTATTAAGATGAATCCGTATGTAAAAGCCTATACTAAAAGTAATTGTTTTTTCTGTACATTGTTGTTTTACAGATTTTTATGAAGAAAAGAAAATATTTCTAATGCGCTACAATACATCTTATTAAATATTCCACTCTTATCGGCTTACACGCTTAAGCGTTATCTTAGTCAAAATAAAATACTATTTTATATTACAAATATTGTGATGTATATACTCGTATATGAAAGTCCTAAATTCGAAACCAACCTCATGAGCATGCACCTCTAACTTTTCCAAGTTACGTGTTTATTCATTGTTAATAATCGCTTGTTTTAACGATGAAGGAATCATCGTGAGGAAACCTGTATACCTGAGAAAATCGCTATAAGAACTTCGAAGATATATAAAGTCTGCCAGCCCCCATTCGGCCAGCGTGGTGGACTAAGGCCTAACCTCTCTTATTCAGTAGAGGAGACCTTGCAGTAGAACGTGTATAATACAGGACTAATAAAAAATATAATTATACAACGTGTTACAGAAAGGTGTGCTCATATTTTAAGTTCATTACATACACCTTACAATTAGTACTTATGTACCGGACCTTTTCAATACCAAGACATCCAAAAATTTCACATTAATTTTGATCACTCGTTTATTAAGATCGATAAGATTGGTGACATCACTATTAATTATTATGAACGACACTCACTTTTTAATAAACTTGAATAAGTTGTACGTAATTCTACGAACATACGTACGTAACTTGTAATTTAAACACAAAATAACACCTGAAAGAGATTGTGTGCTGAAGACGATATTGGTACCATCCTCTAGAAGCATTTTAAAGACTTCATTCTCGTGTCTTCCATCTATGAATTTGGCTTAATACATTCGACGATTTTAAAAGCTGTTATCAGTTACACCAACACAAAGTACCAATACATAATGCTTATATTTAGTTAAATATAACATATTTTTTGAACTCGTAAGCATACTTCATAAACTCAGAAATTACCGAACTGACTGCGTCAATTAAATATTGACATTTGACAACTCTTTAATATTTTTTTAATTATTAAATAATTAAATGAAAGGAGGTCTATAGTATCATTGTTTATCATTTAGTGTTGTCCAAAGTTAAAAGTCGATATCGATATATTACTCATTCGATAAAAAAGAAAATTCTATAATTACTGTACTAGCAATGCAATCGGATTTGGTACTATAGGAGATAAAATACTTATACGCTATACCATACATTGCTTAAATTTGCCCGCCCCTTTCTATAACACGTTGTATACTTACACTAGGTCCACCATTTAGAGCTTCGTTGCTTCGTATCGCTTTATAGCATATGGGCCTTAAATATGGATTCCGTGTCATTACGGACCATTAGGTCGAAACTACATTTTTATTTGTGCAAACGGCCCTTACCCCTGTATTCATAAACATTACTATGAGACCTCATAGTGAGCACGAACGTATAGTGACGATTTCTCTAAACGTCATTGGTTAGTTTTTGGCGCTAAATCCAAAGACTTTAATGTATACTAGGTACTACTTACTAGACGGGCTGTTTAGAAGTAACATTGCGTCACATAACGCCGGAGTTGGACAGCTCACAGACAGGGAACGCGATATGGCTTCTAGTTGAGAGTAAGCGAGATGGTAATATTGAGTTACGGTCAATTGACCGTAACTTAGTAGTGCAATTTCTGTGTACCGTGCAGCTTGTCTAGTAGTATACATTAAAGTCTTTGGCTAAATCAAAACAAATCATGTACACAGAATTTAATACTTGGGACAGAGCTTACTTAAGTGTTGTTTCTGAATACGGTCTATGTTATATTAAATTGTAGCGTGGCTCAGTAAAGATCGGTCGAGTAACAGCCCGTCATTATGACATGCGGTAACTCAATACGCATTCTGACGTCATAAGTTTCGCGCGAGTCAGTAAAGATCGGTCGAGTAACAGCCTGTCATACTGAAATGCGGTAACTCAATACGCATTCTGCATTGACGTCACAGTTTCACCTCTCAAACACGGTTTCAAGTACAGCCACTAAGCTTGTCTCAGGAAACGTTAATCCACATGATTAATATATGATAGGTGAAGCATGAAAATTTCCATCAAAAGTGTGGAGGTGTTGCGCTTACCATCAGGCGAGCGACCTGCTCGTCTCATCAATAAAGCTAATAAGTATAAAAAAAAGTTGTTACAGAATGTGAAATGTATTTGCAATAAGTGTTTATAAATGGGCTATATAAAACATTCCAACGTTTATCCATAACAAGAAAAATATTAAAAAACAATAAACAAGTGTATAACAACTAATCCGCGTTGCAATACTCAGATATTTTGACACATGTACATAATAATTAAACTCATTCCTACGATGTCGTGAATGCCATTAATTGCGATTTTGCAGTTTACGGAAAACGCCTTGTATGAACGTAAATTGTATATTTACAACTTATTGGGGAATTGTTATTGTTTATAACTAATAAGAAAATAAAATAACTGACTGCCTCAGTGGCGCAGTTGTGATGCGTACGCGTTACGACTAAGGCTGACGCTGAGGTCTCGGGTTCGATCCCCGGGTCGGGTAAAGGTGATATTGGGGTTTTCTATTACGAATTGTTCAGTATCCGCCCGGAGTCTGGAATGGTGCCCGGTATGGCGAGGGGCTCGCTGCCGTGGGACGGAGATACGGTGGGTGTACTGGTTACACTTTTGCCTATACCTTGGGGGATTACATACGTCAGTGCGTATTTATTTATATAAAAACACATACTTAAATTGACATAAAAAAACTTTTAATAGGTCGTTACCTACGAGTATGAAATTGCCGGTCTGTAATAAAAAAGTTTAAAGTATTTTTTTCCACCTTTCTTCTTTTTATTAAGCAAAGTAACCACCCATGCTATCGATGCATCCGACAAACGAGCAAGTGGGTCACTTGATGGTAAGTGATCACCACCGCCCATGTACTCCCACAATACCGAAAGAGTCATGGGCGCGTTGCTGACCTTAAATCAGAGGGATAATCAAGGGATTGGGAAGGGGAGGGGATTTGGGCCTCCTGATATCTCACTCACCTTACGAAACGCAGCAGCAAGCTGCTACTTTACGTCGGTTTTCTGTGAAACAGTGGTAACGACCCGGAGGAGCCGGCCAATTCATGCTGTAAGCAAAATTAATAATAATAATAATACACCCAACAGTCACACACATAGTCCTGACCCCACACTAGGTAAACCTGTGTCGTGGGTATCAGCAACTACGAGGGACTTGCGGTCCCACAACACCCAGACCCGAGACCAATATTTGTGGTTCACACAAACATTTGTCTCGGTGTGGGAATCGATCCCACCGCCTCTCGCTTCGCAGCCGACTATTAGCCCGCTGCGCCACGGAGCTGTCATTGTCAATGGTCTACATCGTGGCTCTACCACTCGTAAATTTATTCTTACAATCGCATCATAAATCTTACCATCAGGAGGTTGCTCGTCTGCTGGTCTATGCTATAACAAACAAACAAACACTTCCACAGTATAAAACTAGCTATGTACCGTTAAGAGGATAATATCAAGGTGTTTTAATTTGCACTTTATGTTGAGTGACTTGTTTAATTAGTATCACGTTTCATTCACTGCAGTAATACGACGTGCTTGTTTGTTTTAGTAACATAAATCTGTATTGAAAAATAATTTCTGGCGCTGGAGGCTGGCTGGAGGTTGTTGATTCTAAGCCTCTAAATAATAAAAGATAAAAAAAATTGGTAGGAGGTCCCTCGTATACAAGTTTTTTTTTATCGACTTGAATGACCAGACGAGCAGTAGGTCTAGTACGAGTTACAAATACATTCACAGTTTTCGAATTCGTATAAAATTACTACCGTTGAAGTGTCAAATTAGTAATTCATACGGTAATAAAGGAAAGAATCGCTTGGAAACTAATTTCATATTCGACTAATATGAAATAAAATGAACCATATTATTCATTTTAATTCATCATAGTTCCTACTAGTGGCTACTAATACTTGACGTATGGAGAGAAAACGAAAACTTTCATCGTTTAGGAAAACTATTTTATATATACTAGGCCTACAGGTTGCTCGCCTGGTGTTAAACGTCACGCCTGCCCATAAACAGGAGCATCGTCACACAGAACTGTGGATTACAGAACACAGTATGGCACTGAACTGCGCTCGTTAACCCGAGACATAAGATCTTAGGATTCATAATGCCTAGTAATTTCACTGGTTTCAATGCCCTTTAAACCGAAACATAAAAGTGCTTACACACTGCTGTTTGGCGGCAGAAATAGATAAAGCGGTGGTATCAACCCAGATGGCCTCTCAGATACGAGGGATCTACCACTTTGTAAACCTTTTACAAGTAACAGTTGAAAACCTCCTGCCGTTTAAACCTTTTACAAGTAATAGTTGAAAACCTCCTGTGGTTTAAACCTTGTACAAGTTATAGTTGAGAACCTCCTGCGGTTTTATTTTTATTTTCCTCCTGCCCTTATCCCACTCGCCGTGGGGTCGGCGCAACATGCTTTTTACATGTTACAGAAAGATTTGGCTTGTAATTTTTAAGACCGGCCGCCTGACTGACGTCAAAAACCTCTGGGGAGAAAACACCCAGACCCGAAACAAATATTTACAGATCACACAAACATTTTTGTCTCGGTGCGGGAATTGAACTAGCGACCTCGCGCTACATAGCCGGCTACACGCTCACTGTGCCAAATTAAGAAATTATTATAAGAATATATCAAAAGAAGAAAACAAATAAAACGAAAAAATCAACCTTATCGCCTCATTGCCATAGTGGCACCATTGCCAGAGTGAGAACCGTGAGGTCCTGGGAACAATTCCCAGTTCAGGCAATCACAATTTATGTTTGAATTTGAAAATTCGCACATAAAATGCCCAGAATAAAAATTTGTACCCGGTATGGTGATAGGCTTGCCCCCTGTCACATCATTGGGCAGAAATAGCTCGGCGTAACGTTGGTGTACTAGATGCATCTCTATCTACCCCTTCGAGGATAAAGGCGTGACCTTATGTATGTATAAGAAAAACCAACAGTTTCCGGAACATGGACTAATTTGCATACATATTCACTGTTAAATTATTTTAACCAAAAAATAAATAATTGCACGAAGGTATATAATAAAAAGAAACGCAAATAATTACATACTAAAATATTTATTGAATAAAATACTTATTACAGTTCTGATGGCAGCGTAATTAGATGGTAAAATCGATGATGATGTCCCTAGGTTTGATTCCGTGCTTGGGAAATTACCTAATAATATGTTAAATTTTCTATCATATTGTAGGACGGAAATAGTTGCACCTCTGCCTACCCCTTGGAAGATCGCTATTTATAGTTTACTTGGTGGTAGATCCCTCGTTTTCGAGAGGCTTAGTTCACCATGGAGCAAATAGGTGAATGGATAACTCCTTCATCACCCACCGACCGGAGAGGCCCTTTACAAGGGCGGGCGCCGTCGGGGCAGCGGAAGAGTACAATAGCGTCCCCACAGCCCTGACCAAACAAGCGCACCCGGAGGATCACCGTTGGGTTTTAGTCGGTGGGAGTCGGACATAACCGCCCCGACTGACCTCGCGGTGGGGCGGTACCCAAGAAAGGTTTCCCAACGTGCTTGCAGTGCTTTGTAACTCAAAGTTCTGTGTGGTGTTGCTTCTATTTATGGTCAAGCGTGGCACTTACCATCTGTTGAGCGACTTGCTTGTTTTAAACTAATTAAAAAGATTTAAGTATGTGATAGCCTCCATGACGCAGTGAGCGAGTATCCGGCTGTGAAGCGAGAGGCCGCGGTTTCGATCCTCGCACCGAGACAAAGTGTTCGTCTGATCCACAAATATTTGTTTCGGGTCTGGGTGTTTTTTCCCCAGAGGGGTTGACGTTGACCACAAATCTTTCTGTAACTATAGCATGTTGCACCGACCCCACTGGTATAAGGGCAGAAGATCTTCTTCTTTTTCCACATTTAATTATGTATTACTAGCTTTTGCTCGCGGCTCCGCCCGCGTGAATAGACTTTTCCGAAATAAAACGTAGCCTATAACCGTCTCCAGGGTCCCATCTATCTCTACATCAAAATTCATCAAAATCGGTTCACTGATTTAGGCGTGAAAGCGTAACAAACAAATTGATATTTCTTTTCATAAAAAGGATCCTATGTTACTTCTTATACCTCCAAGAATATGTGTACAAAGTTTAATGATGACCGGTTAAGTAGTTTTCGCGTGAAAGCGTAACAAACAAACTTACATTCACATTTATAATATTAGTATGATGAATAAATAAAGTCACCGGATCCATACGCGTTGAGACAAATATTTACGCATGTGTAGAGTCTAGGTTTGTAGGGCAATGTGTTACAGTCTATCTGCTATCTATGCCTTATTGTGTAAAATAATTCATTAAGCAAACATTGTGAGGTGTAAGATTATACAAAAATAAATGAAATAGTGGATTTAACTATCTAAGTGATTGATGATTGCTCTATCAAATATATTTTTGTAATATGTAAAAAATAAAGAGATGTGCAAGCATAAAAGTAATTTATAGTGGTAGAACCACATTGTAGACAGTTTTGTATACATACGCATTTACGCCTGTAATCCCCGAAGGGGTAGGCAGAGGTGTAATGTGGTGTGCGGCGAAATGTGGGTCTAACCAGTAGACCCACATTTCGCCGAGCGTATTTCCGTCCCTTATGTGATAGGGGGCGAGCCTATCGCCATACCGGGCACAGATTCCAGACTCCGGGCTGATACTAAGCATTTCGTAATAGAAAAACCTAATACCACTTTACCCGACCCGGGGATCGAACCCGAGACCTCAGCATTGACCTCAATCGTAACGCGTACACATTACAACTGCGCCACCGAGGCAGTTTTGTCTACAATATTAATGGGCTGGCTCAACCAGGTTGTTACCAACGTGAAGTACCAGCTTTTTGTTGAGTTTGGTACGGTGAGTGAAATATCCAGAGGCCCAAATCTCCTTGCTCTTCCCATAACCATCCCGTTCCTTTAAGGTCGGCAAGGTGTCCATGATTCTTCAGGTATAGTGAATGTTCATGGGCGGTGGAGCAACTTACCATCAGGTGACTCACTTGCTCGTTTGCTATAGCCTCTGCTATATAAAAAGCGGGAATCCGTTGTCACTTCCTATTTCTATGAGAAAAGGCGTAAATCTATGTGTGTTTGTATGTATGTAAAAACAAACTAGTCAACTATTAATAAAACTCTAATGTTTATTATTCAGTTTATTTTTGTCTCTTAAATGGTAAAGACATGCCTTTTTCACAGCCATAGCTGATTAAATGGATAACAAAAACATAAAAGTTGTAATAATGATGTAAATCTGACATTACAGAGTAGTTTCATTTTAATTTTGCGAAGGCTTAATAATAAACTGATTTCGCTGTGAAATAAAACAAATTAGAGACGGTAAGTTGGGTAGAGCACTCGGAATTCCGATAAAGCAAAAACACAATGAACTTGTGTATTAATTAAGCAAAAAAATTATTGACCGTAAAATTACTTGTTGCGATACTTGCCCACTTAAAAACGGGTTTATTTTGACATTGTTGCCAATTTTTCAAACGGTTTGTGATGAAAGTAAGGGCCGGAGATTTTTTATTACTTTGCTTGAGTTAGATCTTTGATTATATTTCATGTGTTTGGTGACCAGTCTGTCATATTTTTTGTCACAGGGGTAGTATCTCTCAATAATTATTGCTATTTCGCTGGCTGGAAATTGCAAGGTTTAATATGACATAATTGAAGAAGGTAATACAGAGCTCGGTGACTTAGTCTTGACTCAACATTAGGTTAACCTGTATCTTGGGTGACTTACGATTCCACAATACCCAAACCCACAGCAAATATTCGCAGATCACACAAATATTTGTCTCTATGCGGGAATCGAACCCGCGGCCTTTTGTGAGCCGGCTGCCCGCGCGGAGGCTGTCGGATATACAGTGCAATTTTTAATATCAGTTATGACAGATGACGTATTGGAAACCATAATAATACAGTTTTATAATCGATGGGTTTACATGTAGTGACTGATGCTGATATACTGGTCGCTGGCGAGCCACATAATCGTAAGAACTTGTTTATCTGATGACTACCCATGAGCCAAGCTCGTCGATATAAAAAACCACGGTGTTTGAGTGTTATTACTTATTAATAACCCTTAAAACCTTTTACTCGCTCTAAGGCCGCTATTCCTATCATATTTGCATCATAGATATATGACGTCATATATGATCCTATGTCACAGCATGCTGTGAAATAGGCTCATAGAAATTATGAAGTTTATGCTGCTATTAAACTGTCATACATTTCTCATTTATATCTATGAGCTGTAGAAGTGTTTACGAGTGGTAGAGCCACGCTGTAGACAATTTTTCTACATCATGAATGGGCCGGCTCGTCCGGGTCGTTACCACTGTCTCACAGAAAACCGACGTAAAACAGCTTACTGCTGCGATTCGTATGGTGAGTGAGATATCCGGAGGCCCAAATCCCCCTCCCCTTCCCAATCCCTTATTATCCCTTTCCCTTAAGGTCGGCAACGCGCCCATATTTTTTTTGTATCGTGGGCGTACATAGGCGGTGGAGATCGCTTACCATCAGGTGACTCACTTGCTCGTTTGCCGGCCTATGCTATAAAAAAACAAGTAGAATCATTTTTATATGATAGTGAATTAGCGGCCTAAGAGCCCCAATACACAAACGAGCTCTTCAAATTAGGTTAAAATTTAAATTATGGTTATCATTATTCTTTGGTGTCTGTGTTCACCTAAATTTCACTTTCCTCAGTCTAGTCATTAACACTAATTGCGAAAACTACCGATTCATTATCTTAACACCTTACCTACTTAATTCATTTGATGTGTTTGTTTAAGGATTAATTATAGAGAAAAATTCGGTTATATAAATTGTGGATGAGTTCATACAACGCTGGTTATGACTGAACAATTATGATTGTACCAAGTGTACCAATGCAATCCTATTACAGTGCCAGCGCCATCTCTCCGTCAGTCTATCCTACTTTTAAAGAGCTCCGTCTTGAAAGATAAAATATTATTATTATTGATTAATATTATTAAACAATACGTTATTATGGCGGATATAATTATTATAGTTTATTATTAATATTTTATTTATTAAGTATGATTCCAGGCGTCAGTGCGTAGGCATGTAATGTATGTAATCCTGTAATTAAAAACGTTAAAGATTTTAGTTTTTGTCATATCCAATTTAACTTATCTTATTGTACGTATTATCACCCAAATCTTCACATACTAGAATCAATTTGGTCGACACGATCCGTGGCCATCATTTCCGATTTCTATAGTACTGTTTTAATGATTCCTTACGAGTTACAGCCCACTTGATAATTAAAGGGAGTTGTCATTTTGATTTATAGAGCGGGTGAAAGGCAGCTTGCAACTACTTTCAACAAATTGCTATCGGTATACTACTTGTCCAATTCCTGCTCGAACCTTACAATGTTGTATGGACATTTGTCTTCCCTGGAAAGTACGATTTAGTTTCCGCAATATCTGGAGGCCAATTCTCGTATTTAACTGACACTGCGAATGAATTTTAACCAAACGGAGATTAGATTTTGATTTGACTAAAAAAATTGTATTCTACTCCTCTTTAAGTTCAGTCTGGTGTCAATATAATCTCATCTCGATTTTATTGCAATCTCTATTCTATTCTATTTTTAGGTTATGGCCCCATAGATTTTCGATGATTTCGCCAATGACAAGTATTATAATAGCAATATGTAAAAATAAAGATCAAAACGTAGACATCTTTAAAAAGATCAATTCAGTCACAATTTTGACCTTTATATAACGACATGTGTCATATAAAAATGTTAGCACAATGCCGTTTTGGCTTCAGTCAACTTTTCTTCTACTTTCGATCTCATTACGAACTATGTTCACATTTGAAGTTCATTATTGGTTTAAGAGAATACCATTTGAACTTTCTTGACACTAAGACTAGATCGGAATGATATTTTGAACGTTTTAAACTACGAGAATTGGCCTCCAGATTCATTGAATTGATTACTTTATTTTAGATTTAAATTCATGTAATGTGTATAAAATATTTTGAGTGGTAGAGTCACGCTGTATACAGTTTTGGCTACAGCTTAAATGGGCTGGCTCAACCGGGTCGTTACCACTGTCTCACAGAAAACCGAGGTTAAGTAGCGGCATGCTACTTTGTTTCATACGGTGAGTGAGATATCCGAAGTTCTAAATCCCCCTCCCCTTCCCAATACCCTTACCCTTAATTATCCATTTCCTTTATTATTTTATTTCGCCGATCGTATCTCGTTCCCATGTGATGGGGGCGAGCCTCCTACTGAGTATTTAGTAAAAGAAAAACCCAATATCACTTACCCGAGACCTCAGCGTCAGCCTCAATCGTAAGCTTCAGACAAAATCGAGGCAGTAAGTAAAAAAAAGAACAGTCTTATATATTATTATATTAAATTTGCGAATTCATGTTTTAGTTTTTTTAATGTGTTAATTCGACGTCAAAAGTTTGTTAATTAACAATACAAGACAATACAATTTTATTTAATAATATTATTATAACGAAGAATACAAAATAATAACAATAGGCACAATGAATATGAGTTTTTACCACACGTTTCCAATTTATTTTAAAAACGTGTAATTATATGGCAACACGGTTAATACAACGCTGCCGACGAGATTTTTAAAATATAAGAAAAATAAGGCATTATTATTATAAATATACTGTAACTAATTAGCATTCCAAAAAAAAAAACATCTTCAGGGTAAATTAAAACGTGTCCTAAGTTTATTGAACCCGAGTTCTGTGCGTAATGCCACGCTGTCTGCCATCCGAGGTCCGATGCGACATTGTACGTAGAAACTGCGTGTAAAAACTAGATACTATACATCTCTCTATCATCTATACCTCTCGTTAATCTGTCTCTGAAAACAATAGCCGCGTCACTGATTTTTAGTTGTTACTTCAGGTTTAGTTAGTTGTTAGTCTTTACTAGGTGGTAGGTTCCTCGTATGCGAGAGGCCGCCTGGGTAGGTACCACCACTTTATCTATTTCTGCCGCTAAATAACAGTGTGTAAGCATTGTTGTGTTCCGGTATAAAGGACATTGAAACCAGTGAAATTACTTGGCTTTATGACACTTATCGAGCCATATCGAGCACAAACACAGACTCCAGGCGGTTACTGAGCTTTTCGTAATAGAAAAACGGAATATCACTTTTATCCGACCGGGGATCGAACCCGAGACTTCAGCGTCAGCCTCAGTCGTAACGCGTACGCATTACAACTGCGCCCCCGAGGCATTATTATGAATGCTCTACATTATAGATTTAAAAGGGCAGCTTGGGACATGATTTAAATTCGTATAGGCACAGTTTGATGCATTTCGAAGTTTGATGCCCTGCAACGGGAATTTTAACGGGTCCATTCGGTTCAGTATTCTATCGGTGGCGGACAACGGAAATAATAAAACTTTTTTGTCCACCGTGAAGCAATGAATCGTGTTTGGACAAATTACTTTACAATATTGAAGTAGTGATTTCTTAGGTTTACGCGAATATTACACATTGAAATATTTTATACGGATTTTATCTCGGTTTAATTTTTATTTTTGCGGTTTAACCCACAATTTTGCAATTAAATATTGCAACGCAAACTACGTGCATAGTGGAATCACTCGACCAATGGCTACTCGCAAACTATTATCCGTGAGCAGCCGATCATCAACCACGTGTTAATATAAATGCTGCAGGCGTCTGCAATTTTCCAATTACTGTGTGAACAGAAACACAATGCTCAAGGCAAGTGGTTAATTATCCGCATTTAACACCTCATTGAGCTGAAAGTGATCGCCGTTTGTTTTCCTTCTCACGTTTTTTACACACAAGTATGTTAAAGTGCAATGGTTTGCATTTTTAACCGACTTCAAACAGGAAGAGGTACTCAATTCGGAGCTATTTTTTGTTGTTTTTTAATGTATGTAAATCGATTTTTAACCGATCAAAAAAGGTCAGGTGTTCTCAATTCGTATGTCTTTGTCTTGTTTGGCAAAGAAGCAATCGGGTCATCTGATGGTAAGATATTTACAAGGTGGTATGTGTCTCGTATGCGAGAGGCCGTCTGGTACCACCGCTTTGTCTATATCTGCCGCCAAGCAACAGTGTGAAAGCACTGTTATCTTCTTCAGCGGCCATGAACATCCACATTATATTAATCATGGATACGTTGTCAATATTTAAGAAAAGGGATAATTAAGGGATTGGGAATGGATGGGGGAATCTGAGCCTCTGGATATCTCACTTGCCATATAAAACGTAACAACATCGTCAGTTTTCTATGAGACAATGGTAACAACCCAGTCGAACCGGCCTATTCATGCTAAATTATGTACAGTGCGGCTCTACCACTTGAAAAGTAATTTTCATTTATACAGGTTAACCTAGTGTGGGGTCAGGACTATGTGTGTGACTGTTGGGTATATATTTTGTTATTTTTTTATAGTATAGGCCGGCAAACGAGCAAGTGGGTCATCTGATGGTAAGTGATCTCCACCGCCCATGTACGCCCACAATACTTAAATAATCATGGGCGCGTTGCCGACCTTAAAGGAAAGGGATAAGTAAGGGATTGGGAGGGGTAGGGGAATTTGGGCCTCCGGATATCTCACTCACCGTACGAAACGCAGCAGCAAACTGCTACTTTACGCCGGTTTTCTGTGAGACAGCGGTAGCGACCCGGACGAGCCGGCCCATTCATGCTGTAGACAAAATTATCTACCACTCAGAAAAATTGTTTATTTATTTATTTGTTATTATTTATGATTACGAATATTTAAGCAGGCTGAATTTTCACAGAATATGTGTTATTATGTCAGATAACCTAACAAATAATAAAAATAACAACAAGTACAGTTCAGTGGTAGAGCCATACCGTAGACAGTTTTATCTACATCATGAATCTCGACCGGGTTCTTACCACTGTCTCTCAGAAAACCGACCTTTCCAATCCCTTAATTGCCCTTTTCCTTTAAGGTCGACAACGCACCCATGGTTCTTCTGTTATTATGAGCGTCCATGGACGGTGGAGATCACTTACCATCAGGTGACCCACTTGCTCGTTTGCCGGACTATGATATAAAACAATGCTGCTTAACGGCTAAAATAGCGGTTGTATAGCCAGAAGGCCTCGGCAACATAGTGAACTACCTCTTTTTATCTAAAGACCTATTCTGGGGGGCGAGCATGAACAACTTACGAATAAGTATTCGAATCGAGAACATAGCATTTGTATGAAGGTTTAAACAATTTTTTGACATTTCTATACGAATACGTTCTCGCAAGTTATTCGTGCTAGCCCCTCTGTTCCTTTTATAAAGCCACCAATCGGGCGTACTCCCGATTAAATCTCATACTATCGATTGCTACACAATACTCAAACAAATTACAAGAATCCAATCTATTGAACTATTTGCAATATAAAAAGCGTTGAAACGACAATGTCCCGCGTCACGAGTCGTCGCACAGCTCTAATAAATCTGAGTTGACACACTGCTTTGCTGATATGAGGCATTGTTATAAATATCGGACTGCGAGAACAAGAGTAGACTAAGAGTGTTTCTAAAATTATGTATACTAAAGTCGTAGAGTCATGCTGTAGACTTACCTGTCTGAGAATGTGTCGGCGCCACCGGAGCGGTACAAATGTGTGGTGTTGCTTCTGTCTATGGGCAGGCGTAGCGCTTACTATCAGGCGAGTGACTTGCTGGTCTCGTCATTCAAGTTAATAAAAAAAGCCAGTGAAATTAATGGTCATTATGAGACTTAACATCCTATATCTCAGGGTAAAGACCATAATCCCTTGTCATGCAGTGCTTTGTAATTCAAAGTTCTATGTTGTTTCTTGTATTTATGGGCAGGCATGGCATTTATAATCAGGCGAGCGACCTGCTCGATTTGTCACTATAAAAAAATGAGCTAGCGCTGTTTCTAAATCAAAATAATAACGAATATTATGACAGTTATGCCATTCTGGTTTCCGCGGCTCATACTAACATCTGGGCAATTTGCAATTACCGTCACAGTCCACTTCCTGCATGGAAATTACAAGGGTGTGCTCAAGGACAGTTATTTAGCAAGATATATATTGTTATTAACGTCACAGAGTATACAACATGTAACAAAAACCCTGTTGGTCCTTTTAGCTGTGCTATGAGAATCAATATTCAAACATATGGAAATATCTCTAATGAGAAAAATATAACATATATATGGGACAGATGGTGGGCCAGCAGCATCAATGAAAGTGGTATTTCAAATTAAATACTACTAAAAACTATAATTGTATGTGTTTTACGTGCGTATTAGTAAAGCAGCGACTCGCTGTAATAGTAAAAAGATGCCGTGCCGAGGAACTACCATTTTTGATAAACCACCGGGTGATCTCCAATCGTTACTTTTGGCAGACTTCACACATCCTCGAAATTCTTATGGAGAATTCTCTAAACTATTTTTAAATAAAAATAATAATGAATATAATGACAGTTATGCCATTCTGGTTTCCGCGCGTCATGTTAACATCTCGGCATTTTGCAATTACTGTCACAGTCCACTTCCTGTATAGAAATTATGAAGGTGTGCTCAAGGACGGGTGTTTAGCAACGTACATATTGTGAGCCTCGCAGAGCATGGAGTCGCCGGATTGTAAAACCTCTCGGTCGTAAGGTCGATTTATACACTTTAAAAGGTTTCATACTTGTGTACAGAACTTTATTATACAGCGTACGTGCGGCGTCTGTGTCTATAGCATAGGCCGGCAAACGTGAAAGTGGGTCACCTGATGGTAAGTGATCCCCACCGCCCCTAAATACCAGAAGAATCATGGGTGTGTTGCCGATTTTAAAGGTAAGGGATAATTAAATGATTGGGAAGGAGAGGCGGATTTGGGCCTCTGGATATATCACTCATCGTATAAACGCAGCAGCAAGCTGTTACTTTAGGTCAGTTGTCTGTGAGACAGTGGTAACGACCCGGTTGAGCCGGCCCATTCATGCTGTAGTCATAACTGTCTACAGTGTGGCATTACCACTCAAAAAGTCTCTTTCTTAAATCGAAAAAAATAATGAATGGTAGCCCTGGCCAGGGCCGCGCCGACCCCCTACAGCGCCTGTGTGCGAAACCCATGAAACGTCTCTTTTTTCACGAATCTTCATGTTTCAACTTATTTTTTGAAGTGAAAACTTCTTTAGCCGCGTTGGGCACTTTTTGGTAGCGGAAATCTTTATGTTGTTGTGTAAGTGTAACAAAAATAATTTCGATGGCGGCGCCCCTATTGTCTTGGCGCCGCACACAGGGGCGGCTCGGCCCTGGCCCTAGCCCCTGGCAATAAAAATCGTTTCTTGAGAAATTTTATACCTGCATTAGTAACACAATAAATTACAATCAATTAAATTATCCATGCCGGAAAACCGCAACAAAAACCCAAGACATTTTGAAATTAATACTTTCCCCGAAACATATTTTAATATTTTTGTAATTACTATATAAACGAATAAAATTTTTGTTATTCCGAAAAAAAAGAATATATCACAGCCCTAGCAACAAACATCTGCGTCTTCATACATGTTATTGATTAGTAACACAATCAATTATAATCAATTAAATTATCGATGCCGGAAAACCGCAACAAAAACCCAGGACATTTTGAAATTGATACTTTCCCCGAAACATATTTTTGTAATTACTATAAAAACGAATAAAATGTTTGTTAATCCGAAAAAATTATATATCGCAGCCCTGGCAACAAAACTTGACTTACGACCATTTTTAATGGATGGTCTTAGTTTGATACTCCAGATAAATTGCCAAATGAGCCAATCAGAATAAAGTAAAAAATATAACTGTTTAGATTGAAAATGGCCAATACTATGATTACAGGTGTGCGCTTCGAGATTCTTCGTCTATTTCGGAAATACGAACGCGTGATGATGATGATTTAATTACTAATACATATTCGTTACAAAATTAGATAATTAATTTTAGCAACTTTACAGAATCGTATTCCTCTGTTAATAGTAATTTATTATTCTTCCACAAACCCTAATCCAACTCGTAGTGAGGTCGGCGCAACATGCTTCCATTGGGAACATGATGTTACAGTAAGATTTGGCTTGTAGTTTTTACGACCGGCCGCGGCCGCCTGCCTGACGTCAACCTCTCAGGTGAGAAAACATCCAAAACCCAACACAAACATTTGTCTCGGTGCGGAAATCGAACCCGCATCTTCCCGCTTGACAGGCGGCTACTGCACTGCGCCACGGAGGCTGTCTAATTATTCTTTATTAAGCATTTTAAATAAAAAAAAGTTGTAGAAATCATGCAGTATGATCTTATGCTAATAGCTTAAACCACACATATATCTGATGTTTGTTCAGTCCACAAATTGCCCATCATTTCTATTATTGTTGCATAAAAATGTAGTACCTATGTTAAACTATAATTTTAAAGTAAATGCCTCATTCACAAGCGCAGTTTATTGCACCTTAATATTTATTACTTGTTATTTAAATGGTAGCATTACAGTAGCTAATTGACCAATTGTGTTATACTCAATTTTATTTAAAGAATGAATATATAGTGGAATAGTGCTTTTTTGTGATGTTATTAGATATGATTAATTTTACATCCTACTACTATTATAAATGTGAAAGTTTGGATGTTTGTGAGTTTGTGAGTTTGGATGTTTGTTAGTCAATCACTCATTAACAGCTGAACAGATTTTAATGAAATTTGGCACTCAGGTAGACTATGACCGGAATTAGGACATAGGTTACTTTTTATCCCGAAAAAGGCCGTTCACGCGGGTGGAGCCGCGAGCAAAAGTTGGAGTATTGATGACCCATTAGAGCCTTACATACTGCAGAATACCCATTCATACCGCAGAACAGTCTACAGCGTGGCTCTACCACTCACATACGAAATAACATTATGAATTAATTTTTACATAAATTACAGTGCACGGAAGAATAGTGTGGATGTGCTTTACCTTCTGTTATGCTTAGCCTTTACGGTACGCGAATTCGAGGTCCGGCGCTTGTTGAGTTATAAAATCGTTGCTTAAATCGTGATGGACTAACTTTGCATAATCACGGTTTTTCTAGAACTAAATGTGTGCGGAAAAATAATATGAATATCGTTTTTAAACTATACAATGTATTTGGTGCAAAGCAATATTTTAGCTTAATTAACTCATATTTTTTGTTTTCAAACTTTGTTGCTTCAAATAAATGTTTTTGCTTTCTTATATTGGCCATGCTGCTTATTATAAAAATCAAGATAGTTCGCAGACTGCGGTGTCAAAGGTTTCTACGCCCGAATACTGAAACGCTATTCAAGAATTTAAGATAGTTTTTAGTCGTCTTCAAAATAAAAACACTGAAAAGTCAAAAATAACAATTTCTATAGGTTTATTTAGAGCCGGTTCCTGTGTCGCTGCTGGTCAAATAAAATAGCACCGAGTCCAAATTGACATATAGTAATTGTTTTTTTTTTTACTTTATTTCTATGTTTTGTTAAATGTTATTTTATTGTGAAAAATATAAGTTGGCGAGATGAGTGGGTCCGTTGCTACACGATCATTGGTCGATTTACTATTTTGACAAACGAGGCCTATACCTTTTCAGTAAATAAACACACCCAACAGTCACATAGTTCTAACCCCACACTACTCGTAGGTGAACCTTGATCGTAGGTATTAGGAACTACGAGGTATTTGCGATCCCAATTGATTTAATCAATTAGAACATTATTAAAATGATGTGCAAAAAATTAATATAATCACTAGAAAGTAACAAACAATTAAATTGTTGTGAAACAGACTAGACATCATTAAGCTAGTTGCTTATTTGCATAACAAAAATACTAGCTCTGGTAAAGTGCAATGCAATATTAAAGGTCATTTGTAGATCTATAGATATGGACAACCAACAAATCTTTCAACATATCCTTTAATCTAATACTGTACACTAATGTACATTTAGCTGGTGAGAGAGTTCTGGATCCAAATTTGTAACGACCACCTTACAAATATGTATAGTTTATGGTGAAAAACCCGCCACAGCAACTCGTTCCGGTATGGCGAGTCCCGTCTCGGGGTCTGCCAATGTATCTGTCGAAGGACGCATCTTGCAATGTCTCTGCATTGCATATTCGTTTTAATTCTTCAAAAATGAACGTTACCGAAGCGCATAATTTTAACCGCATTACTGTATGTGTAATCATTAGGTACAGTGATTATTTTTATCTTCGATAAAGAAAGAATAGTCATAAAACTATCAAGTACTCTTTACGCGTAGTTTAAAAATAATTTCTTTGTTCCAGTATTCCTAATACCACAAAGATGGGTGATGGCCATCATGGGTTTCTTGGCGGTTGCGAACGCGTACACGATGCGCGTGTGCCTCAACATCGCCATTACGCAAATGGTTCGGCGACATTCCCGTTCGCTCGAATACGACGAGGGATCATGTCCCGGCGATATAGAGGAGGTCGTGTCAGTTGACGACGCTGTGAGTATTATCACCATAGACATAGACAAATAGAAAGACCATAGACTACTTAATAATACAAAGGATAGTAGGTACTATCACGGTCCATACAGATGGTCAGCCTGCGATCGAGCTATCGTCTCTTCCAGTAAAGGGGATATAGAACGAGATGTCTTTCTAGTCGCCGGGTTCATATTTTCATTTGTAGATGTGTATCTGGTGGGGTCCAGCTGAAAATCAGAACTGTGTCTTATCAGCGTATAGTGAACTAGACCCCTTCTACCGCATTACCAAAATGCTTATTTTTAAGTATGTTTTTAATTTGTTTTGTTTTACCATATGTATGTAGATAAATAAATGGTTTATGATCGCATTTGGTTGCCAGCACGGAAGGAAGGCTGGAAAGTTGTCTCCAATAGAATGTTCTCAGAAAGGAAATCTCGCCTAGTAAAACGGTACAGCGGATGCTTCCAAAAGTAATACTGGAATAATAAGTGAGCCAGGATTAACTTTGGGTATGCATCAAGTATGTCAATTCGATTACACAATTAATAAAGTTATAATTTTATAAATTGTACAACAAACTTTAGAACCTCCAAACGCAGACGCGGTGACCTTTTTTTAATAAATCCTGTATTTTCATAGTACGTAATAGACGATTTAACGACTAATTAACGGAGTGACTATATTTTGTAACTAAAGGATGTTCACTGCCAATGATAATTTTCAATCAATTACGTCCGTTCCTTACTTAACCACACATTATGTATTACAATGTAGCTGTCAATATGAATGATTACGATGATATCCATCACAATTTTATCCCCTGTTTCGAATACTTGTTTAAAATTTTGAGAAATTTTGCTTCCTCAGGATAATTTAGAAACTCCTGTAACATTTAGGTAGTTTGCTTTATGAATCGAAACCACTTTTAGTATCTCTGACTAACCATGATAAGTAGACAATAGGTAGTACAACATGATCATAGAAGAGAATTCTCTTGTCGCCATAATCTTATCCTTTTTAAGACTTCAATAACTTTTAATACCTACTCAACATCATTCAATTTGTTTTGGGCCAGGAAACAAACAGGTTCGACTGGGATGAAGAGACACAAGGGATAATCCTCAGCGCATTTTATTATGGCTACATAGTAACGCACTTGCCGGGGGGGATGTTGGCAGAGAGATTCGGCGGGAAATACTCCCTAGGCTTCGGTGTGCTGAGTACTGCGTTCTTCACTCTGCTGACGCCGTGGACTGTGAACATTGGAGGCGCTACTGGACTAATCGTGTTGAGAGTGTTGGAAGGACTTGGAGAGGTAAACTTTTATAGAACTGCTATGTTAGATCTGAAAGTTCTATTCAGATTATATGTGGACATATGGAGCTAAAGAGCCGAAGCCCTAATGCTAGATAATAGATACTTTCTATAAATTATTTTAATAAAGGTGGAGGAAAGCCATATAGGAGCAATTTAGATTATATATTATTTCTAATATATCACTTAAAAGATTGTCCGACTTAGAAATCGCAGCACTAAATTTAACTTATTCCTCCTATAGTAAGTACAAATATTCTTATTTTTGTATCTGCCTTGATACCTATAAGACGCTGCCATGGGCGAGAATCTTTGCTTTGTATCTGCCTTGATGCCTATAATACGCTGCCATGGGCGAGAATATTAGCAACAGCAGACGAGTGGTGTTTTGGTATGCAAATTAATCTTCTATTCCTTTATAATAACTGGTCAGGCAGATATTGATTGCCACCTCATTGCTCTAGCAGCCTACTTAGCTTGAGAAAACCCGAGGTCGTGGGTTCATATCCTAGGCCAGGCAATCACAATTTGTTTTTGAGATAAGATAGGACAGAATTGGAGATGGAACTGATTAACTTCTGCCTACACCTTAAGGGATACAGGCGTGACCTAATATTGTTTTTTTTTAAATGAATAATCATAGACAATTTTCGCAGGGCACTACCTTCCCAGCGCTAAATGCAATGCTGGCAAGATGGGCGCCGGTATCAGAGAGAGGACGAATGGGTTCGTTGGTGTTCGGTGGGGCCCAGATTGGCAACATCGCTGGCACTTACCTCTCCGGATTGGTAATCAAAGAGACTGGGGAATGGGAGTCTGTGTTCTACCTCTTCGGGGCTGTTGGCATCTTCTGGTTTATACTTTGGGTAAGTTTTGTTCAAAACAATATAAAAACGATGAAGATGATGAAAAAAATATATTATAAAAATGATCTAACCGGTGGCTTCAGTTCTCGGCTTCGTCGTCAGTTGGAAAGATTTTTTATATCATAAATGTATTTTTGTATTATGAAATGCATAGTTCTGAAGTATCTACAGTAACTAAGTATAGTCCCAGTATAAAGAAATGAATCGTAAAATGATTTACCTTCTAGTCTTATAGGACTAGATTGTTGAGTGTCTTTTAAAACAATATATGTTATAATTTACATTACAATATTCAAAACGAAAGGCCTCATTTTACCTCAGAAAAATTCATTGAAAAGCAAAATGTTCAAATGTTTTATTTCCAGTCATTACTGTGCTACAACGACCCAGAATCTCACCCTTACATATCAGACAAAGAGAAGAAGTATTTAGAGGAGGCTCTCGGCAGACATCGCACTAGCCAGCCGTCGTCGATACCGTGGAAACCCATCTTCATGTCTGTACCTCTGTGGGCCTTGGTTTGCGCTCAGGTGAGTGGTCATAATTACTTAATATAACTTCTTACGAATAAAAAGCTGCCTCGGTGGCGCAGTTGTAATGCGTAAGCGTTACGACTGAGGCTGACGCTGAGGTCTCGGGATCGATTCCCGGGTGGGGTAAAAGTGATATTGAGTTTTTTCGATTACGAATCGCTCAGTATCAGCCTGCAGTCTGGAATTGTGCCCGATATGGCGATAGGCTCGCCCCCTATCACATCATGGGATTCAATTTTTTTATTTCTATTAATCAAAGTAACTAGTAACTTTTTGGCGGGAAGAAAATCAATACCTGACAGGCAGTACAAAATGCCTCTGAAGAGTTTGTGGCCTTCCATCCAGTCGATTTTTTCAAGAAGAGCATCGATAATTTGCCACTGCACTGGTAAAGATGCATCAATATCATGGCTGGTTATTTTGATTAAAAGAAATAATAAAGATGAAAAAATACTTTAACTGTTTCGAACAGAAGGGAAATTTCATAGGTAAAGAAATACCTATTATAATTGTTGGTTATTTAACATATAAGATTATGTATTTGTTTTTGAGTTTAGATACCTAACTTGCATTAAAAAAACAAACAAAATAATACATCCGGTAATATAAAATACAGTTCACGATTCCTATTATGATTCATTCCAAAGCTATTCATTCATAAATCAAATTATGTAATGTGTTAAATTTCACGTAGTTGTGTTAATTTCGTATTTACTACTTTTCCGTCCGTAGGTATAGCATAAACAGAATATTTTTCACAAATGTATGTGTTAAAAAATATAATTTGATAAGGATTTAAGCGTGTCTATGTACAAATGTAAGTAGGTAATTGAAAAACATTTTTTGAGTCGAAGAGAATATTGAGTTAGTCTTTTGATTATTTTTGTACCTACTTAATTTATTTGACACCTAATTTGGGTATCGGTTATTGATAACAAAACAACATGCCTCTGTAGGCTTATATATATATCGTGAATACCCATTTAGCGAGATTTTGTTAAGCTAACAAACCACAGGTAAGTACATAATATTGTCGTGCGTCGACCAACAACACACATGCATAATAATAAAACTATAGAAGGGTATATTATTTACTTAAACAATATACTCGAATTATTTTAATGGACGATTTTGAAAACACCAACGATTTTGGCTTCAGTTTTTTCACGAAAATATTGAGATTAAGTATGTACTTAAGTGTGTTATAGATGAATTATAAGACAAGCTGACTGATTTTATAATTTTTAAACATATATTGCACATTGTTTAGTACACATGTACGTATGTGGCTTGGGACAGGTCTGAAGCAAATTCCAATTTACTTTAATATTATCTTCGTGAATGAATAAGTAGTTCTTAGTTTGGTTAAATTACAAGTAGGTGTTCACGTGGTTTCCTAAATTAATTTCTTACGTATTATGCCTTTTGGAATTTTATGTAAGAAATTTTACCAATGAAAGTATCGATCAAATCAAATCAAATCAATCAATCAAGTATCAATTAATTTTATGTGTTTTACTTACGATCTTTACAAGATGGAAATTCTCTCGTATCTGAGAAACCGTCTGGGTTGGTGTCACCGCTTTGTCCATTTCTACTGTCAATCAACAGTGTGTAAGCACTGTTGTGTTAGCTTGAAGGACATTGAAGCTGGTGAAACTACTGGGCATTATGAAACTTAATTATGTCTCGGGGTGACCAGTCCAGTGCCATGAAGTGTTTTGTAATTCAAAGTTCTGAGTGACGTTGCTTCTGTTTATGAGCAGGCGAGCGACATGCTCGTCTCATCATTCAAGTTAATTAAATAAAAAAGTAGGTATTATTTAAACCTTATAAATCTATATCGTACTTATTTTCCACAGATCGGCCACGACTATGGTTACTTTACGATGGTAACTGACTTGCCTAAGTACATGACAGGCGTGTTGAAGTTTGACATTCACCGCACGGGCACGCTAGCGGCCCTGCCCTACGCCGTCATGTGGATCAGTTCCATCGCCTTCGGATGGATATGCGACAAGATGGTGAAGAGAAACTGGCTGTCAGTCACCAATGCTAGGAAGACTTTCACTACCATCGGTGAGTGCATTTATTGTGGAATCATAAGAAGCCGTAAACCTAGAGCATGTAAGCGAAAAATATTATAGATCGATAAATGAAAATGAAAAAACCTTTATTGAAATAAATAATGATACAAAAACATTTGCCAGGGGTTCTTAAATTAGGTGGAGCCTGTGCATTAAGAAACCAATTAAAGTAATGAAGCAATTTGTTATTTGTTAGCAAAAAGAATACCCTACAATTTATTTATTTTTGAAAATGCCTATGCATATTATTGAAAAGGAAATGGTATTTTTTATTTTCTAAATCGGCCCCAAACTATAAATATGATTACCGCATGGATTAAGACGGCTCTGACTCCAGTTGCTTAAGTACCTACCTACATAATAGCAAATTAATTTAATATTATTTAATTTTTGTAGCATCCGTCGGTCCCGGCATATGCATGATCCTGGCTTCCTACTCAGGATGCGATACCAAAGTAGTGGTGATTCTATTCACCGCCTCCATGGGCCTGATGGGAGCGTTCTACCCTGGGATGAAGGTGAACGCACTGGACTTGAGTGGGAATTACGCTGGCACCATCATGGCGATTGTGAATGGCATAGGAGCTGTGACTGGCATCATCGCGCCTTACCTTGTTGGTGTGCTGACACCTGATGTAAGTGTATAATGACTTATTTACTACTTATTTTTAGCCGCGACAAATAGAGGGGTGTGGGGGAAGTTTGACACCTTTGTCTGCCTAAAAAATTAACCGATTTGAATGCAGTTTCGTATAATTGTTGACTGGTTTAATCGAGATAGCCCATAGCTATATTTGAACATCTGTTCTGTCATTTAAAAGTTACAGATGTTTTACTAATTTAATACAACTTGAATGTTAGGAATAGTCTTTTACGAGCAAGTGGGTCACCTCATGGTAAGCGATGTCCACCGCCCATTTACGCCAACAATACAAAAGAATTATGGGCGCGTTGCCGACCTTAAAGGAAAGGGATAATAAGGGATTGGGAAGGGGAGGGGGATTTGGGCATCCGGATATCTCACTCACCGTACGAAACGCAGCAGCAAGCTGCTACTTTACGCCGGTTTTCTGTGAGACAGTGGTAACGACCCGGCCGAGCCGGCCCATTCATGCTGTAGACAAAATTGTCTACAGTGTGGCTCTACCACTCGTAGTCTTACCCTCTTACTAGGTTTTAACGTACCTACCTAGTCAAATCCTACCATAACTTAGCGAGATACATAAGGGAAACACAGGGGTTACTAATTATTATATAATAATTAATGTTCCCCAGAAGGCTGTATTGTAGAAAGGATAAAATTTAGAAACGACAGAAAAAACGAAATGTGGTCTTTTACTTCCTAAAGGCGTATTTAAATAAGGGAAATAAGGGATTACCGAAACTAAAAAAGGGTTGTAGGCAAAGACTTTAATGTATACTACTAGACGGGCTGCTTAGAAGTAAAATTGCGTCACATAACGTGGGAGTTTGACAGCTCACAAACAGGGAGCGCGATAAGGGTTCTAGTTGAGAGTAAGCGAGATGGTAATATTGAATTACGGTCGATTAACTACAACTTAATGGTACAAATTCTATGTACCGCGCAGCTTGTCTAGTAGTATACATTAAAGTCTTTGGTTGTAGGTACTTATCCTCTAAACATGCAATTAAAATGTAATACGACTCGGTTGCATAGCTCTTTCGTAATCACGGTTAGACCTACTCAGAATCAGAGTTCCATATTAGTGGCAGCGTTACTCGGTCGCGTCAATTTTGACGTATGAAGCGTGGGGAACCTAATAACTAAGACCTAGGTACAATCTACGTACTAAATCTAGTACACTTGACTACGGTTGAGTAACCTTTGCGAAATTCCGTTCGTATAACTTTTGGTCGAGTTTTTATAACACCTGCTTTACAAATTGAAGGTCGCTGATTTTCAACGGTTTGTGAAAATTGATTTACGTAATTTAGATAAGAATATAATAGGTGTTTAGTAAAAAAAATTGCTAATGCAATAGAGCAAACATTAGCAAAGATTCTAGTACATTCTATATTCAAAGCGAGGACGTGTAAAAAGTTTATATTTAGTTGCTAAATAAATAACATTGTGCTTGTATTATATATTTTATTACTAGCAGAAGTGGGTTACGGCCCTCACTTAGTTTAGTAAAAAATAGGGTTAAATGATAGAAGGTGAATGCATCGAATAGGTATGTAGTGAAAAACAAAATTATATCATAAACTTTATAAATTTCTTTATTTTTGTAACGATAACCACGAATATTATAAATAAATAAATAAATACACCCAACAGTCACACACATAGTTCTGACCCCACACTAGGTAAACCTGTATCGTGAGTATCAAGAACTACGAGGGACTTGCGGTCCCACAACACCCAGACCCGAAACAAATATTTGTGGATCACACAAACATTTGTCTCGGTGCGGGAATCGAACCCACGGCCTCTCGCTTCGCAGCCGGCTACTCGCCCGCTGCGCCACGGAGGCTGTCTATAGTATATAAGCAATATAGTTTTATAAGATACAATGAAACAGTAGATACTATTATTTAAACTGATCTGATAATTATTTCACTACAATATTTCTTGTCTGTTTTAAACACCTTACTCGACCCGGGGATCAAACCTGAAACCTCAGCATGTAGTCGTACCGCGTAGATACGCCACCAGACAGTAAAAGTTACATACATACGCACTCACGCCTGTAATCCCCGAAGGGGTAGGCAGAGGTGTAACAAGTGTACACCCACATTTCGCCGAGCGTATATCCGCCCCACGATGTGATAAGGGGCGAGCCTATCGCCATAACGAGCACAAATCCAAGACTTCGGGATGATACGAGCATTTCGTAATAGAAAAACCCAATACCACTTTACCCGACCCGGGGATCGAACCCGAGACCTCAGCGTTGGCCTCAATCGTAGCGCGTACGGATTACAACTGCGCCACCGAGGCAGTCTGTGCAGTCAGGCAGTAAAAGTTGTTATAGTAAAACCAAGTTGTCTTCCACAGAGCACTCTGGTACAATGGCGGTTGGTGTTCTGGATAACCCTTGCCGTGTTCATAGTCACAAACTTGGTGTACGTGGCGTGGGCATCAGGAGACGAGCAGTGGTGGAACCACACATCACAAGACCCTAAGAAGCAACAAGAGGTTGAAGCGGCCTCAAGGTCTGTCACCGCTGAAGTTAAATTGTGAAGTGAATATTTGAATTGGTATGAATTACCTACTTCAGACTGAAGTTTTACGATAGGTAACGCCTTTGTCGTGTTTAAAGGAGTAACTAGTAACAGCTGTTCTACTCGTATCTTCGTAAAATGTTTTGGCACTGATTTGGTTTTAAAAGATAAGAATGGAAATATAGGCTGTATATATCTATATACGGCTGTATATACTGTGATTAGTACAAGAATATTTTTAACCGCCAAAAAAACATGGAGGTTTTTTTTTCTTCTTATGGCTTCGCACTTCTTGTGCATACAGCCAATGTCAAGTTTGGATGGAGGAGGTTGTCAATTTGATGCGTATATTTGTTTTTTAATGACGATCGAGTCCACAGTCAGTGCTACGTGATACTAAATAATTTATCACATAAATTAGGTTAGTTATCACTACTTTGGAAGCAACAGCTACACTACTATAGCTGTATTGCCAACAAAATATTAATATTTTATGTATATTATACAGAACATTTTAAACTGTAAACTCAGATTGCTTCTTTTAATAAAAATATAGGATATTTCAGAAGGTTTTTCTTATTAAATTATAAAATAATTCAGAAAATAATATATTTAATTACGTCAAAGTTTACAGAATTTTAAAAGTCTATTCATGTATTTAAAATGATAGTTCAGAGTTTCTTATCTCAGTACCTACATATATTTTTAAGTACCTAACCATTAAGTACTTGACTTAAGTATTTTACAGATTAGCCTTTTTCTACCAAATGTGATATTTTTATTAGACTTCTGTGAAATTATATATATACAAAGTTATGAATCAGAAACTAATGTATAAGTGTAATATATTTTTAAATTTATATAAAAAGTAAGTACATATCTTTAAATTTAACTAAGCTAGCCATAAGTTTATTAATAATTGTCTCACACAAAGTATTAGTGAATTGAGTGACTGTGTTAAGTAGTAATTAATTTGGAAAAAATAAGCACCAATTAAATATTTTATTCACAATGTTTCGAATGCCCGTTTTAAAATTAATCTTTTACAATTCGAATAATAGCATTTTAAATTACTTAGGTACCTAATTTAAATCCAACAAATAATGTATTCCTAATATGGAATAGGAAATTATGGCTGGGATAAACTAGGTTTCATAAAATCAAAAATAAAACAAAGGCTGTGAACGATTAATAATTATTTATTTGATGTATTTTCTGGTATATGAATTTTAGGTGCACTAGTGCCATTCGTGAGATCTGTTTGCTGTGGATTAAAACATTAAAGTTAAGTTTATTAAGTGTATCAATACCCTAGAGATTAGGAGTGTTTCCAAAAACATCAAAATACTATTAGTCCCATTTTCACCGATTTGTGCTTTTGGCGTATTTTTAACCAACTTAAAAATAAGTTCTCTATTCGACTCGATTATTTATCGTAATTTTCTCATTACTATAGAAGTCAACTAAAGTTACGTATATGTCAGTGAAAACGGGCATTTATGTCCTAATTATAGATCACCAAACATAAGTCGGCAGGTGGTAAAATTAAGAACTAATTGTAGGTAAATGTTTATTACTCTAATTTCTAAATCCGCCAACTAACGTTCGTGAAAAGCACAAAATTGACAATTTATTGTTTGAGGATCATCAGTAGAAATAAGCGCAAAATAACTCGACAGGTCTGACGTTAGTAACGAGCCGCGTCGCAGCTATTGTTTTGAGACTAAAGGGTGACGGGAGGCGTTGAGGTTGGGTGACCTGACTAACTTCATTCCGGCCAAGTTATTTTGCGCTTATTCTAAAAGAGAGCTGTTTTGCTGGGTCATATTGACACACTTAGCTATAATTGAAATAATTAGATACATTTATGTACTGTGAAATCATTGCTAAAGGACCAACATAAAAAACGATGCAACCACTAGATGGCGGCTATATACCATCGAATACGATGGTTGGTTGGAATTCCATGCGCTAAAACTTTGTATGGGTGGAATAGATTGTGCAGAACCAACATATTATCAGTTCATAATATGTATGTTCCAAAAAGTGCAAAAAACGAATTTGAATGAAATTATAACTTATACTTTAAAAGTAGCTTTATACAGTATTTTTGTTAATACACTTTATATCAAGTAAGTAAAGGCTACAGAAAGAATAAGCTACGCAAATATACATAAAATGAAATACTTTGGAAAAAGTACCTTATGGTGCTATTTATGTTATGAATGTTTTTAATTTGCCATTATGTTCTTACTACCTTTGCTTTAAATTTTTAAGAAATAATGCAGTATTTTCTTCAGACGATTAAAATTCCAAATAACGACTGAATTGCTTTGCAATTTCTAATTAAGAACTCTTTATTCCAGCTTAGCATGTGATGCTATTTGTCATATTATAGTATTTACCACATATCACTTGATGTTATTGGTCAAATAACACCACGTGACCGGCTAACAGGCTGTTAAAGTGCAAATCAGTTCGTGTTGCCCAGAAATAAGAGTTCATTATAAGGCCTGTACATAAGTGCACAAGTAAACGTTAAGTATGATGAGTGCTAGAAGGTACAATGATTTCGTTAAGTGCAATGCACTATATAAGTATTGACTTAGCCATTAAGATAATATTGTATTGTAAATACTACAGATAAGATATTTTCCAATAAGAAGACATAATATTTTATATTCTATTAATCTTAGGGTGATCGCACATTCGTCAGCATCGTTCGCGCAGAATTTACAAAATTGTACCATTCATATATACAGACAAGTGAGTACAAGTGCGTGTACGTGACACGCACTGGTACGGAGCCGTTCATGGATAAAAATTGATCGATTTCTTTCTCTCAAATAATATTTTTATGACCGTGCTAGTATGTGCATCGTACGATGTCTGTAGATATGGATGAAGCTAGAAGTTTTGCCTATCAATGGGCCGGCTCGATTGAGGACCTCTGTCGACAAGCTAGCTAGTTTGCTATAAAAATATTTCTTTGAAATCCTGTGCGGCCTTACACACTCCTATCCGCATCGTATATCAGAAAGATGCCGAAAGTAGTCGCTATGAAGCGAGCTACGCGTAGGATGCTAGCGAAATATGTGCGACAGTCTTTCACTAGACATCAATTTTAAACAGACAATAGATGAGATTTAATAAATTAATTATATTTTTTATTATAATTTTGCATTTATGTTTTCTAGAGTATACGAGTATACGTATTGCGAGTTTTTTTATTACAATAAAACTCAATATTGCTGTTTTCATACAAATAGATGTATATATAAAATGGAATAGTTCATAATTTTGTACATTATTTTGTTAAATAAAAAATAGTTATGAAGTTTAAATAGTTTTAATAGTTATTTTTTTATATCATACCCAATATACATAAATAATTTGCGTTAAATGCAGTAAAATGTCTTATAATCTTAAATTCAAATGAATGAGAAATATATTACTAATATAATATTACATGCTTACAAACTAGACATGTGTGAATAAATAAACAAAATAGGTTATACGCGGACGATTAAATATGATTAATTAATCATCACTACCTAGTTTGTATCCGACATTAAGTTTTAGATATATAATTCTAATATTTTAACAGCTTGTGATATAAATCAAACTATTTTTAGCATATTTTTTATTAACCTACCCACATTGTTTAATCATCAAACCTTTAATCAGGTAGCCATGATTAATTGATCAACCACGTTCACCGAATAAATAGACACCGATATACGCACAACAAATATTAAATATAAGGAGGAGGCGTACGCTTAACGCAGCAGCTTCGAACATTCTACATTCCTTTACCTTCCCAAATATATAAAAATAGAAAAAAAATGATAAAAGTGATATAAAACAATACTTTAGTGAGAAATAATGATAAGTAGTAATTTTATACTAATAACTAATTAACAGGAGCAGTAACGTTGTATTTGAAAATTGGTTTCTTTGAATACCAATTTTTCTTATTTTGAGCAGTTTTATTTTAGGACTGTTTTTTTATTAAGACTCGAAAATCGTCTTTTTACATACAAACTAATTCTATAAAGCATTGGCACTTTTGCGTTGACATTTATTTTATTAGTACCATGGGGCTAAAAATATGCAACACGAGATAATTTTATCGACTCGCTTTGCCATGAATAACTATTTTTATCTGGTTATCTCAAAGACTTTAATGTACATACTACTAGACGGCCTGTGTAGAAGTAAAATTGCGTCACACAACGAGGGAGTTGGACAACTCACAAACACGGAGCGCGATAGGGGTTCTGGTTGAGAGAGAGTAAGCGAGATGGTAATATTGAGTTACGGTCAATTGACCACAACTTAGTGGCACAATTACTATGTACCACGCAGCTTGTCTAGTAGTATACACTAAAGTCTTCGGGTTATCTCTATTTGTTTAACGAAGCTAATATGGTTGCACAGAATACTCGACTCAAAAATAGAGATAAAATAGTACTTTCAACCTCTCTGGTATTTTGTCTACGAACCCTAACATAACGACGTGATTTTATCGAATGTTAACACTTTTATTTGTCGTCGATAGTTATCTGTCTCGCGCGCGAGATATATCGAGTCTCATATGCTAAAAGCCCGGAAAATGTCACTTTATATTAAAAAAAAAACATGGAGGGGCATTACTCTCCTCTTATCTATGGGGCCCCCATAGTCGTACACAAGGTATGTCATTTATCAAGCTACAAAAGGCAAGATCAGCATTAACCAATAAATTACAAGTCTTCGATGATATCTGAATTGTTATTATTCATCGCTCAGTTTTTGACTTGACGATAATAATAAATATATATATATATAAAGAAAAACTAAACTTGCTTCACAGCTTGGCGTGTGACAAAATTTCACGAATTAGTTTGTAAAAATTCCTTGAATACAGACGTTAAATCGCTCAAGTATGACCAGATCCAACTTAAACGGCACACTAAACGCTACTGCTGAAAGACAACAGAAAAAAAAAGAATTCATTTTAAACCATCTGCACAATGTTACCCGATCATAAATCGAAGCCGCTTTAAACGCCCCCTCCTTCGAAACCTCAGAATAATTCCATCACCGAGGATGGATTGCTCGAGTCACTGATGTCTGTCCTCTGGTTGAGGATCTGCAGAGCCTCGTTGGGCGTGATGTGGCGGATGCCCTGGGCCGCGAGCCCTTCAACACCTTGTGGCTCGTTTTTGGCCAAATGTGCCCGGAGGCGACGGGCGTCATCATAGTCTAGGTTCAGGAGTTTGCAAGCTTCTAGTAACCTAGTGGGAATAGTAATTGGTGAGCAAAGACCTTGATGTATACTACTAGACAAGCTGCGTGGTACATATAAATTGTACCACTAAGTTGCGGTCAATTGACCGTAACTCAATATTACCATCTCGCTTACTCTCAACTAGAACTCCTATCGCGCTTCTTGTTTGTGAGCTGTCAAACTCTCGCGTTATATGACGCAATTTTATTTCTAAACAGCTCGTCTAGTAGTATACATTAAAGACTTTGTTGGTGAAGATAAAGTTTTTATAAAATGTCAGTACAGTGCCATAAACTGCTTTGTATGAAAGGCTGATGGATAAAAGAACAGTGGAAACTGGCAAGCACATGGTACATTATTATTTGAATAATTTGCATTTGGCACCTAAGAGATCACTTTTAAATAATTAATTATTTCATGTTTTTTTGTGCGAGTATCATGTCTGGCATACTCATGGATATTTCTTGAAAAGGCCAATCCAGGAATTTCTGTACATTACACTCACATAATACTGTAAACAATGTCTGTCATTTCTTTTCATAACTAGCCAGCCACGAAATGCCGACGAAAATGTACTCCAGCATAAAAAAAAAAGTTTTACTTTTTATTTTGACAATATACATGACATGCGACTATACTGCCATGCATACTGCAGATGGAGTGCTTTGTTCATTCGAAGTTATCGGTGGGTTTGTTACTATGGTACAGACGTTTAGCGGTCTTACTAAAGAGGATGCTCAAGACCGGGCGAAGTGGTTTTTGAGTGGTAAAGCCACGCTGTAGACAGTTTTGTCTACAGCACGAATGGGCCGGCTCGTCCGGATCGTTACCACTGTCTCACAAGAAACCGGCGTAAAGTAGCAGCTTTTGCTGCGTTTCGTAAGGTGAGTAAGATATCGGTGGCCCAAATCCCTTTCACAATCCCTTAATTATCCTCTTGCTTTAAGGTCGGCAACGCGCCTGTGATACTTCTTTTATAGTAGGCGTTTATGGGCGTTGGAGATCACTTACCATCAGGTGACCCGCTTGCTCGTTTGCCAGACTATGCTATAAAAAACTCAAATTTATAGAATAACAGAATGAAAACTTACTTCGGCAGTTGGTTGACTTGTGAAGCGACTTTATTGGGTGGTGCAAACGCTGGAACGAGGTTCCTTTTCACATCGTGCGTGAACTGCATTGTGCCGCCAGTATTGAACCAGTTCTCCAGAACCACTTCCTGTACCAATTCAATGTCAAGTGTACTATATATACTCGTATGGTATTATTATAGGTATAATACTAATTGGTAGGTCCCCCGTATGTGAGAAGCCGTTTGGGTTGGTGCCATCGCTTTGTCTATTACTGTCGCTAAGCAACACTGTGTAAGCACTGTTGTGTTTCGGTTGGAAGGACATTGAAGCCAGTAAAATTACTGGGCATTATGGGACTTAACATGTTATGTCTCGGCGTGACGAACGCAGTCTAATGTTATGCAGTGCTTTGCAATTCAAGGTTCTGTGTGGTGTTGTCTGTTTATGAGCAGCGTAACGTTACAGCCTCCGTGGCGCAGTGGGTGAGTGACCGGTTGCGAAGCGAAAGGGTGTGGGTTCGATTCCCATACCGAGACAAATGTTTATGTGATCTAAAAATGTTTGTTTCGGGTCTGGATGTTATGGGATCAAGTCCCTCGTAGTTTCCGATACAGGTCAACCTAGTGTGGGATCAGAACTATGTGTGCGACCTTTGGGTGTATTCATATTTACCATCAGACGAGCGACCTGCTCGTTTTGTCATTGAAGCTAATAAAAAAAGAGTAATATCAGCCCTGTATTATACTGAAAACTTCTCAGGTTAGTATGTTTCTCACGACATTTCCTTTAAAGCAAGCGATAATTAACATAAATACACTTAAAAAAATATATAACCTCAAATATATGATGGTCGAGTATGGCGGCGAGATGCGCGCGCAGACTCGCTGCGAGCGGCGGAGCGAGCGCGCCCGCCGCCGAGCACACGCGCACGCACAGCGCGCCCAGCGGAGCGCACAGCGGCGCCGACACCGACATGGCGCGCGCCTCCACCACCACCAGCCCGTGCCATCTGCACCACAAACATCACCTTACACCTTACACCATACACCATACACCATACACGACTCACTGATACATACAGATACCGACATGGCGCGCGCCTCCACCACCACCAGCCCGTGCCATCTGCACCACAAACATCACCTTACACCTTACACCATACACCATACACCATACACCATACACCATACACCATACACCATACACCATACACCATACACCATACACCATACACGACTCACTGATACATACAGATACCGACATGGCGCGCGCCTCCACCACCACCAGCCCGTGCCATCTGCACCACAAACATCACCTTACACCTTACACCATATACCATACACCATACACGACTCACTGATACATACAGATACCGACATGGCGTGCGCCTCCACCACCACCATCCCGTGCCATCTGCACCACAAACATCACCTTACACCTTACACCATACACCATACACCATACACGACTCACTGATACATACAGATACCGACATGGCGTGCGCCTCCACCACCACCATCCCGTGCCATCTGCACCACAAACATCACCTTACACCTTACACCATACACCATACACCATACACGACTCACTGATACATACAGATACCGACATGGCGCGCGCCTCCACCACCACCATCCCGTGCCATCTGCACCACAAACATCACCTTACACCTTACACCATACACCATACACGACTCACTGATACATACAGATACCGACATGGCGTGCGCCTCCACCACCACCATCCCGTGCCATCTGCACCACAAACATCACCTTACACCTTACACCATACACCATACACCATACACGACTCACTGATACATACAGATACCGACATGGCGCGCGCCTCCACCACCACCAGCCCGTGCCATCTGCACCACAAACATCACCTTACACCTTACACCATACACCATACACCATACACGACTCACTGATACATACAGATACCGACATGGCGCGCGCCTCCACCACCACCATCCCGTGCCATCTGCACCACAAACATCACCTTACACCTTACACCAAACACGACTCACTGATACATACAGATACCGACATGGCGCGCGCCTCCACCACCACCAGCCCGTGCCATCTGCACCACAAACATCACCTTACACCTTACACCATACACGACTCACTGATACATACAGATACCGACATGGCGCGCGCCTCCACCACCACCAGCCCGTGCCATCTGCACCACAAACATCACCTTACACCTTACACCATACACCATACACCATACACGACTCACTGATACATACAGATACCGACATGGCGCGCGCCTCCACCACCACCATCCCGTGCCATCTGCACCACAAACATCACCTTACACCTTACACCATACACGACTCACTGATACATACAGATACCGACATGGCGCGCGCCTCCACCACCACCATCCCGTGCCATCTGCACCACAAACATCACCTTACACCTTACACCATACACCATACACGACTCACTGATACATACAGATACCGACATGGCGCGCGCCTCCACCACCACCAGCCCGTGCCATCTGCACCACAAACATCACCTTACACCATACACGACTCACTGATACATGCAGATATTGACATCGCACGCGCTTCCACTACCACCAGGGATAAAAATTTGCCTATAACCCTACCCTATAACTATCTCTGTACCAAAATTTATAAGAATCGATTCAACGATTTAGGCGTGAAAGCGTAACAAACAAATTCACTATCGCATTTATGATATTAGTTAGAATTAACTCCAAAAAAGGAGACTATTATAAAAATTGATCTTGATGTAATCTTGTCGTCCAAAAACTCGATATCGATGTCGCTTTATCGTCCAGAAACTCGATATCGATATCGCCTTGTCACCCAGACACTTATTTAAAAGTCACTTTGTCGTCTAAACGCTCGATGTCGATTTCTTCCACCCACCACACACCAGCCACTGTAACTCCTGTAAGCCAGGCTCGACAGTGGCACCCATATTTTGGCACTGAGCAATGAAGCTCGCTGAGTCTCTGGAAATCGCATGTCTTTATCCCGTAATTAAATTAACCAAATAAAAATATGGGGAGGAATTGAAAATGTATACTATGTTTTTTCTACTATATACTTCTAACTCTTCTCTACCTGAATAAATAAGTCTACTTACTTCTGTCGCTTATAGTCCCGTAATCCAGCCTTGAACTCTAGCAGTATATGTTCAGACAGAGTCGCTAATCCAGCGTCCCGCAGTCGAGCCAACAATGCTGGCGCTTCAGCGAATACTCCAGCCACTTCGATATCCTCGTCGACGCCTAGAGGCTCAGTCACCGCCAAGTTAGCTATCGGTGACGACTAAGAAAACAATAATCGATTGTCGATTTACGGCCGATATCAATAAACGATCTTAATCGAAATGAACTTTACCATTTATAATATTCGATCCCCACGCCCATATATACGCCCACAAAGTTTGATTGGTTCATATCAGATATCGATATGTAAATTTCGTTTAAGATCGTTTATTAATTTTGGTTTTGGCTTTCTATTAATTGTTTTTTATTATTCATAAACGCTTATAATGATACCATGTTTTGTTTCTACCACTGTTATAGGATATGGATTAAGGTAGAAAGTGATGTCCAAAATAGTTGAAACTGTAGGTACTAATAAGTATTCATGAACAAGATAGATACGGCATCAAGTATTCCAAGGGAGAGTGCAAGAATTGTATTACAATTCGTCACTTAATCGCGGGTTTAAGGACCAAAACAATCTGATTGGTTCTTTATTGAAATACGTACGTACGTCCTTAGAAGTACTAGAGATGCATAGATTGTTATTGGTCTATGGTTGCGTTTTATTTTGTAAATACATAAAAATGAAATTTTCAAAAACTTATCTTTAATACTTTTTCAATAATCTTTCAAAAATTCAACTTTCGATAGGTTGCCGTTTTTTACCACAAAGAACGATTGTAAAGCCATTATGATATTGAGTCTTGATAATAGAATGTAATGGTTCACGGTGCTTACTCACTACATTTGATACTAATATGGGATAAATGAGAGGCGTTAGTGTGACACGATGAAATCAATACTTTCAATAATCAATATTATTTAAAAAGTCGGTGACAAAATTAGTTCTATTCGTTGCCTCGGTAAATGGGTATTAAAATATGATTTCATCGACAAACATTGTATATTATGATGCATTAAATCGATTAATAAAATAATTGATATTATCTAATTCAGACCTACTGAAATAAAACTAGTTTATACGGATACAGCTTACAGCTTTTCTCCCTTGACCACGAAGGCTGAAAAGCTTTCGAAAGGTCGGCACTAAAAGAAAAATTAAACCGCGATAAAATCCGTATAAACTAGTTTTATTTAAATGTGTAATATTCGCGTAAACCTAAGAAATCACAATTAACCTACCTTTCGAGATGTTTAACCCCCTAGAACCTTTATGTCCCTACCTCCGCCTCGCCTCTATTAATTGGACTATCAAGTCACTCACACCATGCCATTTTATTGACTTCCTTGTATCGATATTATGTTCAATATCTTGCTAGATTCGATATTATCGATATTCCATTTGGGTTTGGTATACAAACATCAAAAACTTATACATGCGGACATTTGTACAACTTACTGTTAACCACAAAGCAGTATAGATGTCCTAATTGTCGGGTCGGTGCAGGCGCCGTACGAAGGCAGGGTATGAAAATACAGATATATAGACTTTACATATAGTTCGCCAACCTTCTTTATATGAGGCTACCAACCGGCCGTCATAATAGAGATGTTTAAAATTGTCGCATTTCATATTTCAGTTCTATGGACTTTGGTATGACAGCACTTTTTATAAAAAACAGTAGTAAAAGTCCTGTATTGATTTTACACAACCAATGAATTTTGTACAAAAACCCCATATTATTTTTAGAAGAGTCCATAACTTATACAAATTGTAGGTAAGTACATAACTGTATAGTAGTACTTTCATATTAATGTTTCGCAGACATTAAATAATAAGATTTGCCTTTATTTTTGTAACATTCATAAAAATAATTCCCAATTGCATTCCTAAAATAAATTCTCTGTTTTCCTGAGCATGCACGATAATGGTAAATTTAAATTGCCTCCAAAAAACACTATTCTACACTAACACTATGGTGTTTTTAGTCGATATGAGTTAATGTTGTCTATGCTTGTACGATAAATTATAGACTATTTGATCACTACTAATTAACTTAAAACTGCATAAATTGTGACTATTTGGCGATTCCGGAAGCGGTCTCCACTAGCGTTCTGTGCAATTAAAGTAACATTAGTAAATGGTGAAACAAATGAAGGATGCAGCGTCTAAACAAGGACTGTCACATCATCGATACTTTTTATTATAGTCACAGTTTTTACTTTCAAATCTATTCTGAAAATAGTTTTTGATGAAGTGATTTTTGAAGAATCTTCACTACATTAATTGATATCGATATTTTTTCAACTTCAGTATCTACAGACTACACCTTTTGTCAGGTGCAGTTACTTAACAGTTTTTATACTGTTTATAACATTATGTTACTATAAAAAACTATCGTTTTTATTTATTCTGCACTTGATGGTAATTTCAAGCATCGATACACATTGCATCTCTTGGCGGTTACCAGAATTGTATTTCTTCTTATTTATTATTATTATAAACTCAGAGTGCAGTATATCTATAACGTTAGTCAGAAAGGGTCTAAGCGATGGTCAACTTAAAGTGTCGTCGCTGATAAGGAATTCATCGAAGAATATCTCAAAAAAAATATCGATATTTATTTTTGAAAACGCACAACCCTGTTGTGTAAAGTTTTATGCCCAAAACTTAGCGGCAAAATACAAAGGAACTGCACCATCGCGTCGAACCAAAATGTAAATATTATAGCTAAATATAATCAATGATCATAGGGTTATGTGTGCGTAGTTTTAATAAAATCTTTAAACTGCTATATCTCTGAAACTATTCGATTAATTGATAAATTGCAAGTACAAAAGTTGTTCAGAATTACGGATACTTTTATGTCCTTCCGGCTTCGTACAACTTTTCCAATTAACCTTGTCTATTGAGAATTCTAATCGTTAACTGTGACAGCCCCTGTCTCGATAGTGACTTGTTAGTAAGCTTAGTACATTGAGTAATAAAACATACTAACAATATCAATTTGACTCGGATCTGTAATACGTGAATTTCTTCGTGTTATAGCGTTTATAGCCATTTTCTTGGCGCGTTGTTCGACTTCGTTCAATGACAAGGCGTCTTCCATTTCGCCTTCTGAAAAAGTGAAAAAAATCTTAAGCGTACCTCTTTTGCTGTGGATTTTTTCGTCTTCAGAATGTAAAGTTATTGGCTGGTTAGCAATTCGGTTGTGTCATTAGTCATGACGTAGCATGATGCAATCCTATATAATATAAGTTAAACTCGATTTAGGATCGTCGTGCAATTGTGTCTACGTCAATAGTGTCAAGCAGTCATTGCCTCTACACAAACAGATCACTCACACATAGTAAAACGTGCAAAGTTGTAATGGAATATTAGACTCGGTATAGAATAGAAATTTAGTTATTAAACTCTATACCTGGCTTAGGCTTGTTCTCCGGCTGTTCCTCGCTATCTTCATCATCGGAGCTGGACGAGGATGAGGAGTCCTCTTCGTGGTGCTGATGCGTGAAGTGTTGGAATTGACGTCGGTAATAATGTAGCTGGAGGTAATGCTGTGGACAAGATCAGTTTTTGGTCACAGTTCGGACGGAAAACTGAGCTTGACGATTAAAATATTCAGGATGATTTCGCATTGTTTACTGCAGCAGCACAGAAGTAAGCGGAAAGTAGCAGGTGTAGTGCGCCGCGTTAATGAGCTGAGCGGTCGCACCAGGAGTTAGCAACAGCTGTGTCTCCTACACTACTACACTACTACACTCCTACACTCCTACAGTACATACCAGAGAGTGCGCCCACTGCAGCAGCACGGAGCGGGTGTAGTGCGCCGCGTTTACAACCGCCGTCAATGGCTGTGCAGTCACACCGGGAGCTAGGAACGTCTCCGCTGTGAGGGTTTCCACCGCCGCGTTCATTAACTGCATCAGACGGACGCGCCACTCCTCGATCAGTTCCAGCTGAAGCTCCAGAAACTGTAGTCTGTTGAAAAAACAATTACATGACTAGAATTGTTTCGGTAATTGGTAGAATTGTGGGTATTTTAACACCAACCTGTGTCCAGGCTGTGGTAGCGCGGCGTATCTGTCCTCGATGGTGCTGAGTAGCGACACGAACCAGTCAGCGGCGCGCGGTACCCACAGCACGGCGCCGCTGGCTGCCCCCACTCCTGCCGCTACTGCCTCGCCCCACTGCTCATTGCCTAGCGTCTCATCCATCTTGGCCAGGGCATCTACGAGTTAGCCGGACAAACTTATTAATTTTATTAACCTTTTCCAATGACTGAAGAATGATGAATGACAATTTGCTTTATATCTTTTAAAAAGTTCAACCAGCCACAGAATACTGGGAATTTTAGTTTGGAGATGACCACATTAAACAATGCAACTCACATCCCCTGTTATTGCCTGCGTTTTATTAACTAGCACATTAACTATATAAAATCAACGATGGAAAGCATAAATAGACTTAACATGACTGTAGCTACATTCAACACTATTGAAACCACAACTACACGAATTTAAAATTACGACTGCTCGCAGTTGAAATCAAGACTGCACGGAGAGGAAATCACGATTGGACGAAGTTGAAGTCACGACTGCACGCATTTGAAATCACTACTGTACAAAGTAGAAATCACGACTGCACGAAGTAGAAATCACGACTGCACGAAGTAGAAATCACGATTGCACGAAGTAGAAATCACGATTGCAAGAAGTAGAAATCACGATTGCACGAAGTAGAAATCACGAATGCACGAAGTAGAAATAACGATTGCACGAAGTAGAAATCACGATTGCACGAAGCAGAAATCACGTCTGCACGCAGTTGAAATTATGACCGCACGCAGTTAAAATCACGACTGCACGTAGTTGAAGTCACGACCGCACGCAGTTGAAATCTTGACTACACGCGGTTGAAATGACTACTGCACGAAGATGACTGCAGGATAAATACGAACAGACTTTGATTACAATAATAAGTATTCAATAGAATAAAAGTTGAAGCTCCCCAGAGGGATCAACCCCTCAGGTCAGGAAGGCGGCCGGTCGTAAAAACTACAAGCCAAATTATCCGGTAACGTGTGTTAAAAAGTATGTTAAGCCGACTCCATTACGAGTGGGGAAGCTGGTGGAAGAAGAGAACTTAGAATAAAAATACTTACATTTCTTTTCCACTGATAGCCACCGCACAAACGTCTCAGCTTTAGTCAACACAGATAGCACACTATTCTCCTCATATCCGATCAACATGGCCAGCTCTCGGTTAAACCCTAGAGTTTCATCGACAGCGTGGGCGAACGCCGCGTCTACATCGACTATCTCTCCTTTAGCCACTTGTGTGTGATACAATGCCAACACAGAGTATAGACGCTCGGCCGCTAACGCTATTAGACCAGCATTGAACTCGTCCTAGAAAAATAAATCAAACTTACTTATCGGAAATATATCGATTCAATAATTAAATAATTCTAAAGTCTATGTATCGGCTAAGAGAGGATGTTAATGAATAATAATAATAGTGGTAGTAGCGAGTAACAGCAGGGATACATAAACCATTTGTGGTTTATCATCGCTGTTTTTCTTATGTATGTTTTTTTCACTGTTTTTTATTTGTACTTGAATAAATTTAAAAAACAAGAAATTGTCTAGCGGTCGAGTGACATGCTGTGAAATGAGAAACGGTGGCTTCGATTCTCGCATCGAGACAAATGGTTGTGGGATATAGAAATTATGATACTTCACAACAAATGATTCAAGGTTTTCCCCCAATGGGTTGACGTCAGGCAGGCGGACGGTTGTAAAAACTACAAGCCAAATCTTTCTGTAACATGTGCTACAAGCATGTGGCACCGACCCCACTGCGTGTGGGATAAGTGCAGTTGGAAGAAAAAGAAGACAGTGTATTGTGCTATGATTAGTCTATTTTTGGCGCCAAACAAAAACGGACCAATCACGTGTACATAAATCGACACTTAGCAAAGAGCTTACTTGAGTGTTGTTCTATAATACGGGCCTAAGTTCGCCAGTAACCCTTCAATATAGATAATATAGATACATAGATATACTATTGACATAAATGTCATGATAGTTTAGTTTATATTTTTGTAATATGTTTTACCCGACTTCCAAGGAAGGGTTGAAATGAAATGAAATAGTTTATTTATCATGTAGGCAATTAAAATAGCGCTTATGACAAGTCAGTACAAAATAAAGAAACATAAGTAATTACAGAAATCATATCAGCTAATATATACATAACATACATAGCATCGTCAAAATACACTGAGCAACTATAAATTTTACAATATTTTTATATTAGTCCAGAATTGTTAAGTATTATTGAATGTTGCTGCTGTGTTGCTAGCAATGTTTAATTAAAATGTTGTGCTTATCCGTAATTGACGCATGTATTGGAATTTGGTTTCTGCAGTGGTAAAGAATGAGTGTTGTATATGTCGGCGCTATGATATGATATGATATCATATGAGTGTTGTATATGCTATGATTATTGGAATTTATTTAATTACATAATTACATCAATGTCAATACTTCCGGCTATAATAGTTTTATTTTTATTTGTCAATCAATAGCGGGCGGTCTGAAAGTGCGCCCATATATACATTGTGCTGTGGATATACATTAAATAAATAAATAAATGATAATGCCTGATATAACGCTGTCTCACTAATCAACACTGCATATTTACAAGCTCACACACACACATGCAAAAATATCTATATTTTTAAGTTATTGTGCCACAATATTCCTAAATATCACTCACCACAGCCCTAACATTCTTCAGATCAAGTTTCTCCGCAATGGGCTGGACATGAGCACTGACAAATGCCTGATGATCCTTGATCCAAGTGAGGGTCTGTGTCAGGAACCATTCCGGCCTATCGATACGCGCCGTCTGACGTGTTCCAGTAAAATGAAATGTAAATCTTTTCTTTAAAGGTCGTAGGAGTATCTTTACTGGTAGACATGGGTTGCTCTCTGTTTGTAAAAGATAAAAAGTTATTTATTATGGTTCTATACACAAAGTGTGTCAAGAGTACCCCATTACTACGCCTATAAAGTCTGTCGTAGTTTTAAAATCTTTTATATGAGAAACTAGCTCCGCCCGCGTGAATGCCTATTTCCAGGATGTTGGCCGATTCTCAGACCTACCTGATATGCACACAAAATTTCATACAAATCTGTCCAGCCGTTTCGGAGGAGTATGGGAACAAACATTGTGACACGAGAATTTTATATATAAGATGATACACTCAGTTTGGGAAAACCACTACTTTTAAGAATTCATTCCAGAAAAACGCAATTGCTACCTTTATTACCAACTTGGAGCATATCCTGCCTAACAGACCAAACTTAAGTTTATATAAAAACGACCGCACGCTGATTGGCAGAACGCGCCTATTACATTAGGTTGGGGGCCAATGACAGTGAAAGACGCGCGTCCGTTACATTTATTTTTTGTACCGTAATAAACTGCTGATATGTTCACAGAATGTGTCTTATTACAGAGAATATCCTCACAAAAAGTAGGAATTTAAGGATGCGATGGAACCCTGGCCTCGGTGCGCGGGTTCGATTCCGGCACCGAGACATTTATTTTGTGTGATCCACAAATATTTGTTTCGAATATTTGTTTTTTGGTTTTCTCACCAGAGGCGTTGACGTCAGGCAGTCGGCCGGTCGTAAAAACTAGAACCTAAATCGTTATCTAACATGTGTTAAAAAGTATGTCGCGCTGACCCCACCCTAAGTGGGATATGGGCAAGTGGAAGAAGAGTATGTTAGTACAGTGATTAATTATTTAAACAAAATTATATATAATAATTATAATACATACAATTTCCTATGAATATATGTAAAACATGCCATACCGTGCCCAACTTCTTCAGAAATGGTTTTGGTTGCCGTGTCTTCAGGCTCTTGTATAAGGAACAGATATCTAGTCAGATTGTTAAACTTGACCATTGCTTCCTTTGGAGGTGTTGCATTATCAGAGCCAGTAACAAACGGCCATTTTATCTGCTTCAGTACATCTTCATAATGTCTAGAAATTAATATTTTTTAAGCTTTATGTTTTCTTTAAATTATTATTTGGTCTGTTATTCAAATTTATTAAAATGTATGAGAAGATGTATGAATGTGGAAGAGGCGAAAGAGGTGTGTCAGGATCGTAGCTTGTGGTACTCAATAGTCTCTGCCTACCCCCATAGGATATAGGCGTGAGTGAGTATATATGTATTGTGTATGTGCATGCATGCTGTGCATCTAAAGCCGAAAAAGCTGAGAAATTGTTATTTAAATTAATGTTAGCAACACAAATGTTGGCAACTTTTGATTAGTGTAGATCCAGATTTAGTCGCGGAAACAAGCGAGAGAGAAGGTGAGATGGAGGATGGGGAGTGAGTGGTCAAAGGGCATATTTGGGCACAAGGCTGAGTCAAGTAAAATCTAAGCATTGCTCAACGAAAATAGAAAAAGGGGCTTCTAAAAAAACTCAATTTGCCCTCCCTAATAATAATAATACGGGCGTCTTTTACGAATAAAGAGGGTTAAGGACTAAGGCCTTAGAAAATTAAATTGGCTTAATGTGGGTTGATAGACTACACATAATATACGCACTCACTTACGCCTGTAATCCCCGAAAGGGTATGCAGAGGTGTAACCAGTACACCCAGATTTCGTCAAGCGTATCTTCGTCCAATGATGTGATAGGGGGCGAGACTATCGCTATACCGGGCATAATTCCAGACTCCGGGCTGATACTGAGCAATTTGTAATAGAAAAACTCAATATCACTTTTACTCGACCCGGTAGTCGGACCCGAGACCTCAGCGTCAGCCTTAGTCGTAACGCGTACGCATTACAACTGCGCCACCGAGGCAATCATATAATATGTATCTTAAAAATTATATCCTCTCCCATATCAAACAAAAAATGAGACCCTTCTAACAAACATTTTAGCATGTAATCTACACAGATATTGCTGAAAAAATTGTACTTACTTAGTTATCTTGTCCTTCAGCACATTATGCCAGAAATGCAAGTAATCCTTGATGTATGCAGCACGGTGTCCCTTGTTATACGTCTTGGACATTTCTTTCAGTTCCCCATACAAGAGCACCATCTGTTCATCATCACTGCATTGTTTCATTTGACGACTGCAATATAATTAATTAATATAACTGTTTATTATCTATACTTAGCAAAGAAGGAAGCGGATACAGTTCGCCAATTGAATTTACGGTACACACATACATACATCACATTTGTTGCATTTAAAATTATAAATATTCTATTAGTTTATTTCAAAACGTATTTCTATAATTATTTATGGGGTTGGGGACTCTGCCACCAACACGGTGTGAGAAGGCATACACGGGAAATATAAAATGATTGGATGAATTGTTACGCCGGCTACTGCAAGCGCTCTCTAGCGGGAAAAAGGAGAGAACTTGGTCTTCTGAAAAAAGTGGCGATCGGAATACAAGGAGAAAACACAAATAATAAATAAGTCGGCAAAAAACAGAGATTTTAAAGTGGCACAGTTGTGAAAAATTGTTTCGGAAGCTGGCGGAGTCGGGGTGAGTGTAGGTTATTTGTATGTGTATATGTATTTTATTATTTCTATGCACTCTTAGAGCGTGAGGCCGAGGCAGCGACGGGACCTTCTAGAAACAACCAGCGGTGAATTTGTCGTATAGGCTTTGGCTTACAACCAAGGCTTATACACATCAATAACTATTATCATTATTTTAATATTTGATAAATACTGATTGGTGAATATTAAATGTCAGGGCCCCTCGTTTGCAAGAGGTTGTTTGGGTAGGTACCACCAATTTACATAGTTTTGCCGCGAAGCAGCATTGATTAAGTAGTGTCGTGTTTTTGAAGGACTTTGAAGTCAGTGAAATTAATTGGCACATTGAGACTTAACAGCTTATTTCTCAGAGTGACTGGCACAGTCCAGTTCTATGCAGTGCGTGTGTGGCGTGACACCATCAAGTGAGTGACCTGCTTGTTTCATCATTCAGGTAATAAAAAACATTAGTAATTTCTTTTTTTTCTGTTAAATTAGCTTTATCGTGTGGTAGAGCCACGCTGTAGACAGTTTTGACCACATCATGAATGGGCCGGCTCATCTGGGTTGTTACCACTGTCTCACAGAAACCAACGTAAAAAAGCAGCTTGCTGCTGCGTTTCGTACGGTGAGTGAGATATCCGGAGGCCCAAATGCCCCTCCCCTTCCCAATTATCCCTTTCCTTTAAGGTCGGCAACGCGCCCATGACTCTTTTGGTATTGTGGGCGTACATGGGCAGTGGAGATAACTTACCATTAGGTGACCCACTTGATCGGTTGCCGCCCTATGCAATAAAAATAAAATAAAACAGAAAGCTTACTTTAGAAAGCTACTTTACTCCAAATAAAATCCAGTGGGGTTAGAATATGTATTAAAACACGAGACAAACATTCATTCCATTTCACTGTAGTCCCACATTTCGCTGAATTTATTTCTGTCCCATGATGTAATAGGGGGCTAGCCTATCGCCATACCGGGCACAATTTCAGACTTCGGGCTGATACTAAGCATAGTGATAGAAAGCCCCTGAAAGCCCAATATCATTTTTACCCAAACCAGGGATCGAACCCGAGACCTCAGCACAGAAATTACACTGCGCACGCATTCCAACTGCACCACCAAGGTGGACAACATTATAGTTTATACAATATAAAACTGAGATGTTGCAACGGAATATTTTGTTTTTAATTTTTACACACCTTAGAGTGTCAATCTTTTCATATGTTTTCATATACTCCAACACTTGTTCCAACTTATTAATTGCTGTGAATCTTTTATCCAGCTCCTCTCTCAGAGACTCAGTTTCTTTGTAAAAAGTGTCCACTTTGGTGTTCAGAGCTTCCCTTCTTGTCTTCAAGTCTTCAACTTGGTTGGTGTTCAACAATGCTTTTCTGATTGCGGAAAATATCTTTGACGGCACCTCATTGTTGGCTAAGTTTAACTGAAATTATTGATTTGTAAAATTTAGAACCGGATTAAAGGGACTACAAATGAGGTAGTAGTCCAAGGCCACGATTATAATAGATATTATATTATATTACAATATGATAATATACATTTTATAAAATAAAAAGAAATTTAATTATTTTTTTATATGAAAAATGAAACCTAATACTGTCAAAACTAACTGGATACATAAAACATGTTATAATATTATTATAGTATTAAATAATTGTTATTGGCCGTTATGGCAATAGGATCTCGCGGGATATAAGCTGAAGGGAATGTGAGTGCATTAAAAATTGCACTTCTGCTTATCCTTTCGGGGACAAAATAAGAGTGAGTGTTATTTAATAAAAATTAATACTTACGCAGCTGACTAAATGTTTTTTACGCAAACTTAATTCATTTTCTAAGTTATATGCGTTGACTAAATCATTTATATCTCCACCAACACGGTTATTCACATCTTGAATGATTTCAACTTTTTCCTTCTCGTCCACCTTTCCTTTATTTGGTATGATAGGCACAACATACATCATTTTGCTAAAATCCCGAAGATATTAGACCATTGCAATCAATTACTGAAATCGCAAAATCAGAAATAAAATTACACTACAGACAAATAAAGACATTCATGAAAACGTCGATCGATTTCGACAGATTGCGATTTTGCTGTCAGAATTCTGACGTCTGTTGAACTCTGTTGACAATTTGACACAGATACGTCAATAATTTCATGTATAATTTATAATGCGGGAGCCAGACACACCTTCAAATGTTTAAAATTTTGTTTGATGACCTTTCAACACACATTTGAGCACAGGCTTGTCTCAAACAAGTGTACCTGCCAGACATGCTCTGCATACATGTGCGTTCGAAGAGACGATTTTGAGGACGTGTTATGCCTATATTATTGATGTGCATGCAATTTTCATAAACACGTTTCCCCGTGAAGCAACTCAATAAATTCTAGGACAGTTTCGTTGCCCCAGTCGCATCTTGATTTTTTTAATGAATTTATTTTATTAGCTAACGCACACACAACTGGACTTTGCGCAAATGTAGCAGGCTACCCAAACATTTGAACTTTGAAGTACTTAGAACGCTTTGATGTGCGCTCAAAAACTGGGACATACAACACAACACGGGACGACAAAGTGCAAAAGTGTGTTCAATATTTGCACAATAATACACAAGGACCCATGCCACACTCCGCGAGTTTGTAGGTATTTGCGTATTTGAACAAATGTCTGGCGCGGGCATAAAGGAGTCTTTAAATCACTCATCACAATCAGTCCATAAATCAGTCTTCAACATATAAGGTGCTGAGATGGCCAAGCCCTTTTGATTGATCTTTCAGCTTGACGTTGGACATCTCTATTTTATCGAAACCATAGACAATGAAGATCGAAGACACTGATTACAAAATTGACATTATTTCATATTTGACAACAAATTGCCAGACATTGTCAATTATTAAATTCCTAACTAACTAAATTAAGGGCATTATTCGTAAAATATAAACAAAAATGTGGTCTTTTATAGCTAAAAACAAAAATGATATTATTTATTTGTCTTTGTTGTTGATTAGTATATCAATAGGACCTTATTACAGACGTATTAAAAGTGTACACACTAAGAAATGGGTGGGAACGATTTTCGGCCTCTTGCTGATAATTGTAGTGTCTGGGTACAGTGCTACTCATCCTATTTTATCTGCAACACTCGGAATATTAGCTATAAAACTAACATCGATAAAGTAAGTGCTTACAATTGTTTATAATATTTCATAATTTGTAGTGTGAGATCCAATGAATCAATTTTAATATTGATGGATGAATGGATTGAATTGCATTGATAACTCATTATTGGGCGAATTGGAAGCTTTTAATAGCACAGCCGGGATAATGCAAGGTAGAAAGAATGAAAGATAACTAAGATCAACAAACTCATATTCTGTTTGATTTTCTAATAGGTTTGTGGAGGAAAAAATGGTAAAATTGCATACTAACATAAAACCAATACTTTGAACGTAAAAAAAATATTGTTTAATTTATAATTTTCATTTACTTTGTAGAGTTTATATTATTTTTGAAGAATATCAGTGATATAAAAAATCGTGTAATAAAAATAAAAATCTACTTTTAAATGTTAACCAATAAATATAAGGAAACAAAAAAACATATTTCATTTTAAAATATTAGCCAAAAAATAAATAAAGATTACAAAACTTATTAATGAAAATATTTATCATTAATCTACTCGCTTATAAAATAAATAAATTACATGAAATAGATTCTTGATAATTATTATTATTAGACACATAGTGAGGAAACCTACATATGTACTTGCAAATTCTCCATAAGAATTTCAAAGGTATGTGAAGTGTTCCAGCCAGCAGTAGGCTAGGATGGTGGACTAAGGCCTATTCCTCTCATTAGTAGAGGAGAACCATGTCTAGCAGTGGGATAGTATAAAACAGGGCTGATATTGCATTATGTTAAACTGGCGTAAAGTAGCAGCTGCTGCGTTTCATATGGTGAGTGAGATATCCGGAGGCCCAAACCCCCTCCACTTTCCAATCCATTAATTATCCCTTTCCTTGGAGGTCGGCAACACACCCATGTTTCTTTTGGTATTGTGGTAGTACATGGGTGGTGGAGATCACTTACCATCTGGTGGCACACTTCCTCGTTTGCCAGCCTATGGCCATATACAAAAAAAAAGTATTTTGGCAAATTTGAACCCTGACAATACCACTGATAGTCATTAATGTTTCATAAAAAAATGTTTCAGATATTGCCACATAGTAACATTTTTCTTAATGTTTGGTTACCTATTCTTCTTCCGACTAGCCGATAAGTTTGGTCTTCCATTATCATCAGGACAGACTAACTTGATTGAGATGGTAATAGTCCTGAGAGTGGTTGGAGTGGCTTTCGAGATCAACGGATCTTGGTTGGCTATGAGAAATGAAAAGAAGATAGATGGCTCAAAAGAAGTAAAGGATAAAGTCTCAAAGGATACAAAAGAAAGAGATGACGATTTTGTTGAATTAATTAATCCAAATATTTTTGATATTTTCCATTATTCATTCAACTATGTTGGATTACTTACAGGCAAGTTGGATAAAATACTTAATTTTATTTTTAAGGCAGTTAGTGTGTATAGTGTGTCTCCATAGTATAGTAATTGGTAGCTATTTTTGCCTAGCTAACCGATATTTTAATACCAGACAGTGCTGAAGGCAAAAGCTAGTACTCACTATAATTTCTAATTGCAGGCCCATATTACAGATACAGAACATTTGATGATTATTTTCACCTTCCATTCAGCAAGTATGCAGATTGTTTTGGAGCCACAGTTAATACATTAAGGATGGTGCCAGTGTATATCTCATTCTATCTGGCGTTTTCTAACTTATGGCCTTTGGAAGTAAGTATTTATTATGCATTTTGTAGTGGATAAAGACGTTTTAAGTCACACACACACACATACACAGATGATTATATCCACCACCGTAAACATGGTCAAAATCCGGCCATAGGGACTCGTTCTTTCGAGTCGCGTTTCTGGGTTAGTCAGTGTATATCCATTACTTCAGGCCGACATAATTCTGCCGACCGTCGAGGGACGTAATGTCTCTTACGGTCGTCATTATATTTAGACTTCATGGTACTTAACATCATGTTCAGTGTAGTTGCTTTGCCGTGCCAGGGTTTTTTTTTTTGTGAAAATCAATTTATTTCTATTTTTGTATAAGTATCTTTTGATGTAACCTACGGAAGAGTGGTCTCTTCTGCTACAAGTATTTTCATACTGACTTGCGTGAGGCATTTTTGCAGTTACATCCAACTGGAATGTAATACCGGGATAAAAGTATCCTATATCCTAATCCAGGGTATGGTCTACTTGTGTGCTTGCATATTGATTAACAAACATCCAAATTACCAACACAAAGAATTATAATGCTCATATAATTACTCGGTTCCTCGTATGCGAGAGGCCGGCTGGGTCGGTACCACCGTTTTGTCTATTTCTGTCGCCAAGCAGCAGTGTGTAAGCACTGTTGTGTTTCGGTTTGAAGGACATTGAAGCCAGTGAAATTACTGGGCATTATGATACTTAATATCTTATGTCTCGAGATGACGATCGCAGTTCAGTGCTCCGTAATCCAGAGTTATGTGTGACGTTCTGTCAGACGAGCGACCTGTTCGTCTCGTCATTCAAGCATATCATACTGATACGCTTTCACGCGAAAACTACTTAACCGATCATCATGAAACTTGTACACATAGTCTTGGAGGTATAAGAAGTAAAATAGGATACATTTTTATGAAAAAAAAAAAAAAAACTATTTGTTTGTTACGCTTTTACGCCTTAATCACTGAACGGATTTTGATGAATTTTGATGTAGAGATCGATGGGACCCCGGAGACGGTTATAGGCTACGTTTTATTTTCACGCGGGCGGAGCCGCGGGCAACAGCTAGTAATAATATAATTAAAAATCTCCTTCCAGTATGTGTTAACAGAAGGACATAATAACAGACATTTCCTATATCGAATGCTGTACCCATGGGCGTTGTTCGCCGCATTCCGTCAGCGTATATACACGGGGATGACTTTAGCAGAGAGTGTGTGTACATCAGCGGGCCTTGGGGCATATCCAGTACAAGGGAGAAATAAAACGGGCCACGGGCCGACTGTCGGTTATTTGAAATTGAAACAAATGTGAGTATAAAACCAGTGAAATTACTGGCCATTTATTTTATTTTATTTTATAATACACAATACAGATTACAATTATTGCAAAGATATGAAATAAAATTATACAGTTATGAGCTAGATTGTAGTACAAAAAAATATGTGTACATAGAAAAGTAATGTAGAAGAGTGTTAGACGTTACAAATATTAACATTGCATTATGTCTTAAACCAATTTTACCATTTCAATAATTTATTATTATCTTACATCTTGTCCCGCGGTGACGAGCATAGTGCAGTGCCATGCATATAATATACATTCACGCCTGTAATCCCCGAACGGGTAGGTAGAGGTATAACTAGTACACCGACATTTCGTCGAGCTTATTTCCGTCCCACTATGTGATAGGTGTCGACCAAAAACAAGCCCACTGAGTTTGTCTAGCTGAATCTTCTCAGGACTGGGTCGCGCCGCGTAAAATCCAGTGGTAAAGTAAGCCCACTGAGTTTGTTTCACCGGGTCTTCTCAGGCTGGCTCGTTTTGGATCCGGTGGTAGTTTTAAAACACGTGCTGTTTCGGTAATGCCTATGGTCTATATCGACCCATAAAAAAAGAAGAAAAAATAAAATAATAAACATACTTTACAATTCTGAACTATTCCATAATAAAAATATTGTAAAATTTATAGTGGCCCAGTGTATTTTGATGATGCTATGTATGTTATGTATACATTAGGTGATATGATTTCTATACATAAGTTACTTTATTTTGTACCGACTTGCGACATAAGCGCTATTTTAATTGCCTACATGATTAATAAAACTATTTCATTTCAATAAGTGTAATAAATAAGTAAATAGCAGTGATAGCTCAGGTGGGAGTGGTATGGACTGTCGAGACGAAAGTCGCAGGTTCGAAACCAGCCCCAAGAGCATACATACACCTCTAACTTTTCTAAGTTATGTGTATATTAATTGTTAATTATCACTTGCTTTAACGGTGAAGGCAACATCGTGAGGAAACCTACATACCTGAGAAGTTCTCCATAAGAATTTCGAAGGTATGTGAAGTCTGCCAATCCGCATTAGGCCAGCGTGGTGGACTACGGCCTAACCCCTCTCATTCAGTAGAGGAGGCCCGTGCCCAGCAGTGGGACATGTATAATACAGGGCTGGTATTATTATTTATTATTAGGTATATATTTCAATAAGTAAGTATCAAAAGTCCTATTACTATATTGCAGGTCTGAGTCAGAAGTCGAGCATGCTCTCTATGACTTCAGTACAGTGGAGTCCATGGATGTATTGGGTTGCGAGACGGTGGTCACTCTCAGAGACTCGATGAAGGTGTGGAACAAGGCGGTGCAGTACTGGGTCGCCGTGGTCGTGTACAAGAGGTTCCCATTCAAGCCTTTGAAGTGAGTCAAATATTGGATCCAATATCATACTAATATTATAAATGTGAATGTAAGTTTGTGTGTTACGCTTTCACGCGAAAATTACTTAACCAATCATCATGAAACTTTGTCCACATATTCTTGGAGGTATAAGAAGTAAAATAGGATACTTTTTATGAAAAAAAAAAATCTATTTGTTTGTTACGCTTTCACGCCTAAATCACTGAACCGATTTTGATGAATTTTGATGTAGAGATAGATGGGACCCTGGAGACGGTTATAGGCTACGTTTTATCTTCACGCGGGCGGAGCCGCGGGCAACAGCTAGTAGCTCATATAATAATGGTCCGGCTTATTTGTAAGGGAAAAATATATACAGACTAATTGAGAACTTTGCTTTTTGCGTTGGTTAAATATATTAATAGCTTGCAGTGGCGGATCCAGAAATGTTGGAATGGGGGGAGCTTTACCCAAAATTAGAATTAAAATATATGAGAATATAATATTGTTAGGCCGTGGTAAATAATACACTATGATGATGTGTATAATAACAATATCGCCTGTGCCTGAACGTGCCGGACCGCTACGTGTGGAGGCGGCGCCGCCCGCCGCTGCTGGCGGTGCCGGTGGCCCGGACCAACCTCTTGGCCAAAGCGCCTCTCACGCGAGCGGTTAAAATTATAAATGAGGTGCATGTCAAAACAGATATTTTGACGTGTAACTGGAGTGAGCTCGCAAAAATTTTGTTATATGTTATTTGTTATACTTAATTTCATTTATGTTATAGTATATAGTTATATGTTTTTGTTATTTTACCTTTTAGATTTATGTAATAGTCCCGCCAGTTCGAATTGGGTATATCCTGTAATGACTGTGTGTGTGTGATGAATAAATAAATAAAAAAATAAATAAAAAAATATTATGTGTAAGTATAATAAAAATATATAAGTTATATATTAAAGGAACATGGTTACAATTGACGACGTCTTACACAGGAGTCTTTTACATATAGAATGGTAACTATATAATGGCACATTGACAATAATCAACTCTTTTTAAAACAATGTAAGTAATAACATTTACCAATGAGTTATTATAAAATTTAAGAGTTCTTTAAACATATAATTGGACAATTGTTATACATCACAAATCAATTATAAACTATTTTATAACAATAATTCAATAGTAGCGGCTGTTAGCAAAACACAATTTTACAATGAATAGGTGGTAGCAATAAAATCGTTGCTTTTACAGTCTGCGCGATAAATTAAAATCATACAAATATGTAAATCACATCAAAGTAATTTAGCGTAGATTTAAAGATAGTTCCTAATTAAATAATTCGTAATTTGAACACATTTCCGGTAGTTGAAATTAACTTTGTAACATAGCAGTATAAACAAGTAAAAAAAATATGAAAGCATGTAGATAAATTGCCAAATAATTTGAAATGATTATTGGAATTTATTTAACTACATAATTACATCAATGTCAATACTTCCGGCTATAATAGTTTTATTTTTATTTGTCAATCAGTAGAGGGCGGTCTGAAAGTGCGCCCATATATATCAAGATTAATTTGAGATTTTTCAGTTGCAATGCTTTTGGGGGGGCTTGAGCCCATTAGACCCCCCCCCCCCGGATCCGCTAGTGATAGCTTGGTTAACATAAAAGTTATTTGTTAGGTTTACGCAAATATTACACATTTAAATAAAACTATAATAGTTTATACGGATTTCAGCCTTCGTGGTCACGGGAGTCGGATGGAAAATTAAACCGCGATAAAATCCGTATAAACTAGTTTTATTTCATTACAGTACACACTCACGCCTATGTCCCATAGGGGTAGGCAGAGACTATTGAGTACCACAAGCTACGATCCTGACACACCACACCTCTTTCGCCTCTTCCACATTCATACATCTTCTCATACATTTTCGTCGGTTGAGGGTACTCGTGACGTGCCCTAGTTTTATTTCAATAACATAAGAGTTGTTTTTAATTTTACTTTCAGGGTGCACGCAGCATTATTCGTGTCTGTCATATGGCATGGCTTCCACGCGGGATATTTCTTCTGCATTTACTTCTGCCCCTTCTATTTGATGGCAGAGGATATTTATTACAAACTTTATTATAAAGACGCTACGGGCATGGTAAGTATTAAGTATTATAAACCTTTTTTCTTTCTTTCTGCCTAGTGTTATTTTCTAAAGCATACGCCGTCAAGCGACCAAATGTCCCACCTGGTGGTAAGTGATCACCACCGCCCATTTACGCCCACAACACCAGAAGAATCATTGGCGCGTTGCCGACTTTAAAGAAAAGTGGTAATTAAGGGATTAGGATGGGGAGGGGGATTTCGACCTCCGGATATATCACTCATCATACTAAACGCAGAGTTAATGAGTGCAGCTGGGTATGATCGCCTCATAAGACAAGTTTTTTACCACTAATAATACATACGCACTGTAATCCCCGAAGGCAGAGGTGTCACCAGTACACCCAAATTTCGCCGAGCCTATTTCCGTCCCATGATATGTGGCGAGCCTATCACCATATCAGGCACAATTTGAGACGCCGGGCTGATACTGAGCATTTCGTAATAGAATAACCCAATATCACTTTTACCAGACCCGGGGATCGAACCCGAGACCTCAGGCGTTAGCCTCAATCGTAACGCGTACGCATTACAACTGCGCCACCGAGGCAGTCACAACTATTTTTTTTTAAATATTTTTCCCACAATTTTCCTTTTTATTGGGAAGGCAAAGGGTTCTAGCCCGTACAGCCTCGTCATGCAGTCACAACTAATAAACTATCAATATTTTTTTTTTCAGAAAAAGAAGATAATTGGATTCATCATGTGGTTCCTGAGATCACATTCCGAGTCGTACCAAGCGGCAGCTTTCCTTCTTTTAACATTTGATCGTATCTGGTTATACTATTCTTCAGTGTACCACTATTGGTATGGCGTTTGGTTAGCTTTCCTTGTACTGGGCATGGTGTTGAAACAAGTGCATAAGTCGAAAAAAAATAAAAACATAGACGCGAACGAAGTTAAAAATAAATGACTTGTTATATATATTTTACAAGGGATTTTGTAGTTTCGTATGGGGAAATGAAAAGAGATTTGGCTTTAATGGTCAGTTGTTTTGATACATTCCGATGTGAGATTACAGTTATTGGTGTCAACTTTTGTAACAAAAAATAATGTTTTTTTTTACTATACAGGTATTGTTAACCAAAATTTGACGTAGGTACCAATTAGTTGCCATTCATTTGACGTAGGTACCAATTAGTTGCCATTCATTTGAGGCAACAATTTTGTCCGGGAAAGTCCGTAAAAGATAACACGTTTTATGCCTAATAAATATTTCGTGACTTTTACTTTTAATACTTGATTGTTATCATGTTATAAAAGATATAAAATATTTTCTACTTATTTATAAGAATACATGATGAGTGGTAGAGCCACGCTGTAGACACTACTACATGTATGTCTACAGCATGAATGGGCCGGCTCGTTCGGGTCAATACCACTGTCTCACAGAAAACCGGCGTAAAGTAGCTTGCTGCTGCGTTTCGTACGATGAGTGAGATATCCGGAGGCCCAAACCCCCTCCCCTTCCCAATCCCTTAATTATCCCTTTCCTTTAAGGTAGGCAATGCACCCATGATTGTTTTGGTATTGTGGGCGTATATGGGCGGTGGAGATCACTTACCATCAGGTGACCCACTTGCTCGTTTGCCGGCCTATTCCATAAAAAAAAACATTAAAATTTGTAAATCGATACAGGTAGAAAAACTGTCTACAAAGTGGGCTACCATTTACAAAATGTGTAGGTGTTTACACAATTGCAACTAATTATTAAATGAATAAATAAAAGAACTCGCGGTGTAGTTCGTCTCCTCTGACAGCCTCTGGCAGCCGGCAAGTAGTCGGTTGCGAAGCGTGAGGCCGTGGGTTCGATTCCCGCACCTTGATAAATGTTTGTTTGATCCACAAATATTTGTCTGGGGTCTGGGTGTTGTGCGACCGCAAGTCCCTCGTAGTTCCTGATACCCACGATACAGGTTTACCTAGTCAGGGGTCGGAATATGTGTGTGACTGTGGGGTGTATTTATTTATGATTTATTTAATGTACAATGGCACGCCGTATTACCTACTCAGTTTAGAATCTCATTCCATATGTAATTGAGTCAGGAGCTCATCATTTTAGTTTCTTTGTTTTTGTTGTGTCATTACGGTAGTGTAAATTGGTCACCAACATCATAGGCCCAAAGCCAACCTCACCTGCACACTCTGCTGGTTAACGGACGAGGCAATGGCAAAACTTGGTTCTTGGCATTGGGCTTAATATTTTGGTGGTTCATTTACACCATAAAGTTACATTGTTAAAATTTTAAAATAAACACATTTATTGTGTTTAAATTTTCTTGGTACCGGCAACTTTGTGGTAAAGGGATTTATTATTGCCAGTCGTAAAAATAAAATCTACGTAAATTGTAAAACATTAATTATTTTTTTATGAATTTCCTATAAGAGGCATGGTTAATTGTAGCTTCATATATTCGGGTATAGTATAGGAAGAGGTTAGTGAGATTTAGAACATTTTCCATATTGATATTACTACTTTATTTAGGTCAGATTTTTTTAATCCAAATAAACATTAGCATTTCTATAGATTGCAAAATATCACGCTGTCAATACTAGGTATGAGGGAAACGCTTCCGAAAACTGCGATATGTAGTAGTGCTGGTGATTATGGGCATGATACCACTAAATACATCGCGAAATTAACCCATATATACTTTTTACGACCAAACGCACGCTCCGCTTGCGCATAGTTATCTACCGTTAAGTATCAGCTGTTTCTCTTTTGGTAGCGTTACATTTCTTATTCAAATGATTATTTTAACGTTATGATTTGATTAATCGTTGTATTTATCTACCCAAAAATGATGTTTGAAAAAAAAAACTAGTTTTATTTTGCGATTTTTTTATAAGTAAATACACCCAACAGTCACAGACATAGTACTGATACCACAATAGGTTAACCTGTGTCGTGGGTATAAGGAACTACGAGGGTCATGCGGTCCCACAATACCTAGACCCGAAAAAAATATTTCTGAATCACACAAACTATGTATCAAATAGCGTAGTCCTACCATTTGCCGGATTCCACCTTTTACATCACAACACTCCACAGCGACTCAGTACATATCACAACAGAGAAACACATGCGAAAAATAAAACAATGTCCCTGTGTGAGAATTGAACCCACGGTCTCTCGCTTCGCAGCCGGCTACTCGCCCACTGCACCACGGAGGTATTTAGCGGTATCATGGTCGTAATCAGCAGCACTACCACCTGACTCGGGTTTCGAAAGCGTTTCCCTTACACCGAGTATACGAAGAAGCATATATATGAAGAAGTATGTCAATTAATTATTTTAAATGGACTATAATGCGATTTAAAGTTCGGACACATAAACATCGGTCCCGGCTTCCGCACTCACAAACGTCACTTTAATTTTCAGTAAGTCATTTCTTAGAAATCGGTTACTTCTAAACATCGATATAGTATTCTGCCAGATTGAACATGACAACTTAAAAAACGGCCGGAGAAATAAGAGCACAAAAATATTTGTGCTCTTATTTCAGATTAGTATGTTCCAATCATAGCCAACATGAGGACGTGTCAAAATGCCGCGGAGCGCGTATACAAATTAACCATCCAACCAAAAATAATCATCGTAATAGCAAGGTTTCGGATGGAGTATTTTTCTTTCGGTAAGTACAACTTAGTTTCTGTATTAGAGTACCTAAAAACAGCATTTAAAAAATATTTAACAAATATCTCATTACTTGGCCAATATCATCCAATGTAAACCAACTATTGTCGCAGACATTGATTTTTATAGAACAAGAAATACATTGAGTATATTTTTAAAATAATAATTTATTTTAAAATATTTTTTTTTATTATTATCTATACATTTCCTAGTAATCCATTTCTCTGTGCAGAATAGATATCTGTTGTCGCAAAAGAAAGAGGAGAAGAACGGTATATGCCTTGTAAAAATTCTACTATTTGTTCGATGCATTTTGACAATAGCAATATAATTGTTAATTCCCAAAGGCATTGATTACTAAAAACGGCGATTCCCAAAATACAGGTATATATGTATAATATGTATAATAAATTAACAGTCATGAGAGATGAAATAAATGTGAAGCTTTAAACAGGGTGTATCATAATATTGTATATTGTAATAATTTAAATTGCAGATTCACGTCCAACAAAAAAAAGTGTAAGCACCGGTATTAGCAGAAACGACGACATCAAGTTTTGTAATATGTTTGTATCTTTATGTTAATGTTCTATTTTAAACTTGTGTTGTTTAATAGTTAAATAAAAATAGGTTTATTTTTTTATCTTTATTATACTTAAGTGACAAAGAGTCCCCCGGAGCGCAAACCGAAATCAAAAGGTTTCCCGTTATACAACTCGTCATTGTGATGCACATTATTTTATTACGTCCAGTTTATCAAGTCCAAATTCCAATAAATTCCAAATCCTCATATTTTTTTATGACATAGAAATTGTGTCTTGTTCCCAATCAAATCCTTTTCAAATTAAGCTTACTCCTAAATCACTACTCTTACCTAAATCAATATAATTCTTTTTTTGTTATATTTCATTTATGTAAAATCGTACAAATAATTTGTATATAGAGCTCACATTATTACTTATTAATTATAATATCGCTTGTGTTTAAAAGGTCACAGGTTTCATTCACAACATGCGCCTTTACTTGGTGTCACTTTGATACTCGCCTTTGTCAAATCCTAAAAAAATATTGAAATCATAATTGAGCTAACTCTGAAACAGTGTAACCAACATAACGTATTCGTTTTTATTGTTAAGCGGTTTCTTTTTAAAATAAATAAGATATTACAAATGTACCACTTTTACATAATATCTTTAAGTAATAGAGAGTTTTAAATTTAAATATGACTATAAACTAAGTAAAATAGCAGTAGATATACGCAGATGCGGCCGTTTCAACAATGTCGTCTGATTCGCAATCTATACTATAATATATCTATACTAATATTCTAAAGCTGAAGAGTTTGTTTGTTTGGTTGAACAAGCTAATCTCAGGAACTACTGGTCCGATTTGAAAATTCTTTCAGTGTTAGATAGCTCATTTATTGAGGAAGGCTATAATCTATATAACATCACGCTAAGACCAATACGAGCGGAGCACTAATGAAGAATGTTTGAAAATCGGGGTTTTTCTCTTTTGAGAGCTTCCGCTGCGTGCGCTGCGGAAACGGTTAAAGTTTCGCTAAAATAATGTATGACAGAATTGTTAAAAGTTCTAAAAAAAATCCGCGACAGCATATGTCTATATTTTAAGGTTGGCTCACTATAACCTCTTTTATGATAACCAAATTTGTTTTTAAATAAAGCATTATTTGTGAAGGGGTTTTTATAAAGATGATATTAATCCTTATCCAAATAAATTATTCATTACAAATATTTAATTTAAAAGAAATTTGTTTTAATAAGTATCTTAGGAGATATCGCAGTTTTAAAATAACATCGCAAATAATGATCAAGCGCGTAATAATACACAAGGCGCCGGCCGTCCGGTGCGCGGCGACACAGAATAACAGCTAATAGTACTGCGCCGGCGGGTAAAATTTAGCGTTATCCCAAAGTCACTATTTGCAAAAGCTAGTCCTTAATATAATAACAAATAATATGTCGATTTATGACTATGCGAACATGACATGTTCACAATAATTCTAAGTAATCTTCATTGCACCACACTTGCTCTCCCCTCGTAACGTACCCAAAGTAATTATGGGCGCAATACGGTACAGCTTAGCTTGACAGGGATGTTATTTATTATATATTTATTTTGAATGCTAGAGCCACGCTGAAGACCACCTTCTTACTCTATCATCAGACCCTGCATACCATCAAGAAGTCTACTACTCTCCAAAACCTATTCAATGAGCCCTAACACAATGTATTTGCTATTAATTACCGAAGAGTTGGAAGCTGCAGAGGGCATGTTGCAGCATCAGCTAAGTTTCACCTAGCTAAGCTAAGAACACCCCTCTTTTTGTCGGAGGTAAAAAACATACGGCTAAGTTTCTTAGTGCTTCATCTCTGATTAGTGAGCATTTTCGAAGCACCAGTAAATTTAAAACATGAAGTGTAAAAGGTGGCTCTTGGTGGTTCTTTATTTTAAAAATATATTTATTTCAATATTAATAAAAGTAATATTTAATAGAGCAAAACTTAACTGCTTGAAAATTTGAATCAACTCCATGGGATTCCTTGTTCTGTCACTGTTTTTACAGATAAGTTGTTAATATCGTTATGACAACCACGTGATTAATTTAATTTGAAGCGATAGCGCTATGCATATGAAGTTCTATTTTACTAGAAGCCCGACGCAGACCGATAGATGAAACTCAAGACATTTTCGTGCGTCAAGTATGTATGAGAAGTTGAATCTAGAGTATTTATGATCGAAGCTTCTACATTCAGCGCCAGAAATGGCTAATGAGTACCTACTGAAACTTATTTGATCTTTCTGAGTTTAGTTGAATTTAATCTATTTAATGAGGCATAAGTTATGTGCCAATAGTGACTAAATATTCAATTTTCGAATATTTATTATTAGGCCTGGTTTACATTTGTAACTTTTACTCAGTGACTTAAAGAAATACTAATGTAATCAGCATTGTTTTTTAAGTTTTTTACTGTACTGTATCATTATATTGGGAAACCTATATCAAATTTATAAATTCGTCCATGTATAAACTTATAGTGATTAACTCACGTAACTGTAAGTAAAACTTACAAATGTAATTTTTTTTATCTATTTACAATAATTTATATAGCAATAAAATATCTGAAATCAATTAATGTATTTCGAATGGATCTTATGTGTTTAATTTTATATTATAGGCTTATAACAATAATGTGTTTATGTATCCTCATCTAGTCCGCATTTTTCTTTTATTCAATAATTTGAATAAATATGGAAAATTACAGTGTTGTTTTCTTTGCCCTGTAATTAGTAAATTTATAAGGCATAAAATATAAGGAATTGCTCACAATATTGCGGTTGCTTCTAATGGCCCTCTTGGAATATAAACGGGAAATCGCTACTATTATACTCGTTTAACCACCCCCAGTGACCTTAAAAATGTTCTTTTATCCATCTTATTTATAAATGAAGGAAAACACTGTGAGGAAACCTGCACACCTTGAAATTTACTGCAAGAATTATGAAAGTGTATAGTCTGCCCACCCGCCTTAAGCCAGCGTGGCAGGCTAAGGCCTAACCCCTCCCATAAGTTGCTAGCGAGCTATAGCTATGTGATTATAATTGGAGAATTAACCTGTAATGGATGCATTAGGATTTAACTTTTTGTACCTGAATGTAGGTATGTGTTAATGTATAACGATATTTAGGGTTGGATTACATTTGTAACTTTACTTACGTAGGCTAATTGCGTAAGTGGACTTCCAAAGAAATTATAACGTAATCATAATTGTAAGTTGATTACTGTAAATCTCATGAAATGAGAGCCTAAGCCTTAGAGTAATAAATATATGATAGATCGAGATATACGTCAAGGTATCTATAAACCTATAAATGAACCACTTACACAAGTTCATAAGTAAAACTTACAAATCCAGGATTTGAAAAAAGAAACACAATATTAATCATAAACTAAACATTTTAATAAACAAACTAAAAATAACACCATTATTAATTCATAAATTATGTACGTAATGCACTCAGCATGTATTGATGTGTCAGGTACGTCAAAGCCATTGTCACACTGAAATGAGAATTACAACATTAAAAATGGCATTTGATAAATATTATTTGAATATTTTACAGCGAATATTAGTGCTTGTGATAATAATGAGTTGACCAACTTTCGGATGTGTTATTTTAATTTCAGACAAAAGAAGAATAAAGTAATTTTTTTTTAACATGTTTGCATCACTTATTTCTTGAAGAAACGGGATTTATTCAAAAAACATTCATCCGAAAATCGTTTAAAATACATGAGATTGAATTATAATTATTTAGCTATAAATGTTCAGGCTCAAGTGCTGATGAATCGGTATAATTGGCATGATTTTCGGCAGAGTATCTTATATTTAGCAATACAGAGCTATGTACAAATTATATTAATAATTTTGCATATTTATACAACAATTCCATGGAAATAAGATAAGAAACGTAATTCAAGCAAAAAAATGACCCCACCAACACTCTGTACAAGGGGGCGGGGCTATCAGTCTGTGCAGCTCGTTCATTCATCAATTCATAAAAATTTATTCATGATCTCTAGTTGTCACTTACGTACTTACGATACGTCTAATTTTTGGGCGGTGCAGAACTTCGTTATCTCGATTTAGAAATTTAATATTTAGACATTAACTTTTATGAAATAAATAAAGTTGATTTTGATCGTTAATTATTTTTGTTGCGTGTACGAGTGTTACCTTTGCATGTGTATGTAAGTGGAGCCGTATTTAAAGCAGATTCTATAAACCTATAAATGAACCACTTACACAAGTTCATAAGTAAAACTTACAAATCCAGGATTTGAAAAAAGAAACACAATATTAATCATAAACTAAACATTTTAATAAACAAACTAAAAATAACACCATTATTAATTCATAAATTATGTACGTAATGCACTCAGCATGTATTGATGTGTCAGGTACGTCAAAGCCATTGTCACACTGAAATGAGAATTACAACATTAAAAATGGCATTTGATAAATATTATTTGAATATTTTACAGCGAATACTAGTGCTTGTGATAATAATGAGTTGACCAACTTTCGGATGTGTTATTTTAATTTCAGACAAAAGAAGAATAAAGTAATTTTTTTTTAACATGTTTGCATCACTTATTTCTTGAAGAAACGGGATTTATTCAAAAAACATTCATCCGAAAATCGTTTAAAATACATGAGATTGAATTATAATTATTTAGCTATAAATGTTCAGGCTCAAGTGCTGATGAATCGGTATAATTGGCATGATTTTCGGCAGAGTATCTTTTTAGCAATACAGAGCTATGTACAAATTATATTAATAATTTTGCATATTTATACAACAATTCCATGGAAATAAGATAAGAAACGTAATTCAAGCAAATAAATGACCCCACCAACACTCTGTACAAGGGGGCGGGGCTATCAGTCTGTGCAGCTCGTTCATTCATCAATTCATAAAAATTTATTCATGATCTCTAGTTGACACTTACGATACGTCTAATTTTTGGGCGGTGCAGAACTTCGTTATCTCGATTTAGAAATTTAATATTTAGACATTAACTTTTATGAAATAAATAAAGTTGATTTTGATCGTTAATTATTTTTGTTGCGTGTACGAGTGTTACCTTTGCATGTGTATGTAAGTGGAGCCGTATTTAAAGCAGATTCATTTGAGATTTATTGTTCTAGTTATCTTATTTCGATGAACAATTCCATAAAATCTTTACACTCTACAGGCAAAGAATAACAGAAAGAAAAAATAACGCTTAGCTACACATAACTATGGAGAAATGAATAGTCCAGAGTAGTAAAGTCAAATAATCCATTAGTTTCCTCATTTTATTAATCTCAGAATAGTACTCTGTATTCGCTATGTAATTTGAAATTAGTATTTGTTTCGATTTTAATAATTTAGAGTATTTTTTGAGGTTGAAATGTAAATTACATTCACATTTCACGACTTCCTCAATATAAAATAAAAATTGTTTACAAAAAAACTTTGATTAGAAAAAATTGTTTGTAAGCAAAATTGATTTTAAGTGCCCGGAACTATTCATTTCTTGTGACATTTAAACTTGAGTTCTTAGTACATTTTCCAGTCAAGTTAAGATTTGTGTTGTCACATAACATGCAAAGAAATTAGCGTTTATATACTACAATTGTGAAGTGCTTGAGTTATACTTGACTTTAAAGTCTTAAGTCAAATAATGTACACTGTGTTGCCAGAAAATAAATAATACGAGTGTGGTAAGGTTATTTAAAAAAATAAAGAAATAGCCTCAAGTACTTTAAAATCAAGTACCCATAAATATTAATGAAAATTGCATGCATGCAATTTTAATTATTAAAATATTGTATATAAATATTTATCAAAACTTGTGAGATTCGTAATATGGTGGTATTATCAATAATAACTTATATATTATACAAATACCTTTTAACTGTATTGTACACACAGTTGTTCATTCATTTTTGTCATATAATAAAAGAAATATAAGCCTATGAATAATGGCTAATATTCATTTGCTTAATGTAATAGAAATAAACAAATGGCAAAAATAAAATAAGAAATTTAACACTTCTTTTTTATCTGAATTATCAATTAATATCATAATTTCACAATATTAATTGTTATAATTGTTTTTTTAACGTTAAGCCTTCACCAAAATAATTCTTTTTAAGCCAGGAATGTTAAGTGCATGTTAATCTCAAATAGCGGTGTTGCAAAGGAAAATTATTTAGCTAAGCCACATCCTGTGAACATAGTGTGATTTACCTAACAGTCCAGCCGTATCTGACAGGCTTGCGTGTAGTTGCACCATTATGATGGGCATTGGACTTATCATAGTTCCTGCTCTGGTCCGGCGAGTGATAAGTCTGTTGGTATCCTGATGGATAAGTTTGGGGATTAGAACTCCTCGAATTGGAGCTAGACGAGGAATAGTTCGGGTTCTCCATTATCGGCCTGGTGTTCAAGAAGCTGCTCAGGCCGTTTTTGGACAAGTTGCCGAGAAGGTTCCCGAAGATATTGCCGAGACCGTTGGAGCCAGTTCCGCCTGTACTGCCGCCAGCGCCGCCACCTCCTGCGTAATTACTGAGTGTATTCAGTATACCGTCGAGGGGACTTTTACCACCCGACCCTGAGTTCGAACCGTAAGGACTGGATCCACCACCGTAAGGAGAATTACCTCCATGGCCCCCACTTGAGCCGCCGTATGGTGAATTTCCTCCGTAGGGGGAACTGCCTCCGTAGTGGGAGTTGCCTCCCGTGTTGCTCCCACCGTAGGGAGAATTTCCTCCATAGGGAGAATTTCCACCATAGGGAGAATTTCCTCCATTTTGGGAATTCCCCCCGTAAGGAGAACTTCCCCCGTATGGTGAATTGCCTCCGTACGGAGAACTGCCGCCGTACGGCGAGTTTCCACCAGCACTACCGCCGAAGGTGTTGCCACCGAAAGAAACCCCGCCAGTTGGGGGTTCAGGGGGTTTGTAATTGGGTACTGAGTCGTCACTGGGTCGATGAGGTTTGGGTGGTGTAGGCTTAGGCGGCTCGGCTGGCTGCGAGTGTGACCCTGGAAATGAGGTAAGATTTATTAGTACTACTAATATTATTGTGAAAGGTTGGATGTTTGTTACTCAAACACACATTACCAGCTGAACGGATTTGGATGAAGTTTAACTTAGATGAACACTATATCCTGGTTTGGGACATGGCTACTTATTGTGCCGGAAAAAGGTATCCACGCGTGCGAGCAACATCCATTAAGTTATGTCTCTTCTAATATACAATGAAGCGCTCCAGAGTCACCGCACCACTAATGTTGTACCTATGCAGTAACATTTATAATGAGTTGGATTTTCAATTTTTATACTATAGGTCGGCAAACGAGCAAGTGGGTCACCTGATGGTAAGTAATATCCAGCGCTCATGTAACCTCACAACATCAAAAGAATTTCTGACTAAAGGAAAGGGATAATCAAGGGATTGGGAAGGGGAGGGGTATTTGGACCTCTGGATATGCGGATTGGTAACACACTTGATGAAAATATACCTATTTTAGACAGCAGACATTGTCATATTAAAGCAGTTTCTTCGTCGTGTTTTTACCTCACATTCTAACCCCGTAGATGTTATTGGAAGTAATGCTGTGTATTTGCTATAAAAAAATTAGTAGTGTTACCTTCTACTTGAGATTTCTTCTTGCACGTCGGGTAAGTGCCGCAGTTAGAAGTGTGTCCAAACGAGCAAGGGTCCTCGGCGAGGACGCAAACTTCGCTGTTCAGACATCCTATGTCTTTGCATGTGCGCCCGTATTCTGTAATGTAGAAATAATAGTTATTAAGTATGTGTTTATAAATATGAGGGTAGATTTTTCAATATTCGAATAAATTTGAAGCCTAGAGACAGCCAATTTCGGAAGTAATTTGCCACATGTGTATTGTTAGCGCGATATTTTTACAGCAGAGGCCGGCGAACGAGTAGTGGGTCACCTGATGGTAAGTGATCTCCACCGCCCATGAACATCCACAATACCTAAAGTCATGGACGCTTTGCCGACCTTCAATGAAAGGGCAAGAGGGGGATTTGGGTCTCCGAATATTAAATTAAAATTGCATCACATAACGCGTGAGTTAGACAGCTCACAGACAAGGAGCGCGAGAGGGTTTCTAGTTGAGAGTAAGCGAGATAGTAATATTGAGTTACGATCAATTGACCGTAACTTAGTGGTTCAATTCCTATGTACCACGCAGCTTGTCTAGTAGTATTAAAGTCTTTGATTTGGATGTATAATATCGCACCCTTAATATGGTTTTACTAAGTAAATATTCCATAGTATATTTTTATGCAAAGGGGCAAACATCGTACGCAATCATCTTCATGGACACTATAGGAGAGGACCAGAGGGACCGTTGCTGGCCTTTGAGAAATGAATAGGCCTTTTACTCGTAGGTAGGTATTATGTTTAAATCACGCATTAATTATGCATCATCCTCAGCCTCCGTGGCGCAGCGGGCGAGTAGCCGGTTGCGAAGCGTGAGGCCGTGGGTTCGATTCCCGCACCTTGACAAATGTTTGTCTGATCTACAAATATTTGTCTCGGGTCTGGGTGTTGTGGGACCGCAAGTCCCTCGTAGTTCTTGATACCCACGATACAAGTTTAACCTAGTGTGGGGTCAGGACTATGTGTGTGACTGTTGGGTGTATTTATTATTTATTATTTATTATCATACCAACTAGGTATATTATTAAATGCATTAATTAACGCCATGGACACCTACCAGAGGAATCGTTGGTGCGTTGCCGGCCTTTGAGGAAAGAACAGGCTCTTTTATACTTATGTGTGAATCAGGCATTAGCTATATATAGCAACAACCTAATAAAATGCAATAATTGTTTTTTTATAGTAAGTATAGGACGCAGCAGAAAGCTTCTACATTACGTCGGTTTTCTGTGAGACAGTGGTAGCCCGGAAGAGTCGGCCCATTCATGCTGTAGACAAAACTGTCTACAGCGTAGCAAACCACTCGAGCTTAAAATTTTACTGTGTTTTGTATTTTATCTGCGATTGGCTCGTCATCTATCACATAATAGGGCGGAAGTATTTCCGAAAGCTCAGCGAATCGCGGGTCTACTAACTAGTTACATTTATGCCTATCCTTTCGGGGATACAGACGTGAGCAGAAAAAAATTAGTAAAATTATATATGTATTTTTGTATGAAACTGGCACGGGAGAAGATAAGTCCATATAAACACAAGACAGTGTCGATAAAGTTACGTGAAAAAACATTGCTCACGTAGCATAAATAATACGACAAAATACGAAACACTCTTTGTATAATATCATGGAAAAACGATTACCGAAGCGACACCATCCAATCGCAATACGCACACCCAAACATCCGTATCAGAATATATAAACTCCGTGATTCGAAAATGTAACAAATTCATGCGTAACATAAATCATTTTCAGATACTTAGAGGTATTATCTGCAGCCGCCACGTTACAATCGTTCCGTGCCCACTTCACCGGAATAATAAAAGGGATACCGGGCCGTAGGTAAAAAAATACGTGTTTGAAAATGGATAAAAAAAACTTCCACATCATATGAATATATTTTATTCCGCTGTGTCTACGGGAATTGCGCCCTTTATAACCCCAGAGGCGTGACCGTGAGAATTCTGTTATAAGGGTATCGGAATTTGCATATACCAGATTATATACTTAGATGGAGGGCTCCTTCGCGAGTCGATATCACACGTAATAAAGGCTCACCGAGCCGGTAAAGTTTGCGACCTCGAATTGTTTTCCGCTGTCAAGTTTGCCATCACATTTTCTATGTAAGCCAGTATCGGCCATACTGAATTTCAATTTGTAAATGTGAATTATTTATTGTATAGTTCCCACTTTTAGAAGTGTTGGAAAAGTTTATGATAGGTAGGGTGCGTTGAGGTAATACAGACATACATTTCTGTGACTGGTCTATATTTCGGTTTGTTTTTCAAAGTAGTTTTTTATATTTATAGTTTATAGCCATTATTGTTTTAAGCCTATTTAGATAATTAAAGGATTTATGACGAATGTAAGTACTTATTTTAAAATTTGTGGCTAGTTTCTTTTTGTAATATCGAGTCGGTATTTTATTATGGCGTAGGGAAATTTCACGATTCACGCGCGCAACTCACTGTCCTCAATCGTACAGTAAATCAATTCATCGCGGCATAAAAAATGAATGTTTGAACGGATTTGAGACACTTTTATATAATTCTGTTTGAAATTAAGTCTACAGTATAGTGAACAATTGCTATAGATATTTCGGTTAATTTTTGCACGTGTTGCTATATGTCCGTGAGCTGGTAAACGTGTAATGTTGATACCTGAGGCAGTGACGCGGAAGCGTAAGTCTATACATTTAAATCGATACCTAATGATAGGCACACATAGACATATATTCTATACAAACACATCACGCATACATAGAAAGTCATGCAAGAATGACTTGAATTATCTATGTACAAGTTATAAAAACTAAAAGTTAAAAAAACAAAAGGGAATTAGAAAATATAAAACCAAACAATAGTCACTGTATAGACATTTTAGTGAGAGAAGATTTTCGAAACAACACATCAAGAAACTCTCCGCTAAAAGGTACAGAACTATAAAAGTAGAAACTACTCTACCAGATTTATTTTAGTATTAAGTATTCTGTGGTGACATTTCCAGAGCATTTGCGCGTTTATCGTCACCAAAGTAAACAAAAGTAGAGGTGATGAAACACCTAAAATTATATCCTCGTTGCATTCGCTGTGAAGTAATGTTTGAAGTATCGGCCCCAAGTATCGTTAGTCAAAAAGTGACTCTTAGTACGGATCTACTCATAACAAGGGAGGACCCTGCATCGGTGTTTCCCGACCGTTATGACCTGTCCTTCTTTAATCGAGGTTTTAAAAGAGTTTTCCTTCAACGGTAGGCAGCGGCTTGGCTGTGCTCTGGCATTGCTGAGGTCCATGGGCGGCGGTAATCACTTACCATCAGATGGGCCGTCTGCTCGTCTGCCTATCTAGGCAATAAAATAAAACTGACTGGCTGACGAAACAACGAACAGCCTAAACAGATGGATCTAGAAGCATGAAATTATGCACAGGAATTCCATAAAATAATAAATGCAAGTTTGTATATGAAGTGCGTCATTTTTGACGTCAGTAACGTGGAAGTTGATATTTAGGTTTCTGAAGAACTTCGAATGTAAGTAACTACTAAACTACTAAATAACTAACTAACTAAATCACTAACCATTTTACGATAGCTTGGATGATTAGTGTTAGTATTTTGTCCTTCGATACTTACTTGGTACTTTTGGGTAGAACGTCGAACACGGAGGACATTTCCATGTTTTAAAAAATTATAGTTTATCGGTCCAAAATATCGATTATCAAAAGTATAGATACTATTTCGGCATCGATGTTATCGTTGGAACCCTATTGCAGAGTCGTGATAAAGCCATCTTTGTTTCTATACAGTACTTGTGGATTTTAACCGTGACTATAAAACCACTGCGGTGCATTTTACTCCTTCATATTTTCGGCATAGGTACTGTCATTAGAGCTCAGTGTCGAGTGCTGTATAAAGCTTAATGCACACTGACAAGATGCTACGTATAGAGACGGGTTTATAGTATCTTTTAGCACAGACTTTTTTTCATAGCCTAGGCCGGCAAACGAGCAAGTCGGGGTCATCATCAAGGTGATCTCCACCACCCATTTACACTTGATATAGGAAAGTTACGAGTTGCCAACTTTAAAGGGAAAGATAATAGGTAATTAAGAGATTAGAAAGGGGAATGGGGATTTGGGTTTCTGAATATCTCGGTCTTTTTTCAAATTGTTTTCATTACTGGAAATACAAAAAAAACCGATGTCATTCAATCGCAATTCTTCTTTTGTATATTGATTTTGGGATATCGACAGAGTTCAGAGATTTGATACTTTTGAAACTTTGATATCGGTTCATGACCCCTAGTTTACACTAAGTGACTAATATAGTACAGAGACGCGACAATTTGAGGCAAAGGTTTGTATGCAACGACGGAATTTCTATTCAATTTACGGAGAGGAGAGGTAGTGAATTTAGTTCTATGGGGCCCGATCATCGAAATAAAATGACTAGAACGATAGCTCTCATACAAACCTGCCAAAAATACAGCTCCACTTACACATGCAAAGGAAATTCACACGTAACGCTCATACACCCAACAAAAATTAATGAACGTTCAAAATCAACTTTATTTCATAATTGTTAATGTGTATTAAATTAATATATCGACATACGACGTTCTGAACCGAACTGAAAAAATAGATGTATTAAGCATCAACCAGAGATCATGAATCCATTTTTATGAATATGGTGAATGAACGAGCTGCACAGACTTTTATAGCCCCGCTCCCTTCCACAGAGTTTTGGTGGGATCATTTTTTTGCTTGAGTTATATTTCTTGTCATCTTATTTCGATGGGCCCATGTGTCAGTCCATAGTTACACTGAGTTATCTAAAAATAATTTAAAGCCCGGCCGTGGCCTGACGTCAGAAACGAACTCAGTGTAAACATGCCTTAAAATACCACGAGAAATATACTGCCAGTGAGCTATTAGTGCGCGACGCGGTCAGCCCTATTAAAAATGTAGGAACTATTTTTTGGAGCGTTCCAGTGTGCACTGATTTTTGTCAGTGAAACTAGGCATTATGAGGCTTTACATCTCATGTCTCGGGGTGATGAATGCACTGAACATACATAAGCTCACGCCTTTAGTGAAGAGGTAGGCAGTTGTACAACTATAGTGCTGCACCCACGTTTCGCAGAGCATTTTTCTGTCCCGTGATGTAATAGCCTATCGCAGCACCGGACAGAAATACCAATTTCGGGCAATTCATATTGTGATTTTTCGAATCGAAAACGTAAACACAATTTGTGATTGGCCAACTTGGGAATTGAACCCAGGACCTCACGGTTGTCAGCCTTAGCACTCTGCCATTAGACTATTGGGGCGATTGCCACTAGAGTAATTAGGGAATGAATGCTATGTAGGTAGTAAGATGTAATTCAAATTTTTGGGTGGTATTATGGGGAGGAGTGTTTCCTACCACCAGGTGTGCTCGCCTCATCATTCAGGCTTATAATATATTAAGCAAATATCAATAAACATAATGGTAAGTGAAAATATGCCTATATGAAAGGGTTCAAATAGGCTTTGTTTAAATCTTGAACCTTTGTTTTTTTTATAGCATAGGCCGGCAAACGAGCAAGTGGGCCACCTGTTGGTAAGTGATCTCCACCGCCCATGTACGCCCACAATACCAAAAGAATTGTGGGTGCGTTGCCGACCTTAAAGGAAAGGCATAATTAAGGGATTGGGAAGGGGAGGGGGTTCGGGCCTCCGTGAATATTTTAAACCCTACATATTTTTTATAAAGGCAGACTTTCCACGGCCACGTTAAGCGTCAGGCGCGAGCGTTAATGACGTCGTCGTTTGTTAAAGCCCTACTGAAGGCCCCTATGACCGCCGTGCGATAATGACGAATGGTCTCCCATAGATTTGGGTAATTCACATTACAAACGCGCAGACGCGGTGGTATTGGAGCTGCGTCACTAACGCGCGTCATACGGCACGCGACCAATAAAAGTCTGCCCATCGAAAATATATCATAAAAGTTAATTTCTAAATCGAGATACGACGTTCTGCACCGCGCAAATATGAGACGTATTAAGACGTGTCAACTAGAAATAATGAATATTTTTTTATGAATTGATGAATGAACGAGCTGCACAGACTTTCATAGCCCCGCCCCCTTGCACAGAGTTTTGGTGGAGTAATTTTTTTGCTTGAGTTACGTTTCTTGTCATCTTATTTCGATGACTCTGCCTACATATTTTTTATCGAATAAGGATCATTTACGGACAATATTTCACAGCGTTTGGGAATCGTCAATCAAACCAGACAAGCTGAAGGTAGACGGCTAAAAATGATGCTTTTTCTACGTTGGCGATATTTTTTTAGTACTTTCAGCTGATGTTCCTAGTTTTTATTCCTGTCGAGGATGCGAAGGTAATGTCTTAAGATTGATTGAACGCAACTTTTTTAGATATAGAGTTAAGTAATTCTGGATGTGGGTCGTAAGTTACCAAGTGATTTTGTAGAAACAAAAAACTTTTTCCGTCGGTAAAGAAACATAGTAGGTACTACTTCGATGGTACTACTAATATATGATTTTCTATAGGCATATATAAAAAGTATATATATATATATGTATATATAAGTATGTATATATATATATATATAAAAAGTAAACACCTAATTTAATACTTATTTCATTTTTATAATATACTTTTATTATATACATACATAGTTTGGCCTGTCTGTTTCCCATAAAGGTAGACAGAGGTGTAACCAGTACACCTACATTTCGCCGAGCGTATCTCTGTCCCATGATAGGGGGCGAGCCTATCGCCATACCGGGCACAATAATATATTATAACTTTTCCCCGACCCAGGGATCAAATCCAAGACCTCAGCTCAGCAGTCGTCAGTCGGCAGTCACTATAGTGTTTCTAATACTTAAATAAATTAAATGTTTTGCGCTTCGGAAATCTTTTCTTTTGGCAATAGTACCTAGCGTGTGATGACTTAATTATATATTATATCACTTAATTAGCATAAGTACACAAGACAGTACACCTGGAATACATATGTCATAAAAATTATACTTTAAAAATATAAAAATATTGATTAGTCTGATCACATAAATAGTGAAAATACCGGCACCATATTGGATGGTTCCGGTAAAAAAATATTAAGTTAATAAAACATTAGCTTTAATAACGAGACGAGCAGGTCGCTCACCTGATAGTAAACGCAACGTCTGCCCATAAACAAAAGCAACGCCACACACAACTTTCAATTACAAAGCACTGCATGGCACGGGCGCCGGACTGCGCTCGTCACCCCGAGACAAAGTTGTTAAGTCTCATAATGTCCAGTAATTTTACTGGATTCAACTACCTTCAAATCGGAACACAACAGTGCTTACACACAGTTGCTTGGCGGCATCAATAGACAAAGCGGTGGGACCAACCCAAACGTCCTTTCGCATACGAGGGAACACCACCTTGTAAAGACCACCTCGTAAATCATGTTCCAGGGTGAGCCAGAGTATATCCAGTAACTTAACGGTAACAGCATAATTGTGGCGAATGGACTGTCGTCTAGGGACGCGCATATGCTTTGGAGACGCGACGGTAACATCAGGCTAAATGTAAATTTAGTCAGCACTGTACTTAACCATCAAGTAAAAAAACATGTCTACATTGACTAATGTGGTGACTGGTTAGTCATTTTTTTAACACTAACCATTATTTAGCCGTTTTATGATACATCATCGGAAATGTACCTACTATAGGCGTTACTTATATTAAACCACACAAACCTCACGCAAAATCTATTTTTATACTAAAACCACTTAGCGGCATAGTGAAAATGACACCACTTATATCATAAATATATGATATCCTCAGATGCACGCAATAAAATGTGTAGTATACATAAAGTATGCCAAAATCTACTTCGAAAACATTTCGAGAGTGTATAAAGAACTTACCTATAAAGGTTCAGACACACTTAAGCGGACCGCATCGCATCGCATAACAAAAAAACGACGTGATTAAAAAATGCTGTATGTCACATCTGACTATGGATGATTCATATAGAATACATTAAACAAAAACAAAATATTTATTGAATCCATAAAATGTTATAAATCATTTAGTTTCAGTCAAATTTTAACTCTACCGTCAGTTCAGAATGCTGTTTCGTGTAAGATGAACGGGCAATAAACTCTTAACGTTGCTCTTCAAAACTGATTTACAATATTTGCACGGCATTAATATTTTTAATTAGAGCAACTCAATTTATATTTTGGCATAAAAGAGGAACATTATAAAGTAAAGTAATGAAATTATAATAATAATTTTTGTGCATGATTCTCACGATTATTAAGACTATGAAATAAGACATAACTTATAATAACACACTTAACAATCATACACAATATAGTTCTAAGTTCTAACACCACATGGCGACTAGCTTACATGGCGAATGTTATATACAAACAAATTGACATATGTATCAGTTTAGCATAATTTTATATACAATAAACAAAGTAAAAAATACACATTGTAGTCGTACTTACCAATAAAAAAATAAAAGAAAATATACACGTGTAAATACATCCGTGAAAGAAATATGTGTGGACCACACAAACATGGCGTTCGAATCCGCAGCTCGTTTTTCATAACCAACTATTCGCCAAATGCGACACAGTCTGTCAGTTTTTGTTTGTTTGCGATGCGATGCGGTCTGTCTGAATGTGCACGAGACTTTAGTTGACGGTGTGCCTTCACGGAGAGTGCGATTTTAGAGGCAATAAAAACAAATAAAAGAACATCATAATGTTGGCACATAAGTCAACGTTTCGCTATGTTGGTACCGGTTTACGCTAGCGTGCGGTAGTGTCATGATGGAAGTTTGAGGGATATAAATGTTAAAGTTGATCTCTTGAAAATTGGGTTATATTGAACACCTTAAAGTTTTAAGGATAATGTTACTTGTAGGTACTTTTTAGTGATACGCTCGGCGAAATGTGCGTGTACTGGTTACACCTCTGCCTACCCCTTCGGGGATTATAGGCGTGAGTGCCTATGTATGTATGTATGTACGTTACATTACAAGTTTCAAAGATTACACGTAACATTATCTAATCTATAAAAGTATAAAACCATTGGCCAATAGTTTCATATTATCACATAAAGTAAGTATTGCTTACTATTTTAGATTGACATCGCTTTTCTCGACAAAACACAACCTTCCAGTGTCGTAACCGCAAAATTCCTCTAATACAAATATGCGTATATGAAATGCTATAAAATCACTAATTATTTTATTTTATTTAATAGTAAAAGTTAGACTATTCAACTGAAAATGCATAATTTTATTTTCGAATGTTTTTTTATGGCGTAAGTCCGCAAACGAACAAGTGGGTCACCTGATGGTAAGTAATCTCCACCGCCCATGGACACCCACAATACCAGAAGAATCATGGACGCGTTGCCGCCCTTAAAAAATTCCAATTAAATATTGTAAAACCTTATGCTGTAATAATTGTAAACTAGTTTTGAAAATAGCAACGCTGGAGTTTCTTGCTCGTTCTTCTCGAGCGAAACAGCATTCCGAACTAGCGGTAGAATTTTGACGGAATCTAAATAATGTATAACATTTTATGGATTCAATAAATATTTTGAATTGTTTGAATTTGAATTTTAAAGGAAAAGGACAATTACTAAGGGATTGGGTGGAGGATTTAGGCTTCTGGATATCTCCTCACTCACCGTACGAAACGTAGCAGCAAGCCGCTACTTTACGCCGGTTTTCTGTGAGACAGTGGTAATGACCCGGACGAGCCGGCCATACATGCTGTAGACAAAAGTGTCTACAGCGTGGCTATACCACTTAAAAAAATTGTTACAAATATTGTCCGTACCTGAGACGTAAGCGATGGCAAACCTAGTAGGTAATGGATCTAGGTAACATCTCTCGAGTGTAGTAATAAGTAGAGTGTGTGAGCATTAACACTTTCTATACAATGTTGTGCGAAAAACTATCATGCCTTCAGAGTGTTAGCTTCACCTTCATCTTCGCTAGTTTTGATGCATGAAATAAATAGCTTAAATTATAATAATATAATAATAATACTAGCCCTGTATTATATACGTCCCACTGCTGGGCACGGGCCTCCTCTACTGAATGAGAGGGGTACCACGCTGGCCTAATGCGGGTTGGCAGACTTCACATACCTTCGAAATTCTTATGAAGAACTTCTCAAGTATGCAGGTTTCCTCACGATGTTTCCTTCACTGTTAAAGCAAGTGATAATTAACAATTAATACACACATAACTTAGAACAGTTAGCGGTGTATGCACTTGGGGCTGGTTTCGAACCTGCGACTTTCGTCTCGACAGTCCATACCACTCCCCGCTGAGCTATCACTGCTTAAATTTACTTAAATTACCCATGATTTATAATAGTAAGTATTTCATTCATCAAAGAAAGAAAGAAAGAAATTAAATTTATTTGCAACAAACACAAATTATACACGTATAAAAAAAACAGATAAAAAACACTTTGCTGCAAACAGGCTCCAACTCAGCAAATATGTTGGCAGTACAGCCAACGCTGGTCTTCCGTTGGGCGATCACGATAAAAATATTTAAGTTATAGGCTATTTAACTATAGAAGGCATGCCAATTAAAAGATGTACGCCATATACGATGACGTCAACCTATACGATGGTCATATAGCGGCGCACGTGTGCGAGTGAGATAGCATGATGGTCCCACTACTCCTTCATTTTATTTCACACGCGTCTTATAAATATTTGAAATATATTAAGTCGCGTTACTTTGTTACTATTCCCATGGCGCGGGCTGTGGGCGTGAAAGAGTGACAACAAGCGAGTGAGCTTCAACACGCCTCGCCTCATTTGAAGTGGAACCTTGTACCAGCTCAGTACAAAAAAGAGCCTACTCTTACACACTCATTTAACAATCGTGTCCTACTCAACACTACAGCAGTGGGACGTGTGTATTACTGGGCTGGTATTATGATTACACAATATGTACTTAGAAAAGTCAGAAGTGCATGCTCTTGGGGCTGGTTTCCAACCTGCAACTTACGCCTAAGCAGTACCACTCCCCGCTAAGCTATCGTTACCCTTAAAGATTTATCTTTAATTCCCATCCTGAATGTTGGTAATGTAATAAAGGGTAGACAGGATCTATATGGATTTTGCCTTCTACGTTATATTTGAGACTGTAATCGGATGAAACGGACAAAGAATTATAAGCGTCGGCACATTTTTTGCGATTGTTTTTTTTCATACATAGTACTCACGCCTGCAATCCCCAAAACCCACATTTCGCCGAGCTTATTTCCGTCCCATGATGTGACAGGGGGCGAGCATATCACCATACCGGGCACAATTCCAGACTCAGGGTTGATACTGAGCATTTCGAGACACCGAGACAGTCAAGAACATAATATAAGTAGTTTCATTTGCGGTTATTCTCGTATCGTCTAAGATTAATAGCGCTCAAATATTACAATAATACATTTTATGTGTAGTTTTATACAAACTAGTTCTGAAACCGGATTTATTTATTTATAGTTGAAGTAGTTGATTCGCATTCCCAGAGTCTCGCCGAGCTTCATTCGGTGTCGAAAAATGCGTGCCACTGATGATCCTGACCTACAGGAGTAACAGTGGCGGGTGTCTGGGCGGGATAGTCTCTTACAAGATACAAAACTGAAGTTGTCAACTTATTACTTTTTAAATAAGTAGCACTATGACCTTCTTATTATTCTTTTATTTAATACATATTAAAATCCATATCAATTATTATAATTATCACTTCTAATATGTATGTAACGTCGCGTCTGCCACAATATGCGTTTAATTAAATTGATCATTAGTGACATCCGGATTATTGGTGTAATGATTGTACACACGTTGTTAAATATCTGATGCGAGACTGTGGTTTCCAAATAATACAGAAACACAGACTTTAGTTTTTTTTATATACATTTTTTTCATATTCAACGCCTAATGTTGCGATTTTCTACTGATAACTAACTGTTATCAATCACAAGTACTCAGGGGGTTTAGAAAAAGGAATATAATCTAGTTTGTACTTAATAGAGAAAATAATAAGAATCATACTTGAGTATCCGTCAGCGTAGAACACCAAAGCGCATGTCAGCAACACCGTCCGCCACTCCATGATTAGCCTGTAAACAAATATATGTATTCAATTTCATACTTAAAGTTACTCCATTTCTTACCTTTTTTATTAACTTGAGTGATGAAACAAGCTGGCTTGATAGTAAGCGCCACGCGTGACCATAAAGAGACACAACATTACACAGAACTTTGAATTACAAAGCACTGCATGACATTGGATAGCGCTCGTTACCCTGAGACATAAAATGTTAAGTCTCATAAGGCCCAGTAATTTCACTGGCTTCAATGTCCTTCAAACCGGAACACAACAGTGTTTACACACTGCTGCTTGGCGGCAGAAATAGACAAAGCGGTGGTACCAACCCAGACGTTCTCTCGCATACGAGGGACCTACCACCATTGTGGACCACCTACTTCAGAATATTTAAGGTATTTAAAGAAACCCAAAGAAGAAAATACGTTATGAAGAATTTGGTAGTCCTAAACAAAGGCCATGTGAAACTGAAAAACAAGATCAAAAGGCAAATGATCTTTTGACCGAGGATGCTACGTCAAGCGAAGTAGAGAAAATTGAACAGAAAGACAAATCCAATTATATTGACGACACAAACCGACATGTAGAAGAACATTAATCAAAACATTCTATTCAACTACTATTAACAGGTAACCAAAATAACTTCAACAATGATACAATAAGTAGCTACAGATACTATTTCGAGAAAAATAGAGGTGACTGCACAGCACAAATACCAAGACCTCAGTCTAAACTAGATTTTTTCTACTCGTAGTGACCTTAATCTTTACAAACGAAGCATCGAATTATCATGAGTGTTGTATACAATGTGCAAACAGTTCCAACAAAGTTGGCGCGATGAAACTAGCCGGGTATTCAGAGGCTACACACGTCTGTCCAACAGCTCGCTGGAACTTTATGACGCCCGCATATCCGGAGCAATATCGCCCGAAACTGTTTCGTAGAACCTCGTTACCGGTGAGTGCGCTTCGTAAGTAAACGTTTGAGGATATGACACGGGTTGTTACGCTTTATTGAAAACCATGCTTGTGTTTGCGATTTCGGCCTAATTGGTTCTTCATGGTTCGTTTAAGGGACCTGATAGGGTTTTGTGACGATTGAATTTTACTCTGAAACGTATCTGGGAACCACATATTTGAGAATTTACTTGTAACAGTATATCGAAGTGGTGCTGCCCTATGACAAACCGGTAATTGAGCACGACACGACGCTCGATATGTTGTAACAATGTAACTTTATTAACATCGAGCGAATACGTGTAACATTTCATGGGGCAGACACAAAAGGAATGCAAGTAAATGGTAACGTGCCATGAGCGTTCCGTCGAGCGTTTGCAGGTATGTTACATATTGTTTCACTTTCCATCCGACCTGTTATGAAGTTGCAACGCTTGTTCTTCAATTGTATATATCTAAAAAGGAGCTGATTGGTCTTAAATGAATAAGCCATAGACTGTCTAGTATCACTTCGATTCAATAAGTGTAAAGATTACTAAGTCAGGGGCTTATTTTTATTTTTATAATGCCCGAGGCGGACCCTAGCACTGGCCGAACCGCCAGGTAGAGGAAAAAATAAAGTGGGCCCAAACGAAGTCTAAAGAAGCATGTGCACAACGAATGTGAGAACTTCTCTAGTATTATATCGCCGAAGGGACCATTAAGAGGCAGTATAGGTGACGATAAAATTATAAGGGCTTTCACATAATGAAGGATAAACCTTAGGCATAATGAAGGGATTTAAAATCATGAATGAGTTTAATGTAATTTTTTAAATTGTTAGAATGTTGGGACGAACAGGTCACTCGCCTCTTGGTAAACTTCACGGCTGCCCATGAACAGTAGCAACACCGCCGAGAATTTGGGGGCCGTCACCCTAAGACATGAGATGTGAGTCTCATAATGCCCAGTAATTTCACTGGCTTCAATTAACTTTACACCGGAACCAAAATTTTGCCTGGCCACTGAAATAGACAAAGCGGTGGGACCTACCCAGACGGCCTCTTGCATAGCACTCCGAAGTCTTTTTTCTATTTAGCGTTCTCCTGGTTTAATGTCAGAGTCCGTCCCAAAATCTCTTACACTTTGTCAAGTTTTCGACGTCCACTAGAATGATACCATTAGAGTTGGATACTATTGATATTATTTATTAAGATATATAAATTCCATTACGTAATAAAGTCGTGAGTAAAACTAGGCTACGGTTATCACCTTACACGTTTTAGTAGGTCATAGGCGTTTCCTGACTGAGAGTTCATTACTAGAACAAACTTTATGATTCAGATATACGAGCTACCTTCACCCGCGATGTTTATTCCCCGAGGAACTTTTCATTTTCCCGGGACATAAACTATCCTATATTACACTGTCATAAAATATACGCAATATTTTTTGCTAAAGATTGGTATTTTTGTACTGGGGACACAGAGTAAGTTTAAGTATAAATAAATAAATACACCCATAGTCCTGACCCCACACTAGGTAAACCTGCATCGTGGGTATCAGGAACTACAAGGGATTTGTGGTCCCACAACACCCAGACCCGAGACAAATATTTGTGAATCAGACAAACATTTGTCTAGGTGCGGGAATCGAACCCACGGCCTCACGCTTCGCAACCGGCTACTCGTCCGCTGCGCCACGGAGGTTGCCTTAAGTAAGCCCTATAAGGATGTGAAAACGCAGACATGGGCAACCATTAAATGATTGGAACTTCTTACATGTACCATAAATACTTAATAGCTTGAAAATAACGGTCTGAAACTAAATTTAGCGAAGACCGAGTACATGACCTACTGGAGTACAGACCCGGATAGGGAACGAACTGTCCGTAAAAACGGACAAGTTTAAACCTAGGGTCTGTACTGCATGAGTCCGGTGACATCGACGTTGACGTTGAGACCCGTAATTGCGCTACTTATGGCGGGAGGTCACAGGAGTCACTTGCGACCGAAAGATGCCGATGAGACTTGAGGTCTCATATACAAGACCTTCATTCAGCCTGTACTCCTGTACGGGTGTGAGATGTGGCTTGCACTTAAATGTCATGTGGGTGAGATCCACGTAGCAGACATGAAGATGTTGCGGTGTATCTGCAAAGTTACACGACTAGATCGTATACGTAGGAGTAGTAGGTAGTATCCGCGGCAGCCTAGGTTAGTGATTTACAGTGTGTCGGAAAACGACTTTGAATTAAATATGTTGGCTACATTATTTTAAGAATATTGAGAGGTAATTATTATAATAATTGACTACATCATTAAAATTTACAAACCAGTTGGATGATTTACTATTTATTCAGTATATTTATTTATGATTTAGTATTTATTCAGTCCATTGAACCACTAATTCAGGCGAGTAATTATTAAAGAAACGATTTCGCGTATATATCGAAACGATTAATGTGTTGATTATACTGCATAACCAACACAAATCTATTGATATTTGGTGCACGTTCTAAGCATTTAGATGAAAATTATTCGTTCATATAGTCTAGCGTGTAACCTCAGTTGAAGGCAACTGTAGAAACTAAACAATAAGCGAAACTCAGTGTTCTGTAACACGTATTTATTAACAATCGGACAATCGATACAACGTCGGAGAATTATAATTATGACATAATATCACGTCAATATTCCCGTCCGGATAAATTAAAAAAAAAATTGAATTCAAATCTAATTAATTAATTTATGTAATTTATTTAATTAAAACAACAGCCACAATTCATCGAGCCTATTTCCGTGTATTGCTATGGTATGCGAGCGTTTCCAGTATTTAGTGTTGATACCATTACCAACCAGACAACGTGTTTTTTCGAATACACAAATCCAAACATCAAATTTTAAAAACTTAGGATCTCACCGGTTTCACAGTCTAGGTATGCTTTTTAGGGCGAAATATTAGTAGGAAACTTTTTGTTTAAAATAAATTATTTTGAAAAGCCAATTTTATTGCAGAGGTAACTAATGAGCAAATAAATGTACTTACATGCTTGGAAACACACTGGCAACTACAAAATTTATATTTCATACTAACCGTCACCCTACTTTGAACCAATAATTGATTGATTAGTCATCCAATATAACGAAAAATAATATTAATAACTGAGTAATATTTACTACTTTTAAGGATAATCCTAATGAGTCAGTAGACGATATGACTGACACTGCAAAGTTCATGGTGCGAACAAATATACCTAATAAAAAATATTTTTATGATTACCAAGTTCTGGATTGAAATCCTGAACTAAATTATAATATACAAAGTTTTGGTACTGCGATGAGCTTGTTACCGAGATACGATTTTAACTTCCGTATTCATAAACGTACGTGGCCTCCATTCGAGAACATTTCTGCCCTATCACAGTTCTGCGAGCTATGTGCCTGCCCACTGCCACTTCAACATGCCACGTACGGGCAAACGCAACAGAGGACGTCCACCTACAAGATGGACCGAAGACCTGACAAGGGTTACAAGCCGATGGATGCAGGCTGTTTCCAACAGGTCGGCCTGGAAGGCATTAGAGTAGGCCTATGTTTAGCAGTGGACGTCTTGTGGCTGATGATGATGATTCATAAACGTTACTACGAGGCCTCATGGTGAGCGCGAACGCATTGTAGCAATTTACAGCCCAATCATGTACACAGAAATTGACACTGAGCAAAAAGCACACTTAAGTGTTGATTGTCTCTTATTGTCCAGTAATTTTCTAGATTTATAAGGAATAAAAAAAATGGATATGGACTATCGAGACGAAAGTCACAGGTTTGAAACCAGCTCCAAGAGCATACACCTCAGACTTTTTTTTAAGTTACGAGTGTATTAATTATCACTTGCTTTAACGGTGAAGGAAACATCGTGAGGAAACCTGCATACCTGAGAAGGCCTAACCCCTCTCATTCAGTAGAGGAGGACCGTGCTCAGCAATGGGACGTACCTATATAATACAGAGCTAGTATTATTATATTATTATAAAGAAGGTGAAGATAACGTAGTTTCCATTAAAATAGCTAATTAGTCCAACTGCTATATAATACGTGACCGAGTTTCAATTTTATTCAACGCCCTGGATTCAGAATCGTCTTTTACGTTCATTATTTCCTTAACATTGTAACAGTCGCTAATTACTTTACCATTTTTTTTTATTTACAAACCGTCTCTAGTGTTTGCAAATTCGTCTCTCTTGGATGTGACTTTTCATAAACAAACTATAAAGTACCCACAGTACTGACTTCAATCGACCCATCACGTGACATTGGCGGAATAGCTACACTCTATGCTCGTCGCCATTCACCAAAAAAAGAAGAAAACTTTTCTGACGTTTGGTTAAATATTACAGATTCTGAGATTGGTAAATAAGACCTAGTTGATGTCTAGCTTTCTGATACAACTAATATTTATATACAGTTGCAGATCAATTAGTCTTTATAAGTATAACGACTTCAGCCCAATACAATAATAAATAGAACAATAGCCAAGTCTTTTATCATACGATTTAGTTAATACGTATTTCCAACCTTACGACCTTTGTGCCAGTTCATTGGCATTAGGAAAATAATGATTTATTATATCTTATTCATAGCTAACTTCGATAAGAGCCAGATATAATACCAGTCAAGAATTCGTTGAAACAATTTGAGGTCAGAGTTATTTTGATCAGTCATAAGTTTATTATTTTTGTAATTTCGCTTTTACTTTTTCGATTGGACAAGATCGAGTTAAAGTAATTGTTATAAATGCACTGTTAAAGACAGTCAGAAATTACAATCCTAAAATGGTGATCATAATTGAACAAATACAACTGAATTGGTCAGTCCGCCTCATTGATCTAGTGGACGCGTACATAGGCTGAGAAACCGTGAGGTTCTGGGTTTAAAATGCAGATCAGGCAATTACAATTTGTTTTTTGATTGGAAAATCCCACATGAATTGCCTGGGATTGGAATATGTACCTGGTATGGCGATAGGCTCGCCCACTATCACATTATGCGACGGAAATAAGCCTGACGAACCGTGGATGTACTAGTTGCATTTCTGTCTATCCCTTCATGGTTACAGGCGTAAGTCTATGTATGTATGTACAAATTTATAATAAGAAACAATTAATGTAATTAATAAAATAAATACTTAAATACCACTGTATTAGTAAAGTTATTTAATTTAGCATCCAAATATTTCACAGCTCATAAACAACTATTTTACGAGAATCTCTATACCTCTTTAAACCCTCACAAAATTAATATGCATATTTACCTTTCCAGCAATAAAGGCAGGTCTAAGCCCAAAACCGACTCGCAAACCTCAAAACAACTCAACAACCAAACTGACTGAAAAATACTAGACAACTAATTATATATCAAGGTGGTATGTGAGGTGTGGTGATCCACGCCCCGATGTCAGAGGGTAGGGACAAAGGTCGTAAGTCAGGTTAGACACGCGAAACAAGGTCGGCTGGAACACTGGAATTTCTAACATTGAATTCATTAACTTCGAGGATTTCGAGACAATTCTCGCTTTTTATTTGACTAGGTTAGTTATCTTTTGTGAATTGCTTTTTCGCAGTTTTTTGTACTCTTATTTCAGTTCATACACATGTTTGTGAGTATTCCTAACAATTGAACATAGCATACAAAAGCTCACGCCTATATCCCCGAAGAGGTAAGTAAAGGTGCAATGGGTACATCCACGGTTCATCAAGGTAATAATTGAAATCTGACTAACGCGATCTATCGCAGCAAAAGATGACATTTCAAAACAAAAGGAAATAAGAATATAATAAGAATAAGGTAAACTGGAATGATAGCGAACAGAATCGTAGTGGATTTTTTAAAATATCTTATAACGTTCTTCATCCGAAATGGCCACGTGAAAATAGGTTTTATTTAAGCTTAATAAATTTATACACGATATTTTGCACATCATATAAATCATTTAAAAACTTTAAAGTAAAATTCCTTTATGTTAATCTCTGGTTAAATCTCACAACAACGTGCCCTTGAAATTTTAATGGTGGAAGCAAGGCGTGAGTTAATATTATTGTTCAGCAGTATAATCCAAATATTTACCGTACATTGTACTTCATTTAGTTGAAAAATCTGGATTTTGGTGTGATAAATTTGTTTGGAGAACACATGGCACGTATGATGATTGTTTCTTCTATAGAAAGACCAAATTGTAATAATAGAAATATGACTTTCGAGTCTTTCGACGGATGATGATTGTGCCTGGTCAGAAATTAGTTTCATCTATAGATAGGCTCCGTGGCATAGCGGGCTAGTGATACCGAGAGACTGCAGGTTCGATTACCGCACCGAGACAAATGTTTGTTTGATCTGAAAGTATTTGTTGGTAGCCAGATATGGTGTTGTAGGACTGTAGGTTCCACTTAAATCCTGATGCGATACAGGTTATTTAAGTGCAAGGGGATTTGCACTAAGATTTGATCAATCAAGCAGGATAAAAGCTAGAACTAAGCGTGGTTGAAACACTGTCTGTAATTGTTACAACATCGAAGAAGCAATGATTCACCTTGCTCCGTGGCGCAGCGGGCGAGTAGTCGGCTGCGAAGCGAGAGGCCGTGGGTTCGATTCCCACACCGAGACAAATGTTTGTGTGAACCACAAATATTGGTCTCGGGTCTGGGTGTTGTGGGACCGCAAGTTCCTCGTAGTTTCTGATACCCACGACACAGGTTTATCTAGTGTGGGGTCAGAGCTATGTGTGTGACTGTTGGGTGTATTATTATTATTATTATTATATAAAGAGTGTTGAATTTGAATACAGAATTAACAATACGACAAAAACAGTTGATTTCATAACATTCTCTTATGTTAAATATATCGATGGTTGAAATAACGCACATTAACAAAACACACACAAACCCTAATGCCCTTAGTCGGTAGCAAAAGAAAACTAATCAAACGTAACCAGCGTTCTTCCGGTGAGATAACGTGATAATTAATGTTGCTGATTAAAAAGGATGAGGAATTAAAAGACTCCCCACGGGGATATTACATGCCATAAAGCAGAAATTGGACGGCGATACCAAAGATATACGGCTGACATAATAGCCGTGGATACTACGAGCCGGTACCCGACAGCCCACTTGCGAATCGGATTTCGCATTGGTTTAGATCCCCAAGTGAATTTTGAACCGTTTCGTCTAGACCATTCTACGGTATGGCATAGGCTTTTGCCATGTTATAGCTTCCCTCTTGTTGTCCAATGTCTTGTTTTACCGTATTTTCTACAAATATTGAAAAATTTTGAATAACTTGTAAATAATTTGGGACATTAATATTATTTCTCGCCAGAGGGGTTAATGTCAGGTAGGTAGGTGGCCGGTCATAAAAACTACAAGCCAAATCTTTTTGTAACATGTGTTATATATAGAGCATGTTACGCCGACCCCCCCTGCGCTTGAGATAGGGGTAGATGGAAGAGAGTTAGAGGAAGTTAATATTATATGTACATTTCCCTTTACACCTTTGAAGTTAAAAAAATATGAGGATCAATATGCAGAGTTTACTTTCTCAAAGATCTATTTTGAACATAGCGTTTTAGAAATCATTTGCATAGTTACTAACACACATTACTTCTTTGTCGAAGTTGTGATTTCTAATTATACGCTACAGTAGGTCTAGTGTAAGATTTGATAGTTTTAATATGGTATTTGTTGATCAATTCGATTGAAATTCTGTTCACGATGATTGCAGGCGATTTAGCGGTTGATCAATAAAATCGAATCTTGTGAACCCACAGTCGAATACGAAGTAGTTTTCGAACGATTCCTTGTTCAACAGGACGAAGTACCAGGTTGACACTTCCTCAGTTATAATTTTATACAAATTCGCTAACTGTGAAGGTATTTGTAACTCGTACTAGGCCTACAGAACTCTACATTCACACGTGTACACACGCGGTCGGGTTTTTACCATTTCCCAGGCATGGAGTGACACTTCCGCCACTCTGAAGCTCATATATCACGTACTGTTACTGGTCCGCTAACGTGCCTGTCACCTTCGAGTTACTGCCTGTCGTTCGCCCCTCTCAGCTATTGTCTATTTAATGGCTTCCTAATCCTTCATGTCAGTTGCAGATAATGTATGTGATGTAAAATCCAACGGGCCGTGAGGATTGGATGTGTGAGTAATAGCTCTTTTACACTTACGAACAACATTATATTCTATATGCATTTAAGAAATTCTACTATCCTAGATGTGAAAGTGATGTTTTTGGGTTTTGAGATTCGTTAATCACGAACGGATTTGGATTAATTTCGGCTCACAGGCAAACTATGCCCTGAATTAGGAGATAATATATTTTAATCCTAGTAGTACCTACGTTACCGTGGGCCATAATGCAAAAAAAGACATTCTCATTGACGAAGTCGCAAGCAAAAGCTAGTAAAACGAAAATAAGATGTATGTATATTATTTGATGATTATGATGCTAGGATAACAGAATAGGTACCTACAAGACATATGTCGAAGAAAATGAAAGGCACAAATAGCACACACGAGACATTATTAATCTCTATTTCATCTCATAATGCCTTTGCAATCACTTAACACGAAAACAAAGTCACAGCAAACAATACCTTAGCAGAAATTGTTAACACAAATTGAATTCTCCAAGGCAAGTTGGCTACGGACATGGCGGTAAAGAAACAAGGAAAACGTCGGAACAACGTCGGGCGTACGGTAACGTACGTGTCACCTCGGAAACTACGTTTAAGATTTGGCACGTTCGAACGCAATGCATCGAACTTCACAAATTCACAGATCTGGCAAAAGGCGACTGGTGTAAAGCAACGGTGCGGTGAGTTTACGATTTATATCGGCGAAAATTTCCGGTAGTGATCGGCTTTTATTTTTTTTTCTTTTTAGTCCAATGTTAAAGTATAATCTGATGATTTTAACAACGAATTTTATACTCAGGCTGCATGATATTTACTAAGGAAGCATTTACACCGCATCGGACATTATTGAAGTATTTCGAATAAAAACTGAAAGCAAGAAATTTTTAAAGGCAATACAACTATTTAAAGATAAAATATATAGGTTGATAACTACTCGAAAATAATAATGTATAATGTAAAAGATGTCCAGTTCCCCGTGAGTTATTTCACTATATTAATACGTGAATAGAAAACTTTGTACCCCTTTTAAGCATATTGCGCGCACGTTTCAATGTGAGATTTGGCATAGTTAAACTTTATATGGAGAAGGAGTGCAGAAAGCTAAAATTGATATTATGTTACAAATACATTAAATTAAATATAATAAAATAAAACATTAATTGTTTAAGTCTTACTATACTGCCAATATCAAACAACACACGCTTATGACGTATACATACACGCTCATATATGTATTAATAGAACAACACCTATAAACATGATAACTTTGTGAATTTTAACAAACTACTTTATAAAAGAACGTTTAAACTTTAAAAAAATATGAATCACAATTGAATTTCAACCACCGTCAACTATGACTAGTTCTTAAAATCGCATATCGGTCAATATATTTTATGCTCGGAATAAAATACTGGCAAGTTTTTACACAAAAACCATGGTACGATGAGTACTAGGCCAGTACTAAACTTTTAAATGTGGAACGCTTTAAAAGAATCTCACGAGTTGTACATCGCTAGTTCACACTTTATGCCCAGATAAAAATGCCCCCAATGTGGAATTGCGCGGTTTGCTCACATTTCCTCTTCTACTCTACTTAGCTTGTAGAGCCATATCGGCAGAAGTACTTCGTTCGAATTTTAAAGATTTAAATGTGACAATTTTATAAACCGAACATACGTTTAAATATATTTCATTGAATATCTTCTGAAATGTACGATTTAAGGGTAACCATGCGAATATTTCAGCAATAGCCTTACTCATGACAGTTGCTTTTGTCATTATTACTGGAGGCATTGTGATGTATTATTTGTTTTAGTATTATGTGTTGGCAATTTTTTTTAGCTTTCAATGACGAGACGAGCAGCTGTCGCTCGCCTCATGGTGAGCATCACGCCTGCCCATAAACAGAATCAACACCAACCAGAACTTCGAATTATGAAGTACTGCATGATATTGAACTGCGCTCGTCAACCTGAGAATCAAAGCTAATAAAAAAAACTATATTTTTTTTACTCAACAACTATGCGACTTGAATTGCGATTGTTATCACTCACTATCCGCTATAATTATTTAAAATTGTACGTACAATAGTATAACTTCTGGAAGGAATTGCGCGCAACGTATTGTACTCCATAGTTCATCATGTATCCTAATCAACATTCATTTTTTTTTTTTTTTTTTTTTACCTATACTGTCCCACTGCTGGGCAAAGGTCTCCCTCAACACCCTCCAACGTTCCCCATCCAAGGCTGTTATCGGCCAGTTTTTGTCAAAGTGGTCAAGATCGTCGCGCCACCTCTTTCGGGGTCTGCCTCGTCGCCGTCTACCATCTTCGGGCACCCATTGAGTGACAGTCCTGGCCCACCTTTCCGGATGCATCCGGCTCACGTGACCATATATTTTATATTATATTCTAATGTTAAAGGAAAATTAAGTAAAAGATTTGGAAATATCTGACCGATTTTTATGAGTATTTTGTATTCGACAGGGTCCAATGGTGGTCCCATATAGATTTGGTTATGTTATGGGGAATCTCCTCAACTGACATCAGTAAACGTAGTGAAGTTTATAGATTTTGTAGAATTAATTTAAAAAACAGGTCTTGTGATTCTTTATTTTATGCAATCACGATTGTTTAAATGTTTCACCTTTATCCTATAAGTATTAATATCAAGAGGTAAATAAAAAAGATGAATTCATTAGCAGACTCAGCAATAAGCCTACACTAGTCCGATCTTCTAGAACTTATCACCGCTAAATTCTGGAATGAATATCATCCAACAATAACCGGGTATTCACTTTCATTAAATAATAACTTAGGACTATCCTACATTACAACGGTATAAAGTTGTGGACCCACGGTGTAGACAGTCTTGTCTAGCATGAATAGGCCGGCTCGTTCGGGTTATTACCACTGTCTCACAGAAAACCGGCGTAAAGTAGCGGCTTGCTACTGCGTTTCGTACGGTGAATGAGATATCCAGAGGTCCAAATCGCCTACCCCTTCCCAATCGTTTATCCCTTTCCTATAAGGTCGGCAACGTGTCCATGATTCTTCTGGTATTGTGGGCGTTCATGGGCAGTGGAGATTACTTACCATCAGGTGACGCACTTGCTCGTTTGCCGGCTTATGTTATAAAAAAGCAATAAACCTAAATAGGAACAAATAATAGTACAAAATGAAGCAGGAACTTACAAACACAATATATCACAATCAACACAAGTAGATCACACTATAAGTGCGCACATGTATGACAGTGATAACGTCAAATTTGCTACTGACCTTAGTGATCACAAAAGCGCTGATAGCAATAACCGCGTAACTTGTTAATGATATCATCCGATATGCATGAATCCTGAGTAAATATTTACAGTTTTATGTAGTATAATATATGGCATGGATTACGGAGAGTATAGATTTAGAACAAGATTAGAGAAATATGAAGAAATGACCTGGTAATTTTATATGCGTACACAGCATGGGGTTTCAAAACAATAAATTGCTTACAATTAGCTGAGGATTTGGGATCTGAAGCAAACTTTAATCATTTTTTACATAGATTTCTTCGTCACTTGATATTTGATAATTGATTACTTAATAATTGACATAATATTTTGACCTTTTTTCGTATCGCTAAAATTCTGTCTTAAAACTAAATCGTCATAGAGATTACAGATCCAGTTTTTGATGCAGATTCCTTAGTCAACAATGAAGACAGTATAGAAAATCTTGTCCAAGTATTTGGCTCCGAAGCTGTGCTTTACATATAGCTTCAAAACCCTCGATCGCCTCCTGAGATCGTCTCATAATAAAAAGTTGGTCTTGATAACAGAATAAGATGCTGCATTGCTCTATAAATTGGTTGAGCACAAAGAATTGAAATAACACGTAGATTATAATACGAAAATGCACATCATATGAGATGCTGACGTTAAGACTAAGGAATAAATTGATGTCGCTACTGCCTATAAGTTTACTTTCTAAAATTACTATTATAGTGGAAATTGGAATTATGTATTATCATTAAGTATCATTACTTCATCAACTTTATGAGGTGTTTGTATAATACTTCGAATTTGTTTGAATAGATATCAAAGAAATATTTTCGATCGATACCTCTGTGAAGTTTGTTAATTGGCAAGACGATTCGACGACTAAATTAATTACCAAGTAAGTTTTGATAATAAATATAAAATGGGACATTCGAAATGAAACATATTTTTTTACAATACCTACAATCGAGAAAGACGAAAGACTATTTCATGATCATTATATTACTTATTATGTTTCTCTAAACTATCTGTAATATATCGATGGTAATTTCGTTGAATCTTCACACCTAACAAAAACATATACGCACACAATCACATATATAAGATACGATAACAATTCACGAAACTTTTGTGTATTCACAACAAAATACATAAAAATAAAGTAAACTGAGCGAAAAATTCTTTATAAACCCAAGCAATCGAAACTTCGAGAAGGCTCTAGAAATTTTTCACATAAATCATAAACAAACAGAAAACGGGCAAGTAAAGAGCGCGGATTAGTGCGTTTTTCTACAATAAAACAGCCACTGACATATTTTATTGGTTGGATTCCATCCAAAAGTTGGTGGCGAATATCGAGAGAGAAGCTATAATTTATGCCGGTTTACATGAAAATGTCCTCTTCGTCCCAGTTTTTAACTCCATTTGTTGGTATTGGTTTTGTAATGAAATAATACGTTTTAGAATATTAAGGTGCTTTCAGACAAGTCGTACAATATATCAACAAACATGCATCGACCGGATAAGGCGATAGGATTGTCTCCCATTACATTACGGGGCCCGATTAATCTTGGTGAATCATCGAATCTGCCTAGCCATTAGATTACTTATTTTCCCACTGCTGGGCAAAGACCTCCCCCCAATTCCGCCACTTCTTACGCTCTTGCTACTTTGGAGAAAATTGACAATGTCGTCTCTCCATCTCTTCCTAGGTCGCCCACGTCGTCGGTAACCATTAGCTTAAAAGCCTGAGTCTACCTTATTAATTTATTTATTACATGGAAAAGTTACAGACAATAGTATTAAAAATAGCAATAATATAGCTGACAGAGAACCAATAACAAGTTCTCACTTATATAAATGTAAAATTGTTTTTGTTACTGTTGAGTTCTGAAGCGTAAACCACTAACTTTGGCATACTTAATGCAAACTTGAAGTGCAGTGAAGAAGCTGTTATCCTATTATTATGTTTAGCATTGTGATTTTCTTTTTTGATAGCATATCAACTAAAGATGTTCTTAAATATCACTATATTTTTTTACAGCATAGGCAGGCAATCGATCAAGCACGTCACCTCATGGTAAGTGATCCTCACCGCCAATGTACGCTTACAATACCAGAAGAATAATGGGCGCGTTGCCGACCGATAATAAAGGGACTGGGAAGGGAAGCCGAGTTTGAGCCTCCAGATATCTCACTCACCGTACGAAATGCAGCAGAAAGCTACTTTACGTAGGTTTTCTGTTAAACAATGGTAACGACCCGGTTGAGTGTCTACAGCGTGGATCTACCAATTACTGATTGTCCCGTAAACTAGATCGATGTATTTATTTACGTTGCAATAATAGTAACCGCACCGTCCGAGAACCGGTTAGCGGACTGATGTAAACAGCATCCTTGAGAACTAAGATAAAGAGCACTCTGTTCTCAGAAGTTATTATCAATAGAACAAAAACCAATTCGACTACTAGTAAAAACCTTAAACATAAATAGTCTCATTGCTTTTTGCTCCAAAATAACAAATTCATATTATATAATTCTGGTAAATAAATTTCATTTCATGAACGTCGGCGTCATCTAAAAATTTCTGGTCGAATGTATGAACAAACTTTTCTGAAGTTACCACATCCAAGTCAACGAAAATAATAAAAAATATATAGATCATAGCAATTTTTTTACCGACGAAAAAGAAAGGATATCTCAATTTGTCCGTATATTTTTTATGTATGTAAACGAATAAATCCGCTAAATGTGGAATTATATGGTTGATTCTTTGTATTTCCATATAAATTTTATGATACAATACATCTCCAAGGGTATACAATTGGGGATGAAAGACTAAATCTTCAAAATTTCTGCATGACTTCATTTACTCTCTTTCCGCCTGGCGTTACCCCGGTTTAAATACCAGGGTCTGCCTTCCTATCATGATTTGAGGGTGGATAAGGTATTGTGTGGGGCGAACCACATTGATGATTCTCAGACGGCTGGTCGCCCCATATAATATACCCTCAAATCTATGGTACGAGAAAGCGGACCCTGTCATTAAGCCGGGTTAAAGCCAGGAAGAAGGTTTGCCATTTTATTATTTGTTAAAAAGATCTTATTTATTAAACCTAGGTATATGCTATTTATTTAAAACCTTTTAATTCAATGTATTCTAAAGATACAAATCAAGTTTGGACTTTGAAGAAAACAAGTTTATTTATTCTAACAAAGACACATTCTTTAGAAGCGTTGTGTGGAGGTATCATACCTACTCTATGTCAACTCAGAGCGATGACCTGGGAAAGACGACTACCGAATTTTAGAACTCTTAAATTAATAACAGGACCCAAAAACTAGACTTATAAGGTCTTCCTATAGACGGCTAGTGGATTTCTATAGGGTGCCTTGGTGGCGCAGTTGTAATGTGTATGCGGTACCACTACTGTGCTGAGGGGTCGGGTTTGATCCCCAGGTTGGGTATAAGTGGTATTGGGTTTTTCTATTACGAAATGCTCAGTATCAGCCCGGCGTCTGGAATTGTGCCCGGTATGGCGATAGGCTCGCCCCCTTTCACATCATGGTACGAAAATAAGCTCGGCGAAATGTAGGTGTACTGTCACACCTCTGTCTACCTCTTCGGGGACTACAGGCAAGAGTACGTAGATTCTATAGGGTGATAATGGTGATAACGGCGACAAATTTGGCCCATATATGAAATGTTTAAAAATATTGTTTAATATGTTCGCCAATTCGCTTCGTGGTCTCTTCCATCTCGGCTAGAACTAAAAAGTTCGCAAAATCTTACTTCTGCCGGACTATCAAGCTGTGGAATAGTTTGCCGGTACACGTGTTCCCTGCTTCCTATAAATATGTGGTCCTTTAAACGGAGTGTGAAGAAGCAATTAGATAGATAGATAGATAGAATATTCTTTATTGCACACTAAATATAGTAGGTAGCTTATGAGACGAGGATCATACAGTAAGGGTGATACAATGGGCGGTCTTATCGCAAACAGCGATTTCTTCCAGACAACCTTAGGATGGACAGAAGTTTTAGGTACCGAAAAAACGAGGGTAGTTTACAGTATGCCAATAATATAAATAAACTTAAACATTATAATATATATATACATATACATATATATACCTATATCATATACTTATAATAATATATAATATTAAATAATAAATAAATAAATAATACATACAAATATAATTATAATAGGATGTTAATAAAAGTGTCGATACTCAGAGAGTACAATGATGAGCTACATTGTCAGATAGTGCTCCTTAACCAGTCGTTTAAATGTAGCTAGTGATTCAGCACGTCTTATCACAGCTGGCAATTCATTCCATAGACGGGCAGCTTGAACCGAAAAGGATTTGTCGTAAAACCCTGTGGAATGTGCTGGTATTTTCAGCGTCAGATTTTCTGATGATCTGAGGAATCGTGTATGCGAGTCGTGAAGGAACTCGAAACGTTCTTTGAGGTAATAAGGAGCAGTGGGATTGTATAGAATATTGTACAGAAGGTAAACAATATGAGCATTCCGGCGATGTCTAATAGGAAGCCACTTGAGCTTAGTGCGATATTCGGACACATGATCATATTTGCGTAAACCAAATATGAATCTTATACAGAAATTTTGAAGTCGCTCAAGTTTATCTGACTGGCCCTCCGTGATATCAAGATAGCTGGCATCGGCATAGTCGAGGATTGGAAGGAGAAGTGATTGTGCAAGCGCAATTCTAGTGACAGTTGGGAGAAAGTTACGCAGCCTTCTCAGTGACCCGGCGGATGCAAACACTTTTCGACTCAATTCTTTGATTTGAGGCGCCCAAGATAATGTTTCATCTATGTGTATCCCAAGGTTTTTCACAGATTTGCTGAAGGGAATCGTAGTGCCATTAAAAACAACTTTCGGTAGTAGAGTCCAGTCAATCTTTGCAATCATTCTGGAGCTACCAACGACAATGACCTGAGTCTTCAGAGGGTTTACTTGGAGTCCGTAGGCTCTGCTCCATCGACTAATTTGTTGTAAATCAGAGTTTATACAGTCAACGGCCTCCGATAAAGTGCTTAGAGATCCCTGGTTATATATTTGGAGATCATCTGCATAAAGGTGGTAGGATGAGAGGAGCGGATTAGAAATAGAATTTATAAATATAGCGAAGAGTAATGGAGATAAGACGCCACCCTGCGGCACGCCAGCCGACGTATTGCACCAAGAAGATAGAGTATCCTCAATACGTATACGCTGCCTGCGGCCAAACAGGTAACTACGAAACCAATCAAGAACCCCTGGAGATATGTTAAGAGAGCATAGTATACCAAGTAGTATATCGAAATTCACGGTATTAAAAGCGTTACTGAAATCTAGAAGTGCCAGAACTGTTAGATTTCTATTCTCCATGGAGTACCTGATATCGTCCGTAATATTAATCAGGGCAGTGACGGTGCTGTGACCAGGACGGAAACCGGATTGCAAGGGATTGAGGAGATTATTTTTACAGAGAAAGGAATTTAGCTGATTAAATGTGAGTCGTTCAAGTGCTTTGGAAAGGAATGGTAGTATAGAGATGGGACGATATTCGGAAAAAGATGATGGATTTTGCTTTTTCGGCAAAGGAATTATTTGGGCTTCTTTCCATAAAGAAGGAAAGCAGCCGCTGGATACTGAGAAATTTAGGATGTGACATAGGATTGGAAGAATTTCATCGAGGATAGGAAGGATCATATTCCGGCTGATACAGTCACTTCCAACGGCGTTGGAAGTTATTGATACAATGCTCTTCCTAACATCACAGGGAGTAAATTGATCAAAGACAAAAGGTGAGTAGTCAGGAGTTGGAAGAGATGAAAGACGATTTAAAGTTTCTATTTTTTGTACCCTGTCAATGTTGGGTGAAGATGAGAAATGTTGGTTGAGAAGATCGATGTTTAAGTCTTTAGAAATCACATCTCGCTGCGACTTTCCAACCCCTAATGACCTAAGAAACTTCCAAACTTTAGCTTGATCTCCGTTTTCTATAGAGCTGTGGACATGTTGGCGTATGGCATTTCTACACACCTTGTTGCAGTGATTCCTAATATAAGAATATTTCTCTCGATTTACCTCTGATGGTCTACGTTTAAATTTGGACTTCGCTAACACTTTTTTCCTCATGACCTTCCTGATATCATCTGTGAGCCAAGGAGCTGGAAGATGTTTGACTGTAATTGCCCGCACAGGTGCGTGTACATCATATAGCTGAATTAAAATATTATTAAACAACTGAATTTTAGCATCCACAGAAGCACAGGCCAAAAGTTGACTCCAGTCAATGCCGCTAGCATCCCCACGAAGACTTTCAAGGTCCATGCCACCAAAATTGCGTTGCAGGAGAATTTTCGACTTGGCCTTTGGAGGGCGAATTTTATATGAGAGAAAGATTAAATCATGATATGAAAACTCGTCAGCTGAGCACTGGCCGTGCTTAGCGACACGCTCACGAGTGGAAACTAAAATTAAATCAAGGAGCGATGGAACTGCATTTGGAAAATGGTGAGTGGCGTCTAAGGTCAGAAGGGAAAGATTCTTAGATTCGATAACTGAATTAAGAGAAGAGGCACGGAGGTCTTTTTTAAGAAGACAAGTGTTAAAATCACCCATAATAACTGTATGACTGTAAGAAGGGATTAGATTTTCTAAAATGTTGTCAAAGGAAGAAAAGTAGTTTATGTGCATTGAGGGACAATAATAAACTCCAAGTAAAACTTTTGTATGCCTTAGTTCAATCTCTAGGAAGAGATGCTCGCCACCATCTGCTGGTGGTGGTTGTGTTGACATATGTACTATGGAGAAAGGAATATTTGCACGCAAATAAATGGCAACACCGCCACCCCCGCCAGCCGCACGATCATTTCTAATGAGTATGAAACCAGGCAAGGAATAGGAAGTAGAGGGAAGACAAGGCTTAAGCCATGACTCTGAAACAAGAATAGCGTGGATATTCTTACAGTCAAAGTTTACCAGCATATCGTGGAAGTGAGCCGGAATACTCTGGGCATTTATATGGGCAACATTAAAATTCCCAGAAACATCAGAAAACTGTGTGTTAATAGTATCCGCAAGAGTTGGAATGCTAACAAAACTGTCATCATCACTTTGAGCTGAATGAAACGTTTCGGTATCACTTTCATTCACCGACATAAAAAATAAATAAAATACCAATGTATAAATACACAAAATAATAATAGTAATAATAATAATAAATATATAGAATAATAATTAAAAACAGGTGGAGCAATAAAAATAAAGTAAAAATACCTTAACTGTCCACCTGCCAGCTGTGTTGTTACAAAAAGTATTAATAAAGTTTAGCACAAATAGATCACGAATAGTACACAAAGACAGAGTTACTATTAGAACAAATATACATTTTATAGACGCACCCAGGCAAACCATGTAGATAATGAAAAACTAAAATAAAATTTTACTAAAGCCTATGTGTAGTCATACCATTATACAACCCAATGCTCAAAAACTTGAACTATGGTAGTTGGAACACAAACGACTTGACAGTTGACATGACAGATAAGACACTGGATTAAAAATAAAATGTGGGTGTATGTAACATACATATTTAAGTTTCAAGCTAATTAAATTATATAAATAATTCATAGTTTACCCAGACGTGGCTACAACAATAACTACTTTTTCTTCATCGTAGTGGTTCTCTTGGCTCTCGTTGATGTCGGCGGAACTGTTTTTTTCTCAACGACATCCACAGCATCGTTATCTTTGGCCAGCTTGTTAATGTCGCCAAGTGACATCAGACGACGCCGCGAACCATCTACTCCGATTGCGAAGACGTAACCTTCTCTGGTCCAGCACTTGTCGACACCAAATCTGCCTCGAGCGGCCATAAATATTTGGTGTCTCATTTTCGTAAGGAACTCTGATACGGTGACGCCAGAGCCCTTCAACTTCGACTTCGCAAACCAAATGCTGTCCCTGACTTCAACACTCTGGAGTTTAATGACAATCGGCCTGGGGTTATCAGTTGCAGCACGTCCCATTCTGTGACACCGCTTGATGTTACTCTCCGAGAAGCCAGTTAACTTCAGTTGTTCCCGGACCAGATTAGTGACTGTTTGAGCTGTCTCCTCCTTCTTGGCTTCGGGAACACCATGGAACAGCAACATTTTGCGTCGCCCACGCGTCTCCAGACGGTCAACATCCTGTGCCAGTACTTCAACCTGTTTCTGGAGGCCGGTTAATGCTTGCAGGATGAAAGTCTTGAAGACGGCAAACTCGGTGGATAGACTGCCGGTGGCGGATGGATCACCAGTGCTCGTCTTTAGTTCACCTTCAAATTCCGACATCCTTTTATGGAACAAATCCATTAAGTTTGACAGTGTCCTGTACTGTCTCCATGTGTAAATTTATTTGTGCCAATATGAGCAAAACAATGAGATAACACTACACTGGCAGGTAGCGTGAATCAACTTTATATTTTGAACATAAAAGTATCCAAATATGTTGAAAAAGTGTTTTATTTTTAATTAAATATGCAGAGTGCAAAATTTGGCAACTTGACTTTATGACTACCCTCCAGCGAAAAATGCAATTAGGCAGGCCGGCATAATTTTACCGACCTAATATAGACACATCGTCTGTCGTTGGTCGACAGTATTCTTGGATTGCGCTGCACTTAACATCAGGTGTGGCGTAGTCACTTTGCCGAGCTAGTATAAAAATATATATATGAAGAAATTTATTTTTATAGTTCTTGTAAAAGAGGCTAGCAAACGAGCAAGTAGTCCACCTGATGGTAAGTGATCTCCACCGCTCATGAACGGTCACAAATCCAGAAGAATTATAGCCACTTGGAATCTGCTGTCTCCCGCGGTATTTCCATACCGACACGAACGACTCCTATTAGGAACCTTCAAGAAAAGAGCCTATTCTTTCCTCAAAGGCCGGCAACGCACCGATAATTCCTCTGGTATTGACGGTGTTCATGGGCGGTGGTGATCACTTACCATCAGGTGAGCCACTTGCCCGTTTGTCACCTCTCTCTAAAAAAAAATAGCAGTTGTAGAGACTGCCGATAGAAGTGAAAACTTAGAACTTTTAGTATTAAAATTTGAAATTTTATAATGTTTGAATTAAAATTATCAACATCAATCTGGTTTTCACATACACTCCGAGTATACTATATACACAGCACTAAAGTTGCACAATACGTCAGCTGTATAGCTAATGATATACTGCTATAAGTATGTCGGTGACGCGAACCCATAAGATTTTCCCTACCAAAAAGTGCCCAACGCGGCTAAAGAAGTTTTCAATTCAAAAACGTTGCCGACCTTAAAGGAACTCGACAGCAAGCTACTCCTTCACGTCGGTTTCCTGTAAGACCATGGTAACAATTCGGTCGAGCCGGCCCACGGCTTACCCTTATTCCCCCGGTAGACAGATGAGCGTGCTGCCCGCCTGATGGTAAGCGGTCGCCACTGCCCATGAAATTCAGCAAAGCCAGGACACAGCCAGGCCGTTGCCTACATCATATACAGTAGTACCGTACTATATTAAAAAAAAACTACTCAAGCCAAAAATTTAATTCACTAAAAACTTTTTTACGAGTTTTTTTGTTGTTTATTTTATAGCTTTCTTATGGAAGCAAATATATCAGAAGTAGTGTATTGGTTTTTATAGTCCTTACTAAAGTAAGCTGCTTAGTGTAATAGTACTAGTTTTTTTTATCATGGCACGGTAAATCGACTACACTGGGCATGATGATAAGTACAGTGCAGTCCAAATATAATATCGTCTGTCAAGAAACATTGTATCGACGGTCGACAGAATTATGCCAGCCTGACGTTACTGGATATACACTGGATGATCCTGGAAGGTGATTCGTTTGAATGAGCTACTATGGCGGGATTTCACTATGTGCACGGTGGTCACTATCCAGTTGGGTAGAAAAATGATTGAGGAGAATAAATAAAATAAATAAATAAAAACACCCAACAGTCACACACATATTCCTGAGCCCACACTAGGTTAACCTGTATCGTGAGTATCAACTACTATGAGGGACTTGCGGTCCCACAACATTCAGACCCGAAACAAATATATGTGGCTCACACAATAATTTATCTCGGTATGGGAATCGAACCCACGGCCTCTCACTTCACAGGCGGCTACTTGCCGACTGCGCCACGGAGGCTGTCAAGAATGTTTTAGCACTCTCCAGCAGACTGCTGTTGGTGCAACTTAGAAGAATTAGTCTGAGCCCAAAATAAATAAATACACCCAACAGTCACACACATAGTCCTGGCCCCACACTAGGTTAACCTGTATTGTGGGTATCAGTAACTACGAAGGACTTGCGGTCCCACAACCCCAGACCCGAAACAAATATTTGTAGATCACATAAGCATTAATTGTCTCGTGTGCGGAAATCGAACTCATGGCGTCTAGCTTCGCAGCCGTCTCCTCCCCCACATAAATAAAGCATTTCTACCATATATAAGCATTCCACGCCACGGAGGCTTTAAAAAAAGTGAGACTGTAAAGGCAAATTATCTCAGAATAAAGATTATACCTACTCGTAATAATAATAATACTAGCCCTGTATTAGATACGTCCCACTGCTGGGCACGGGCCTCCTCTACTGAATGAGAGGGGTTAGGCCTTAGTCCACCACGCTGGCCTAATGCGGGTTGGAAGACTTCACATACCTTCGAAATTCTTTTGCAGAACTTCTCAGGTGTGGAGGTTTCCTCACGATGTTTCCTTCACCCTTAAAGCAAGTGATAATTAACAATTAATACACACGTAACTTAGAAAAGTCAGAGGTGTATGCTCTCGGAGCTGGTTTCGAACCTGCGACTTTCGTCTCGACAGTCCCTACCACTCCTATCACTATCTATCTATCTATCACTGCTTATACTCGTAATGACGTAGGAATTTGAAAGAAACCATACACGAGTTAGTAGCGGTGTGCAAAACATGTTGAATCATAGATAACATGTCTATATCGGTTCATTGAATAATAAGAATGATTCACATAACGATTTGTTTGTTACTATAAGAGCTCTTAGAGTGGTAGAGCCACGCTGTAGATATTTGTGTCTACAGCACGAATTTACGCCGGTTCTCACACAGAAAACCGGCGTAAAGTAGCAGCTTTCTGCTGCGTTTCGTACGGTGAATGAGATATCCGGAGGCCCAAACCCCCTCCCTTTCCCAATCCCTTAATTATCCCTATCCTTTGAGGTCGGCAACGCACCCATGATTCTTTTGGTATTGTGGGCGTACATGCGAGAAAAAAAAAGCGAGACCCTCAACATATCTTTCAAACTATTTGTATTTATGGTGCGGACGTCTGCGAGTAGCACAGATGGGTGATCAGCTCACTTAAGTTGAACCATTTCACACTTTCTCCCTATCTTTCAAACTAACCAAGCTTTATTAATTTGGGAATACTTTGTTTATATTTGTGCATCTATTTTACGTCATCTAAATAATGATCTGACAATGTTATCTACATGATCCTGACCACGCAAAAGTGCTATCCTAGAGCCGAGTAGCCACGTGATGGTAAGCCACGTCCGCCCATCAACATTAGCAACATTAGACAGAACTACAAACATACGCACTCACGTCTGTAATCCCCGAAGGGGTACGCAGAGGTGCAACCAGTACACCCACATTTCACTGAGGGTATCTCCGTCCCTTAATGTGGCAGGGGGCGAGTCCATCGCCATACCGTACACTCCGGGTTGATACTGAGCATTTCATAATAGAAAAATCCAATATCACTTTTACCCGACCCGGGGATCGAACGCGAGACTTCAGCGTCAGCCTCAGTCGTAACGCGTACGCATTACAACTGCGCCACCGAGGCAGTGGTACACCAAACTTTCGGTACATTACTATGAAGAAGATTCCTTCTGCGTTAATCCAACTCAGTAACTCATTCAAATATAGTGCACATGTTATCACTAATTCAAAAACGTACATCCCATCCACGTCTTGGCCGTAAAGCATTACCTCCTTAGTCCCAACTCCCAGTACAATCATTTGCACACCCGTTTGTGATATTGCACTGCACACTACATACATTCTGGTAATTTGAGTTATCTTGGTGCATTGTTACGTAGATCCTGGCGGTATGCCAAAGGATATGAGCCTTTCAGTTAGAAATAAATGTTCTTTCGACCAAACTATGATGTAATAGGTAGTTTATTCGATGTTATTTCTATTATTTTAAATAATATATTATGTATGCTACTTAAACTCAAATTATCAATAATTAAAAACAATTCAGAAATCCGCTCAAACAACTAAGCTAAGAACATTAAAATGTGGTTCAAATTGTCAAATGAGAAGGAAAATGATGCACCGCTAATAATGTGAATTCAGGCGAAGTGACACCGTTTTAATTAGGGAGACAGATCCTGGCAAAAGGCTGGGATAATACCAGGGAGTAGAAGAAGAGTACATCCAGCAAACGAGCAAGTGGGTCATCTGATGGTAAGTGGTCTCCAACGTATATGAACGCGAACAATACCAGAAGAATCATGGAAGCGTTGCCGACCTTAAATAGAAGGGATAATTAAGGGATTGAGAAGGGGAATATTAGCGAAGTAAAAAGTTGTTCTTATTCCTTATCGGTTTTCTATGAGACAATGTTAATAAAACGGTCAAGCCACTCCTTTAATGCTGTAGGTACCTATAACAGTACTTTTTTTTATTAGCTTGAAAGACGCGATGAGCAGGTCGCTCGCTGATAGTAAGCGCCACGCCTTCTCATAAACAGAAGCAACGCCACACAGAACTTTAAATAACAAAGCACTGCATGACACTGGACTGCGCTCATCACCCCGAGACATAATGTGTTAAGTCTCATAATGCCCAGTAATTTCACTGGCTTCAATGTTCTACAAACCGGAACACAACAGTGCTTACACACTGTTGCTTGGCGGGAAAAATAGACAAAGCGGTGGTACCAACCCAGCCGGCCCCTCGCATACGAGGGACCTACCACCTTGTGTAAGTATATACTATATAATTCCTAGTTTTTTAAATGTACAAAGGTGACCTGTAATTGAGACAACCTACGTATGAACCATGTTTTTTCTTAACTAGATAATCGTAGGTTGAGTTACCGCTGCGTGGAATGCAAATAACATAGAAGGATATTCTTTAACATTTCATAGCAGACATAGTTTCACGTAGGCACAATTTTTATATGATAGTCTAAAATTTTGCGAGATTAAAGAAAGTATTTAGGAGTAAAGAATTCCAGTATTATTGGTATAGATAATTCTACTCACTCTTCCAGGTCTTTTTTTTAAATTAGCGTTAATGACGAGACGAGCAGGTCTCTCGCCTGATGGTAAGCGTCACGCCTGCTCATATACAGAAGCAAAACCAATCAGTGCTTATGAACTACATGGCACTGAACTTCGGGAACTCAACAAGCATTCCCATTATAACGTCACTAACAAGCCAAATCTTAAATCCTACTTCCACTACAATATTATAAATGTGAAAGTTTGGATGTTTGTGACTTTGTGAATTTGGATGTTTGTTAGTCAGTCACACCTTAAGGGCTTATCGGTTTTGAAATTTGGCACAAAGGTAGACCATGCTCTATATTCTACATAGGCCATATTTTATCCCGGAAAAGGCCATTTACGCAGGCGGAACTGCGAGCAAAAGCGAGTACCTAATAAAATTAAAAATCATTTCAATGTTATACCGCAACCGGAATTAGATTTGTTCGATGTTTCGTCACAAAGGTTGACTTTGTTAGTAGAGCATTTTGGTACAGAGATATTACAAAATTAATGTTTCGTGGACTTAACAATATACAGTAGAACCTCGTTAAGTCGAACCACGATAAGTTGAAAACCTCCAAATCTCGAAAAAATGTTTTGTTCCCTTCCCTTCAAACACCAAAACCTCCATTACTCGAAATCTCAACCCTCTATTAGTCGAAATAATCAGTGAGTCCCTCCAAGCCATTTTGGTACATATTTTCCCTCTATATTCAAAAAATCAAATTTTATCTCTGTATCTCGAACAAAGCAATGTTTTATTTTACAACCTTTACAACTCGATTATTTGAGACTTATTATCTCTATAGTTCTTAGTCTATAAGTCGAAAACTCTATAACTAGAATTTTTGGCGTCTCCCTTGATGTTCGACTTATAGAGGTTCTACTGTATTATGGTGTTAAAATTTTCGGATATCCCGCCGTACAAAACGCAACAACAAGCTGTTACTTCACGTCGGTTTTCAATGAGATGGTAATAACCCGGTCGAGCAGGCATAATCATACTATAAACAAAAGAAAAGCTGAATACCCTTTTTGCGACACAATAAAAAGAAAGAAAGAAAAACTATTTATTTGTACAGCCGCCAACGCGCATATGAGTGTATCACATATCACAACATTTATACAATACGAATTAACATTAAAAAAATAAATATACTAGCTATTCCTTGAAGCTCCGCCCACGTGAACGGCTTTTTCCGGGATTAAAATGTCCATATCCAGGTCATCCAAATTTTATCCAGAGCCGTTCAGCTGCTAAGGCGTGATTGCCTAACAAACATCCAAATTAACAAACTCACAAACATACAATCATCCATGTTTCCCATTTATAATAGAATTCAAATGGCGCAGTATGCGAATAGTCGGCTGTGAAGCGAGAGAGACACAAAACCAAGGCAAAATGTTTGTGTGATCCACAAATATTTGCTTCGGGTTTGAGTGTTTCCTCCCTAAAGGTTGACGTCAGGAAGGCGGCCGCGGCCGGTCGTAAAAACTATAAGCCAATTCATTCTGTAACATGTGTTAAAAAACATTTTGTGCCGACCCTACTGCGAGTGGGAAAAGGGCAGGTGAAAGAAGGAGTAGGATAATAGGACGTATTCTAATTTAATACTTATTTCCTTTTGCAAATCCTTTGCAAGATGTCACTTCAACTTTGTCCAATATATCACATCACAATTTCAACTGCACACACCAACCGTTCTATGCGACTGAGTCCATCTACATCAAATCTAGATTATAAATAAACTCTAGACTACAAAATGGCAGGATACATCAATTTCAATTCATATTGTCGCCAGGTACATCCTTTTTATTAACGTATTCTTGAGTTACAAGTACATACATACATGCGCACTTACGCCTGTATACCAAAAAGGGGTATGCAGAGGTGTAACTAGTACACCCACATTTCGCCGAGCTTAATTCCGTCCTATGCTGCGATAAGGGGCGAGCCTATCGCTATACTGGGTAATTCCAGACTCCAGGGTGATACTAAGCTTCTAGTGATAGAAAAATCCAATATCACTTCTACCCGACCCGAGAATCGAACCCGAGACCTCCGCACAGCAGTCGACACGAGTCGTACCAGGTACGCCTCGTACGCATAACAACTGTGCCTAGGAGGTCTAATGGCCGTTCCCAATAGTCTGTCTATCGACAGGTTTGCTTACTGAGAGTAAAATTTTGACACATTTTGTATGGAAGATCTGTCAAAAGACTACTGATAGTAAGCAAATCTTGCGATAGACAGAATATAGGTAACGGCCATAAACAGACAAGTTACATGTGTATAAATATATCAGACCATACATGTTTACATACATAGATACAACGGATGTATGTATCTGAATAGGTTTTTTATGGCATAGGGTGGAAACGAGCAAGTGGATCACCTGATGGTAAGTGATCTCCTCCGCCGATGTACGCCCACAATACCAAAAGAATCAAGGGCGCGTTGCCGACCTTATACGAAAGGGATAATTAAGGGATTGGGAAGCGGAGGGTATTTGGGCCTCCGGATATCTCACTCACCGAATGAAACGCAGCAGCAAGCTGGTACTTTATGTCAGTTTTCTGTGAGACAGTGGTAAGGACCCGGACGAGCCGGCCCATTTATGCTGTAGACACTTTTGTCTACAGCATAAATGGGCCTAAAAATGCAAAATGGCATGTCTGCAAAAGTGGTTACATTTCTGTCTACCGCTTCGGGGATTACAGTTGTGAGTGCGTATGTATGTAATATCCATATCATAATGTCATAATTAAGTCTTAAACTTTAGCACTTTTTGTTTAATAATAAATTACTTTTGTGTACAAAGTTCATCCAAAGGTAGTTGGATAGTTTTGTTCATTAAGCTAGTATTGAAAATTGGTTAAATGACTTCTTAATTACTATCCCAAGGTATCTTCTATTAACACTTATTATTGTTTACAACATAATGAAGTATTATTTCCAATGTATTTGAACATAAAAAAAATATATATGAATATTGCAGTTTTTATTCTCTGATAAAAAAGGGGAGTGTTATATGACCACTTTGTCTGGCTGTGTGGGTATCTGTCTGTGCCAATGTTGCGCCGGAACTAGTGGACAAATATGAATTGTTTTTTTTTAAATTTGATTTCTTGGTGGTAGGTATGCGAGGCCGTGTGGGATGATACCACCATTTTCTTTCATGCTGCTGCCAAACAGCAGTGTGTCAAATTACTTGGGATTATGAAACTTAACGTCTTATGTTTTGGAGTGACAAGCGCAGCTCAATGCCATGCAGTGCTGTATAATTAAAAGTTATGTGTTGTGTTGCTTCTGTTATGGGTAAGCACCACCATCACGCGAGCGACCTGCTTGTCTCATCATTCAAAAAATATATATATTGCGGTGATTGTTAGCAATGTTTGATAAAAATATGTTCAGCCATTTAAAAACTGCAGATCATTTTCAAAAAATCCTACTACTATTATAAATGTGAAAGTTTGGATGTTTGTTAGTCAATCACACCTTATCAGGTGAACAGTTTTGGATGAAATTTAGCACACAGGTAGACCAGGACCTGGATTAGGACACAGGATACTCTTTATTCTGGAAAAGGTCATTATTGCAGGTGGAGCCGTAAGCAAAAGCTTAATAATAGTAATCAATACTGAATACTTGCCTATATACCTATTATAAGGATACAATGTGCTATAAGTGTCACAATGAGGTAAATTAAAAGGCTCTTATAAGATTAATTATTATTTTATTAACTACAACTACTAAGAATTATAATACTTATGTAACATAAACTTTACAGGGTATAAAAAAACATTGAGAATCTAATTTAAGCTAACAGGTTCTCTTTTACCTAAGTAGTAAGTATTTCAAAGCATTTTAAGTGAAATTTTATTATCCTACAATAAGATTACTTACTGTAATATTCAGGATGTTCCAAGTGATTCAACGTAACACTAAAGAACTTCGCAATTACTAATCCAGTTGTTTTAAGAAAAAATCTGGGCATTTAAGTGCGTCATCTTAGACGACCAACTAATCGAGTAAGTACATACAAGGATAATAAATTAATGTCCAATAAAATTTCCTTCGCAGTAACTTGTTTGTTCACACGGAAATATACAGAAAAACAAGATATTCAATAAATGTACATACCGGGTTCGAACAGAGTTCTTGTGGACAAACACAAAAGCACAGAAATTAGAATCAATCTTTTCACTGAATCTATTCTTTGATTAATAGTTTTTGCAAGGTCAAAAGCGTTCCCCGAGTTCCGTGACAGGCAGGCCGTAAACGATTTTTGTTCTTGTTTTAATGTTGATGTTGTTATAAACAGATGATTTTGTGTGTAAGAGAGATAGCATAATGCAGTTATCACATTATAGAAGAGAGGTAAATACTATTTCATGCTGTAAGTAGTATCGGTCAGTATCGTCTTAAAAAAATTAAAACGTCATTTTGACGTTTTGCGAATAACAATGTTGCATGATAAAAAAATTAAAAATCTACTCTAAGTAACATGTTTTTAGCATATATTTGTTATCCAATATATTCTGATTTTAGATTATTGTTAATATATACGTGGTTTCATTATAAAAGAATAAAAGGAATTCTTGAAATCATCTTCAGTTTAATACAGAGCAATACAGAAGAGAGGGAATAAAATACAATTGACAACACACACGAAAACAATATGAATCCAAATTTAAATCTAGAGAAATAGAGTAAAGATAATTATAACTATAAGATACACAAAGAGGTTTACTATCTATAAAATCATCACCTATTTCAACACACCGCCTTGATTTTATAGAAATTCACTCCATCCACATTAACATCATAACACATTAAAATAAAAATTAACAAACTCCATAACATACAAATAACATTTAACTATTTTATCTATAGCACATTTAACAGCATACGAAATTTATGAAATTTAGTTTTACCTAAAGATTTTGTTAAAATATTAGCTATTTGATTCTCAGTATCTATTTTTTTACATTAAATGATACCTTTCTTCTCATAATCATAAACAAAATGATAGCTGATGTCAATGTGCTTTGAATTTTTGCAGAATTTTATATTATTAGAGAGACCAATTGCACCACTATTATCTTCATAATTTTTTACAAGCTTCATGATTTCTACGCCTAAATCCTCAAGTACTCCCAGAACTGGTAGAACTTCTTCCACACAATCAGCCAATGCATAATATTCGGCATGAGTAGAAGCTCTTGACACTGTCTTCTGCTTTTGTGACTTCCACATTATTGGATTAATAAACAATCTTATAACAATTCCTGTTGTAGACTTCCTGTCACTTTTATCTGCTGTATTCTATTTTTGTATTCTTAAACTCACCTCCTCGCTCTCAGCTCCTTTTCTTTTCTCTTCCTCTACATGTTCCACTGTGTCATAAAATTCTTCACCATCATTTACTTCATCATTTGTTTTACCATCGTCATTCTTTTTATCCCCATGTCATCCCCATTTTTGAACTTGATAACCTGTGCTTCATCAGCATTAACGAATGTTACATGAAGAGATATTACTATCTTTTCATTTATCAGAACTCTATACCCAGTGCCAGTGTATCCAACCAATACGCCTTTTACACTCTTTTGATCTAACTTTGTTCTGGTTTCTTCGGAAATCCGAACAAAACATGGGCTGCCATACAGCTTTAAGTTATTTACGTTAAGTTTTCTACCGAATATTATTTCGAATGGTAACTTCTTTTCAAATGTGTTAGTGAGTAATTTATTACCTAAGTGAGTCGCAGTCATTACAAACTCTGGCCAATAACACTTACTGAGCTTGGCTTCCGACATTAAACACCTTGCACGGTCCATCACCGTTCTGTTGAATCTTTCAGCCACTCCATTTAACTGATGTGTGTATGCAGGATCAGGCTTTAAGTAAAAACCTTCTTGTTTTGCTAAATCATAAAAATCTCTATTTAGATATTCACGTCCATTGTCACATCTTACCTCTTTCAGTCTTTTGCCTGTCTGTGTCTGCATCATATTAATGTAAGACCTAAAACAGTCGAAAACATCACTCTTATTTTTAATAACACATACCATAGCAAACCTGCTATAATCGTCGATAAAAGATACAAAATATATTTGACCGTTATATCCTACTGGCGATATAGGTCCATTTACGTCGGTATGAACAATTTCAAGAACATCTGTCGCTCTTCGTCTATTGTTTTGAAAAGGTAAGTTTGTCATCTTATTCATTAAACATATTTCACACTGAATATAACTTTCGTCTAAATTGTCAGGTAACCCATCTAACACTTTATGCTTACACATCTCTGTTAATTTTGAAAAACTTACATGGCCAAGAATTCTATGCCATTTCTCTTTGTTTGACATTGAGCTATCAGTTGTGTATGTTTTTACATTTTGATCACTTACATTTTTAACCTTCCCTATAAGTTCGTATAATTTATTTCTTTTCCTAGCAACTGCAACTAACCTGTTTTGAGAATTAAATATTTCAGCAACTTCTTTATGAAACTTAATCAAGTTTTGTTTATTTACAATACATGAAACACTCAACAAATTTCGTTTCATATTTGGTACATAATACACATTATCAACATCTATCGATTCTAGTCTACTACCTACTTTACATGTCATTTATATTTTACCTTTCATCTCAGATTTGAGACAAAATCCGTCACCAACCTTTATATTTACGGGGTCATTCAGTTTTTCATACTCACGAAAATACTTGTCATCATTTATAATATGGTCACTGCAACCGCTGTCGAACAACCATGTGACAAAATTTTCTTTTTCTGCTCCGACCGTCAACGCAGCTTCGACTTCTACATTTAAACCGGATGTTGTATTACTATTACTGTCTCCGCCTATTCTTCTATAAGTTCCTCTTCAACCTCCACGAAAAACTCGTCCTCTGCCTCGACGATAACCTCGATGATGACTAACTAATTTTGGACAATCTCTTTTATAGTGTCCTATGTGACCACACTCATAACATCTATTTTTCTCAGTTTCGGTTGCCGTTCTCATTCTATTGCTCTCATCAGTTTGCTGATTCCTATTACTTGTGCTAACAAATGAAAGTGGTTGTTCTCTTTCTTTTTTCTTGTAGTCCAATAATAATTTTGACTTTATGTATTCTACTGTTTGATCCGCTTTAGGCATTGCATGTATAACATTTACTATATGTGAACAACTCTCAGGTAGCGATAATAGTAAATAGTTCAATCTGTCTTCTTCTGAAATTACCTCACCAGCACTCTTTAATTCATTAATCTGTTTCTCGAAAATTTGTAGAAACTCTATCGGATTTTCTCCTTCCTTCAACTTTGTTTCTAATTTTTTCCTTTTCACTAATAGCTTATTAGCACTTCCTTCTGAGGTATATGTCTCATCTAGCTTCTTGATCATATTAAACGCACTTTCCTAATTATGTCTAGTTGATTCATGGAATTTACGATATAATTTTTCGCCCGCAAATCCATTTTCGTCCAGTCACTCTGTGACATTTTTTCCGAACTCTCATTTGTTTCTATACACTGAAGACAATTCTTCATTTCTAAGAATAATTTTAATCGAAATTTCCATTTTTCGTAACAAGATCCATAAAATACCTGAAGTCTTATTTCATCTTTCCCTTCCATGGCTTTTTCAAATCTTTTCAGTTTTTTCCGAACTATCAACGGACAATTATTTTTTGACTAATTTCCCTGAATCTTGTTCTACTTATCCTTTCATTATTTTTATTAATAACCACGCTCTGCTACCATTGGTTTCATTATAAAAGAATAAAAGGATTCTTGAAATCATCTTCATTTTAATACAGAGCAATACAGAACAGAGGGAATAAACTACAATTGACAACACACACGAAAACAATATGAATCCAAATTTAAATCTAGAGAAATAGAGTAAAGATAATTATAACTATAACAAGTATTAATCATTAGAGAAAGACGCATTGAAATAAATTTTTGTATCGTTAATTTGAGTAGGTTTACTACAATAATGTTAAGTAGCTAAACTAAAGTGGAGTGTAAATGGGCCACCATCATCTTAGGCCTAAAGTCAATGTCACCTGCACGTGATACACTCTGATTCATGAACAAGGCAATGGCGAAACTTGATTCCCGTTGCGTTTTAGTCAGAAAGAAAAAAAGAGGGTAAATACGTAATTAAGGTAGGTAGGTAACTACAGATAGATACTTACTCTGTTAATTACCAAATGTCACATAAAAATCGACTTTATGTCTTGAGATCTTGATCATAAGTTCTTCTCCACCATGTTTCACTGATAGAAGGCGGTGTTCATAAACGGGCAAACACCAGCCCCAAGAAAGGCGTATGGCGCTCCCTTCGCAGCTATGGAGGTATAGCCTGTCAGGCTATAAAAACCGACAGCTGGTCGCGAGTGTATCGTGTTTTTGACTAGTGGCTTGAGTGGTGCCACGGTGGTACGGCGCGGCACGGACGAGGTTCCGGCTGACACAAGTGTCCGCAGGCCATGGGTGCTTTGGCGAGAACCTATGTTGGACCTGCCTTGGGGATTGTGCGTTTGGAGAATTCTACTATTATATACCCTGCTTGTCGTAATGGAGCCACTGGGAGCCAGCGTGGAGCGTTTTTTGCGTAATTTTAACATCATGCGAGCCCAATATCGACGGCGGCACGGGCGGTAGACCTCAATAGTTACATATAAGCAGACTTTGTTTTATGCTATTATTGATTGTATTTTAGTTTAATGAAGTTGAAACTGATCAAGATTGACTTCAAAACAACATTTCGTGTTTTGGCACTTAGAACTCAACCCTCGGTATGTTTTAGCCCTTAGATTTAAATAATATTAATAATTTAATACATTGGTGGAGTCATAAAACATCGATGAAGCCATAATTGTTGAAATAGGTGATGATTTTATAGATAGTAAACCTCTGTGTATTTTATAGTTATAATTATTATTATTATTATCTCAGCCTGTTGTCGTCCACTGTTGGACGTAAGCCTCCCCAAGTGAGCGCCAACCATCCAAATAGATATACTACACAGTGGATAAAGGGGCACAGTGGCTCTCTAGGTAATAACGCAGCAGACGAGCTGGCCAGAAAAGGGTCGGAACAGAGGGTGTTTGGCCCTAGTCCAATAGTTCCACTACCCTTTAATCAGCTAAGGTCATGGCTACGCCACAGAACGCTTGAACAACATGCAGATCAATGGGCAAACACCAGTGCGTGCAGACAATCCCGGGAAACGGTGTCACACCCGGATGCACGTTTAACAAAGCGCCTGCTATCCTTAGACAGGACATCCCTACGTATAATCGTAGGCAATATTACAGGACATTGCCCACTTAACAAACATTTATATGTTCTAGGTATAACCGACAGCCCCCTATGTAGGGGATGTCTGTCGGCTGATGAAACAGCTTCACACGTCATCTGGTCGGAGTTAGGCTGGCTAGATCTCTAGCCGGCACAAACTTCACGCACAATGGCCCGACATTCAACGGGCTAAGTGCGGAGAAAAGGAGCCAACAATCAAATCAAATCAGATAAACTAATATTTTAGAGATCTATAGTACCACATTGGATAGGTGTATACGTAGTGCAATAGACTTCTATTGCACTTTAAAGATACTTTAAGTGTAATAGAAGTCTATTGCACTTAAAGTTCTTTACTTAAAGATACTCAATAATTGACCAATAAATCCTGGATTACATTTAGTAACTTTTACTGACTTATGTTAATTAGGTACTTACTTACACACTTATGTGGACTTACGGAAAGAATATAATAATTTATACAGCATTATAAGTTGCTTATAGAATAATAATATGTCGTTATATTTTAGCTACGTAAGCTGAAATCAATTGGCCATGTACAATATGTAACAAAACACCCTGTTGGGCATTTGTATGAAATAACTCGCATACGAAAATAAGACTATAAAAATAATCATACTTATTTATTTTTTATATTTCAATTATTTTATTGTTTGTAAACCGTATTTCGATTGATTACCTCTGCAAGAGCGATGTCTCGGAGCCAGAGCGAGATAACAAGTTGCGGCATTTACGTGCATCAAATGCTCCGCGTCGAGTGTGCACCCGGTTTAGTCAATACGTAACATTAGTCAGCTGTTCATCAGTTTACAGATGATTTTTTTTTAATATGTAAATTTTTCTAAGCTACCTGTATAAGGATAATATCTCGCTTCTGTTTATTACCTATTATATTTATTTAACTATTTTTAAATGACTATCTTCACGACCTAGAAAGGGCCAACAGGGTTTTTGTTACATACTGTATATATATAATATCGTAAACACATAGATAATTAATTAAACTGCATAATGTACCTACCTAACTCAGACCTCACGATGAAATTAATTTCTAGTTTCTGCACGTATATAGTTAAGCTACAAAACAAAGACTCAGTAGCCTTACTTACTGCAAAGATCTTTCTGAATCCTTATAACTCGCTAGATATTAATTTCGATGTCTACTATGTCTGCGCGGGGAACATAATAAATAATCCTGTAACTAAAGAGGTATTCCGTCCACGTCGCCTCAGATACCGATAACCGACGGGAAGATGCATCGTTATAAAGCTTGTCACTTCTCGGATTTTTTTCAATCTAAACGAGAAGAACTATTTATTACCTCCTTCGAACGAGAAAACAAGTTGGGTAATAGAAAACTTGTATGTGAGAATTGTGAATATGAACGCAAGCCAGTGATTTTTTTCAATACTGATATTTATTCTATTTCTTACTACCTTATAATATAAATCTGAAAGTTTAGATGTTTGTGAATTTGGATATCTGTTAGTCAATCACGCCTTAACGGCTGAACGGTTTTAGATGAAATTTGGCACACAGGTAGACCGTGACCTGAACTAGGACATAGGCTAATTTTAGTGCAGACATTGCTAATAATTAACACCTCTGGATATTGGCCGAAACTTTTAGTTTATTTATGTACTATCAGCTTACTTATACTTGCTTATAATGTAATAGTTATGATTTACACATTGATATTTAACCGACTTCAAACAGGCGAAGGATCTCAAATCGTCTGAATTTTGTTATATTTTATTTAAATGTTACGCTATATTTCCGTCAAATGTGGACCGATTTGGATGATTCTCTTTGAATTCGATAGGGATTATCCCGAGGGTATATTTTGACGGACTATGATGGAAAATGGGAAGCTCCTTAATGAATATCAGCACAACAAGACGCAATTTACAGCTTCCGTGGCGTAGTGGGTGAGTAGCCGGCTGCGAAGCGAGAGGCCGTGGGTTCAACTCCCTAACCAAGGCAAATATTTGTTTCTTGTCTGGGTGTTGTGGGACCATAAGTCCCTCGCAGTTTCTGATAACCACGACACAGGTTAACCTAGTGTGGGGTCAGGACTATGTGTGTAACTGTTGGGTGTATTAATTTATTTATTTAATTGGGGTTTTGAGGTCGTTTTTAGGCGGTGGTCCTGAACCTACATGTAGGTAATACCTAAAAGTTCAGCAATGGTAAGTAGGTATTTATGTGAAAGTATGTTGGTGATTATTTTTATATTGTGCAGACTGCTCGTTTATCATACTTAGGTAGCTGTTATTATTTATCGCGGAGTTACTAGTTACTATGTAGTTCGCGTCACGTTTCTACCCTGTGCGGGTTTTCTTTTTCACTTTGTCTTGAGTTACCTAAGTCCATGTGAGTTACTAGCAACATGTGCCTTTTTGTTTGATAGGCATTCGAATTTGGAATAGTTGTGGCAAGTATTCCAAATTCGAATTACTTACGAGTAGTTATGAAAACTTCTTTTTCGGTAGTTTTGAAACGTGTTGCACAAAGTTAATATCACTTGAATTTCTTTGATAATTTTTGCCATTTTTTACCGATAAAAAAACGAAAGAGGGTCTTAATTCAACGCGCAAGATGTGCGAAGAAGATTTTTAGCATTCATCTTATGGCACAAACAAATAAAATAATAAATAAATTCCTTCAGATCTAGATAAACAGACTCAACATCAGACAGAACTTTAACATTATAACGCACTAAGTATAGTAACATGTAAGTATATGGCACTAGACTGCGTTCATCACCGCGAGACATAAATTATGTATCATAATGCCCAGTAATGTCACTGGCTTCAGTACTTACACACTGCTGTTTGGCGGCAGAATAGAAATATTATGTAAGTAATTGAGGCATAATATAATAATTGGGCCAATAGAGCAAATTTTATACGCAAAATTCTGCACGCAGTAAAGATTCCCTCCATAAACACTCAGTCTTTATTCTACTAAGCAAATAAAAGAGCGATAATATTTTTGAGTTAATAAAAAAACAATAAAACGCCGGAGGCGGGAAACACGAGAGTTCGGAACACAGCTTTATCCTCTTGAGAAATTAACAGTTCCATTAGTTTTAATTCACTCGACGCTGGAGCCTAAGGTCCGGTATATCTCTTAAAAAAACGTATAAACTTTGCCCCGTCCAGTCGCCAAAATAAAATTCAGATTATAAAATGCAGAGGGTCTGTAACTTATTTTAGGTTTTGTTAGAGATTATCTTCTGAGTGAATAACTTTTGAGATATTTTGTATACAACGTGTGACATAAAGGTGTAGTCATATATAAGGGTCGTTACATACACCTTACAGAGACTGTACTGTACTGTTTATGTACTAGACATCCAAAAAATTCACGATATATTTATTCACTCGTTTATTACGTCGATAAGAGCGATAACATACACATAACTAATATTTTTTTATCCTGGCTCGGCAAAGTGACTACGCTACACCTGATGGTAAGTGTAGCGCAATCCATAAATATTGTCGACCAACGATAGTTACTGTATCTATCGTAGATCGGCAGAATTATGCGGGCCTGAGTGAAGTGAAGTGCGTGAGCGAGATAATAATGCAGGAGTGAGACAGAAACTCAGCTGTTTATCATATAGTGTTCTCCTAAGTTCCAAATCGAATATCTACTCATTAGCTAAAGACGAAAATCCTTTATTTACGTACTAGCAATGCAATCGGATTTGATACTACGAAAGGTTACATACATGGTATACTATACGTTGTTTAAAGACACCTTTCTGTAGCATGTTGTATAACTGTATTTGTTACGGGTTTAATCGCATATCCGTATGAAGTGAATTTTATAAGTGGTAGAGCCACGCTGTAGACAGTTTTGTCTACAGCATCAATGGGCCGGCTCAGCCGCTGTTACCGCTGTCTCACAGAAAACCTGACGGTACGGTGAGTGAGATGTCTCATGTTCGGAGGCCCAAATGCTCTTCCCCTTCCAAATCATGCCTTTCCGTTTAGGCCAGCAACGTATACATTTTCCTATATCCATGGACGAGACCATTTTTATCTGCTAATATTGCCGCCAAAAAATATTAACTAATCCTCAATACATTACCGAAACGAATCATAATTTGTTTCAAAACTTTCTTTAGTAATTACAACAAAACTAAAGGCCCCTACCATTGTTTCAGTAATAAGAAAAATAGCGTAACGAAAGCGAACTTCTCTCGTTTCATTAAACGTATAATTTTACCCCAAGTCTCATTACTTGGGGTAGAAGCGGGCAGCTCGTGCAACACCACGGTCCGAGTTTACGACCATCCAACAATATTGTGCGTGGAAACTTAATGAAAAGGAAACGTCGGTTGAATTACCTACATGCGCTGGAAAAACTGAGATCGAGCTGAACTGATGTTACATGTTGAGTACGTTGAAAATGTTGTTTACAACTAATTAGATAGCTTGTTTGTAATACGTGTTTGCTTGTAATGTTTGCATATTTTTAGGAGATGTAATTGTTGTTTTAACTGATCCCAAATAAGAAGATGAACTTCAACTCGATGCTTATTTATTAAATAGGTATTTATTACAGTTGGTGTAATTTCAGTTACACCCGTAACGCCTTCGGAACTTTTCTACCTTAATTTTTATATCAAAGGTAGTTTGATATAACAATTTATATTATTTGTCACAAAATTTTAATTTTTATATTTGATTTTAGTGTTATACTTATTATTATTTTTTAATACAATAATATAAATTAACATTCAATATTCAAATAAAACTAGTTTATACGGATTTTATCGCGGTTTAATTTTTATTTTAGTCCCGACGTTTCGAAAGCTTTTCAGCCTTCGTGGTCACGGGAGAGACCACGAAGTTTTATTTCAATGTGTAATATTCGCGTAAACCTAAGAAATAACATTCAATACTTCATACTTTTTTGGTGCTGTCAGATCTTGTATAGAGCATAGCGCAAAAAACCGTTATTCGAGTATTTATTTATGTAATTAAGTATATAAATAAATATTTGTACAAAATCAGAGAGGTAGGCTTTTGGATAATAAAACGCACGGGTATATCTGTATACCCGAATGGATAGGCAGAGATGCAACTAGTGCTACGACTAGGGTTCTCCGAGCTTATTTCTATCCCATGATCTGATAAGGGGCGAGCCTATCGCCTTATGGGCACAAAATCGAATGCAGGGCGTAATTTTTCGAATCGAAAACTCAATCACATATCTATCATTATTGCCTGACCTGGGGTCTGAACCCAAGACCTCACTGTCTCTCAGTACAAGTGGAGCTGTCACTAAACTAAAGAATCTATTGACGAATGAGGCGGCTTCATAAGCACTATTCCTCAACGCGTAAACGAAATTAAATACAAACCCAGGACTACATTTTTATATTTACATACGCACTTACGCCTGTAATCCCCGAAGGGGTAGGCAGAGGTGTAACCAGTACACCCACATTCCGCCGAGCGTATCTCCGTCCCACGATGTGATAGGGGGCGAGTCTATCGCCATACCGGGCACAAATTCCAGACTCCGGGCTGATACTGAGCATTTTCGTAATATAAAAACCCAATACCACTCACCCGACCCGGGGATCGAACCCGAGACCTCAGTGTTGGCCTCAATCGTAACGCGTACGCATTGCAACTGCGCCACCGAGGCAGTCAATTTTTATATTTATTTAAATGGAATAGGGTAGTTGACTAGTTTTTTTTTATTATTTAAATCAATAAGTTACTTTACTCAAAATATATTGCAGAAAGAATTTTATAAATCGGACCAAAAATAAATAAGTTAGAAGCCATTCAAATCCTGTGGAAGGGGTAATTGTCAAATGACAGACGATGCAACCATTGACGTCACTGTGTAAAATGTTCATTATGGTGCACGCGTGCAAGCGAGATAGTGAGATATCCCCACTACGCACCCACTTTTCTTCATACCAACATTTAAAGTCATAACTGCGGGCACATTTCTGAACCAATTTATATTGTGTTTTAATAAAAGGGTTTCTTTTGCGTGTCATTTTCTGTTGCTTATAAAATAATGTATAAAATTCAATATAGGAAACTACCCTATTGTCAATTAAAACTTTGTAGTAGGTAATGAACCGAAATACAAATCATTTTCAATTCATCGTTCATGTTGCTAAGCGATAATAAAAATAACTGAAAAAATTTGTTATTTGGAACGTGTATCATTTCTCCCCATTAAGGGGTAAGGCTGGGAAGACACACAATGTTACGTAAGAGGTACTTATACATATATATACTTGTACATATTGGTTACGACTCTGCATGTTCCATTAATTTTGAACCATTGAATCAAATAATGATACGTAAAAGCGTGTTTTTATTTTGTAACACATGTTCTTGTCGCCCGCAATATACGAATGATTTTATGTTTTTGTAACTCAAAAGTTATTATTATCCTTGATATCAATTTTTGCTCAATTTTTTATACAAAAAAAATAAAATACTGCCTCGGTGGCGCAGTTGTAATGCGTACGCGTTAAGATTAAGCTAACGTTAAGGTCTCGGGTTCGATCCCCGGGTCGGGTCAAAGTGATATTGGGTTTTTCTATTACGAAATGCTCAGTATTAGCCCGGAGTCTGGAATTTGTGTCCGGTATGGCGATAGGCTCGCCACCTATCACATCATGGGACCGAGGTACGCTCGGCGAAATGTGGGTGTACTGGTCACACCTCTGCCTGCTCCTTCGGGGATTACAGGCGTGAGTGCGTATCTATGGATTTTTATACTACAATTAAGAGGTGTTATGAAATAAAATGGCGCAGCGGGCGAGTAGTCGGCTGCGAAGCGAGAGGCCGTGGGTTCGATTCCCACACCGAGACAAATGTTTGTGTGAACCACAAATATTGGTCTCGTGTCTGGGTGTTGTTGGACCGCAAGTCCCTCGTAGTTCCTGATACCCACGATACAGGTTTACCTAGTGTGGGGTCAGGACTATGTGTGTGACTGTTGGGTGTATTATTATTATTAAAATAGAAAAACTATGCAAATGTTGTGTAGGTATTGTATCCACGTCGTGTCAATTTAACAAATAATTAAAACTTTTGCTCGTACGTCACCAAGACAGTATTTTGGGAAAAAATCTACTCAAAACGCATATTAAGGTATTTTATAAAATAATGCTAAAATAATAATATTATAAGTACGGCTTATGTGTTATTTATGAAACAATTTAGAAAAAAAAAAATACTTTGTCTTATAATTTTATTTCTACATAGATCAAACTACCATTGAATCAAGAACAAAATGTGGTATCACTATCAAATCGTGTCAATAGAGTATGAAGTAATATAAAGCAGGCACGCGTAAAACGCTTTTCAGGAAAAGTAAACAGAAATCTTTTCGTGGCGAAATCGTTTTATAAAATAAAGTAAGTCCAATAATTCAACACTTCGTCGCTCCTTAGGGCAGGAGATATAAAATGGAGAAAAACGTTCCTAATTCAGTTTACTCGAACGAACAGTGTACTCTGCACCACTAGGACTTTATATTGAGTGGAAGAGGAAATAATATCTATCGATAGAGACTTACCTACAGTTGAATTTGAAACGACGACGTCGTTTATTCACCGTAATAGTCGCGATCGGAGCTCTGTATTCGATCAACTTTTTTGTTACGACTCTATGTTTGATAGTTCCAATCGAGTTCCAATAGTACCTACGGGTTTTAATACTCGACTGCATTAAGATCAATGATTAAGATGCTTTATCGATTTATATATTTTTTTAATGCGTAGCGATAAAGAACTGACTTACATACAGCTTTAAAATGAACAAATTTTTATTTTAATGTACTATTTACCAACGTCCTAACTTATTATTTTCCACAAATATTTGTTTCGGGTCTGGGTGTTGTGGGACTGCAAGTGCCTCGTAGTTATAGTGCCTGATAACCACGATACAGGTTAACCTAGTGTAGGGTCAGGTATGTGTGTGACTATTAGATGTATTTATTTATTATTATTTAATACAGACTTGGTTCAGCATTAGAGAATGCAACCTTGTATATCATTATGAATAAAAAAAAATACTATTATCATATTTATACGCTTTTTCACTTCTTTGATAGCTCAGGTGGGAGTGGTATGGACTGTCGAGACGAAAGTCGCAGGTTCGAAACCAGCCCCAAGAGCATACACCTCTAACTTTTCTAAGTTACGTGTATATTAATTGTTAATTATCACTTGCTTTAACGGTGAAGGAAACATCGTGAGGAAACCTACATACCTGAGAAGTTCTCCATAAGAATTTCGAAGGTATGTGAAGTCTGCCAATCCGCATTAGGCCAGCGTGGTGGACTACGGCCTAACCCCTCTCATTCAGTAGAGGACGCCCGTGCCCAGCAGTGGGACATGTATAATACAGGGCTGGTATTATTATTATTATTTTCACTTCTTAATCTCTACGTTGCAGTGATATACCAAAAATATCCTTACGAACACTGTAAACAATGGAGGCGATACGTCTGTTTCATTTAAATAATCGGGACTACAGCTGCCGTCGGAGTCGAGCGTTGAATACAAGACGAATCGGGTACATTATCTACAGTTACATTGCGGGGCTAGTTAGCTCCTTGTTGAGATTACAGGGCCGAATTTAGATCGCCAGACTGCTAGCCCTGTGTTATGGTCAGTACTGGAAATGTACAAAAATCACATTATAGTTTAAATTTTTTAACAAAATTGGCGTTTCTATTTGTGCATCTATCACATAATGACCCGGAAATAATCTCGCCCAACCATAAGTGTACTTATTGAACTTCTACTTAACCTTTCTGCGATACAAGCGAAAGATTATGTACATGTGTCTGTGATACCTATGGTAAATATTAGAAAATACACCACCTCTTAGAAACTCTTAGAAAGTATTACAATGTTGGATTTTATCCTCAGAAAATAAAAATATTGTAAAACGTTTCAAAGAAACAAAAGTGTCCAGTGTATTGCTGATATGCTTTGTATGTTATTTATACATAAGTTGATATTATTTCTGATACCTACTTGTCTACATACAACATATACAATTTATATATATATATATATATATATATATATATATATATATATATATAGTTGTCTACATCGTGGCTCTACCACTCTAATGCCACTCTACCAGTCTTTTAAGCGTATTGTAAATAAGGGCGTCGCCAGTTTGGTTGCATAAACTTGCTTTGGACTGTTTTAGATCCAATATTTGCCGTTTTCTAGGTTTCCTTACTTTTAAACAACGATGAATCTTATAATTATTTTTGTGATTACTGCTTAGATAACTCCATAAATAAACTGAAACAATATTTTAATTTGATAATTATTAACATTTTTAAACTTACGATCATTTTTATAGACTACATTTTGTTTTGATGAATCTGGTGGAGTTATTTATTAATGGTTTTAAATTGCCGTCTTATAGCTCCTTTATGAATGAATATCCGCTACCGGACATTCAGCTCATAAATACGTCCCTGTTCTTCTGAAAACTTGTCTATGACGCCTTCAGAAAGCAAGGGCGGGTATTCAACTGGCTTTAATGCACCCACAACTACGCAAGTGTAGCTTCTTCTCTGATTGCAGATACTAGTACAAGTCTAGTAAACATGCACGTTTGATGTTCAACGATTGGTTACATTGTTTATTTATTTTTTATTGCATAGGCCAGCAAACGAGCAAGTGGGTCACCTGATGGTAAGTGATCTCCACCGCCCATGTACGCTCACAATACCAAAAGAGTCATGGGCGCGTTGCCGACCTTAAAGGAAAGGGATAATTAAGGGATTGGGGAGGGGAGGGGGATTTGGGCCTCCGAAAATCTCACTTACCGTACGAAACGCAGCAGCAAGCTGCTATTTTACGTCGGTTTTCTGTGAGACAGTGGTAACGACCCGGACGAGCCGGCCCATTCATGCTGTAGACAAAATTGTCTACAGCGTGGCTCTACCACTCGTAAATGCATATTATTGATATTGGGGTTCAGTTTATTGCGTATTAAGCGTCTAAATAGGAGCAACGTCACACAGCAATCTTTATTATAGAGCACTGCATGGCACTGTACTGCGCTCGTCATCCCGAGACATAGAATGTTAATGTCCAGGCATTTAACTGGCTTCAATGCCCTTCAAACCGAAACAACAATACTGCTTAACGGCAGAAATAAACAAAGCGGTGGTACCAACCCAGACGGCCTCTTGTATATGAGGAACTTACCACCTAGTAATTATCGATTATTGATCGATTACTAGGTCGTATCTTGTATGCAAGAGCCATTGAAACCAGAGTAATTATTCGTGTATGCATGATAAATAAATGTTTCTTTTCTTTCTTTTATCAGGCGAGGGATCTGCTCGTCGCATTCAGGCTTAATAAAAAAATAACATCTCTACCAAAATCATAGGCGGTTTTTGAAAATTTTGCATTGCAATAAAGCTCTTACAGAAACTATTTACCGTCACATAAAAGTAAAGTTAGTTGCAGTATTCATTAGAGTGGCTCGGTTATTGTAAAATGCTTCGCTCGTTCTTCATTTTTGAGTTCAACTTTAATAAAGTGTTACTAAAGTTGTGAAGTTACTAAAGTGACGAACTAAATACAGTTTAAGTTTTGTATGATGAGATTTATTATTGGAAATATGCTGCTACTTTACGACGGTTTTCTGTGAGACCGTGGTAATGACCCGGACGAGCCGGCCCATTCATGCTGTAGACAAAAGTGTCTACAGCGTGGCTCTACCACTCAAAAATATATGCATATACCATAAAAATCTTGATATCTTAAAATTTCATGCTAATTTTAAGCACTCATTTATCACGATCGATAAGAATCGATCGATCGATCACAATCTTAATTTAAACGTGCAGGAGCGAGAATAACAATGCTGATGTGGGACAAATGCTCAGTTGTTTATCATATAGTGTTGTCCAAAAAATCGACATGTTAATCATGGCTTTATGTAAATGCTATGTCCTAGTAATATAATCGGACTTGACACTAGGGGGGTCGAATACTTATACTATATGTAGCTTCAATTTGACCACACCTTTTTGTAACACGTTGTATATTTTGTCATCTTAGACTGTGCTCATGTAGGTTTTGACGATCTTAAAACCTACTTTGTATGCAGAATTCCAAACCCACTGACGGATGGCAAGTCGCGTTGTAAATGTTTTTTAATATTCCCAAACATTCAGCCAGCAGTCGATAAATAAGCGAATGAAAAACTCGTGGAGTATTTATTTCCTTTGCCGAAGGGTGCGCGGTCCCGCAATATGTGTGTTGTTTTCCCATACTATTAAAAGTAAATATTTTGCGGTACTTTTTTAGAATAATATGATTTATTCTTGATATGTCTTATACGTATCGTGGGCAAAGGTCAAATAAGTTAATACTTTTAGTCACTTTTGACAGCGACGTGTCAACACCGAGAAGTATTTTTTTTTAGCAAAGACCAACGAACAAGTGGGTCACCTGATGGTAAGTGATCTCCACCACCCACGAACACCTACAATACCAGATGAATCATGATGCGTTGCCGTCCCTAGAGGGTAGGAATAATTAAGGGAGTGGGAGAGAGAGGAGTATTTTGGCTTCCTGAAAACTTATTCACCGTAAGAAATGCAACAGTAAACTTTTCTGTGAGACAGTGGTAACAATCCGGTCGAGTCAATCCATTCATGTTGTAGACAAAACTAACTACAGCGTGGCTCTTTCAGCTACAATAACAAAAACTCACTATAAAATATTTTAATACAAATTGATAGTTTAAATTTGTGGTTTGTCCACAGACGACTGGTAATGTAGAGTTTGTCCATTTTGTACTTGGAGCCATTGGTACCCATTATGGAAAAATAGGGGCGCTACCTATAGAATTGTGGCCTGAGTGTCCGTGACTCACTATCGATGTTACCGAGGAAAAAGTTATTCGAGACTATACGGAAATTATATGAAATGAGATTCATACATTCTGGATAGATGACAACGCGATTTTCTTGTAGTTTTCCTGTAGAAACCTGCTTTTACTTGCGGTATTCCTAGACAAACTCATTTTTCCTTGAAGAATCGGTAGGTATTGTTGGAGTTCATGTGCGGCCGTGATGACATACCTTCATATAACTTGTTTAATCGTTTGGCAATCTTAGATATATGTAGAATAATAGAAGATTTTCTTTTATTCACTTGCATGATGAGACGAGCAGTTCGCTCGGTGGTCTAAAGAAGTCAGAGATAAGGGCGTTTTTGTCTAATATCTTCTTGGTTTAGAGTTAAGACCCAGCGCAGTAAAAGCATAGTAACAAGATATAAGGGCTGCAGACTTTGTTTGAGTTTTATTTCCAAAAATGTTTGGATGTTCCGAAAGGTTGATGTCGAGCAGACTGCCGATCTATAAATCTAAGTTTTTTTCCAACTTGAGTCAAAAAGGACCATCCGTTGCTGATTTTTGATTCAAGGATTTGGATTATTCATATCCATGAATAATCCAAATCCTTATTAATTTAATTTATTATTTCGCTACTCCGATAGTTTTATGCCGAAGCAAATGTAAGGTAATTTGATGTCTTAATAAATAAATAAATACACCCACCAGTCACACACATAGTCCTGGCCCCACAATAGGTTAACCTGTATCGTGGGTATCAGGAACTACGAGGGACAACACAGTGAGTTCCACAACACACAGACTCGAAATAATTATATGTTGTGGATAACACCAACATTTGTTTCGGTGTGGAAATCGAACCCACGGCCTCACGCTTAGCAGTCGGCTACTCACCCACTGTGCCACAGAAATATTCAAATATTTCACGATATTCCTCGTAGTAGTAATTTTAAAATACAAACGGTAATCTTAAAAATAGTAACAAAAATGCTTGTATTTTTATTTCATTCGAACAAAGTTTCATTATAAGCAAAATCGGAATGTTCACTGAAATCTGTTCGGTACGGAACGCTAACGATATGCAAATATTTTCGGCACTTTAGTTTTCCGAGTTCGAATGCCGTATGATTGTTTTTTTTCTGCACGCTAGCATCAGATTTTTAGTAAAGTGCTGACTCGTGTTCAACGATCATTGTTGTTTTCCTGTATTATTCGGATACCTCAAAAATCTTATTATATTTGTATGGTACCAATACAACTGCCTCGGTGGCGCAGTTGTAATGCGTACGCGTTACGATTGAGGCTAACGCTGAGGTCTCGGGTTCGATCCCCGGGTCGGGTAAAGTGATATTGGGTTTTTCAATTACGAAATGCTCAGTATCAGCCCGGAGTCTGGAATTTGTGCACGGTATGGCGATAGGCTCGCCCCCTATCACATCGTGGGACAGAGATACGCTCGGCGAAATGTGAGTGTACTGGTTACACCTCTGCCTACCCCTTCGGGGATTACAGGCGTGAGTGAGTGCTTTATTATATTTTTTACTCCCGTAGTCACCAAAGCGCTGTGGCCATACTTGTTTTTACTAAGCCACAAGCCCGAAATGCTAAAATAACTTTAAGAGATTAATGGAAAAATCCTTGCTGAGGCAAAATCTGAGCAGTAGTGCGTACAGCGTATACCATATTCCCTATAATACGCTTCGGCCGGAGTTCGGATAAAAGCCACTAATCCATTTGCCTTTTATCCCACGGTATGGTATCCGCTAAAATGTTTCACATAAGTAAAAGGCTGTCTATGGTTGTTTTGTTTTCGATCAGATTATGTTGGTTTGATGATAGTTGATTTAGAAACGAAAATAAGTAATTATCATTTGTCTATAAGTTTGGTAAGTATGTACATACATATACGATCACGCCTGTAATCCCTGAAGGGGTAGGCAGATGTGTAACCAGTACAACCACATTTCACCGAGCGTATCTCCGTCCCATGATGTGATAGGCGGCAAGCCTATTGCCGTATCGGGCACAATTCCACCTCCAGGTTGATACTGAGCATTTCGTAATAGAAAACCCAATATCACTGTTACCGACCCGGGGATCGAACCCCAGACCTCAGCATCAACGTCAATCGTAACGTGTACGCTTTACAACTGCGCTACCGAGGCAGTCAAGTGGTAAGTATGTATAAAGAAAAATTCGTATGAATGCGCATCCAAAGTGCAGCCAGCATAAAATTACTGACAACAAAGACCTTAATGTATATTACTGGACGGTCTGTTTAGAAGTAAAATTGCGTCACATAACGCGGGAGTTTGACAGCTCACAAACAGAGAGCGCGATAGGGGTTCTAGTTCACGAGTGGTAGAGCCACGCTGTAGACAATTTTTCTACAGCATGAATGGGCCGGCTCGTCCGGGTCGTTACCACTGTCTCACAGAAAACCGGCTTAAAGTAGCAGCTTGCTGCTGCGTTTCGTACGGTGAGTAAGATATCCGGAGGCCCAAATCCCCCTCCCCTTCCCAATCCCTTATTATCCCTTTCCTTTAAGGTCGGCAACGCGCCCATAATTCTTTTGTATTGTGGGCGTACATGGGCGGTGGAGATCGCTTACCATTAGGTGACCCACTTGCTCGTTTGCCGGCCTATACTAAAAAAAAAAAAAAAAAGTTGAGAATAAGTGAGATGGGAGTATTGTGTTACGGTCAATTGACCGCAACTTAGTGGTACAATTTCTATGTACCGCGTGGCTTGTCTAGTAGTATACATTAAAGTCTTTGACTGAGAATAATTTATTACCAACTAGCATTTGCTCGCCGCTCCGGCCGAGAGTGTTTGTTAGTCAATCACGTCTTAACAGCTGAATAGTTTTAGATGACATTTGGCTCACAGGTAGACTATGATCTGAGTAGGACATAGGCTACTTTTTATTCAAGAAAAAGCGGGCGGAGCCGCGAACAAAAGTTAATAATGATTAATCATCAGTTGCTTGTTTCAAAGTACAACATGATGTTTATTACACAAGAAAAAAATACACATCGAATTGAAAAACACACGAAATTTAAAACATTTATCACGCAAAAATTAGCTCTTTACGGATCGTGATACATTTTTCTTCGTTCAGTAAACTTAACCTCGAGCCTTGTGAAATATTGAGAAGCATCGTGAATAATAAATAAACGCTTATTTGATCCTATAAACTGTCGTCAACTCGATGTAACGCACAAAGGCGCTGTCTTATGCCGATCTTCTTTAGACCATTTTAGCCTTCTTTTTATTGAATATGAGTTAAGGAAATTTAGGTACATTCGTATGAATTGAATACTCATATTGATGGAGCTTGGTTTTGAAGTTATGAAATAAATACAGGAAGTTTTTTTTTTTTAATAGTCACACACATAGGGCAAATGGGTTTGGGCTCATTTCACTCACCGTACGAATCTCAACAGCAAGCCGCTACTTTGTGTTGTTTATAGGAATAGTTTTGACTTACGCCTCGCCGCAAATGCTATTTATTATTCGTAAGCAAAACGAATCGTTTGCTGTTCATAGAAACTGGGCGTTAATGAAATTACTGAGCATTAAAAAAAACCCAACAGTCACACACATAGTCTGACCCCACACTAGGTGAACCTGTATCGTGTGTATCGGGAACTACGAGGGATTTGCGGTCCCACAACACCCAGACCCGAAACAAATATTTGTGGATTAGACAAATATTTGTCTCGATGTGGGAATCGAACCCACGGCCTCATGCTTCGCAGCCGGCTACTCGGTACCACTGCACCACGGAGGCGGAGTTCTTTACGTCTTGAAGATAATTTACGGTCAAGTATAGTTGATGAGTTTAATCAAATGGTACCACGCGATTCGCCTTTTACGGAATTGTATATAAAGACATTGATACTATTTTTGTTTTCCAAAAGCGAGTTATAAGATTTATTTACTTTTTAAGTTCCCGGTATTTATTCTGTGAGATAAAAATTCAAAGAAATAATATAAATATTGTTAGCAGTATTGCCTTTTTATAGCACTGTGTACATACGTACATACATACGCACTCACGCCTGTAATCCCCGAAGGGGTAGGCAGAGGTGTAACCAGTACACCCACATTTCGCCGAGCGTATCTCCGTCCCTTATGTGATAGGGGCGAGCCTATCGCCATACCGGGCACAAATTCCAGACTCCGAGCTGATACTGAGCATTTCGTAATAGAAAAACCCAATACCACTTTACCCGACCCGGGGATCCAACCCGTGATCTCAGCGTTGGCCTCAATCGTAACGCGTACGCATTACAACTGCGCCACCGAGGCAGTCTCACTGAGCACTGTGTCATTTTACTAATAATAATAAGCGGACGTAAGCCGATCACTCTATAACATTAGAGTCGTAATATTTGACAACCATCCACACTTGAGAGTTATACTATACACGCGTGTTTGTCACAGTCACGCCTGTCGGTGTGGCGAAATGTCACAAATGGAAAAGCACTTTAAGCTGCGATATATGTGTCAAAATAGCACGAGAAAACGAGTCGATAAAATTATCTGATGGCGTTATGTTAAGCGCGCTGACTTTTTTTTTCATAGTATAGGCCGGCAAACGAGCAAGTGGGTCACCTGATGGTAAGTGATCTCCACCGCCCACGTACGCCCACAATACTAAAATAATCATGGGCGCGTTGCCGACCTTAAAGGAAAGGCATAATTTAGGGATTGGGAAGGGGAGGGGAATTTAGGTCTCCGGATATCTCACTCACCGTACGAAACGCAGCAGCAAGCTGCTATTTTACGCCGGTTTTCTGTGAGACAGTGGTAACGACCCGGACGAGCCGGCCCATTCATGCTTTAGAAAGAACTGTCTACAGCGTGGCTCTACCACTCAAAAACTTAACAAAACCATGACTAACGATGATGATAGTAAGCTCAGTATAGTGTAAAAATGGCTTATATGACTACCATTGCTACCACAAACGCACAAACAAAATGGATACAAACTCGAAAATATTTTAGTTCAAATTGGTACCGTTGGTTCGTGAAAATATTGAGTTATTTTTAGAATTTCTATAGAAACTGCCTCGGTGGCGCAGTTGTAACGCATATGTGTTACGATTAAGGCTAAATCTGAGGTCTCGGGTTCGATTCCCGGGTTGGGTAAAGTGATATTGGGTTTTTCTATCATGAAATGCTTAGTATCAACCCGGAGTCTGGAATTATGCCCGATATGGCGATAGGCTCGCCCCCTGTCACTTTATGCGACGTAGATGCGCTCGGCGAAGCGTGTGTGTACTGGTTACACCTCTGTCTACCCCTTCGGGTATTACAGGCGTTAGTGTGTATGTATGTATGTATGTATGTATTTCTATAGAATTCGTGAAAATATTTAGTTATTTTTAGAATTCTCATGTTCCAGTACCAGGGGCGCAGATTAAAGGAGGATATTAAACACTTTCCGTGCAGGAGCACGCAGCTAAATCTAATCTCGTGCGGAAGGTTCAAGTAACACGTCGTTGTAAGTTATCATTACGGTGCCGCGTGGGGAGTATAAACAGATATTTACGCTCTACGTCTTAATTTACTACATATTACAGAGTATACGGTTGTGGTAAAGTATTATCAGAACATGGCCAATTTGTTATAAGATAAATAAAATACCACGATAAGGAAGGCATGAATGCAGAAAGTGTTAGTGTAGAGTTTTAAAATGGTAGGTATAAGAAACTTGTGCTCGTTTTTTTTTTTTTTTTTTTAGATTGAATGACAAGACGAGCAGGTCGCTCGCCTGATGGTAAGCGCCACGCCTGCCCATAAACAGAAGCAACACCACACAGAACTTTAAATAAAGCACTGCATGACACTGGACTGCGCTCGTCACCCCGAAACATAAGGTGTTAAGTCTCATAATGCCCAGTAATTACACTGCCTTCAATGTCCTTCACACCGGAACACAACAGTGCTTACACATTGTTGCTTGGCGGCAGAATCCAGCAAAAATACAATTCTGCGACAACAATTCTTTTTTCATAAATAATATCTAGTAATGCAGAGCATCACAGTAAACAGTCTATTAAACTGTTAATCAATTAGGAAATTATATTGAAAGCACTGTTTTAAACATTTCTTTCTGCCTGGCACATGGTCCGCGCTCATATCATGATTTGACAGTTGATTTTATATAAAGGGCGACTCGCCGTCTGACCCCACAACCCATAACGAGAAGCAAGCTTCACCATTGTCTCTTCCGTTAATCAGCAGAGTTCACCAGGTGTAGGCGAGTTTGGCCTTAGATGTTGGTGGCACATACATTGTAAAATCGCCACTAAAATCAATAATTAAAAAGTTAATACAAGTAAGATACTAGGAAAATATAATCTTATTTTTTTTCCACCTGCCGTTTTCCCACTCGCAGTGGGGTCGGCACAACATGCTTTTTAACACATGTTACAGAAACATTTGGCCTGTAGTTTTTACGACCCGCCTGCCTGATGTCAGACCCCTTTGGAAAGAAAACACCCAGACAGAAAACAAAAAGGTGGTTCACGCAAACATTTGTCTCGGCGCGAGAATCGAACCCGCAGCCTCTTACTCACAGACGACTACTCGTCCACTGCGCCACGGAGGCTATCAAGGAAACTATAATAAATATATTAATAAAAAAATAGTAAGTTTCCGTCCGTACATTTCTATATTTATCCAGCTAAAATTCCCAACTAAGTTACACAGCTAATATCTTGTAGCCAACTTTACGGTTACATTTGATAGGAAAGGAAACGAACGCAATATAAAAATTTTACAAAGGGCAACAGAGCGCGTCAGTTTATGTCGTCGTGGGCCGAATATCAATAGGGGGAACCCGATATTTAATATATATTTTTTAATACACCCAACAGTCACACACATAGCTCTGACCCCACACTAGGTAAACCTGTGTCGTGGGTATCAGGAACTACGAGGGACTTGCCAACCCACAACACCCAGACCCGAGACCAATATTTGTGGTTCACACAAACATTTGTCTCGGTGTGGGAATCGAACCCACGGCCTCTCGCTTCGCAGCCGACTACTCGCCCGCTGCGCCACGGAGCTGTCAAATATATATGTATGTCGGATATCACTGCACAATAGCACTTTGACAATAATGTGGAGACGGTCATTCAAAAGAATTTATATTATATAGGATACCTGGTGTATTCAATTCTAGTCGATATAGATATCATACGATTATTCCTGTATAGGATATACAACGTGTTATAGAAAGGTGTGGATATTTTTAAGCAATGTATAGTGTGCCATTTATATCGCATTAAATTTAACGTGAAATGTATGGATATTTCGGTTTTAAAATGATCCGGTACCCTAAAATATGACCACACCTTTCTGTAACACGTTGTTTAATAATATGGCTCCTCTATTAATAAGGGCTTATGCCTTAGTCCACGCTGCCTAATGTGAAATTCTTATGAAGAATTCTCCGGTATAGAGTATTGCTCATGTTTTTCTTCACTGTAAAAGCATAATGAATAATGAATACACACGTAATTCAGTAAATTCAGAGGTGTGTGACTTCGAGGCTTGTTTCGAACTTTGGTCTCGACAGTCTATACCATTTCCCGCTAGGCCTTCGGCACTGTATATTTTTTAATTTCATAAGCCGGCAAACCAGCAAGTGGGTCACCTGATGGTTATCTCCACCGCCCATGTACGCCCACAATACCAAAAGGAGACCCTTTTGGTCATGGGCGCGTTGCCGACCTTAAAGGAAACGGAAATTGAGTGTTTGAGACTTTATATCTTATGTCTTGGGGTGACGAGCGCAGTCCAGTGCCGTGCAGTGAAGTTATTCAAAGCTCTATGTGGTGTTGCTTCTGTTTATGGGCAGGCGTGGCGTTTACCATCAGGCGAGCGACTTGCTCGTCTCGTTATTCAATCTAATAAAAATTGTTTGTGAGATTTCAAAATCAGAAACTGAGGGCGTTTTCTTTTATTACAGGACCATTTTAGAGGTAAACCTGACGGAGAAATATTGCGGAATATCACACATAACAAAAATAAAATACAAAACTCAGTCAAATTGATTGTTTGACCTTCTCTCTAAAATGAATGTTAGTTCCTTTGCTGATGATACAAAACTATATGCCAACTCACTAACCGATTATAGCAGTCTTCAAGCCGATTTAGACAGTATAGCGAACTGGTCAGAGGAATGGCTCCTTAATCGAAATGCCTCTAAATGTTCCATTTTGCACATAGTTAATCGCAATCCCCGTTTGTCTTACAAACTAGATGACTTACAACTTGCGGATGTCAAGGTACAAACAGATTTAGGTGTGAAGATTACGGAGGATCTGAAGTGGGAAGAGCATATAACTTCGATCACCAAGAAAGCTAAAAGTTTGATATACCTCACTAGGAAAGCCTTTGGAATTCTGACACCGGACATGATGCTAAAGATCTATAAAACGTTTATAAGACCAATACTAGAGTATGCATATCAGGTGTGGGGTCCTTACTTTGCTGAGGATATCGACCTTCTAGAGAGAGTGCAGCGCAGCTTTACTAAAGTCCCAAGAGTACTTAAACGACTGACATATGAGGACCGATTAAAAATGCTAAAACTTACAACCCTAAAGGATCGTAGGGACCGCGGAGACTTAAATTGGGCCTATAAGATTTTGAATGAACATTACAGCATTGAAAACTTTGAAAAGTTGTTTATACGCAGTCACAATACTCCCTTAGAGGCCATCATCTCAAACTATGTACCAGTGTCTCAAATAATAATCCACACAAACACTTTATTAGTAACAGAGTAGTCAGAGCGTGGAACAAACTCCCGGAGAACGTAGTCGCAGCTCAAAATATAAACCAGTTTAAGAATCGACTTGACAATCACCTTAAATCTATAGATGCAAAAAATTGCAAATAATGTAGTGAATTCTGCAGGATACAGGCAATATCAGTTGCAGAGCAACTGCCTGTCTGATAAGTAAATAAATAAATTGACATCATTCTTTTTAAGGCGGTTAAAATTCACCAGGAACATGTAATTCGTGACAAACGCACAACATAAGCAATAAATATTGTTTACGCTGAGGGCGAGAATGTTATATCTAGTGAAATTAATTCAAAGCAAGCGCGAATTGCCACAAAAATGATAAATTTGTACACGCAACACGTCCCGGCCGGTCTGAACAAAACGCCGCAATGGTCCTAATTGCAGTAATTATGAAACTCTTCGCTCGTTGATGAAAGTAATTTTTCTGTAGCGACTACCAATTAGGCGTTACCAATTAGTGTGGAGGGGCGCAATTTGTAACACGAACCGAAATGATGCAGGAAAATATTTGCGTTTAAATTGATCGTTCCATTCTTGTTTCATTGATTCCATTTGTAGGAATGGCAATGATTTCATTAGCTTTATCGTCGGGTATTTTGTTGAGCTTCTATGGGAAGCAGTGATAGCTCATCGAGTGGTACGGACTGTCGAGATGAAAGTCGAGGTTCAAAACCAGCCATAAAAGCATGAACCTCTAACTTTTCTAAGTAACGTGTGTTTTCATTGTTAATTGTCGCTTGCTTTAACGGTGAAGGTAACATCGTGAGGAAACCTGCGTACATGAGAAGTTCTCCAAAAGAATCATAAGTTTTATCGTCGGATCTGTTTTGTTCGGCTTTTATGGAAAGCAGCAATAGCTCAGCGGGGAGTGGTACTAACGAGATGAAAGTCGAAGGTTCAAAACCAGCCCTAACAACATGCAACTCTAACTACTCTAGTTACGTGTGTATTCATTGTTAATTATCGCTTGCTGGAAATATCGTGCGGAAACCTGCATATCTGAGAAGTTCTCCATAAGAATAAGGTATGTGAAGTCTGTCAACCCGCATTAGGCCAGCGTGGTGGACAAAAGCCTAACTCCTCTCATTCTGTAGAGGAGACCCGTAATAATTAGGGCTAGTATTAGTTCTTCTGCCACCTGCCCTTATCCCACTCGCAGTGGGGTCGGCGCAACATGCTTTTTAACACGTGTTACAGAGTGATTTGGCTTGTAGTTTTTACGACCGGTTGCCTGCTTGACGTCAACCCCTCTGGGGCAAAAACACCCAGACCCGGAACATTTATTTGTGAACCACACAAACATTTGTCTCAGTGCGTGAATCGAACCCGTGGCCTCTCATTTCACTCGCTAACGCTAACGCTCGCGCCACAATTAATTTATTTAATTCCACTGGCTTCAATGTCTACAAAACCGAATCACAATACACCGCTGTTTGACGGCAGTAATAGACTAAGCGTTGGTACCAACCCAGAACGGCCTCTAGCATATGAGGGACCTATCACCTTTTAAAAGTATCACTATAACCTGATGTTTTTTTTGTAAAAGAAGAATAGATATGATTTACATAAATTATATATTTATTATAAAAATATATATTGACATAAAATATCAGCAGCATGTAAATTTCTATGAAGTACATTTCTATTATTTATTTGCTGACTCAAAAAAAACAGATACATGTGTGATTGTGTTTCTAAAGCAGTGATATAAAATGTTTCAATAAATACAACAAATTTCATATTATTTTCATTTGTAGTCAATATTTATTGATTCACTTTAACGTCTCCCTGATTTTATTAATTGGTGTCAATTTTGATTAGTCGTTTAACACGTTTTTAATGAAGATATCTCCTTTAACCTTGACAGTTAAATTGTATTCTTAAAAGCGTTTCATTTGATGAGTAGTCAAATTGAAAATTTGGCATTCGGATCATCAAAATACGATTTGGATACTATCGTCTCCTACCCATAAAAGACGTTTGGAGACTAATCTATTCACAGTCCCAGTATAGTTGAAGTATTTTTTAAACCATATATTTTTATATACTACCTCGGTGGCGCAGTTGTAATGCGTACGCGTTACGACTGAGGCTGACGCTGAGGTCTCGGGTTCGATCCCCAGGTCGGGTAAAAGTAATATTGGATTTTTCTATTATGAAATGCTAAGTATCAGCCTGGAGTCTGGAATTTGTGCCCGGTATGGCGATGGGCTCGCCCCCTATCAAATCATGGGACGGAGAAATGTGGGTGTACTGGTTATACCTCTGCCTATCCTTTCGGGGATTACAGGCGTGAGTGTGTATGTATGTATGTATTTTTATTTAATAAGGGAGTACATCACATGACATTAAGTTAATGTGGTAGAGCCACGCTGTAGACAGTTTTGCTTACAGCAGGAATGCGCCAGCTCGACCGAGTTATTACCATTCACTTCCAGACAACTTGCTGTTGCGTTTTGTACAGTGAAGGAGACATCCCAAGGCTCCAAATCCCCTGCTTTTTCTCAATCCTTTAATCATCCCGTTCCTTTAAGGGCGGCAATGCGCCACTAATTATTTTTGTATTGTGGGCGTACATCCGGTGGAAATCACGTACCATCAGTTTTTGTTGTTTTATTTTAATCCACAAAACTGATGTCCAATCTTAAACATGTCAAAGATACAAAGTTATAATACACTCCGTTTGATTGACATCTACTAGATGCGAATCCATCATGCATAATAATTCAACACAAAAACTAAATTAAAATGAAATTATAATATTTTAAGGTGAGTTAAAGCGAAAGTTAATTTTTAGTTAAATATCTCTTTGAGCTTAAATTTTAGATGACCCACAGACCTCACCGTCAGCCTCAGTCGTAACGCGTACGCATTACAACCACCGAGACATGCACCTGATACTGTTGTCATCTCTATCTCTTTCTCTCTATTCTAAAAAAAGTAACTGGTGCCGCCGCCGCTGCCAAAAGCTTGTCACGCTATCTCCTCCGAAACCGCTGGGGGTATGGCGACTGATACCAATCGATGCAGAATAATGTGTGGAAGAAAGTCCGTTATGTCTCATATTGGTCGGACTTTAAGTTTTTTTTTATGTTTTGTGGAAAAACATGGGCAAAGCCCGTAGTCATATTATAAAAAAAGAACCTTATTCAAGATAATTATTTGTAGCCTTCAAATTTCTAACCCTAGTTACATACAGTAGCATCTTCATTAACCCGTCACTTGCTTAACCCGTTGATAGCGATCGTTCGTATCCTCAAAACACATGAATATATCCGGCATCGATACTACATTATAGAGCTGGAAGAGCTGAATTAACGCCGACGGCTAACGTAATAAATCTTTTTGAGTCACGTATTCTATCTCATGAAATGCATTTCCATGAGGGTTGGGAGTGGTTATCGATAATTTATTTTTATTCTGAATATTTTGTACAGAGCTTCTGGATTTGTAGCACAAGCACTTTATGTAGGATTGAGAAGTAAGCGTTTTCATTCGCGGTTTGCCTGAATGACAAGATGAACAAGTCGCTCGCTTGATAGTAAGCGCTTTGATTGCCCAGAGTACCAACGTTACTCGGCACGGCAAATTTACATGGCACTGCAACACGATCGTCACCCCGATACAGATACACGGGACGTAATGCTTTGTGGGACCGCAAGTTTCTGGTAGTTCCTGATTCCCACGATACAGGTTAACCTAGTGTGGGGTCAGACTATGTGTGTGACTGTTGGGTTTCTTTTATGCTCAGTAATTTCATTAACGCCCAGTTTCTATGAACAGCAAACGATTCGTTTTGCTTACGAATAATAAATAGCATTTGCGGCGAGGCGTAAGTCAAAACTATTCCTATAAACAACACAAAGTAGCGGCTTGCTGTTGAGATTCGTACGGTGAGTGAAATAAGCCCAAACCCATTTGCCCTATGATTCTTTTGGATATTCTGGGCGTATATGAGAGGTGGAGATCACTTACCATCACATGACCCACTTGCCGGCTTATGCAATAAAAAGTACAAATTCTGATTCCCCAACCTGGGATTTCAACTCAGAAACATCATGGTTTCTTAGCCTAAGAAGGTACGCTACCACTAAACCAATGAGGCCATAATAAAGATTATAATAGTACCTATGGGTGAAACTTAAGACAATGCCAACTTTACTCCGCAAGTAAAAGCTACAAAAAATAAATAATACTCAATACAGTTCACTACAGCAATCGCGTTCCATCTTTCCGGTACATCTATGAGCGGGGGCCTTTCTTATTCCCAGCAAATGGTCTGAACCGAAGTCCGTTACTCGAAATGTCCTTGAGTTAGTTGTTTCCACTTTTATTAAGTCTGGGACGGCTTAAACGCCCGCCCATTTGTCCGGCGACGCTGTAAAGGTCGTCTGAAGCTAATAGCTCTTATCGATTGAAAAAAAATGTACTGTTTTCTGTAAATTTCAGTCGAGATGGCATCGCGAGATTTATTTTTATGTAACATATTTGTGTTGACTTTTATGGACTTCATAACTATTTATTAAGTGTTTGTTTGCACATTGCTTCACATTATTTGTTTTATATCTTCTGTTAGCATAATAGGTACTAGTAGACCCGTAGTAGTAGAAACTCGACCTATTTTTTGAATTTTGTTCTATTAGCTGCGAGATTTGACATTTCGACATCGTCAGTTATAACAATATATCTTTATTTATTTATATATCTTTATTAAACAATTTGGTTACAATTTGTTGAGTCCCTGGTTCCCAAACTATGTCAAGCCTATATTTTGGGATACCAGTTTCTTCCCATGAATAAGTGTGAGCGTAAACAATAAATGTTTTATTTTATTTTATTAAATATACATATATAAGCGATAGATTCAGTAATATAGGATATCCAAATTAAATTCAGTAGTCCATATATAATTTGTATATTTGGTCCAATTTCTCCTTCCAAGACGTCTTACACCTCTTCCCCGCGTACCAGAGAGTGACGACCTCTCCCGTTCCCGCCATTACCGCGGTATCCGACGTTAATCGGAACTCGTCACTCTACTGTCTTAATATATTAATTGTATTACAAAATATTAATGCTATAATACATAAAATATACCATTATTAATTATGGTATTTGTTATAATAATTAGCAATTGCTAATTATGTTTATGAGTTTTATATAGATTATCGGAAGTCAATACAATGTTTAAGGAATGTAAAATAATAATGAATTTAATTATAAATTATACTACCCAGTGGGCAAAATCACATTAAATAATCAATAATATTGAATAATATAACTAGGCTTACACATATTTGTTACAGATACTATATATACTAGAATTCTGCACTCCTCCTCCTAAAAACCTTTAACAATGCCAAATCTCACAATTCTTCGGGCGCGTAATATGCTTAAAAAGGGGTCCAAAGCTTTCTCTTTACATAGTCCTGATCCCACACTAGGATAATCTGTATCGTGGGTATCACGAACTACCAGGGACTTGCGTTCCCACAACAACCAGACCCGAAGCAAATATTTGTGGATCACACAAACATTTTGTGACACCGGATTTGTCTCGGTGTGGGAATCGAACCCACACCCTCTCGCCTAGCAGCCGACTACGCCACGAAGGCAGTAAAATATCGATAGATTCCATATCCAGCCCCTCTCTAATTCCAACTACTTACTACGTACGATCGGGAATACAGAAATGGCCAGATACGTTGGTTTTCTAACTCGCAGTTTCTATTCTACGAGTAGATACAACGTTTGTCTACTACATTGGCAATTTACGCTGTACAGCGATTCATGATTTCTTATTCACATGTGATTTGGATCTTAAAGACCTCGTGCTATACAGTTGTAACAAAAACCCTGTTGGCCCTTTTTTGGTCGTGAAAATAGATATATAGACCGGATAATAAAAATAGTTAAATAATAAAAAACAGAAGCGAGATATTATGCAGGTAACTTAAAAATGAACATATTTAAAAAATGTTATTTGCATCTGAATTTCTGTGTGTATTGACGAAGCCGGAGGCGCGGCACGTTTGATGTATATGGACGCCGCAACATGCTATCTCGCTTTTGCTTCAAGTCATCCCTCTTGCAGAGATAATTAGTCGAAATACGGTCTACAAACAATAAATTAATCCAAGTTTTAAAATAATATTGAATGATTATTTTTATCTCTTTATAGTCCAATTTTCGTATGCGAGTTTTCTAATTGCCTTTGAATATCGATTCTGATATCACAGTTAAAATGCTCAACAGGGTTTTTGTTAGATATTGTATATACGCGACTATCTTTTTGGAAATCACAGTAGAGACTCTATGATTTTGTTGTTTTTTTAACTAGCAGGGACCAGACAACTAGTAATTTTACTGTTGGTAAATTATTTCTACCGTCAGCTTAACGTCGATTTTCTGTAAGACAGTGGTAGGTACTATCCCGATCGAGCGGTTCATTCATGCTGGAGACAAAAGTATTCACAGCGTGGCTCTACCTACTAAGATGTGATTGTGAGAATAATGCTGTGTCATCCGAGATTAATCAATCATTATTTAGAGTTCTTCGAAGTAGTAAGCAGAAAGATAAGATTTTTGTTGAAAAATAACTGAAAGCCTTTCAATTGTTGCGATAAAGCCAATACTGTTGACAGATTTTCTTTGACATGAATGGGCTGGCTCGACCGTGCTTATTGATTCACAAAACTAATAAGAAAAAGCAGCTCGTTGTTGCGTTTCGAATAAAAGGTCCAAAAATCCATTCTTCCTCTCCCTATTCTTTTCTTGATCCGCATAATTCCTTTATGTAACAGCATCATCAGGTGATTTACCTGCTTGTGTGAAGTGTGAAGAAGCAATTAAGCAGGCCCGCATAATTCTGCTGATCTACGAGAGATACAGTGTCTATCGTTGGTCGACAGTATTCTTGGATTGCGCTACACTTACCATCCGGTGTAGCGTAGTCATTTTGTAGAGCCAGGATAAAAAGGTTTTTTATCCTTGATGGCAAAGTGATCTTGGATTTGATTCAATTAATTCAAGAAGTCTGACCGTGGAACACGTCTCGTCTGAATAGGTGAGGGGTACCTAGATACTTACTAACTATAAACGGTATATGTCCCAACAAGACCGTGCCAAAAGAATCCAAATTAGCATAAGCTAAATACTAAGTGTTTGACGCTGGTTTTGATGACTCTTGACGTTGAGGTTCTTAACCTTCTCATCATATTAGCATGCGAGCTGAACAATACGTGTATTGTTTCATACCAGATAGTGATCCGTCCCGTGGGTTCGGACGTCTCGCTTGAACATCAGAAGGCCAATTCTCGTAATTTTAAATGTTCAAAATATCATTACGATCTAGTCTCAGCGTCAAGAAAGTTGCAAATGGCATTCTCTTAAACCAATAATCAACGTCAAATGTGAACATAGATCGTAATGAGATTGAATGTAGAATTAGTTGGCTGAAGCCAAAACGGTATAATGCTACTGCTAATACTAGGTGCATTTGACGTTGATTATTGGTTTAAGAGAATGCCATTTGCAACTTTCTTGACGCTGAGACTAGATCGGAATGATATCTTGAACATTTAAAATTACGAGAATTGGCCTCCTGGCCGTTGAATATTCATTATACTCCATGATCTGGTATCAAATATTATTCGGTACATAGTTTCGGTGTTCCGGTTCTAAGTTATCTCTGTTTGACGTGTTGATGTTTGTTGGAGTGTAATACAGATATCGCGTTTATAATCCCTGAATGGGTAGGCAGTTTAAACAGTATACCCAAATTATGTGATAGAATGCTTATCGTCATACCGGGCATAATTTCAGACTCCGGGCTGATGCTGAGCATATTCCACTATGAATCCATTTATTTAATTAATTAATACACCCAACAGTCACACACATAGTCCTGACCCCACACTAGGTAAGCCTGTATCGTGGGTATCAGGAACTACGAGGGACTTGCGGTCCCACAACACCCAGACCCGAACCAAATTCTTGTGGATATTTGTCTCGGTGCGGGAATCGAACCCACGGCCTCTCGCTTCGCAGCCGGCTACTCGCCCGCTACGCCACGGAGGCTGTCATTTTATTTATTTATTTATAATGTTTTATTGTACATTAGACACTTATTAAAACTAAAAAGACAATAAACTTTTAAACATAATACAATTGGCGGCCTTATCGCTCAGGGCAATCTCTTACAGGCAACCATATGCACTATGAGAACTTATAGTGATTATTATGAATACAGTGGCGAATGAAGGTGGCTTGAAAATGTTACGGCAGTTTGTCCTAACTGTTGGAATATAGGACGCAAAAATGTCCTATGTTAAATTAAAGACAAAGCGCCTTGTAGGATTGCACAAGCAATTGTGCACAAGTCTGCGCGTTGCCAATGTACGCGTCTTACCACTCTGTCACTTCGCATCGTCGTCTAAGCAGAGTGTGTCGTTTTTCCTGTACTACTAATTAATATAGTCAATATCCTCAAAAGCGAGTCGTATTATTTCATCACTAACTATAGACACAGTTACAGTTATCGCCAACCTTTTTTACACAGTCCATCGCTAAGTGACAAGGACACGCACTCAAAGGGCCACCGTTAAGTTAAAACGCTCGTCGCCTGCTCCCTTCTATCGTCTCCTGCCTTTAATGTAATCTCTGGCAAACTTCGCCCTAATTCGATGAGGGCCATATAAATGGACATTAATTTTTTATTAGTTTGGCCGAATCTTTTTTTGGTAGTTCTTTGACTTTTTCTCATGTTAGTTTTGCGTGCTTTTATTGAATCAGGGATTGGTTTATACTATCACTAACTTTTAATCATGGCTGCGCCCGCGTAAACGACCTTTTCTGGGATAAAAAGTAGCCTATGTCCTAATCCAAGTAATGATATAAAGTGTCTGTGCCAAATTTCATTCAAAACGGTTCAGATGTTAAGGCGTGATTGACTAACAAACACCGAAATTCACAAACTCACAACCATCCAAACTTTCACATTTACAGTATGTAACTAAAACCCTGTTGCCCTTTAAGGGTCGTGAAGATAGACATATAAACAGCTTAATACAAATAGTTAAATTAAAAGAATAGTAAACAAAAGCGAGATATTATGCTTACACAGGTATCTTAGAAAAATGAACATATTTCAAAAATGTTAGTTATATCTGAATTTCTGTGTGTGTTGACGAAGGCTGGGGCGCGCGCACGGTGCGGCGCGTTTGATGTACGTGGACGCCGCAACTTGCTATCTCGCTCTGGCTCCGTTTCATCGCTCTTGCAGAGGTAATCAATCGAAATACGGTTCAAAAACAAATAATTGAATTATAAAAAAAAATTAAGTCTCATTTTCGTATGCAAGTTACTTCATTACGTTTGAATATCGATTCTGATCGATAAAGATAAGGAAATATCAATTCATCTTATTAGCATCTATCCATTTATGCCCATTTCCTATATTCTATTTTCAGATAGATTTGCTTACTTAATAGTAAGCTATAGAACTTATCAGCATTATTACATGATCAGCCTTTAGGCTCATCAAATCAATATTCAACTAACAGAACTTTGATTTTGATACCGCTATCAAATCAATTCGAGTTGCTGAAACGTTAATTAGTGAAAAAATATATATTTGATGTCTCTTTAATAGCGTTTGACATACGATTTTTCATATTAACTTGAAAGTTATGTTCATTAACATGTGTGTTAAATCAAAGGCCACACTTCTAGCAAATCAATTTCGACTTGACATGAGATTTGACATTTGATTAGTTAATTTTATATTGATGAGCCTTTCAGAAACTTGGCGTAAGCTTTTCATCCCCGATTTCCAACTTAAAGAATACTTTTTCGAATAAAGAAGAATAATTCAAATAGGTCGACATTTTGCCGGAGTTACAATACACACCTACAATAAAAAAAAAACAAATATATCGAATCATCACGCTGTCAATACAGTATGTTAGTATTTTTATCAATATTTGTAACTTCAATTATAAGAATAGGTAGGTTGGAGGCACCCTACATCCAGTACAGTCCATGTTTTCTTAGGAGAACAATTCAATTTCCCCGGGGGACGTATTTCAGACTCATCGGTTTGGAGGCTCTTATGAACTTGGATACTTCGATACAAGTACACGCTCCATTGTGGTTGGTTTACTTGTTTCCATGTATTGACTATAGTTTCATGTATTGGTTGGCCTTGAAATAAGTTTAGTTAAATATATTTTTCTCTATAGATACAAGCCTATCAACAGAAGGTGATATTTAATTTTTTAGTTAAGCAATATTAGCTAAGGAATACTTATTGAAACTTCTAAATACACCTACACACACACACACACGTATGCACGCACACACGCACGCTCGCATGCACGGACGGACAGACGGACGGATGAACGCACGCACGCACGCACACACGCACGTACGGACGGACGGACGCACGCACGCACGCACGCTGTCACGCACGCACGCACGCACGCACGCATGCACACACACACACACACCCACGCGCGCGCACGCGAATCAGATAATCCGAGGACAGACAAAGTTATCAATCAATCTTATTTCTTTTTTTAAGGTCTCGAGTGTTAAAAGAGACTGAGTAAGAGGGTTAAATATTGCAATGTTGACAATATAGAAACAAAATATCACGATATATTCACGTAGCTGTATGTTTTTTGCTCAATACCAATAAAAGCCCCAGTGTCCATGTCGAAGTAGATATAATAAAAATGGCGCGCATCTGCGGACTTGCCTACATTAGCCTGTGAGATTACTTTTAACTGCCTTTTTGACTGTCTCAGTGGCGCTGTTGTAATGGTATGCAGTACGACTGCTTTTAATTGCTGTAATTTTGGATTTTTCACGAAATGTTAAGTATCAACTTGGAGTCTGGAATAGTGCCCGGTATGACGATAGGCTCGCCCCATGGAATCACATCACATCATGGAACGGAAATAAGCTCGGCGAAATGTGGGTTTCATCTCTGCCTACCCCTTCGGGGATTACTGGCGTGAGTGCGTATGTATGTATGTATGTATTACTTTTAACCGATGAATAAAACGTAATCTACGTTAAGAATGAAATATTTCCCGGTGGTCTTCAATCGACTTCAAAACAGTAGGAGGCTCTCAATTTGGTGTTTTTTTTATTGTATGTACATCGATTTCTCCGCCAATTGTGGACCGATTTTGTTGCAATTTTATTTGATCGACAGCGACATAGGCACCGACTCTAAAGATACCTATAGAGTTTGTTATTTTTGACTTTTTATTTTGAAGTCAGTTTCTAAGTTTTGTTAAACGTTATATTTGTGAATATATTAGTTATCGATGCCGTAATGTTGTTTATCGTACAGATTCCCCTCACATTATGGGACACCATTAGGTAAATGGTAACGCTTTGTGTATAGGGTTGTGAAACAGAGAAAATTCAGGCATTTTATTTTTGTTAAAACTTTTTATCTACTACTTTCGAGATAATCATCAAAGTTGATGCATAATTGTCGAAGTTTTAGGCCCACTTGCACGACGATCCTAAATCGAGTTTAACCCATTATATATTATATTAAAATATGGTAAGTTTCAACTTTCTCGACAGCCTCCGTAGTGCAGTGGACGAGTAGCCGGCTGCGAAGCGAGAGGCCGTGGGTTCGATTCCCACACCGAGACAAATGTTTGTGTGATCCATAAATATTGGTCTCGGGTCTGGGTGTTGTGGGACCGCAAGTCCCTCGTAGTTCCCGATACCCACGACACAGGTTTACCTAGTGTGGGGTCAGGACTATGTGTGTGTGACTGTTGAGTGTATATTATGTCGGTGTTAATAAATACCCCGTCCCGTTACCTACAGGAAAAAAGGTATTTATGTCCCCTTATGTGGTAGTAGTATAAATTATTATTATTTATTTTATTTTATTTTATTTTATTTACTTATATCAAATTTTCATACGATTTGACGTTTCTTAAACTGGTTTAGTGGGTTAAACTCGATTTATGGTCGCCATGCAAGTGGGCTTTAGTCTTTCAACCCCTCAGGAGTGCATTTTTTATAGAAATTTAAACTGGCCAAACTGAGCTATACCATTTTTGGAATGAAAAATGTTAATATCCGTTTACTGTGAACAGTTATGTGTTATAACAGTTATATGTCATTTACAGCCATTTTTCATCCCACTGCTGGGCATAGGCCTCTCTTTTTACATGCCATTCGTCTCAGCCCTGGCCCCTGACCTAATCGATTCCAAATCCGACCCGAATTTGTATGAGTACCCTATATGTAATCATACAAAAAATCATTTTTTTATAGCTGAGACCGGCAAACGAGCAAATGGGTCACCTGATACCATCATACGATCTGCACCAACCATGAACATTCGCAATACCTAAAGAATCATGGTTGCGTTGTTCTTAAAGGAAAGGAATAATTAAGGGATTGGAAAGGCGAGGGGGATCTGTACCTCCGGTATTCTCACTTACCGTACGAAACGCAACAGCAAGCTGCTTCACGTCGGTTTTTTGTGGTAAAAACCCGGCCGAGCCGGCCCATTTATGTTTAGCAAAACTATCTATAGCGTGGCTCTAATAATTGTAGAGTTTGCGTCGAATTGACAACTTCCTAGATTTTTTTATTGAGTGACGAAACGAGCAGGCCGCTTGCCTGATGGTAAGCATTGCCAGACCCATAAACAGAAGCAACACCACACAGAACTTTGGATTACAAAGCACTGCATGGCATTAGACTGCGCTCGTCACCCCGGGACATAAGATGTTAAGTCTCATAATGCCCAGTAGTTTTATTGACTTCAATGTCCTTTAAACCGAAACTCATTGCTTTTACACTGTTGCTTAGCGCCAGAAATAGCCAAAGCGTTAGTAGCAACCCAGACGACCTCTCGTATACGAGAGACCTACCAGCTTTTTCGTCGGTTAATAATTATACACTTGTATCTATAAGGCAGAAGCGACATTAACAATACCCCTGCCAGGTACATTTGCAATTCGCAACTATTTGCCAACAAAAGTCTGCGAAACCTCTCATTGAATGTAAAATATGGTTTCATTAGACAACAAGCGGACAGTCTTGAAGAGGGCCCTGTCTGAATATCAGCCGGAGGTATTTTATTATTCGCATGCCTACAAGTTTTGTTTTGCGAAAGCAGATATAAATATTCGCTATATTGTGTAAACAATTTTCTAGTGATTTAGGGATTCTGTTTTATGATAATAACATATGGCGCAGTCGTAATGTGTACGCGGACGACTACTGTGTCGAGGGCTCAAGTTCGATCCCCGAATCGGGTAAAATTATATTGTGTTTTTTCTATTATGTTTTTTTTTAAGTCATAGGCGGACGGCGGACGAGCAAGTGGGTCATCTGATGGTAAGTGATCTCAACCGCCCATGTACGCCCACAATACTAAAAGATCATGGGTGCGTTACCGACCTTAAAGGAAAAGGATAATTAAGGAATTAATTAAGGAAGGGGAGGGGGTTTGGGTCTCCGGATATCTCACTCACCGTACGAAACGCAGCAGCAAGCTGCTACCTTACGCCGGTTTTCTGTGAGATAGTGGTAATGACCCGGACGAGCCGGCCCATACATGCTGTAGACAAAAGTGTCTACAGCGTGGCTCTACCACTCATTATGCTATATTATATTATATATAAATGCTTAGTATCAGCCCGGAGTCTGGAATTGTGCCCGGTAGGGCGATAGGCTCGTCTCCTATTAAACATGGGATGCCATAAATTTGTGGATCGCACAAATATTTGTCTCGGTGCGGGAATCGAACCCGCGAATATGTACATTCTGAAAAACAAATAGTGCACTTAATATTTTCATCGATAATTGTGTTTGACCCGGTTCATTGTATGGCATTACCCCAAAATAATCCTTAAGCCATCAAACCGACAGAACCGCTGACCCTCGACTTAAGTACCTATGGCATTTATAGAAAAACAAAGCTTGTGTTATTACTATAATCTATTAGGATCGCGATGGGAGGCCATACTGATTAATCCGACTGTTTATGGTTTGTTATTTCAGTGAAGAAGTTGGTTTTGTTGACATACTATGAAGAATTTTGGAACGTTGTGGGGAATCTATAACAGTGGTTCCTATACATTTAAGTCAACGAAACACTGAATAAATCCCTTATATTTTATGGACCTTTAAAAGAAATTATATTTTTCGCAGATTACGATAATTTAACAATAATTTGTAACTCGATTGATATTGTTATAACGGTGGATAGTGAACGCCGTCATAGTCACGTGATCGGAATCGTTTGGAGAGGCAACTGTCACACTTTAAATATTGGAGAGCGGTGACTCTAGGATTCAGTTCATTAGAGAGAGCGATACAATTCGGACCTTCCAAACGGGACCGATAGTTCACTCAACTCTGATAATAGTTTGTAATTTGTGATTGCTGATTACCTATATAGAATACAAGAATTACCATACTGTATCTTTGTGGTTTAATTGCCTGAGACCTACGCCATGAACCCTGTACCAGAAGTTCCTACCTTTAACGGGCGTACCGCCAATCTATCGGAGTCGCCGCCATATTCATATTATTAATGAGGAATGAAAATAAAAAAAACTTACTCCTCAAAAGCACCTAGCATAGGAAGCCTGGTTGGCTCACCGTCGACTTGTAAGAAAAAGGCGCCACCCAGTACCTTTGATTATTTATATTTTATTTATGATTTTTTATTAAAGGGTTCTTATCGTCCCATTCACGAAAAATGCCAACTATATATATATGTGACTTTTATAAGTAATTTATCTCACACGCTGGAGAGAGCGGCGCCACTATTAAGTTTCTACCAGTTTTAAAAAAAATCGTAGATCCGGAGTTGCGTTTAAGATGAAAGTATGTACCTCTTTCCTCCCCCGTCCCAGTTTGTTGAGCCGTTTTAAAATGGAACAAATACCGAACAACACAAAATGGCGTATTCCATTACAAATAAAACTGCGTTACAGTTAAGATTATGTAATTTAATGTATTCCAAGCGTGGAAAATTGGATGCTAATACAAATGCCAACAGCACATGCTCGAAGCAGATACGTACGCCACGTTTTATTCGGCTAATCTACTTTGAATATCTTTTGGCTGCGATATGAGATGGGGATTCAGATACACTAACTGCTAGAAGTTACGTGAGACGAGTATTATTTTATTAATACCAAACGACAATAATCACTTCAAGTCATAGTTTATTGGTTACATTTACAATATTACTACTTTCTCCGTTCTCTAATTTTAACTCAAACAACTAGAACCGAATAGTAAACCAGCATAGCTACCGCGTAATGAACACTTGGACTATCGACTGACCACTGATCTTAATGAACTGGAGACTGTCCGACCGACTGCGGGCAAAAGACCTCCAGTTATGGCGACAACCTCTTTTATACCATTTAACTACCCTTCCACAACAATATCGCACCATGATTATTACAGTGTACCCAACGTTGCTTTCTGAGACACCCTCAATATACCAATATTAAGAGAATACGCTAATATAACAATTTCTGTTTTTCTCAAACTACGTAAAGATTATCGCCTCATCGGTCTACTGGCGTGTTCAACTATCGAACGACCGAAACAGCAATATAATAAAAAAAAAACAAATACTGTCAAATCTGGTAATATCTAATTTTGGTAGAGCCACGCTGAAGACACTTTTCTCTACGTTAATATTTACATAATCAACGTAGTAAGTAATTTATATCAAGGGTGGCGCCAACTTGGAAAGGCCTATGTCCAGCAGTGGACGAATTCAGGCTGATGATGGTGATGAAGTAATTTATATTATTTTTGTACTGTTTTTGAAGCTGCTGGTTCTTAAAGTGGTAGAGCCACGAAAGCATGAATGGGCCGGCTCGACCGGATTGTTACACTGTCTCACAGAAAATCGATTTTTTTATTTGCTTGAATTATGAGACGAGCATGTCGCTCGCCTGATGTTAAGCGTAACGTCTGCTCATAGAAACAACGTCACACAGAACTCTGGATTACGGAACACTGCGCTCGTCATCCCGAGATATAAAATGTTAAGTCTCATAATATCCAGTAATTCCATTGGTTTCAATGTCCTTCGAACTGTAACACAACAGTGCTTACACACTGCTGCTTGGCGGCAGAAATAGACAAGGTGGTGGTACCAATCCAGGCGGCCTCTCGCATACGAGGGACTTACCACCTTGTAAAGTAGCGTCTTGCTGCTACACTTTCTTACCATAAGTGAGATATCCGGAGGTCCAAATCCCCGATCAATCCGATTTAAGGTCAGCAACGCGTCCATGATTCTTCCAGTATTGTGGGCGTACATGAGCGATGGAGATCACTTACCATCAGGTGACCCACTTGCTCATTTCTCAGTCCATGCTATAAATTATTTTTAATTTTTTAGTTGGATTTTCTATAAAAGCGTTGTAGCGCACCTCAATAGTACGCCAACGCGTCCCGTGCCGCCACCCCGAGCGCCCCGCTCCCAAGCCTACGCGCTGCGCCCGCGCCCAACACCCCGCACTTCCGCAGTGCCTAATTAGCTTCCTTCCGGGGTGGATGCGTGCGCGGGCGCTACGTTGTCTCGTGTAATTACCACGTGTAGTGCTTATGTGCCATGTACCTATGTAGCTCTGTGTATTAAAGTTTTTTTGTTATGGTACTCGTACGTTTTACTTTCCTGTCCCGAAGAGACACTCACACATTTATAACAGTCGAGCCGGCGACAATTTGGCTGCCCAACGTTTGGCCTACGAACATTTATTAGTTGTGTACATAGCAATAAAGATATTAAACGTTTTAATAGTGTTTCGTGTGTGCTATATTAACTGTGTGTGAACAATCGTCGTAATTAGTATTAAAATCAGTGACCGCGTGGTGTTCGAAGTACTTCTAACTGCCTACGAGTGGCCTACGTGACCGCGTAACATCGCGACATCAAAGGTGCCGCCGTGGCCACGCCGACTTCGAGTTGGTCTACCACGACGATTAAGGGACGATAAGTACATTATATACTTTATTTTTATTAATAAACAGTAAACACGAACGAGTATATTGCTATGGACTATGAAATAGACATTCCGGCTAGTGTTAATTAAGTGTTAGTGATCAGACTGTTAAAATAGACTAACTTTAGAACATTTGTAAATTATTTTGTGTGTTATGCCGCGTACTCGTAGTCAAACGGACATTGCGGAATCGAGCGCGGATAATAATATGGCGGACTCGGACGAATCGCCGCCCGCCAGCCGCGCACCGTTTGCGGACGGTAGCGCGCCTCCATCGACGAGCCCCGTGGTAATGACGGAGCAGCAACTGCTGCGACTCGTGCAATTGCTTCAGATGCAACCTGCGGTTTCTTGTGCATCTCCATCGCCTGCGCTTTCCCAAGGCAATTTCGCCAAGTGCACGGCGCGGTTCGACGGCGCTAAGGACAGCGACGTTGTAGCGTTTATTGACGCTATTAAGATTTATAAGGAGTGCATTGGCATCGAAGATAGCATCGCCCTGCGCGGCTTACCTATGCTTCTCACCGGATTGGCCGCGACCTGGTGGCAAGGTGTTAAAGCTTCGGTGGAGAATTGGTCTGATGCAATTGACCTGTTAAAAGAGACTTATGGACCGCGACTCCCGCCTCACAGAATTTATAGAGAACTCTTCTCCAAAGAACAAGGGGACGAGTCGACAGACATCTTTGTGTGCAAGGCGAGGGCCCTGATTGCTCAGCTGCCACCCGATAGCCTTAAAGAAGAAGTTCAATTGGATATGGTGTATGGCCTGTTAAACTCTAGAATTAGAGAGAAGATTCCTCGAAATGGTTTCAAGTCTTTTTCCGAATTGTTATCCCAGGCACGACGCCTGGAAGACTTGTTCGATGAGAGTCGCCCTAAACAACGCAAGTCTGACGTCGGGGATGGAACGTCCCCAGCCATTGCTCAGAAGCCTGCACCTTCTCCAACCGTTAGTACTACGGTTAGGACAATGAAGTTTCGGCCGTTATGTAGTTATTGCAAGAGGTACGGCCATGAAAAGGTCGACTGCACTCGGTTGCGCGACCGAAACAATACCAAGCCAGTGGACAGCACGTCGTCGCCGTCGTCGTTTTCGCCACTAGCGTGTTTTGGCTGTGGCGCGCCAGGCGTGATCCGTGCGAACTGCACGACTTGCAGAGGAAAACCAGCGACGAACTCCATACCCTTCCAATCCGTGGCTGCAGTGTCGACGACGCATCCACCACGAAGTCGTCCCGTGATGCGCGTTGGCATATACGGGGAGTATGGACGGCTGCTCATTGACACCGGCGCCAAACAATCAATCGCGAGTGTTTCGTTAAGGAATTATTTATGTAAAAATAATCATGTGTTTCATAAAGTGCATTATGACTTTAAGTTTGCTAACGGCGATACCAATAGTGATATTGTTGAAACAGCATTGGTAGATGTTACGGTGCAAGGGGTTGTGGTACCAACGCAGTTTGTGGTACTTCCGGGAGCCACAGAATCATTGTTAGGCATTAATTTCGTTAGGGACTCTGGCATGGTACTGGATTTTCATAGAAATATTTGGTCTTTACGGGATAAACCTGGCGCTTTTCAATTAGAGTACGAAGACGTGGGGTCACGTCTTGCCTGCTCCATGGTAGATTTATTGCGCGAGGATGAAGGGACACGCCTTACCGTCCCCGAACGTGTACGGCTTTCAAATGTTTTAGAAAGTAATAAGGATATTTTCGAGCCAGGGGGAGCTGCTACTTCTTTCGCAGTTCATCGTATAAACACAGGTAATCACCCCCCAATATCCGTTCCGCCCTATCGTGTTACACCTGCAAAAAAGGACATTCTCAGAAAAGAAATTGATAAGATGCTAGAAGAAGGAGTTATAGAAGAGGCGGACTCCGAATGGACCTCGCCGGTGGTGCTGGTGCCAAAAAAGGACGGGACCATCAGGTTCTGCGTCGATTATAGGAAACTTAACCAGATCACACGCGCGGACAAATATCCATTGCCTTTAATCGACGAGCTGTTACAAGCAACAAAATGCAACAGCGTGATGTCGACTATAGACCTAAAGGCTGGCTACTGGCAGATAGAGGTTGCGCCGGAGGACAGGGATAAAACAGCCTTTGTCTCTCCTTTTGGAACGTTTCGTTTCCGACGGATGCCTTTTGGGCTACGGAATGCACCGTCGACGTTCCAACGGTTGATTGACCGTTTCCGCTGTGGCCTCAAAGATATGACAGTAGTATGTTACCTGGATGATATCTTAATCATTTCAGATGATCTGGAAACACACCTAACGCACCTGCAACAAGTTTTTGACCGCCTGAGGCTTTTTAATCTCAAGGCCAATCGCGATAAATGCGTCTTTGCAAGAGAGCGCTTAACATACCTGGGTCATGTGATTTCTCCAACAGGAATACAACCAGACCCGGGTAAGGTGAAAGCTGTCATGGAAATGAAACCACCATCGAACCTAAAAGAGCTCAAGACATTTTTACAAACCTGTGCTTGGTTCCGGAAATTCATTCCGCAGTTTTCAGACGTTGCGCGATATTTGACGAATTTAACAAAGAAGGACCAACATTGGACGTGGGGAGAAAATGAGCAAAACGCCTTTGAGGAGTTAAAGTCGCGTCTCTCTTCAAGCCCTATTCTTCGTCAACCTGACTTCAATGCATCTTTTATCTTGCGTACGGATGCGAGCGCATACGCTATTGGAGCTGCTCTGATGCAGGGATCTGATGATAAGGATGAACGACCTATTGAATATGCAAGCAGATTATTAACGGCTGCGGAACGCAATTACCACACAACTGAACGAGAAGCGCTTGCAGTTGTGTGGGCTTTGGACAAGTTCCGATGTTATTTAGAAGGTGCTGAAGTCAAAGTAGTTACGGATCACCAACCATTGAGATGGTTGTTGTCGATCAAGACGCCGAGTGGTCGCTTGGCCCGATGGGCTATGAAGATACAACCTTATAATTTGAACGTAGAATATACGCCCGGTAAAGTGAACGTGGTAGCGGACACGTTAAGTCGACCACCTGGGGTCGAATCTTCCTGCGCCTTTTGTCCGGTGGCGGTGGATTTGCCACGTAAGACAGCGGAAGAACTCCGTGCTGCCCAATTAGAGGACACAGAGGCAAGCAGGATGATCAAAGATTTCGAAGAAGGAAATCTGGATGCAGCAGCACAATGGACAGATCGTGGCTTCTATATGGACCAAGGTGTTGTGTGGCGGGCTAATAGCTCCGACGAGGTCGATGAGCCCAAACTGGTGGTTCCAGTTGCCATGCAGGAAGAGGTCCTGCGCGAACTTCACGACGCACCCACTGCAGGACACCTCGGTGTAGAGAGAACTCTGCGTCGCGTGGGGAACCGTTTTTATTTTCCTAACATGAAACGTTTTGTGGAGGAATATGTAAGAAGATGTGAGGTGTGTCAAAAGTACAAACCACATAATCTAAAACCTCCTGGGCTACTGCAAATTCCAGCCTTACATCAAAGATTCGAGGTCCTAGCCATGGACCTGTTCGGACCTCTACCTGAAGGTTCGCAAGGCGAGCGATGGATCTTCTTAGTAGAAGATACAGCCACAAGGTGGGTAGAGCTATTCCCTCTTAAGGATGCTAAATCCGAAACCTGTGCAAAAATTCTGGTTGAGGAAGTGTTCCTACGATATGGGTTACCGCGTCGTATCATTAGCGACAATGGTACACAGTTTGTGTCAGCTGTAATGCAGAAGGCGTTATTTGTGCTAGGGGTAAAGCAGAGTTTAATTCCTGCTTATCACCCTGAGGCCAACCCGGCTGAACGTAAGAACCGAGACCTTAAACAGGCGTTGGCAATGATGATTGGACCAGAACATCGCAACTGGGTCGGTGCATTGCCAATGGCACGGTTCGTATTGAATACCTCCTATAACCAGGGTACTGGAAAGACGGCCGCATTTCTCAACTTCGCGCGAGAACTTCGGTCACCTATTGAAGTATGTTGTGATTTAAGCCAAGTAATTAATCGAGAAAAGTTTGTTCCCCAAATCAGTCCCTATTTAAAGAAGTTTACCTCTCTTTTGCCTAAACTTGCGGAAAGAGTACGTCAGCAGCAAGAACGCCGTAAGATATCAGCTGATAAGAGTCGTCGTGAAGGTCCCCTATATCAGATGGGCGACCTTATATTATTAGAAAATCACCGACTCAGTTCACGTACGCAAGGGTACACCGCAAAATTCGGACCTCGACGAGAAGGTCCATATTGCGTACGCAGGATCGTGAGTCCCACATCTTACGAGATTGAGGATAGGGATGGGGTGTTGCTAGGGAAGTACCATGTTAGCTCCCTGACGCCGTACCTCGCTAAGGAAGAGTTGGTTTCACGCCGTAAGAGGGGCCGGCCCGTGACGACTATTACCAAGTCCCGTCCGAGACGTAGCCGTGACTTGGAGGGGGAGGCTGTAGCGCACCTCAATAGTACGCCAACGCGTCCCGTGCCGCCACCCCGAGCGCCCCGCTCCCAAGCCTACGCGCTGCGCCCGCGCCCAACACCCCGCACTTCCGCAGTGCCTAATTAGCTTCCTTCCGGGGTGGATGCGTGCGCGGGCGCTACGTTGTCTCGTGTAATTACCACGTGTAGTGCTTATGTGCCATGTACCTATGTAGCTCTGTGTATTAAAGTTTTTTTGTTATGGTACTCGTACGTTTTACTTTCCTGTCCCGAAGAGACACTCACACATTTATAACAGTCGAGCCGGCGACAGCGTGTTTTTTTTAGTTTTTTTTAACTATTATTTATTTTCAATGATTTTCAATAAAATTGAAATTAATTAATTTAATGTGTTGAATTGACATCGGTCCTTGATAACTATGCCAAATTTCGAGTTAATCCGACGTTTTGAAGGGGGTCAAAATCATGTTCTAAGTTTCCTTTACATACATGTACGTATGAAGCTAATAAAAGCGTATTAAAAAAATACATAATTTTATAATAATAATAATTCATTTATTTCAGACTAAATCCATATTTTTACATTAAATAACATCGTAATAAAATAAAATAAAAATCTAAAAGAGCCGTATTCAGAATCTTCTTTCCGGCATTGGTGCTGAAACATGTCTCTCGCAGCAATGCCGGACGAAAGGGCAGTCAAGCCTGGATCCTATCATCTTCAGGACAATGTTGGAGCTAGCCCGCACCCTGCGTACTAATGACGCGGCACGCGCACGCATAGTTGTGTGGAAGCAGGCGCTGCGCACGTCTGCGAACATACCTGAGGCACTGCAGTATCGGGGCAGCCCCAACAACATCCTAAAGGCATTGTTATACAGGACTCAAAATATATATATACTATATTGTTATGGTTTCAAACTATCCATAAATTGATAAACTCCAAACACACGTCTCAAAATCAATTTGCCTCGATCCGCTTTACGTATAAATATTCGAAGAGATTTCGGAGAAAGCTCTGAGTGCCCTTTATGGGATTACTGTTGCCCTGATCACTTCAATACGGACCTGTAGGTCTAGTACAAGATTTGATAGTTTTCGAAAACATAGTTTTTCTTCTTATTTTGTTTTATTATTATAAGACGTATATAGTTTTATCCAATTTTTTCAATATTATATTATTATATAACGCTAGATATTGATTTTAAAAATCAATTTTATTATATTTTTATATCTCTAGATATTATTGTACTTTTCAGCGTTATTTTTATAAAGTAGATTTTTATACAGTACGAATTATTCGTTTGAATGATGAGACGAGCAGGTCGCCCGCCTGATAGTAAGCGCCACGCCTGCATAAACAGAAGCAACGTCCCATAATACTTTGAATTACAAAGCACTGCATGGCACTGTACTGCGCTCGTCACCCTGAGATATAAGTATTTAAGTCTCATAATGCCCAGCAACTTAATTGGCTTCAATGTCCTTCAAACCGGAACACAACAGTGCTTACACACTGGTGCTTGACGATAAAAGAATAAATAGAAACAGATAAAGCGATGGTACCAACCCAGACGGCATCACGCATTTGAGAGACCTACCTACCACCTTGTAAATCAAGACAAATGTTTATGTGATTGATCCACAAATATACGTTTCGGGTTGAGTGTTGTGGGTTGGCAAGTCCCTCGTAGTTGCTGATAACCACGATACAGGTTTACCTAGTGTGGGGTCAGGACTATGTGTGTGACTATTGGGTGTATTTATTTATTTATTTAAACTCGCACTAGATCTACTGTAATTCATTTCGACTCTTGCCAACGCTCAATCAGATCCATTAGCGTCAACTCTCCAAATTGAAGTGAAAACTAACATTAGGTAAGTGTTGTTAAATCTGTTTTGCTAGTTCGACAGCCTCCGTGGCGCAACGGGCGAGTAGCCGGTCGCGAAGCGTGAGGTCGTGGGTTCGATTCCCGCACCTAGACAAATGTTTGTCTGATACACAAATATTTGTCTCTGGTCTGGGTGTTGTGGGACCGCAAGTCCCTCGTAGTTCTTGATACCCACGATACAGGTTTATGTGTGTGACTGTTGGGTGTATTTTAGTTATATTATAGTAATAGCTTTAATGTAGTGTTTATTGAACACAGGTGAACTTATTGACTGCCTCGGTGGCGCAGTGGTAATGCGTACGCGTTAAGACTTGTGAGCTGAGGTCTTGGTTCGATCCCTAGTATCATAATGCCCAGTAATTTCACTGGCTTCAATGTCCACCGAAACACATCCGTGCTTACACATTGCTATTTGGTGGCAGAAATGGGCAAGCGGTGGTACCAACAAGACGGCCTCTCGCATACGAAGGACCTACCATCTAATAATATGATGAAGATAAAACGTTTCGAATGCGATCAGCTAGGAGCGCTGTACGGATCGGCCTACATATTTTCGAAAATACGGACGTCGTGACAATTATCTAATAACTGTCAAAATTTTGCACTACGGGTCCGTGCTCGTCAATGAGCCATCGACATCCATCGAAATAAGATAACTAGAATGATAACTCTTATATGAATCTGCCAAAAAAACGGCTCCACTTACTAACACATGCAAAGGTAAAATAACACGTAACACTCATACGCGCAACAAAACTTAATGAACGTTCAAAATCATCAAACTTTATTTCATAAAGGTTAATGTCTAACTATTACATTTCTAAATCGAAATACGACGTTCTGCACCGCGCATTAAACGTATAAGTGTCAACTAGATACCATGAATCAATTTTTATAAATTGATGAATGAACGAGCTGCACAGACTTTTATAGCCCGCCCCCTTGCACAGAGTTTTAGTGGGGTAATTTTTTTGCTTGAGTTACGTTTCTTGTCATCTTATTTGGATGTATACATCCTTAACTATGTCGATGTATGACAATTCCACTGGGGAGTTGTCAGATGTGCGCTATACTGACGCGTCGGTTGACGCGATGATCGGAAGTATATCTTAAATTTGCCTAGGTGAAATCAAATTAATTCCCTAGGCCTTCCTTATTGTTTTATCACAATCACAAATGCTTTCCAAACCGGTTTTCCTTGGGGACATTGTGCTCAACTATTTAAGGGCTGTCAGATCAACTCTCAAGAGTCCGCGCGTCAGAGATCAGTCGTTTATTAATTCACTTCTCTTCATTTTAGGCTCATTATATCTCGATACAAAAGTCTAAATAACTATATTATGTATACATTTTTATAGCAAAGGCCGGTAAACTAGCAAATGGGTCACTTGATTGTAAGTGATTTCCACAACCCATGATCAATACTAAAAGAATTCTAGACACGTTGCCGACTAAATTTATTATTTTACAACTGACTATTTATACAAACATTCTATATTTAAGTTTTTTTTTATTTTTATTAGATTGAATGACGAGACGAGCAGGTCGCTCGCCTGATGGTAAGCGCCACGCCTGCTCATAAACAGAAGCAACGCCACACAGAACTTTAAATAAAGCACTGCATGACACTGGACTGCGCTCGTCACCCCGAGACATAAGGTGTTAAGTCTCATAATGCCCAGTAATTACACTGGCTTCAATGTCCTTCACACCGGAACACAACAGTGCTTACACACTGTTGCTTGGCGGCAGAAATAGACAAAGCGGTGGTACAAACCCAGCCGGTCTCTCGCAAACGAGGGACCTACCACCTTGTCAAGTGAGCCGTGCTTCCCGAGGTGTGATAAGTTTTTTACTGTCGCCGTTCCCTTAGACATTGTTTAGTACCCATTTAAACGTATAGGTAATTATTAAGCCTGCGTTAGTGAATGTGAGCACCAACACAAACTGTAAAGTTTATATGGTGCAATAATTATGTAAAAATTGAGTTTTTTTTTAAATAATTAAAAAATAATAATAGGGGTAATTATTGGACTGGAGGGCGGATTTGGGCTTCTGGATATCTCACTCACCGTGCGAACCGCAACAACATGTTGGTTTTTGTGGGACAGTGACAACCCGATCGAACCCGCCCCTTCATGTTATAGATAAAACTGTCTATACCGAGGGTCTACCATCGTAGTAATCTATACTATCTATACTAATATTATAAAGAGGAAAGATTTGATTGTTTGTTTGTTTGCATTGAATAGGCTACGAAACTACTGAATCGATTTGAAAAATTATTTCACTGTTGGGAAGCTACGTTATATTCGGGTGACATAGGCTACTTTATACCCCTGAAAAGGCCATTCAGGCGGGCGGAGCCGAGAGCAAAGATTAGTAGTTAATATTCTTTGGCTCTACCGTGTGAAGTCTAGCAACCCAGCCGCCAGCGTCGTGAAATAAAGCCTTCTCATTTGTGGAGGAGGCCCATGCCCAATGTGACATTGTGTAAAATAGGGCTTATAAAACATGTATGTGTAAACATACATATGTTGTTACTAAAATAAAACCGGCCAAGTGCGTGTCAGACCACGCAAAATCAAGGGTTCCGTAGTGCAACCGATAATATCCCATTTATCAAAAATTATACAATCTAGCTCATTAAAACCAATTTGTGTTGGAAGTACCTTTTAAGTTATACTATATACCTTGTTTTGTCAGAATGTTTAAAAGTTAGAAGGGAGCGGGTACATTTTTACAGACAGACGGACAGACGGACAGACGGACAGACGGACAGACGGACAGACGGACAGACGGACAGACGGACAGACGGACAGACGGACAGACGGACAGACGGACAGACGGACAGACGGACAGACGGACAGACGGACAGACGGACAGACGGACAGACGGACAGACGGACAGACGGACAGACGGACAGACGGACAGACGGACAGACGGACAGACGGACAGACGGACAGACGGACAGACGGACAGACGGACAGACGGACAGACGGACAGACGGACAGACGGACAGACGGACAGACGGACAGACGGACAGACGGACAGACGGACAGACGGACAGACGGACAGACGGACAGACGGACAGACGGACAGACGGACAGACGGACAGACGGACAGACGGACAGACGGACAGACGGACAGACGGACAGACGGACAGACGGACAGACGGACAGACGGACAGACGGACAGACGGACAGACGGACAGACGGACAGACGGACAGACGGACAGACGGACAGACGGACAGACGGACAGACGGACAGACGGACAGACGGACAGACGGACAGACGGACAGACGGACAGACGGACAGACGGACAGACGGACAGACGGACAGACGGACAGACGGACAGACGGACAGACGGACAGACGGACAGACGGACAGACGGACAGACGGACAGACGGACAGACGGACAGACGGACAGACGGACAGACGGACAGACGGACAGACGGACAGACGGACAGACGGACAGACGGACAGACGGACAGACGGACAGACGGACAGACGGACAGACGGACAGACGGACAGACGGACAGACGGACAGACGGACAGACGGACAGACGGACAGACGGACAGACGGAAAGACGGACAGACGAAATTATTAGCCATTTCGCTACGGAACCCTAAAAGTACCTACTACTCCTAGCCCCAATGCATCATTGTTTATATAGTAAAAAAGTATATTAATGGAGTATTTTAATAACCTGCGCGGTACAGCTGTTTATTTAGGTTGATTGTGAATTTTTAAAGCAGATATAAATACAGGCAGGTAATTTATTTCGTCGTGAAAAAGGGGTTTTGTAATTATGTTACGAGCTATAATAGAATCATGAATTTTTTCACCTTTGTAAATAAAATTAGGCAATTTTCACTTAATTTGAGCATACAAATGGCGTAGTGTGTAGTGGTATGAACTATTGAGACTCGAGACGGACTTCGCAGGTTCGAAATCAACCCCAGGGCACACATATTTGACTTTTCGGAGCTACGGGTGGGTGTATACATTTGCTAGATAAGTCCCGTCTATACGAAAGATCGTCTAGGTTCGTTCCACCGTTTTGTCAATTTCTACCGCTAAGCAGCACTATTATGTTCCCGTATCAAGGACATTAAAGCAAGTGAAATTACTGGGCATTATGAGATTTAACATCTTATGCCTCGAGGTGACGAGCGCAGTCCAATGCCAAGTAATGCTTTGTAATTCAAAGTTCTGTGTGGTGTTGTTTCTGTTTATGGGCAGGCGTGGCGCTTACCATCAGACGAGTGACCTGCTTGTTTCATCATACAGAATGATAAAAAAATAACATAGTCGGTGCTTGTGTCGCTACCGGTCAAATAAAATTGCACCGACTCCATAAATACCTATAGAATTTATATTTATCCCTTTTCAATGTTTTTATTTTGTATTTTATTTTTCAATCTTTAGTAGTAGTTACAGCAATAGCATGTAAATTCCAATACAATAACACAATCACGACGAGTGTACTGTTGTCCGTTGAGGAGTTTTATTTTTTTACTCCGTACTCTGTTATCAGATCTTAACCAAATTTATATGGCACTACATCGTAGGTAATCTCTATCGAGTGAAATTATTTCAACAAAATCGGTCCACAGTTGGCGGAGAAATCGATGTACATACATAAAAAAAGCAAAAAATAAATAAAAAAAAACGCGAATTGAGAACCTCCTCCTTTTTTGAAGTCGGTTAAAACAGCACAGGTTTTGTTGATTCAAAACAGTTGATCCATTAAAATTGAACCGTGTGAGCACGCTATAAGATGGATGTTCGACACATTTCGATCCATAAAACATATAATGTAATATGTTATACATGAAACACTCTTTCCTTTCGACTGATATTGAAAGATCGTCGCGTGATGTAGGGCGACGTAAGATGATGGATGTATACAATCCCTTCGCTATATATTTCAGTATAATGAAACATATATAATGAAACATGAGACATGGGAAATATAATATTTTGGTTAACATTTTACGAGTGGTAGAGCCACGCTGTAAATTTTGTCTACAGCATGAATGGGCCGGCTCGTCCGGGTCGTTACCACTGTCTCGCAGAAAACCGGCGTAAAGTAGCAGCTTGCTGCTGCGTTTCTTACGGTGAGTGAGATGTCCGCAGGCCCAATTCCCCTCCCCTTCCCAATCCCTTAATTATCCCTTTCCTTTAAGGTCGGCAACACGCCCATGACTCCATGACATGACTTGCTTGTTTTTTATAATTCATATCGAGTATATAGTACTGCAATGCTAATAGAGTGAGGAACTGGGCCGGCTCCACCAGGTCGTTACCACTGTCTTGCGAAGTATCAGCTGTTGCGTTTAGTACGGAGACCCAGTTGCTTGTTTGCCAGCCTAACATAAAAACAAAATGTCTGCCAACCCACATTAGGTCAGCGTGGTGGACTATAGCCCTGACCCTTCTTATTCAGTATAGAGGAGGCCCGTGTCCAGCTGTGGGATGTTTATAATACAGGGCTAGTATTATTATTTTACTTTGCTTAATACTAATACTCACCGAAATAAGATAACTTGAAAGATAAATCTCATATGAATCTGCCAAAAATACGTTCAAAATTAACTTTATTTCATAAAAGTTAATGTATAAATATTAAATTTCTAGATCGAGATACGACGAGATTTGAAAAAAACTTAGACGTATTAAGTGTCAACTAGAGATCATAAATAAATTTTATGAATAGATGAATGAACGAGCTGCACAGACTTTTATAGTCCCGCCCCCTTGAACAAAGTTTTGGTGGGATCATTGTTTTGCTTGAGTTACGTTTCTTGTCATCTTATTTCCATGCTTAAACTACTTTAAACTATTGAGGCGTCAAAATCGCTTAAACTGTAATGTGCACAATCAAATTGAATTATTGAGTAACAGTTGAACCGACTATTAGATTCTCAACTTGTTAATTTCATAATCGTAATGTACACCTGGCTTAATTTACGTACTGTAATGCTTTAATCTGGGATTTGCTCAGTTAATTCGATTATTATATCGTGATATAATTTAGCCATTCAAGATTTATACAAGGGTTTAACAATCCAGCTCCTAACCGATTGTTAACCCCATTATGAAACTTGGCAAAAATTGTCTATACAATATAAGCATCTTTTACGTCAAGTTTGCAAAAAATAGTAATTAAATCTTGTTTTGATTTTTTTGTGACAAAAAACCCCTTTCCAATTGCATTTAAAAATTATTCAATTGAGAATAAAATTCATATATACATACGCACTCACGCCTGTAATCCCCAAAGGGATGGGCAGAGATGTAACCAGTAGACCCACATTTCGGGAAGCTTAATTTTGTCCTATGATGTGGTAGGGCGCGAGCCTATCGTCATACCGGGTACAATTCCAGACTCCGGCCATCAGTTCGTTTTTCTATTACGAAATGCTCAGTATGAACTGAGCATTTTGAAATAGAAAAACTAAATATCACTTTACCCGACTCGGGGATCGAACCCGAAACCTCAGCGTTGGCCTCATTGTAACGCGTACATATTACAACTGCGCCACCGAGGCAGTCTTTATTTATGTTCTAAGCAATGCAATCTTATATCGTACACTATATAATACGTTGCTTAAATTTAACCACACCTTTCTGTAACACCTATATACAGAGGAATTGAGGACTTTGATTTTTTGCGTAGGTCAAAAAGATAATAAAATAAAAAATAAAAAATAAAAATGCCTTTTATTCCTTGCATAAGTACAGGATTCTCTTTTTTCTAGTAGGTATGGTTAATGGGTTAGTTATCTTAAAAATTAGATAATTTTTAGTTTTGTTAGTTTTCTTCGATTTCTTCTTCTGCAAGGACCCCTATATAAAAACCACAGCTACAAGTAGTAAGGTCAAAAAGATATCCTACCGAAATCCAATATAATAATATCTTAAACAAAGTATACAGAAAAGGGCAATACATTTTCATCAATGTAATCCAGTCTGGTCGAGTCAGCTCCGCGCTCGTTATGATCCTTACCAAGCGTAATCTGATATAGCTTACGTAATGTGTTAGGGGCGGCACTTTATTGGAACTCGGACCACGGCTCTGCAGTTATATTGGCAAGTTTAAGGGCTTTTTGGCAGTATAAGTTGATTTTATTAGATATTTTTTATAAACCTCTGTGATGCTAAATATAAATTAGATAAAAGGTCATGGTGTTTATCGAAAAATACTTGTTCGATCGGCAAATAGTGGTACCGCGTTGTTGTAAGTGGAAGAGCTACGCTGTAGATAGTTTTGTCTACAGCATGAATGGGCTGGCTCGACCGGATTGTTACCACTGTCTCACAGAAAACTGACGTGAAGTGGCAGCTGGCGTTTCGTACAGTGAGTGGAATTTCCGAAGGCACAAAAATATCTACGTATACTAATGTTATGCAGAGATAAAGTAGTAAGTTAGTAAGTTTGTGAGTCTGTTTTCAGGAGATTATCTCTGGAATTATAGACCCGATTCTGAAAATTCATTCACAAATAGCTACATTATCTCTGAGTGCTATAGGCTTTTTTCGTTCTAATGAAGTGAGTGCTGTAATCCGTTGTCTCTGCCTACCCCTATGGGAAACAGATGTGAGTCTATGTATGTCTACACTAATATTATAAAGAGGAAGGATTTGTATTTTTGTATGTAACGAATAAACTTAAAAACTACTGGACCGATTTCAAAAAATATTTTGCCGTTAGAAAGCTACATTATCACTGAGTAACATAGGCTACTTTTTATCCCGGAAAAGGCCGTTCAAGCGGGCGGAGCCGCGAGCAAAGGCTAGTTTGTAATAAAGTAAGTTTTCAGTAAGAATTTATTTAGGCGGATCCGCAAGAAAAAGCTATCATTCATAAAATACAGTGATGTTTAGGACAAGAACGTAATGTGTCATGGGTCTGAAACCAGTACCGGAAGAAATGTTTATTTTTCGCCAAATATTAATACCAGAATGGGTTCCCCAGTAACAAAAATTAAAGAAAATATATTATTCTGTTTGTTGCATATCTTTATATGTATAATACTACTATACGTGTGTATGTGACTGAACTCCGCTTAACCGCTGGACCGATTTGAATGAATTTGTTTGTATGCGTTTGGGTGGCGCCCTGGATGGTTTAGATTCACAAATCAGTTCGGCAGATGGCGCTGCAGTCGGGTTCTACCTATTAATTATATGTTGCAGGTGAAACCGCGCGGAACAGCTAGTACCTATATAAAAAAGAGAATCTCCTATATCCAGTGATTCTACATTGATTTCTAAAACAGTGGTTTCATTCTTAAAACAGAAATAAAACCAATTGTGTAATTGACTCATGTTGATGTTGAATTGACAAGTGATGGATTTATAGTAACTTCGCACATAAATTACACATTATTATCATTTTACAGATTTATTACGTGTATTGTACGTTATTATACGGCATGTGTATTGCCATTAATTAATCTAAGTCGATAAACTACCTTAATGATAATATACACGAAATCTCTATTTCTGAGTATCTAAGCGGCTTTGTGTAAAAACTTCTGTGTTTTGGTTTGAAGGACATTGCTAAGCTAGTGCAATTACTGGGCATTATGAAACTTAACATCTATGTCTCGAGATGATGAACACAGTACAGGCATCAGTGCCATGCAATGCCTTGTGATTCAAAGTTCTGTGTAAGCGCCACGCCTGCTCATAAACAGAAGCAACGCCACACAGAACTATAAATAACAAAGCACTGCATGATACTGGACTGCGCTCGTCACCCAGAGACATAAGGTGTTAAGTCTCATAATGCCCAGTTATTTCACTGGCTTCAATGTCCTTCAAACCGAAACGCAACAGTGGTTACTCACTGCAGCTTGGCGGCAGAAATAGACAAAGACGGCCTCTTGCATACAAAGGACCTACCACCTTGTAAAAGTACGCTGCCACTACACCTATAAGACATGGGGTAACACGTAACTTTGCACGGGGTACTCCGTATCGGATTAATACACGCCACCATTTACCCCTATATGAAAACAATTCCCGCTGAAACTATTATCAGGCGGATCAATTGATCCTCACCTCAAAGTTGGGCGAAATCTTATTATATACATTGAAGTATTATGTACAAACTTACTAGAACGGACAAAACGAAATTATTTTTGTATAACCGATTTCGAACCCGTAAACTCAGTGCGAAACAACATTCATCGCTAAAAATACTAAAAGTGTTTTAATAATTATAAGTTTCAAACATAACTCAGGCATTTGCTGTTTACCGTTGAGAAGTTCCCCATTTTTTCTCGTGTCAGCAGATCTTAAGCGGACTAATCTCGGACTAAGCCCCGTCACACAAAAAAAAAACATCAGAAACGGTCCACATTTGGCGGAGATATATCATAAAAAAATGTGCAAAAAAAGTTTCATGTCGGAATGCATGGAATTAGCCGAGGTATTTGCGGTGCTGCACTCAAGTGCAGCACCGCGTGATACGCACATTTTCTTAGCACAATTTTGTCTGCAGCATGAATGAGTCGACCGGTGTTGATGAAACAAACTCATTCGTAAACATTATTATATTGTTTTAAGAAAGTATTATGTTTATTCTCAATGTGCCTAGTTATCATTCTATATGTAAAACTAGCTGTTGTCCGTGGCTCCGCCCGCGTGAATGCCTATTTCCAGGATTAAAGTAGCCTAGTGGGCGCCCCCGGTGAGAAACGCGTTTGACAAAAATACTAATGTCGCTATTGAAAAATAGGAGTTAATCGTAGAGGATTGAAAATTTAGGGTTGTGTGTATTTTTTAATGCTGTATCATAAAATAATAAAAACAAAAATTTTTGTCTAAAAAATAAAAAAATACATTAAGGGGTATGAAACAACCCCCTTAACATTTAGGGGGATGAAAAATAGATGTTGGCCGATTCTCAGACCTACTTGATATGCACACAAAATTTCATACAAATCGGTCCAGCCGTTTCGGAGGAGTATGGGAACGAACATTGTGACACGAGAATTTTATATATAAGATTCTCATGTGTAAAACGTCGTCGATTGTAACCATGTTATTATATATAACTTGTTCCTATACACATCATCATACTGTTTTATTTACCACGACCTAACATGTTACCACTGTCTCTTTCTTGCGTTTCGTATGTGAGATGTCGAGTGAGGTAGAGGCCTGTTTTCTCCTTACCAATCTCAAGCCCAATTTATTTATTCCCTATCCATTTCTTTTAAGGTCGGCAACGAGTCTATGATTCTTCTGGTATTGGGAATCTTCATGGGCGGTGGAGATCACTTACCACATGGCCCACTTGTTCATTTGCTGACCTGTGCTATAAAAAAATGTCTGTTCTAGTACCTACTTCAACGAGTATGTTGGACTACTGCGGCGTATGGAGTGGCGTATATCGCATTATCGGAATGGCTAAAGAGGGTTGTTTTCGGAAGCGAGGGCAGGAACTGTGCTACGAAAATATGGGGTAAAAGTATATATTGGTAGTTTAGGAGCGCGCTTGACATGGAGTGCTACGTAGTGCTTTTTATAAAAATATTTCTTAATACCGTGTGTATATAGTGTTAGTTAGTAGTTTATAGTTTTTTGTTAGATCATGATTTTTTTTACTAGTCTGCAAATAACATCTGGAGTTGTATACTATATGGATCTTGTGGAAACTAGGAAGAACTTCCGTGCTTTTCGGCGTTTTTGCCATACCTATTGTTGGAATCAAATTTAACAGCTCGCGTGATAGGATCCACTTAATGACATCCGTGGTGCTTTACATCTGGCTTCTCCAGTTGTAAATGTCCTTGTGCCTGAGGTTAATGCCTCCTTAGTTCTTTATTTTGTCTACCGCTTTGCTATGGAGGGAAGTGGACAATTATTATTTCCAACTCCTCCTTAACTTTCCTATTTGATTAATTTCTTTTTTTTTGTTTTTTTTTTATAGTATAGGCCGGCAAACGAGCAAATGGGTCACCTGATGGTAAGCGATCTCCACCGCCCATGTACGCCAACAATACAAAAGAATTATGAGCGCGTTGCCGACCTTAAAGGAAAGGGATAATAAGGGATTGGGAAGGGGAGGGGGATTTGGGCCTCCGGATATCTCACTCACCGTACGAAACGCAGCAGCAAGCTGCTACTTTACGCCGGTTTTCTGTGAGACAGTGGTAACGACCCGGACGAGCCGGCCCATTCATGCTGTAGACAAAATTGTCTACAGCGTGGCTCTACCACTCGTAAAATAAAGTCGTTGCGGGATAAAGACAATTTACCATTTCCAGAGACTTGCCGAGCTTCACTGTTCGGTATGAAAAAAAAATGCGTGCCACTGTCAAAACTAACAATTACGAAGTTATTGATCATCAATTGTGAGACAATTTTAATAGTAGCCTCGGGCCCCGGGTCTTTCGCCTGCCCTTTAACAGTCAAAAATCCACACAGACCTTTGAATTACAAAGCTCTGCATGGTACTGGACTGCACTGGTCACCCCGAAACATAAGCTGTTAAGTATCATAATGACCAGTAACTTCATTAAGTCCAATGTCCTTCAAACCGAAACACAACAGTGCTTACAATGCTGCTTGGTGGCAGAAACAGACAATGTTACCAATCCAGATGGCCTCTCGCATACGAGGTACTTACCAGCTAAAAAAGTAGACCTTTTAAAATATATTTTTTTACAAAAAATATTGTTCTGCCAAATCGATAGTTAACAATTCACATTTGACACGCGATTGGATCTCGAACAGTAACTGGCGTTGCATTGCGATAGAAAATATTTTACATATCAATTTTAGTCGCATTCGTTTGTAAAAACGTTACTGTATTTTTAGGCACATGGCAATGATTTATTCATGGCTTGAACAAATTGCTTGACACTTATGGTTGTTTTTTCACACGTGTTAACGGTGACCATATCAAACGACAGTAATCACTTGAATACATAGTTTATTGGTTACTTTTACAATGTTACTGCTTTACAGACCACAAACCCCATGTCAGTATTCTCTAGAGACCGCTCTCGAATTATAACTAAAACAACTAGAACCGAATAATAAACCAGCAGAGCTACCGCGTAATGAACTATATCGACTGAGCACTGATCTTAGTGAACTGGAGACTGTCTGACTGACTGCGGGCAAAATACCCCCATTTATGGCGACAAACTCGTTTATATCATTTAACTACCAATTCAATACACAAATAAAAGGAATACGCTAACACACGGGTGGCCCAAAGAGCGTAGAATGTTGGGGATCCGCTTAGTGGATCGTGTCTCAAACATTGACATTCGATTTAGTACGAAGCTTGATGACGTGGGTATGCGAATCGTCAGGTTCAAGTGAATATGGGCAGGACACTTGGCTAGCAAATACAGATGGACCAAGGCAGTTACATAATGGTACCCAAGAGGAGATCGAAGACCTCGTGGCAGACCACCAGCCCGATGGACTGATGATATAGTGAGATACGTCGGTTTACACTGGATGAGTCTCGCACAACACCGGAAGAATTGGCGTCCATTGGAGGAGGCCTATACCAAGCATTGGGTAGATACAGACTGAATAGTAGTTATGGGTTTTTTAACAGACTTCAAAAAGGAGGTTCTAAATTCGGCGCGTTTTTTTTTCTTTGTTTTATGTATGCACATCGATTTCTCCGTCAATTGTGGACCGATTTTAATAGAAAAATATCACTCGATAGAGTTTAGCTGCAATGTGGTGCCATATAAATTTGGTTAAGATCTGATGACAGGGTACGGAGTAAAAAAATAAAACTCCTCAACGGACAACAGTACTCTCGTCGCGATTGTGTTATTGTATTGGAATTTACATGATATTGCTGTAACTACCACTAAAAATTTAAGTCGGTTTCTAAGTTTCATTAAACATTATGTTATTTAAAGCACCAGTCGGCAAACGAGCTGCTGGTTCACCTGATTGTAAGTGATCTCAAAATGAACCATGAAAGCCCACAATTCTAGGAAAGCAGGAAAGGAAAGGTATTGGGTAGGGGAGGTGATTTGGGCCTCCGGATATCTTACTCACCGTATGAAACATAGCAGCAAGCTGCTTATTTACGTCGGTTTTCAGGAAGACAGTGGCAACAACCCGGACGGGCCGGCTCATTCATGCTGTAGATAAAAGTGTCTACAGTGTGGCTCTACCACTTAACAAAAGTATCTACAGCGTGGCTCTATCACCCAAAAACGGTTGCGGGTGCCAAACGTTGAGTCGCCCCATATAATACGAAACCACCGTCAAATAATGATGGCATGACTCTGGCATAAGACCGGGAAAGCGACACGCCGAAAGAAAGAAAATAACATCGATATACAAAATTTGCAAAGATCCTACAAACGTAAAGATAGGAATAACACTTGGTGTTATCTATTTACCCTTTGGGTAAAGCCTATGGACCTAACCGCTGTTGTGTTTATGAGATGTTGTATCGCCCTTATCGAATTACAACTACTTTCGTTTGAAAATATTCTCAAAATAATGTAATGTAGGTAATGTTAATAAATAAGTATTTTTTTTAACGCACTCTCACGCCTGTAATTCCCGAAGGGCTAGGCAGAGGTGTAACCAGTACACCCACATTTCGCCGAGCGTATGTCCGACCCACTATGTGATCGGGGGCGAGCCTATCGCCATACCGGGTACAAATTCCAGACTCCGGGCTGATACTGAGCATTTCGTAATAGAAAATACCACTTCACCCGACCCGGGGATCGAACCCGAGACTTCAGCGTTAGCCTCAATCATAACGCGTACGCATTACACCTGCGCCACCGGGGCAGTCAGTGTTCAGGTATATTTTACTGACTTTATTATTTTATAGATTTATTTTATATTTTATTTAGGGCTGCCTCGGTTGTGCAGTTGTAAAGAGTACGCGATACGATTGCTTTTGTGAAGGCCACGGGTTGTATCTCCAATTCGGGTATTGGGGTTTTCGATCACGAAATGCTTACTATCAACCCGTAGTCTGGAATTGTGCCTGGTATGGCGAATAAGCTCGCCCCCTATTCATGGGTTACATTATACGCTCGGTGAAATGTGACACTGGTTACACCTCTATCTACCCCTTTGGGAATTACAGGCGTGCGTGCATATGTGTATGTATGTGTATTTGTAATTAATTTTTAAGTAATGCTTGTGTTCTGGGTATGCCATATTTATCAAATATAATAAATGTAAAAGAGTCAAGCTAAATATTGCAGTCAGTACAGTAAAAAATTAGTGTGATATGTTTTTTTATATCATAGGCCGGCAAACGAGCAAGTGGGTCACCCAATGGTAAGTGATCTCCACCGCTTATGTACGCCCACAATACCACCTTGGGAAGTGGAGAGGGATCGGGCCTCCAGAAATTAGCAGCAGCAAGCAGATACTTTATGTCGCTTTTCTGTCAGACAGTAGTAACGACCCGGTGAACCAGCCCATTTGTACTGTACACAAAACTGTCTTCAGCTTGGCTCTACCACTCAAGAAGATATTATCCGATACAATATAAGTATATATATATATATTATTTATAAGTAGGTATATAAGCAAGGGGTCGCCTGGTACTTAATAATAATTATTCGTCAAGATCACAGCCTATAAAATAAAGACAGTTACCTCGTAGATTATGAAAACACGATTGGAGCCGAGTTCGCCGTGGATGAATTAACCCGTGTCGGAATGATTATAACTTTACGCCGAAGTTAAAATCAATTCGGAAGCTTGTTGCAGGTGTGGCGTTTCGGATTAGGTACCATTTGTTGGCTTCCCTCCAATTTTATAGGATACATTCTTTTTGAAATTAATTTCTGGTGAAGTTGTTCTTTTTAAGACACCATGACTTTGATTTTATTATTTTTCTTCTATTGATTGATGATTGCTAACATCGTTTTCGCTACTCCTTTTTATAGAGTTGTTTTTAATTATATGCTGTAAAGATTTTTTTCACAAAGATATGTCTCTCATATGCGAGAGGCCGTCTGGGTTGGTACCACCGCTTTGCCTTTTTCTGCCACCAAGCAACAGTTTGTAAGTTCTGTTCTGTTCCGCTTTGAAGGACATTGAAGCTAATGAAATTAATGGGCATTAGACTTAACAACTCTGTCTCGGGCTGACGAGCGCAGCCCAGTGCCATGCAGTCCTTTGTAATTCAAGGTTCTGTGTGGCGTTGCTTCTGTTTATGGACTGGCGAGGCGCTACCCATCAGGCGAGGGATCTGCTCGTCTCGTCATTCAAGCTTATAAAAAAATAGCTCTTATACCTACGTCAGCGCTTTTTGGGAATCGTACCTCTGGCACATGCATTTGCAGTACTCTTGGGGTTTTCGCAAATTATCTAACCATCTTAAGCGACATTCATGATTTTTATCTACCACATCACATACCATGATGTTCTTCACGACATTAATGGTTAAAAAATAATTATGTCAGTTGGGATCATCGAAATAACATAAGAAACGTAACTCAAGCAAGGGTAAGGCTATACTAGTCTGTGCAGCTCGTTCATTCATTAATTCATAAATAAATATTTATGATCTCAAGTTGACACTTAATACGTCTAATTTTTTGCGCGGTGCAGAACGTTGTATCTCGATCTAATAATTTAATATTTAGACATTAACTTATATGAAATAAAGTTGATTTTGAACGTTCATTAATTTTTTGCGTGTATGAGTATTACGTGTGATTACTTTTGCTTGTGTAAGTAAGTGGAGCCGTATTTTTGGCCGATTCATATGAGAGTTATCAGTCTAGTTATCTTATTTCGATGGTTGGAGTTGATAATTACTGCAGACCACTGAAAGTCTTCCTTGGAATCATAGTAATCCACATATATTTGTTTCGGGTCTGAGTGTTAAGGGACTGTAAGGCTTTCGTAGTTTCTGATACCCACGATACAGGTTAACCTAGTGTTCGGTGTTTTTAATTATTACTAGCTTTTGCCCGCGGCTCCGCCCGCGTGAATAGACTTTTCCGAAATAAAACGTAGCCTATAACCGTCACCAGTTAGTAAAGTATCATCTATCTCTACATCAAAAATCATCAAAATCGGTTCAGTGATTTAGGCGTGAAAGCGTAACAAACAAACTTACATTAACATTTTTAATATGTATTAGTATGATTATTTGTATAATTATTGTATTCCATAGTAACTTATTTTTGGTTTAAACATTAATCTATACAATTAAAAGTCTCGACACTCTCCTAACTTCATTCTTCGTTTCTAGAAGTTTCCACAGAATTCACTTTAAATTCTGGTAGTATTTTTACAAGAACACCTAATACGGACGGTGTACACCAAAGACAATTTTGTTGCGGCAACTTCACAGACAAATGTGATTACCTCCCGTTACAGGGTTCGCGTTTAAACTTATTTAATTGTATTTTTCAACACTTTCCTAACTTTAGTGTTAATGAACATCGCTTTTAGCTTTTTTCTTTAAATAGTTTGTTGATAGTTTGATTTTTATTACTTTTTATCGTCTTACGACAAGACAATAACTGTTTAAACTGTACTTCAATATTTCAATGAAGGAAAATCTATACACACTCACGCCTGTAATCCCCGAAGGGGTAGGCAGAGGTGTAACCAGTACACCCACATTTCGCCGAGCGTATTTCCGTCCCTTATGTGATAGGGGGCGAGCCTATCGCCATACCGGGCACAAATTCCAGACTCCGGGCTGATACTGAACATTTCGTAATAGAAAAACCCAATACCACTTTACCCGACCCGGGGATCGAACCCGAGACCTCAGCGTTGACCTTAATCGTAACGCGTATGTATTACAACTGCGCCACCGAGGCAGTCAAAATCTATCGCCACAAAAATCAGTCTTTAACAACTTCTTAAATGCTTTGATGATTTCAGTCAATGCCAAAATGAATTTGGCTTTATGAGTAGTCTTACTTGATGCATTTAGTAATAAAGTTGAGATAACATGTAGACTCGAATAATAGATAATAGGTCCCTCGTATACGAGATGCCGTCTGGGTTGGTACCACTACTTCACCGCTGTCTATTTCTGCTCCCAAGCAAGAGTAAGCACTGTATATATCGGTTTAAATTACATTGAAGCAAGTGAAATTACTGGTCATTACGAGACTTAATTAGTTTAAGTATTATTATTACTTATGATTCTTTTTTTTTTCATCGGAAACAGTATAGCTCAAAGCTGGCCCCATTTTAATTTCAAGATGAAATTCCTAGGTGTTTCAAAGGTTCAAACTTTGTTATTTATTCACCGATTCCGGTTTTTTTTTCGGTAAAATAAAAGTATTTTTAACAAAAAATCTACCTACGACCTTTCTACCAATAAATTATAATAGCAACTTCTCAAAATAGTTTATTTTATTTTTAGCTTTTTAGTTTTTTTTTGTTATGTATTACAATGTTCAGAGTAGTATTGCGTATTATGTAATGGTAGTGTATTATTTTTATCACATTATGTAGTATGGTAATGTATATTATGAGAAGGTGTCGCTTATATTTAGGCGAGCGACTTGCTCGTCACATCTTTCGAGTTGTATAAAAAACCTGATAATCCACAGAGCACAGACTCCGTGTCAAAATAAACAAAACAAAATCAGTAAATAAAACAAAAGCTAATCTTTAGGAAAATGAAGATTGCAGAGCCGTGTCGCAATCCGATCAATTGGTAATCAAAGATAAATAACATGAGTTCTATCAGCGAAAGAATTTTTCTGTAGCTCGCAGCGTGGGGCGCCCTGAAGGCTACAACAAAAATGCTATTATCCGACCTTTTGGCTACAGTGCTCTGCCGACGTTTCAATCGAATTGAACGTGCCTCGCTCCTGATACACACCGCTTTGAGACGTGGCCCTTACAAAGATACGGTTCGTTTCAAGGGTCCGTGGCGTATGAGAACCTTTGAGTTCTTTGTTTCAAAATATAGTGCATAAGAAATGCTGGTAAAATGATCGTGACTTTTCATATCACCTCATTGGTCTAGTGGCAGTCTACAATAATTACACCCAACAGTCACACACATATTCTTGACCCCACACTAGGTTAAACTGTATCGTCGGTATCAGGAACTACGAAGGACTTGCGGTCTCACAACACCCAGACCCGAAACAAATATTTGTGGCTAACACAAACATTTGCCTCGGTGCGGGAATCGAACCCACGGTCTCTCACTTCGCAGCCGGCTACTTGTTAGGTTAAAAAAAAAAACGTTTTTTTTCTACAGATCTCTATACAGTAACATTTCGCAACACGCTGTGTACACTATTTTGAAGGACAAAGCCATTGGCGAATTCGGCTATAATTATATTTGTCGCAATGTCTAAAAGGGAGAAAAAATGTCTTTCGAGACGAAGCTTTTTACGTTTTATTATACCGATTTTTGTATTGAAGATACTGTATAAATACTTTTCTTGAAGCTACTCCGAATTTGATCAATGATCAATTCAGTGCCTTAAAGAACCAAGTTAAACAAGCAAGTGAGCCTGATGGTAAGTGATCCCCGTCGCCCATGTACACCCACAATCAGAAGAATCATGGACACGTTGCTGACCTTTAAGAGAAGGGATAATGAAGGAATTGGGAAGGGGAAAGGGGATTTGTGCCTTCAAATACCTCACTCAACTTACGAAACGCAACCGCAATCATTTACTTCACGTCGATTTTCCGTAAGACAGTGGTAACATCCCGGTCGAGCTGGCCCACTCATGCAGAAGAAATGAATACTTTTTTTATCAGCTTAAGTGAAGAAACGAGCAGGTCGCTCGCCAAGCGCTACGCTTACCCATAAACAGAAGTAGCACCACATAGAACTTTAAATTACAAAGCACTGTATGGCATTGGACTGCGCTCGTCACCCCGAGACATAAGATGTTAAGTCTCATAATGCCCAGTAATTTCGCTGGCTTCAATGTCCTTCAAACCGAAGTGCTTATTAACTGCTACCAACCCAGACCTACCAGGGACCTACCAACTTGTAAACCGTAAGAGTCGTAAGAAACCAACAATACTTACAACCAAAAATAATCATGACATTGAAAATGATAAATATTCAAGTCCCCAGTCGCCAGCGTCGTTTGTAACAACTTGGTACAGTCCAACAAAGGAACGTGAAACTTATATCTTTTGCGAGTAACAATCCATTTTTTTGTCCAACATTAGGGAAATCCTCGCAAGCCCTATTTAGGAAATTGCCTCCTTTATCGCGGTTGTGGCTAGCACGAGTCGGTGCGACCTCGATCTGCGCGACCTTATTTTTAAGCCTCCCTACTTTTAGTGGCTCTTTACCAGCCTGCGTCATTTAAAACTTCCCGCCTATTTTAATTTGTTAAACAAATTTAATATAATGGAAGTTTTCGCTAACTTTTTGTTAGTTAAATAGAATTGAAAAGTATATATTGTGATTTGAATTCTGTGAAGAAAATGGTTGGAAAATTGAGTTTTGTAAGATGCTTTTGGATTTTGGACTCTAGCTGTACATGTTGAGCCATAAGCTGGAATAGCTGAACAGATTGTTCTTTATTCCTACTGAGTCTTCTTCTTCTTCTTCCATCTGCCTTTATCCCACTCGCAGTGGGGTCGGTGCAACATGCTTTTTAACACATGTTACAGAAAGACTTATTATTTCATTTCATTTCATTTCATATTTGTGGATTACACAAACATTTTGTCTCGGCACAGGAGGTTTGGTGATGCGGGAATCAAACCCACGGCCTCTCGCTTCACAGACGGCTTCTCGCCCACTGCCCCATGGCGGCTCTCAAGAGACTCCTAAGTTTTGACTCCAGGACATGCGGATTCAGTTCAATAAATTAATGATACAAGACCTGAAATTCATTTTTGCCTATTTCCTGCTTGTCGAACACGTTTTTCGTTTCATTACTTTCTACGCATAATATAAAACTGACGGATAGGTTATTAATTAAAAGCTAATATAAACCTAATGCTAAAGTGTGTTTGTTTGTTACGCTTTTACACCTCAATAGCTAAACTGATTTTGATGATATTTGGTACAGAGGTAGATGGGTCCCTGGAGACGGTTATAGGTTACTTTTTACCTTAGAGAAGGTTGTTCAGGCGGGCGGAGCTGCGAGCAAAAGCTAGTAGTTTATAATTATGAAAAATTATATGTTATAATTTTCTACAATTATTATTTTCCGCTCAGGAGTTTTGTGTAAGGAACGCGCCGAACCTATAATAATAATTCATAGTCATTAAAGTTCTTAAAAATTTTGATTTTAAACAAAAACCGCATATTCCGGTGAAAGATGAGCAGGAAAGATTTTTCTACAGGAAAGATGTTTAGTCACTGATAAAACAGCAATAAAATCGGTCACATGGAATGATTGTAAACAAATTTTAATAGATGGGGCAGAGTTCTATACATATTCTATAAGTTACCTTATTTTCAAAATTTTCTATAATGTTTTCTCATTCACTAAATATGTAATAAAGTTGATGAAATTCTGCGGCATCATGTCGGACTAGTTAATGCGTTTTTCACAATACACCCGCGGTCATTACCAACAGAATAAGCTTATTCGGGTCTGTAGATAGGCACGGGCACCCCTTTCATACGGTCATCGGAGGGTGCGTGGCGCGTGCCGATATTTGCAGGTGCTTTGAAAATATTACGCCTCTATTCACATATATTTTGCAATATTTTGTGTTTATAAAAGTCGCTGGGTGTGATTTATTTTTATTAGCCTGAATGACGACACAAGTAGGTCGCTCGCCTGATGGACAGTTTCTCGCCTGCCTATAACCATCAGATAGATCTTTGAATTACAAAGTGCATGGAACTGGACTGCGTTCCTCACCCCGAGACATAAGTTGTTAATTCTCATAATGCACAATAATGTCCTTCAGATCGAAACAACAATTCTTCCATAGCAGTATATGTCGACAGAAATAGACAAAGCGGTGGTGCCAACACATACATCCTCTCACATACGAGGAACCACCACCTTGAGAGAAGTAAGAATGTGCCGAGTTAATGTAGTTTTTACCCGATTTGAAAAGAGGAGAAAGTTCTCAATTCATGCGTAACTACAACAGACTTTCGGTCTCACAACACCCAAACTAGAAACAAATATTTGTATATCACACAAACATTTGACAACCCAGTCTGATACCAGCCCGCTCTACCACGGGGGCTGTTGACTCTTTCATTCCTGATTTCACCTCCGGAGTATAATTCCTTGTTGAATTTGAAATGAGATCTCCACCGAAGTAAACCCTATCGAATACTAAAAGAATCAACCAAATCGTTCCACATTTGGCGGAGCTATGCATGAACATACATAAAAAAATAAAGACAAATTGAGACCCTCTTTGTTTTGTGGTGTTAGTGAAAAATATTAATTCTTTTCCTAATAAATGAGATTGCCAATAAAGTTTAGACAATAGTCATTTCCACACGCATGATGGATCCAAAACGTTACGCCTAAGAACGCCTTGAGAAATGAGTTTACAAAAGACCTTTACGAGCAATGCCAATTCACAAGTTTGTGAAATAAGAATCGTAGAGCCCCGCCGCGCCTCGTCCCATTTTATTACGCGATCTTGCGAATACTTCCAACTTTTGACAACTTAGCTCATGTTTTTCGACGTAGATTGATGTTAACTTTAGCATGAGAAATAAATATTAATCAGTGTGCTAAATTTTTTTAGCCAACTTTGTCGAATTCGAATTTTTTTGACATTTTTGCATAAATGCTCTCTTGAAGTCTGCTTTACTCAAGCATCACATTATTAACATAATTTTAAGAATACGTACTGTTAGTTTTATTAACGTCTTTCTCATTGAAATTGGTAATTTTTAACCCTCGGTAAAAGAGGGATATTATAAATTTAATTACTCTCTCTATGTCATAAATGGATCCATTTAAATAACGTGTTTTTGCTTCAAATCTCGTTTAAAAATCGACATGTATTTTGGCTTGTTTAAAGATAATTTGTTCAGCCATTTATAATTTATAGGATGGTTTTCTAATTGTCGTCGGGGAGATTTAAAGGTTTGGATGGAGTATCGTTAAAAAACTAGGTCATTTAATGTCAAATGTTGTACATTTTTTACGTTATACTTATACGTTATAGATAGGTGAAATCATTGATAATTCACTCGCAAGCAGTATTCACAATTAATGCCCGAATAAAATATGCATACCTTTATTTATGACTGCCCATACATCATGACGTCACCTGCCGTCCGTACGTGATCAGAATGCTGGAAAAAATACGTTGTCCAATTAATTAGGCACTTTGGATGGATTCCAGTGGGCTACGGTTATTGGCCGGAAAATTAAGGCGGGCGCGATTGATTGTTATGGTATAGGTAAACGATTAGACGGAAAGCCGGCAATGCGGGTTGGCCGGAGCGCTGGAATTTTTATGTTTATTTGCCGAGCTCTGTTGGTAGATAGAATTTATTTGTTGAAATTGGTGTTTGTTTATTATAAAAATTTGTGGTAGAGCCACGCTGTAGAGAGTTTTGTCTACTGTACGAATGGGCCAGCTTGTCGGGTTCGTTACCACTGTCTCATAGAAAACCGGCGTAAAGTAGCAGCTTGCTGCTGTGTTTCGTACGGTGAGTGAGATATCCAGAGGCCCAAATCAAGGGGGATTTCCCTTCTTAATCCTTTAATTATCCCTTTCCTTTAAGGTTGGCAACGCACCCATGATTATTTTGGTATTGTGGGCATATATGGGCGGTGGAAATCACTTACCATCAGGTGATTCGCTTGCTCGTTTACCGGCCTATGATATATAAAAAAAAAACTAATATATCTATCTAATATGAAAGGAAACGCCTCCGACACCTGAGAAAGGTGGTAGTGCTGATAATTACAAACATGATACCCCTAAAAAAATTACGAACTAATATTACCATTTTTTATTTTTGCAGAGACTATGATACTACTGACTAGATGTCTAAATAGACAAATACAACAAATACAAACTCATCTGCCTATCTAGGCAATAAAAAAATAAAAAATATAGTATAATCAGAACCCTTTTAACTTCGTCATGTCCGTTTGACCGCCTGTCCGCCGCGCCCGTATGTCACAGCCTTTTTTATTCGGAGACTATTATTAGTACTATATAGATGAATATGGATGATGGTAGGTGGAATTATTTTGGAATCACAGGAAATGGCAATGCATTTCGAGTCGGTTTTTTTAGTTTTAGTTAACCTTTTAGTTATTATTATGTCAAGCAGGATACTTAATGAATCATTGCATAAAATTCGCTGCTTTATTTCAGCATTAACCATAATGGTGAAACCTACCAAGTTTTATGGCATCGACGTAAAAAATTTACTGAATATTCTTAAAGTAGCCTACCCGATTCACATCCGACCTAAACACAAATAACCAAGCAAACCGATATAACGTAGGTCGTGTCCAATAAAAATCACTAAACCCTTAAACCATCGTGGGGTGGCCATATCCGCCCGTAAATCGGCCTTCTACAACTCTATTTGACACCTAAATACTATAAGACCGAATCCACGGGCCGGTCCGAAAGTCGGTAAACGAAGAATAAATCGCACAGCGTTACGACCCTAAGGGGTACAGCGAAAAACTTCCCGAGTGCTATTAACTTTATTTAAGAGTGTTATAAAGCGTTTTCAACGTTATCACAGGCTCTAGGGACTAGTTAGGATGGCATTGGCATTTGCCAATAATTTAATATGTTTTTTTAAATATTAGTGAACGAGTGTGGATGGAAGAGCCAGTAGAGGTCGACTGCAACCAAAGTATGTCAGCCGATTTGGTGACTTTAAATAGAGGACAGGTCAGGAGCACTCTAAACTGACGCGAATTCAGAGAGATTAATGAAAGTATATGAAGCGAAAGTGGTATGACAGGACCGCGTATAATGGATATCCATAAGGTTTTGTTTCTTCACGTCGGTCTCTTCAATCTCTGCCTATCTCAATGGGATACAGGTGTGATATTATACATGTAAGTAGTGAATGACGAGAAAAATCGACTGATCGGCACCCTTGTTCGCTAACAGTAGCAATGCCATTTAGAACTTTGAAATTACAAAGTACTGCATATCACTGCACATCATTCGTTGGCACATAAGTTATAAAGCCTCATAATGCCCAGTAATTTCACTGGTTTAGATTCCCTTCATACTGGAACATAAAATGATTATGTGCTGCTGTTTGGCAGAAGACATTGATTATCACCCAGATGGATCGAAACACCTACATAAGAATATTTTAGTGAACCTTTTAAAAAAGAACTCATCATTAAATCATGATCACAAAGATCATCATAAAGAAACGGACATTATTTCACCTTTGTCCGAATGACCGGACACCATCCCCTAGGAAAGGTTCAAAGAAATGTAACGCGGCACGCTGACAACAAATGCACGGAAATGAAGGACTTCCTTGAATTGGCACCTACGTCCAATTTACTTTGTATAGGCATTTTTATTATCCCCTTTGACTCACGCCTGTAATCCTCAAAGGGGTAGGCAGAGGTGTCACCAGTACACCCACATTTCGCCGAGCGTATCTCCGTCCCATGATGTGATAGGGGGCGAACCTATCGCCATACCGGGCACAAATTCCAACTGAACTCCGGGCTGATACTGAGCATTTCGTAATAGAAAAACCCAATACCGCTTTACTCGACCCGGGGATCGAACCCCAGACCGTCCGAGCGTTAACCTCAATCATAACGCGTACGCATTACAACTGGGCCACCGAGGCAGTCTTTGACATGTGTAATGTTTAAATGTTTGTTATACTTTTTTATTTTTTTATTGCCTAGATAGGCAGACGAGTAGACGGTCCACCTGGAGGCTAATTCTCTTATTTTTAAATGTTCAAAATATCATTCCGATTTAGTCTCAGCGTCAAGAAAGTTGCAAATGGCATTCTCTTAAACCAATAATCAACGTCAAATGCACCTAGCATTAGCAGTAGCATTATACCGTTTTGGTATACTACATTCAATCTCATTACGATCTATGTTCACATTTGACGTCGATTATTGGTTTAAGAGAATGCCATTTGCAACTTTCTTGACGCTGAGACTAAATCGGAATGATATTTTGAACATTTCAAAATACGAGAATTGGCCTCCTGATGGTAAGTGGTTACTGCCGCCCATGGACCTCTGCAATGCCAGAGCACAGCCAAGCCGCTGCCTACCGTTAAACCACTACTACCGTTCTACTATAATAATAATCACAGATCATAAAGTGCAGTTGGTGCCAATTTTTTTTTTAATAATACAGCCAACAGTCACACACATACTCCTTGCCCCATACTAGTTTAACCTGTATCGTGGGCATTAGAAACTACGAAGGACTTAAGATCCCGCAACACCCTGACCCGAAAAAAACATTTGTGGATCACATAAACGTATGGCTCGGCTGTCATTAATCAATTCGTAGTACATAATTTGAGAAGAATTGGACGCGAATATTTGTTTCTTAAATATGTATTCGCATGTACAACTTTTCACATGGTAATCCGATTTCATTATTCCTTTTATATATGTAGCTCAGAATTGATCACATTAAAATTACCTCTGATCTCCACCGCCCATGGATATCATGAAGAATCATGGACGCCTTATTGACCTCAATATCAATCTCATGACTAAAGGATCACGAAGAGGAAGGGGATTTGGGTGTCTGTATAGAGATATTACTTGGATAGAAATGCTTGCTGATGCGAAACACAATCAAAAAATCAAATCAAAGCTACTACTTTACGGTGAGACAGTGGTACCTACCTCTGTCAAACTGTTCTGAGTGGTACAGCCACGCTGTAGACAGTACTGTCTATAGCAGTAGTAGCAGCTTGCTGCTGCGTTTCATACGGTGAGTGAGTTATCCGGAGGCCCAAATTCCCCTCCCCTTCCCAATCCCTTACTTATTTATCCCTTTCCTTTAAGGTCGGCAACGCGCCCATGATTATTTTAGTATTGTGGGCGTACATGGGCGGTGGAGATCACTTACCATCCAGTGACCCACTTGCTCGTTTGCTGGCCAATGCTATAAAAAAACTGGCCCATTGTTGCAGTAGACAAAACTACAACATGACTCCAGCACAAAAACATATCAACTGCCATTTCAATAACGACTCACAACATAGAGCACAAATTACATTTAATGATTACGCCAAATACCTAATGTAATAAAAAGTCATTATATACGATATAATTAAAATCCTTATTTTAGATCGTGTGTTACTTCGTAGTATAAATTTGTATAATGGAACAACTTCGTATGTTCATTAAATTTCATCGGGGAGATAATATGAAACACATTATTGTAAATATTTGTATTAGAGGAATATGGAAAATTCACGGGCCAATTTGGAAGAAAAATATTTTCACTGATTTAATTTTATATAGGTTTATAAAAAGAAAATTCAATTCATAAACGTATGTTCATTTCTTGCTTTAATTATAAATTGTCTAAATGTGTCAACAAATTGTAAATACAGACTTTTGATAGTGGTGACTGATGGCCCATTGGCTCGAAGACCATGATGGTTGAAATCAACGACATGACTACTTTGTTTTTTTATGGCATAGGCCGACAAACGAGCAAATGGTTCACGTGATGGTAAGTGATTTCCATGGCCCATATACCACAACACCAGAAGAATCATAGGGGTATTGCCGACCTTAAAGGCAAGTATAATTAAGAGATCGGGAAGGGGGGAGCTTTGTGCCTTCAGATATCTCACTCACCGTATGAAACGCAGCAGCAAGCCGCTACTTTACTTCGGTTTTCTGTAAGTCAGTGGTAACGACCCGGTTGAGGCGGCCCATTCGTGCTGTAGACACACTGTCTGCAGCGTGGCTACCACTACGGTAACTGATATATCTGGAAACCCAAATCCCTCTTCCCTTCCGAAATCCCTTTTCTTTAAGGTCGGCAAGGCGCTCATGATTCTCGTAGTACATGGGCGGTGGAGATCACTTACCATCAGGTGACCCACATGCTCGTTTTCCTATGCTATAAAAAGTCAAACATCGAACCATCCAGTTTGCGTAAACATGAACCCAAGCAACCGTGATATATTTTAATGAAGGTGTTTTTAATTAAACACTAACTAGGATAATGTACAACACAATTATTTAATTAATCCTATGCTGTTTGTGTCTGAAGAAGGGTCGCGTCTTACAATGATAGGAAATGTTTAGGAATATTAAGCCCGGGCACAAGATGTTAGTGGGAACAGTAAGGCGATATTTATTTAGTTTCTTGAGTATGTTACATTGTTTTTTTAGCAGAGGTCGACAAACAAGGAAGTGATTCTACTTATGGTAAGTTATCTCCACCGTCCATGAACATCCACCATATACAAAGAATCATGGGCGCGTTGCCGACCTTAAAGGAAAGGAATAATTAAGGCATTGGGAAGGGGAGGGGTTTTGAACCTTCGCAAAGCTCACTCACCGCACGAAGCAGCAGCAAGCCGCTATTTAACATCGGCTTTCTGTAAGACATTGGTAATAACCGAACCGAGCCCGCTCAGTTCATGCTGTAGAAAAAAATGCCGACAGCGTGGGTCGGCCACTCATATCATCTTATGTCTCAAGGCAAAGAGCGCAGCCAAATGCCAGCAGTGCTTTATAATTCAAGGTTCTGTGTGGTGTTACTTCTGTTTATGAGCAAGCGTTGCGCTTACCATCAGGTAAGGAGTTTACATTTTAATAAGGATGGGTGAGTATATTAGAAGTATTGTTCTTTTCGATTTCCATGCGAAGAGAAAATCCATTAAATATGTAACTCAGTAAACCAATAATCGGAAGTTTAACAAGAAGATAATGTCTCTTGTATAATTTACCATACATGATTAATTCAATAACATTAAAGTTATTAATCGAATTCAAAAAAGGAGGAGTGTTTTTTGTTTTTTTTTTATATATGTAATACATCAATTTCTCTGTCAATTGTGCACCGATTTTGTTGGAAAAAAAACATTTGATAGAATTTAACTGCTATGTAGTCCTACTCGTATATCAATTTGATTAAGATCTAATGACGGAGTACGGAGTAAAAAATTAAACTCCACAATGGACATCAGTACACTCGTCGCGATTGTGTTATTGTATTGGAATTTACATGCTATTACCACAAAATATTTAAAAATAAAATAAGTTTTAATAAAACTTAGAAACCGACTTCAAAATAAAAACACTGAAAAGTCTAAAATAACAATTTGTATAGATCTCTTTAGAGTCGGTGCCTTTTTTTTTTAACGTTGGGAAACCCTTTATGGGTACCGCCCCACCGCGTGGTCAGTCGGGGCGGTTATGTCCGACTCCCACGGACTAAAACTCAACGGTGTTCCTCCGGGTACGCTTGTTCGGTCGGGGCTGCGGGAACGCTATTGTACTCTTCCGCGGCCCCGACGGCGCCGGCCCTTGTACAGGGCCTCTCCGGTCGGTGGGTGTTTGGGGGAGTTATCCACCCACCTTTTTGCTCCGCTCGAGAGGTTCGCGCGGGAACTCCGCGCGCGTCACCTCGAAGCCTTTAGAGTCGGTGCCTGTGTCACTGCCGGTCAATTTTTTTAAAATTATTATTTATATTTTAAATATCGTTACTAAAGAGATGATACCTCACTGTACCTCTCATTCGCTGTCATGTAATATTCGGGCACACACATTACGAGAGAAACTCATGACAAGCGCGATATTTGGGTGCTGTTGATCTTTGGCACCCAATCTCCTGTGGCGCGAACTTGTCATATAACGCAATTCATTGTTTACTCGCAAGATGTGCAAGTCATGCTATCTTTTATTTATGAGCTTCAGTATAATGATATTATCCTCAATCACGGATGTATTACACCATTTTTTGTATCGTTTATTGAAAATTGAGTCTTATGTAAGTGGTATCTTTTTTATGCGGTTGCCACGTTGCAGGCAGTTTTATCCATGCATGAATGGGTCGGATTGACCGGTGTTTTACCACTGCCTCAATGACAACTGATGTAACGTAGCAGCATGCTGTTGCGTTTCGTATCATCAACTAGATATCCGGAGTTCAAAATCCCCCTTCCCCTTCCTAATTCCTTAACTATGTCTTTTTGTTTTCGTTCTTCTTGTAAAGTCTATGATTCTACTGGTATTACCTATGGGCAGTCATAGCATAGTGAGGATTATTTAACACTAGCCTTTGCTCGAGGCTACGCCCGCGTGAACGGCTTTTTCCGGGATAGCCTATGTTACTCAGTACGGCAAAAGAATTTTTGATATCGGTCCAGTTTTTAAGTTTATTCGTTACATACAAAAATAACAATCTTTCCTCTTTATAATATTAGTGTAGATTAGTTGGCACATAGACACATACTTTTATTAATTTCAAATCACATACTCATACTTTATTGTTTGACATCCAAACACAAATTGTGATTGACCGACCTGAGAATTGAACCTTGGACCCCATTTTCAGCTTTAGGACGCTACTACTAGATCAATGAAGCGATAAACTCTCTGCATCTAAATGAGGCTTAACTCGCAAAATCTTGCACTATGACCACGGGACTAAAGGTCACTGTTTCACGTAAAACGCGAATTAACCCTGTAATTTATATAACATGAATCGGAATATTTATTACATTTTAATTAAAAACGGAATCTTCATTACACAAATTCATCACACAATAAAACATCCAGTGAAATTGCAGATGTGGGAACAGCGCGTGCTTAATGAAAGTTCCCAATGAATTATGAACGTTTTTAGTTATTTACGAGCTCGGATCGTGATTATCAATTAATGTATTCCACGAACTGGCGATTACGTTTGTCGCTGCTTTGTTTTATTTAGATTATGATGTAAAGAGTTTAAGCAAACGGCGTTGCTATTTTGAGGTGTTTGAAAATGATTTGGTTAAGCTGAGAATCTTGAGACAAAATTGTGACAATGCAAAGTGACTTAGGATGTTCAATGAAAATTAGTCAACCGCTTATTACATTGCTGCACTCTGATATTTCAATTAATTTAGTTGTCATTTAGTTATTTCTCGGAATTCTATTATTTCCACATCCAAAGCTCCATTTCTGAGTACAGAAATCATGTTAATTAACGTTTCTGGGAAATAATAGATCTCGAAGAAATTGATAGTTAACAAATAAGGTAAATTGATAATTGTCTCGTACCGCTCTAGTAAGTGTTAAAATGGGAATTATCGTGCTACAACGAAAGCGCAATTCTAACAAAAAGGGGACATGATATGAGAAAACACGTTGGGTTTACTTAATTCGTAAATATGTCGCAGAAGACTTTGCTTTCGGACATTTTTAAACGACTTCAAAAAATAGGAGGAGGTTCTCAATTCGACTGTATTTTTTTTTATGTTTGTTACCTCATCTATACTTGGCTTCATAGATTATAAAGAATATGTTAACATTGATTACAAACTTTATTAAAAACATGGCTATAGAGTTGATGACAATAAAATCCTTTTTGGTAAATAGGTTCCAAAGAGTATTATATTGATACATACCAAATAGCTTTTTAAAGACCGCAACTGAACTTAATATTTTTTTCGATATGATGAACGTTGAGATATTATTGATAACATCTTCAAGCAAATGTTATATTATACTAAGTTTTCACTACAAACATGATATAAATAATTTTATTGACATCGTGGAGAGCACAGGAGTACGTTTGTTTTAGATGACTGAACCAGATCATACTAGGTATGATCCCGCGGACGGCCTTAAAAAGCGCTGTCGTATTAGAGGGAGACGTGACAGCCAATGATCTCACACAAGATTACCCAAGATCGAACAAAGTGGAAGCGTCAGACGCTGGTATTAAGCCGGGATAACGCCAGAAAGAAATAAAGAATAAATAAGCCTTGAACATCGGCGTGAGGTTGCCTTTTATCAGCTTTCTATCGGATGCATTTTGGAAAGTGTGCAGGAGAACTGCATAATTTGATTCCCTCCTCCCCATTCCATCATCGGACGACCAGAGACACGGCAAAACGCCACCCATTTATGGTAGACGTTCCCAAAACGCGCACCAACCGCTTTGCCTCCACCTTCATCATACGGACGGTTAAATTGTGGAACAAGTTGCTGAAGTCTTTGTTCCCCGATAAATATAATCTGGGTGTTTTCAAGTCGCGAGTGAATCGTTCTTTGCTAGGCAAGCGTGCTTTAATTTAGGCCATATCATCACTTACCATCAGGCATGATAGTGGCCAAACGCGAGCCTATAACGTATTAAAAAAAAAGATTTGTATCTCATGGCATCCACTTCATATTTCAGTGGTATGGAAAAGATAAAAGGCAATAAAGATGACACGAGATATAATCTGACGCCTTTTAGCGTGGTCGAGCACTGCGGGCAACGCGTCTTCTCAAGCCATTAAGCAATTCGCTTTTGAGGTAAGTCGGGGCTTCGCACGGACTTGGGAATTTATTTTAGGGTAAAGTTTTAGCGCGGTGTTGCTAGGTGCTTATATTATAGTGAAAACGAATAAGTGTATCGCCTAATGGTTATTGATAATAGCTAGTAAATACTCATAATAACATAAATCGTTTACTCGGTGATTTTATTGAGAATACAAACTGAGGTTGAAGGGGATTTGGACCACACTGATGTTCATGAGTAATTACCAAACAAAACCTTGGTGTTGGTGGGAGGTACTTAAAACATATTTTCACCCGACTGGATAGTTTCCACCTTAAACTTAGTGAAAAACCCAACTTGGTGGATATTTCAAGCGAGTAGCGTTCCGTGGTCAACCAGTCTATATTCAGTAACTTCAGGCTGGCTTAATTCTGCTGACTGTCGAGAAACTGAATATCTGACTGAATGAGTGACTATTTTAACGTCAGAAAATAATAATATACTTACGTCAGGTACATGAACCATTGTCTCTTTCTTTCCATCTGGCGTAATCCCGGCTTGGTGACAGGGTCCCCCTTTCCAAAACGATTTGACAGTTTTGGTATTATGACCTGCCGTCTGATCCCCACAACCCGCAACAGGAATCAATTCACCATTGCCTCGTCTGTTAATCAGCAGAATGTACCACGTGCAGATAAGGTTGGCTTTGGGCCTAAGATGTTGGTGGCCTACTTAAACTCAATAAAACTGTAATAACACCGATTCAAAATTTGATTGGATTAGAACAATTTTTTTGCTTTTAATTTTCTTAATCTGTTATATGTAATATTCTCTTAAATGCCATATGAGAAACTCTCTCATTCTGAATAGGCCTTTAACCTAAGTAATTTAGACGACTTTGAATTATAAATATAATATCACATAAAGTCATTGTTGAAACTTTGAAATTCCAATTAATTAAAACAACAAAGGGGACTAACTCCTATATTTATTTCTCAATCCGTCCCCTATTGCTTGACGCTCAAAGGGCTCGCTTACTCTTTTCATCTTACTTCACACGTCATCACACAATTTACCTACTCAATGGAAGGCGAATATAATAAATAATACGAAGCCGAAGTAGTTTGTGTCTCCCCTAAACTTCCCGCAAGTACTTATCGAAGTTGTCAGCTTTCCTATAGTTTATATTGGATTTGATAAACGATAAAGTTGAGTGTATTATGAGGGGATGTCAGATTTTTTGGGCTTCCTGGGGCAGAATTATTATTAGTGTTTTTAGGAAAGTTTTAATGGGAATATATTTGGGTCTTTTGGTTTAGGGATATTGTTTAAGTTAGTGTGGGCAATCTATTTCCGACGTCAATTTGCTTAAGAATATTAACTGTTTTATAGAATCCTAAGATAACGGTTCCTATCAAAGATTTGGTATTTTAGTTTTCACAAGTTCCTTAACTCGACAGGGATTCTAACGGCCAACACATCTCAAAGCGGTGCGGAATAAAATCAGCAGAGATATTCGGATCCCTAAATCCCACCTCCCCTTCCCCTCCCCAAATGATCTTAAGGCTCCATAAGCCTTCTGATATTGTGGGTGTACATGGGCTGTCGGGATCACTTACTGTCAGATGACCCACGTGCTCGTTTGACCTCGTTTGGCCTATCTTATAAAAAATAATCCGTCCGTCACACAACTTTAACTTTTGCTTACATTACGAGACAGTTGGTGAACAATTGTTTATCTATTTGATTTCCTGTACACATTCCTAGTAACCAACTGAAACTCTAAAACCTCACGAATTGATTTCAAATCCCTCATCTCCAAACAATTTCCAGCAAAAAATGTTTATGTAACTCAAATGGTAAGTACAAATTCAAATTAATTCAACGAGGAGTATTGAGCAGTAAAGAAGGGATCGGATCAGCCGGGTTAGTAGCAAAATTAGCAATTTAATTTCGATTCGATGAAAGTTTCCCTAGTGTTCAAGAGCGAATAAGTTATACGAGACTAAGGACCAGCCAAAGGGCCGTGTTTATTGAACAAACTTTCAACAGTAGATTGATTTACCTTAAGATGGTGGGGTGAATTTTGGTTCTTTGGTATTTTTATAATGTTTTGCATGATGTGGCAATCAATTTGTGTTGTGAGGAATTCATAATTGAATTGAGGTTGTTATACGATAAAATAATAGATTTTGTGTACATTAAGATTATAAACTGAAAAGCTTCGCGAATCATTTTAGGCTTCAGAAGAAAAAAAAAGGATAAAAAACGTATTGATGATAATGTCTACAATTTACATAACCTACTGTGTTTGATATTTTCCTAAAGATTTATTTTGTCAAAGAATGCTGGCAAGTCTGAAGTAAAGTGCATAATTGGATCGTAAATGATACAACAGCCCCTAATCATGCACAATACCATTGAGGGTACGAAAATCTAGAAAAATGGTTAATAGATGATGCAGAAAGAGGAAAAGATCTTCAAACAGGCAGATTGATATGACTGGCCGCAACCCCTTCAAAGGTTAACGTTTGGAACTTTTATGTGAAGCCGTGGAATAATTTCACATGTAAAAGCTTAAAGTAGGAAAAAAGAAAATCCAAAGCAAATAATAAAACAAAACCGACAATTCTCTCAGATAGAATACTTAACGAGATTTCTGAGCTTCAAGCAATCGAATTATTTTCCTATTGACTTAGTGTCTTTAAGGAGTCTAGTCAACTTCCATTAGTTAGCTACACTATGTCAAGTCGACTTCATTATTATTGATCTAAAATATCCTTCTTTATCTGTTTATCTACATTTCCACCTATGGCTATGCGAATTTTGTTTTCTTTATTTAGGCATCTAGTAGTCATATTTGAGCTATCATCCTTGAAGTTCTAGATGATTTCTGGACTTGCAGTTTCTCGATTAGCTATTTTTTTAATTAATGTTATAGTTAATATAATCGTCTTCTATAGCAAATTATTATGGTTTTTTTTATAGCTTGAATGACGAAACAAGCAGGTCGCTGATTTTAAGCGCCAGGCCTAAACAGAAGGAATACCTCACAAAATTGTGAATTAGAAAGCACTGCATGCTACCGGACTGCGTTCGTCACCCTGAAACATAAATTAAGTTTCTTAATGCCTAGTAATTTCACTGGCTTCAATGTCCTTCAAACCAAAACACATCAGTGCTTACACACTGCTGCTTGGCGGCAGAAATAGACAAAGTGGTGGTCCCATCCACATACAAGGGACCATCCACTTAGTTGCTAAAAGTGTACTAAGCGAGATTATTAAACATAGGTAGCATAGAAATCTTCATACTGATATATCAATATCATATACAAGCAAAAAGGGTTTCAAAACTACAAACTCACATTCTGAAAACGAAATTGTCCATATGAGCCTCGAGTCTTTGTAAATAAAACTACACCATTATTATTCAGCAGACACTATCCTACAGACAAAGGGTATGTTATCGCATTAGACATATCTTTCCACTTGGCGCTTGTACCAATTTCCGAAGCTGGCTAAAAGGAGTAGCCATTACCGTACACAGCTGTTTTCCTATCCCTTGTTGGATTATACGTGATAGTAATTCGTGATCAAATTAGTTTTCGCGTCGTAGCTGAGCAAAAATTTATTTTTGATACGATTGCTAAGTTTTGTTATAAGTTAGAATCGATCTTACATTTACTAGGTGGTAGGGCTCTTGTATGCAAGATCTCATTTAGGATATCCTTTTATCTATTTCTGTCAAGCTGTAGCAGTCTTAGTGCACATGAAATTAGTAGGCTTGAAGATATAACTGTTGATATCTCATGTCAGAGTGCTGAACGCTGCAACGTTCTAAGTAGTTTTCTGGGCTTAGCACCTGGCGAGAGAGTTGCTCGTCTCATCGTTTAGGCAAGTAATTACAATTTGTGTTTGAGTTTTAGTGAATGACATAAGTTGTTCGGGATTAGAATTTGTGCACAGTATGGCGATAGACTCGTCCCTATCATGGGACATCATGGGACGGAAATGAGCTCAGCAAACTATGCATGCCACACTACATGCAACTTTGCCTACCCCTTCGGGGATACTTGTACTTATGTGATGATATGTAAAAGAAACCTACACTCGATCAATGGACGTCTAGTTTACAAATGGATTAACAAACTATCCGAAATATGCAATTAGATAGAATTTGCAAATATACATCTATAAAAGAAAGTAAAAACAAATCTCCGTTGGTTTAATACTGAAATTGAAAAGGTTAGTTGAAATACTGTGCTCTCGGCCACTATTGAATTTACCGTTGCAAAAATTCTACAGAGCTAAAACGACTAGTTATATTCAGTTTCAAAACAAAAATCTTGAAATCCGTTTTTTTTTTAATTATAGTATAGGCCGGCAAACGAGCAAGTGGGTCACCTGATGGTAAGTGATCTCCACCGCCCATATACGCCCACAATACTAAAATAATCATGGGCGCGTTGCCGACCTTAAAGGAAAGGGATAAGTAAGGGATTGGGAAGGGGAGGGGAATTTGTGCCTCCAGATATCTCACTCGCCGCACGAAACGCAGCAGCAAGCTGCTACGTTACGCTGGTTTTCTGTGAGATAGTGGTAACGAACCAGACGAGCCAGCCCATTCATGCTGTAGACGATACTGTCTACAGGGTGGCTCTACCACTCAAAGAATATCGAGAAAAGTAGGAAAGGTAAACAAAGATACTGAATAAGCCGCTATAACAAAAAAAATGAGTGATAGAGCCACGTTTTAAATATTTTTGTCTACAGTATGAATGGGCTGGCTCGACTGGGTCGTTACCACTCTCTCACAGAAAACTGAAGTAAAGTAGCGGCTTGCTTCTGCGTTTCGTACGTTGAGTGAGATATCTGAATGCCCACATCCCCCTTGCCAATTTCTCAATTATCCCTTTAGGTTATTCCCTTAAGGTCGGCAAGCCCTCGAGATTCTGGTGACATTGTAGGCGTACATGGGCGGACCCACTTACTCGTTTGCCGGCCTATACTATAAACACAATGTTACTGAATAAGCCCCTAAAACGGAAAAAAATCGGTACCATATTAACTAGGAGTGAGATTTTTCCACTTCACTTTTCCATCCCCATTTCATTTCTTACTAAAAAGAAAATACAGTCGAATTGAGAACCTCCTCTTTTTTTGAAGTCGGTTAAAAAGTAGACAATGCTCCAGTAATTCTCGTGTTTATGGATGGTGACCATTTACCATCAGGTGTCTCGTTTTTTTATTAGTATTAATGACGAGACAATTAGGTCGCTCGTCTTATGGTAAGCGTCACACCTGTCACATAGAAGCAACACCAATTAGAACTTCGAATTATGAAGACAAGGTGGTAGGTCCCTCGTTTGCGAGAAACCGGCTGGGTTGAAACCACCGCTTTGTCTATTTCTGCCGCCAAGCAACAGTGTGTAAGCACTGTTGTGTTCCGGTGTGAAGGACATTGAAGCCAGTGTAATTACTGGGCATTATGAGACTTAACACCTTATGTCTTGGGGTGACGAGCGCAGTCCAGTGTCATGCAGTGCTTTATTTAAAGTTCTGTGTGGCGTTGCTTCTGTTTATGAGCAGGCGTGGCGCTTACCATCAGGCGAGCGACCTGCTCGTCTCGTCATTCAATCTAATAAAAGAAAAAGACATACGGCATGGCACTGGTTCGTCACCCCGAGACATCAAATTTTAAGTCTCATAATACTCAGTAATTTCACTGATTTAAATGTCCATCAAACGCGAACACAGCAGTGCTTATACATTGCTGTTTGGCGGCAGGAATAGACAAAACAGCGGTACCTACCTAGACGGCCTTGTTGTTCACTCATTAAAATGTATTGTTTTTACATTGAATTCTTGACTAAAACCTAGTCCACATAAGGGAAAAAGCAATGATGTTCTAGTCCTCGTTGTATTTGACTGACTTTTTGCATTGATATGAGCATCACTGTACCGTTTAAATTTAAGTACTAGTGGTAAACGAAGTTGTTGGTAAATTTAGTCCCACCTGTGTGTAATAGTTTCCTAAGTTAATATAGAATTTATCACTGTTTGTTTATCCTAATAAATAAAAAATAAAAAAATAGTCTGATTCATACTTAAACTCATTTGCGCCTTTACCGAACTTTTGCTATAAAAATCATTTTTACTGAGAAATCTAAATGAATGGTAGTACCAACGGAAAATACAGTATTTTACTATCACCCCCTAACAGGTATTCCGCCGTCGGCTTAGCTGATTCCGGGCGAGTAACAAAATACCCTCGAATTTTAGCGAACAGTGAAGCGCAATGCGGCTTATTTGTTTGATTTAACACAAATTAAAGGCATTAAACAATGTTGTTTGTGGTTTGGATTAAGATTTGATTTATTATGTTTTGAGTTTAATTATGACTTCGTTTATGAAAGTTTCCGTGGATATAGAGTGAGCTATTTTACAATGCAATAAACTGAAATGCTATAGCAAAGCAATAAACTGCCTCCTTGATTGACTTGAGTGGTAGAGTCACGCTGTAGACGGTAGTTTCTATAGAGTATATAGAATGAGCGCGTTATTTTATAGAAATACTTTGACGAAGCACTAATCTGTCTCATTAATCATCTTGAGAAGTAGATCCTCGCTGTACACATTTTTGTCTACTACACGAATGGGCCGGCTCGATACGGTCGTTTCTACTGTCTCACAGAAAACTGATGTAAAGTAGCGGCTTGCTGTTCCGTTTCCTATGGTGAGTGAGATGTCCGGAAGCCCAAATTCACCCTTTCCTTACCAATTCCTTAATTATCCCGGTTCTTTAAAGTCCGCAATGCCCCTGAGATTCTGCTGGTATTGTAAGTGTACATGGGCGGTGGAGATCACTTACCATCAGGTGACCAACTTTTTTTTTTTCTTTTTATTCCATTGAATGACGAGACGAGCAGGTCGCTCGCCTGATGGTAAGCGCCACGCCTACTCATAAACAGAAGCAACGCCACACAGAACTTTAAATAAAGCTCTGCATGGCACTGGACTGCGCTCGTCACCCCGAGACATAAGGTGTTAAGTCTCATAATGCCCAGTAATTACACTGGCTTCAATGTCCTTCACACCGGAACACAACAGTGCTTACACACTGTTGCTTGGCGGCAGAAATAACAACTTGCTCGTTATCCGGCCTATACTATAAAAAAAAAATAACAGATACCATCCCACTAGCCAATTAGGAATAAAAGATAGTTTTGTAAACTAAAAAGACCAATATATTTGAACGTAGCCGTGATTAACAAAAATACACCCAACAGACACGCAATAATCCTGACTCCACACTAGATTAAATCTATATCGTGAATATCAGTAACTATGAGGAACTTACGGTCCCACAACACCCAGACCCGAAATAAATTTGTATATAACACAAACATTTGTCTCCGTACGGGAATCGAACCCGCGGCCTCTAGCTTCACAGTTGATGGAGAGAGATGGCTCCTAGGCCACTGCGCGACGGACGCTGTCCTAATTAAACTAGTTTCCTAAATGGATATTCAGCTATACATTTATTAATGTCATAGCATTGTGTGTTAGTTAATTAATGACATCTAGGGGATTTAGGATTGCCACAAACTAACGTACACTTAGGAAAATAGTCTGCTTCATACTTAAGTGCAAGACTGTATCTCGGAAGGGTTAGGCACAGGTGCAACTAGTACATCTACTGTTCGCCAAACTTATTATTATTCCATGATGTGATATGTGGCGAATCTCTTTGTATCACTCGCAAATTCCATACTTACCCAGATGACCTCTCGCATACGAGGTGCCTACCAACCTAGTAAATGAATGACAGTTTGGCGCAGCGGGCGAGTAGATGGCTGCGAAGCGAGAGGCCGTGGGTTCGATTCCCACACCGGGACAAATGTTTGTGTGAACCACAAATATTGGTCTCGGGTCTGGGTGTTGTGGGACCGCAAGTCCCTCGTAGTTCCTGATACCCGCGATACAGGTTTACCTAGTGTGGGGTCAGGACTATGTGTGTGACTGTTGGGTGTATTTATTTATTTAGTTTTCTATCAAAGTCGTGCGATATTTGACTACGCTGATTGTAGACACCTGATTGTAAGTGTAGCGCAATCCAAGAATACTGTCGACCAACAATAGACACTGTATCTATAGTAGATCGGCAGAAATAAGCCGGCCTGCTTAATTGTTTCTTCAGAATCTGTTTAAAGGATCCCATGTCATAGGAAGGAGGAAATAATGCGCATGCAAACTATTCCACCGCTTTATGGTCCGACAGAAGAATGATTTTGCGAACCTAAAAAGTCCCCAAATGGGGCTTTAGAATACGTCAAAAGTGATACATACCCACTCACGCCTGTAATCCCCGAAGGGGTAGGCAGAGGTGTAACCAGTACACCCACATTTCGCCGAGCGTATTTCCGTCCCATGATGTGATAGGGGGCAAGCCTATCGCCATACCGGGCACAATTCCAGACTCCGGGCTGATAGTGAGCACTTCGCAATAGAAAAACCCAATATAACTTTTATCCGACCCGGGGATCGACCCGAGACCTGAGCTACAGCCTTAGTCGTAACGCGTACGCATTACAACTGCGCCACCGAGGCAGTCAAAAGTGATCTAGCATGAAATTCCTGACACATTCATGAAATTATCAGACAACCACAATCGCATGTGTGCTGACACCCTAACGCCAAAAGTTAGGACCAACAAGCCGCAGCGAATGAGTTAAACTATAATTAAGGGCCAGTTGTACATGGACATTAGATAAATTAGCAACCCTTACCCGAAATGTCAGCGGTACACATTAAGTAGCGGCCTTGAAAAGAGTCGGCAACCATGAAGTATACCTTTATTTGAAAGTTGAGTCAACATGCCTCATTAGGCGGCCATCTTGGTACTGGAGCCTATGTTGAGAATTTTAACATGATTTTATAGTGGTAATAGCTACGCGTAGTTTTTTTCCACCTGCCTTATCCCACTCACAGTGGGGTCGGCGCAACATGCTTTTTACCACATTTTACAGAAAGATTTGGCTTGTAGTTATTATGACCGGCTGCTAGCCTGACGTCAACCCCTCTGGGGCGAAAGCACCCAGACCCGAAACAAATATTTGTGGATCACACAAACATTTTATCTCGGTGCGGGAATGGAACCCACGGCTTCTCGCGTCACAGCCGGTTACTCACCCACTGCGCCACGGAGGTTGGTTATAGCTACGCGTACTATAAAGGTATATATAGCGCGCAAGACGCACTCTTAAATACACATATACCTTGTATTCTTCAACCGAATTATCTCGTCACGGATAAACGGCTAAACGGATTTTAATGAAATTTGTAAAAGAGATAGGTACTGGGGGAGGGACATAACAATTTAATTCAGGAATTGTGTTAATGAGCAAAAGTAAAATTAATAAATAAAATATAGATCTAGTTATTGAATTAACAGGAATGTAATTTTTTGTGGAGCTCAACAAATCGTTAAGGTCATTAGGACGGGCGCAACCCTAATACCTATTATCTATAGCTTTTGCAGTATAAGTCTAAAATAATCTAGGAACAAATCCTACCCAGACATTGCCAGATCGGAAACTTATGAAAATGGTAATATTTCACTAACTAGGCCACAACAGGTTACAAGCTGCGTACCCCTAAATTAACGAATTTATTACTTCCTGGCACAAAGTGCGGCGTTGGAAATTGGGCGTAATCTGAATGACTTGCTTATAACTTCGTAACGCAATCCTTCATCTGTAAACAGGGGTTGCCATTGAATAAAAGTGTTGAAAGCCTCTAATGTTGGGTTCTGCTTTTTTTATGGCATAGGCCGGCAAACGAGCAAGTGGGTCACCTGATGGTAAGTGATCTCCACCGCCCATGTACGCCCACAATACCAAAAGAGTGATGGGTGCGTTGCGGTCCTTAAAGGAAAGGGATAATTAAGGAATTGGGAAGGGGAGGGGGTTTGGACCTCCGGATATCTCACTCACCGTACGCAACGCAAGCAAGCTGCTACTTTACGCCGGTTTTCTGTGAGACAGTGGTAATGACCCGGACGAGCCGGCCCATACAAGCTGTAGACAAAAGTGTCTACAGCGTGGCTCTACCACTCAAAAAGCCAGCTAAGGGTGATACGACTTCTATATAAAAAAAAATCTAGCGATAGTTCATAATGAAATTCGTTTATGCTTAATCTGAAAAACTATCAAGTGATTGAAGTCTTTACCTCCGAAATCTATCTATAATTGTAAAAGCGAAATACGACTCACTCACTTACTCACTCACTCACTCACTGATTAACGGCGGAACGGATATGAATAAAATTTGGGATACAGGTAGACCAAGACATAAATTATAATATAAGCTATTTTTATTCCATAAGATAATATTAACTCGGGCGGAACTGTGGGTAACAGCTAGTAATTATATACAAGCGAAAACCCACGCATTCACTTACTGATAAATCACAACATCTCAAAAACAACTACTACTGGTGGACTAAGGTTAGTAGTGGGATGATACAATACGGAGATGTAGGCCTAGTACAAGTTTTAATAGTTTTCCTAAACGATAAAAGTTTTCGTATTCTCTCCATACGTCAATTATTAGTACAAGTAGCCACTAGTGGGAACTATGATGAATTAAAATTAATAATATGGTTAATTTTATTTCATATTAGTCGAATATGAAATTTGTTTTCAAGCGATTCTTTCCTTTATTACCGGATGAATTACTGGGTTGACACTTCGACGATAGTAATTTTATACGAATTCGAAAACTGTGAACGTATTTGTAACTCGTACTAGGCCTATTGATATTAAAGAAAATACAAGGCTAACGTTACAACATAACACTAACAGAATTAAAATCCACAAGTTGCTAGGAAATCATATTACACAGGCAACCTCGGGGGCTGCGGGTACTCGTAACGTTATAAAACTTGGGGCTTGCTCAACTTTCCATTCAAAGGGTATTCGGCTCCATATAAATTATATGTCTATGGAATATAATTAAAACTTGAATGTAATTAGAGGTTTCATGAAAGAGAATCGCTCATTCAACGTATGGGTCTTGTGTAGGCTTCAATTATAGTATAATTATCGCGATGGTTGCTATCCTTTATTATCTCCCGCAAAAATGGGTGTTATAAGTTTGACCCCTTTATCTGCGTAATGCATGCTTGCGTGCGTGCAAGCGTGCAAGCGTGCGTGTGTTTCTGTAGCATCTAACCGAGTGGACCGATTTTGAATGCATTTTTTGTTAGAAAGCTGATTTAATTAACTTAAACTTTAATCTAGTTGTTTTTATTTTTATAGCATAGTCAATAAATTACATGATGGTAAGGGACCACCTATGTACGCCTACAATACCAAAAAAATAGAAAGATTTCAAAAGAAAATTATAATTAAGACATTGGGAAGAGGAGGGGGATTTGGACCTCCGGATATCTCTCACCATACGAAACGCAGCAGTAAGCTCCTTCTTTACGCCGGTTTCCTGTGAGACAGTGGTAATGAGCCGAACGAGCCGACCCATTCATGCTGTAGACAAGACTGTCACGATCCTGTGTACTATCTAGTAACTTCAGGCTGGCATAATTCTGCAGACCTTCGAGAGATGTAATGTCTTTCAACGGTCGCCATTATATTCGGAATACCCTGTACTTACCATCAGGTAGAGTGTAGTCTGTCTTGCGAGGGTTAAAAAAATATTACTTTGCTGTATAAAAATATTCTTGCTTGTAACATTCTTTGTTCGGTATTGGATCCCTATGGAACATGGATGTTCGGCATGTAGCGGTAAAAAATTACCGTTTCCTGCATGAGTAAAAAGTATGTTGACAATCCTCATGTTGTGGTAGGGTAATAGTGGCTATCATTTCGATGTCACGTGGTCTGTGTTATTTAAAGAAAACACTGTTTTATTATTTATTGATTTTCATAACATGGACGAAAGCCAGATAAGCCGATGACCTCTTTGATAATAAAATATGAAGTATTTACTGATAGAACATTGTTTGCTCTATACACGGTAAATTTGAATTGGCAATATTCCAGAAACATATATATATATATATATATATATACAGATTATGATATAAAATTACCTACATACATATTACAAAAACAATTACACCTTCTATATGACCAAATTGTGTTTTGTTTAATATTTTGTTAATGAGCCTACAAGGTGAAGTGAATATTTTGCACCATCATCAAATTTATTTGATATATAAATGGCTACGTATGATCATAGATGGTCGAGAAATTATTATTATATAACATTTTCTAAGAACAAAAGCCATCAGTTTTACAATTGTAGCTATTCCGGATTTCCGGTGGCCCAAATCCCCCTCCCCTACGGCAACGTATCTTAATGCTTCTGGTATTATAAGTGTTAATGGCGGATATCACTTTAGATCAGGTCATCATCATTTGCTCTCTGCCTCTGCTAAGTAAATGGCTGGTAAATATTTAAAAACTAAATGCCAACATTTCAAACACATTTATTTTAATATATAAAAAACCATAAAACAATGTAAGTCGATAGAAATCCATTGGTATGGATATGTATTTAGAATTCAGCATTTCTTGTCTGTTGGCGCCAATTTCACTATGCTTTCATCAGTCGAATAAACAATGTTATTGTCTTTATCAAAAGCACCTCCCCAAATACTATCTTCTCCAGAAACAGACACTATTTTATTCATCTTCCTGTCTTTCTCTTTAACGGCGTAGAATCCTGCTGGAGCTGAGAAATACAATTTCCCACTACCATCTCTGGTAAATCCATTTACATTGTAATCACCAAGGTCATACGTTTTACCTTTGTGGTGGTTAAATAAGAAAACTCCTGAAGAGTTAGCGAAGAATATGTCGTGATTCTCTCCGACTGCTATCAATCTGGTCTTGGTGCTGCTGAGGTCAGAGAATGCCGTTACTTGACCATCTTTGTATACGTATGGTTTCTCATCGTCAGTGGTAGTGAAGAACAAGCCATGGATTGGACAGTAGAACATCTGCCAAATACTAAGATTGGTTACTCCCAGATTCTTTGCTGTTTTTGTTGTGGAATCATAGGTGTAAATTCCATCTTTTCCACCAAAGTATACTATGTGATTTGTGGTGTCAACAGCAGTAGCCATTCCACCTGTGACGCCAGATATTTCTCCAAAATCTTTGCTGGCTAAATTCAGGTAGCCAATTTTCTGAACAGTTTTAGAATTGACTTCGGTGGAGTAACTGAAGAATAGAGTATTTGTCTGGGGGTCCAGAGTTAGCTGGTAGGCCTGGTGTATGTGATCCTTTAGAACTTGCTTTTCGTAGTTCTTACTATTAACTACTACGACATCGCAGTCCTGTTTCGTTGTCGTTATTAGGCTGATGTGTATCGCAAATAATAATAGTAACAGCTTCATCTGAAACAAAGATTAGAAGAATGCAAAAATTAAAAAGTTATTATTTTTCTGTTACGCAGACTTTTGATTAAGGTTTCGTGATAAGTGTTATTACCAAAATAAAATCTATTTATCGTTTAAATAGATTCGCAAAAAATGGAATTGGCTCGTCAAGTAATTAATGTTAAGTTGGTGCTTTTGCAGTTTTAAAAGTCAATGATAGAAAGTACCGCCTCAATATTAGTTAGATAAGAAGCTACACTTCTGGCTTTACTAAGTTTTATTTATATTATTTATTAATTATCGCTTTCTTTAACGGTGAAGGAAACATCGTGAAGAAACTTGCATACCTGAGAAGTTCTTAATAAGAATTTCGAAGGTATGTGAAGTCTGTCGACCCGCACTGAGCCAGCGGGGTGGACTAAGGCCTAACCCCTTTCATTCAGTAAAGGAGGTCCATGCCCATCACTGAGACATGCATAATAAAGGGTTATTACTTTAAGAAAGCTATTTTTTGTTAATTATTATTTAGTACATTTATAATCACAATATAATTAGACATGGTTTAGATTTTTGCCTCCTACGGCCAAATATTAGATGGCAATAATTGTCAGAAGTTATAATTAAAATTGCTCAATTACAATTAGCTACTCGTATAAATGAATCTGTTCAAAGTAAAAGATAATGAATACTAGCCCTGTATTACACACGTCCCACTGCTGAGCTCGGGCCTCCTCTACTGAATGAAATGGTTTAGGCATTAGTCCACCTCGCTGGCTCAGTGCGGGTTCGCAGTCTTCACATACCTTCGAAATTCTTGTGAAGAACTTCTCAGGTATGCAGGTTTCCTCACGATGTTTCCTTCACCGTTAAATCAAGTGATAATTAACAATTAATACACACATATCTTAGAAAAGTCACAGGTGTATGCTCTTGGGGCAGGTTTCGAACCTGCGACTTTCATCTCGACAGTCCTGCTACTGCTTATTATAAAAGATAATGATGTTATAAAACTAATAATAATTTTACAACTGAATCTATAAAATATGAATACGAGTATGCTAGTTAACATATATTGAATTTTTAGTAGTAATATTCCAAAATTCGACAAAACACCTCTATAACAGTCTATAACTATGTCAGAATCGTACAAAAATTAAGAAAGCGCAAAATTTTATTCAGTATTTTCTTAAAATTCTTACTTTCACCGTTTGCCGTCACCGCCGGAGACCCACTAAACTAACAATATCTATTCACAGCTTCTTTATGTAAGCATGCAATTAAAGAGGTTATCTCACAACCCCGTCCTTTTGACTTACGATTGTTGTTATCATTATTTTCTCAACAAAAATGTCGTGACTCAAAACAAAAGAGAGTGATAATGTTTTGTGATACGGAGACTTTTTGAGGCAAAGGACGTTTGAAAGTAAGGAATATTTATATTGAAACTCTGATGTCGTTCATCCACATTTTCTTTGTCTTAGGCCGTATTTTACAATTCTTCTTCTTATTACACCTTTTTTTTAACGTTGGGAAACCTTTTATGGGTACCGCCCCACCGCGAGGTCAGTCGGGGCGGTTATGTCCGACTCCCACGGACTAAAACCCAACGGTGTACCTCCGGGTGCGCTTGTTCGGTCGGGGCTGCGGGTACGCTCTTCCGCGGCTTCTTATTCCACCTGCCTTTATCCCACTCGCAGTGCAGTAGGCGCAACATGCTTTTTAACACTTATTACATAATGATTTGGTGTTTAATTTTTAACGCCAGCTGCCTGCCTGACGTCAGCCTCTGAGGAGAAGACACCCAGACCCGAAACAAACATTTATGGATCAAGCATTTTCTATCCGTTTTTATTCACAGGCTACTCGCCCTTTATGCCACAGAGGCCGTCAATTATTAAAAAATAAAAAGGTAAGGGTACAGAACCAACGGTGCGCGAGTCCAAAACGCACTTAACCGTTCACTGGGTATCATTAATACAACTATATTACTTGTAAATGATAAATATCTTTTGAAGTATTTATAAATCATACTATTTATAAACGATTTCTTTTTACGCATTTTTTTTTTTTTTTTTTTACTGCCTGGATAGGCAGACGAGCAAACGGGCCACCTGATGGTAAGTAGTCACCGCCGCCCATAGACTTCTGCAATGCCAGGGCACAGCAAAGCCGCTGCCTACCGCCATTGTAAGTCACGAATAATATATTTTCCACGGCCATTGCTAATGTAAAAAGGTATTACCGTTTCCAACTTAAAAGCCTCCATTTACGATAAGCCTGTTACAAATATGAATCACGAAATTAAGGCATTTGATGTTTGTATAATGTTGGTAACATAAAGAAACGATAAAAAATGTTATTTGAAGAAGTCACCCTTGGAGAGAGGAAATATATGCCACAACGGCGAGCTTAGACAAAGGACAGCGGTGAAAGGATGAAATAAGGATTTTGATTTAATTACTGGAATGCTAAAGTGAGCTAACGTTTCTGTTATCACTTCGGATTGAAAATTCACTCATAAATCTATTGCTGTACCTAACTACCACAAAAAATTGCAAAATAAAAAATTTAACAAACTTATTTATTTTTAAATAATTTTGTGGTAGTTTCAGCAAAAGCATGCCAATTCTAACACAATAATATATTCGCGATGAGTGTACTGTTGTCCGTTGAGGAGTTTATTTTTTTTTACTCCGTACTCCGTCATCAGATCTTAGTCAAATGTATAATTATTTATGTTAGAATGCTTGAGGTTTTGCGAGAATGATGGATGAATCTATTATGACCACAATAATTTGTATATTGTACCTATTGAATAGTATAAGTGGTATTCATACCGTTCTATTCAAATAAATAAATGAGACCAAAACGCAGTTAAACTCTATAGAATTAAATTTTTCAACAAACTCGGTCCATAATTGGCGGAAAAATCATTATTATGTAAAGTTCTGTGTGGCGTTGTTTCTGTTTATGGACAGGCATTGCGCTAACCATCAGGCGAGCGACCTGCTCGTCCCGACATTCAACAAATAAAAAAAGTAGTCTTGTAACAATTTTGACGTAGGAACTCCGTTTCTTACAGTATTAATAGCTAATTAGCAAATAATAATTATTTTATGAAGTATTACTAACTGTAGTCTGTGTAACTAACTCGTACTAAAATATTTGGTAAATATTGAAACCGCGATGTTGATATAAGAGTCTAACAACGACAGCATCATGTCTTATTTATACCCTAATTCATGATTGGTTAGTTCAAATGTAGATCTTCATTAAAATGTATCAATAAAACTGAATCGGTGCTTCGTGAATCTTCGCTTATTATCTGAAATACGAATCTGCATACAAGTTACCCAATTAAAACTTTTATAAAAATGTGCCAGTTTTTGTTCGGCTTTGATAGTTTGGAAATACGAAAAAACTGGCAAAGTATTAATTGGATTTGAACACCAAACCCTACTTAAATATTTACTTGTATAACGTATATAAGTTATTTAAAGAAAACACATGGCCCATGTATTGAAGTAAGTATATATTATATCGTATACTTATACACTTGGTACATAAGGGACGCAACATACGTTATATGAAAAAACATAACTACTCGCGGCTGAGCTCGCGGCCGACTACTAAGGGTGTACGTGACGCGAGCGCACCGCAGTCCGCGGCGGGGCGGCGTTCCCCCGCCCGCCCGCAGGCCCCCCACCCTCGCGGGTCCTACGGACTATAAAATTTACCTACGGGAATGTTTTGGCGCGTTATACACTCCCCCTTTTGATCAGGTAAGGGTCTCCCACCTGGTCAAACAACAACAAATAACGCGGTATCATGTGTAAGTTTTGCGCTCAGCTTTGCGCGGACGACCCCTGCCACGCTTCGGAGCCACCGGCTCAGGACATTCACCCTCTCTAGCGTGGTAACGCCTTAAATCGGAGACATGATACTTACCAAAAACTTCACCAGATTTATGAGCTATCAGGTAAGTGGTAGGACTTACCTTTTTATTAATGACTTACGCTCCATCTCGTTTCGGAGTGAACTTCGAGGTGACACCCTTTGCTGCGTTACTAAGCACATGGGTCTTCATTAACACCAAGTCACCTACAATATATTCCTCAGGAGACGACCGACCCTGATCAGCATATACCTTGCGTGCGTCCTGATGACGTTCAAGGTTCTCCTTGGCTGTTGATACGGTATCTGCGAGTTTCAGCAGATACGGTGTAATCTGGGGTATAAAATTTTCCGACTCTACGACCGCTCTTAGATCCGCCTGGACTGTCATAGGGGATCGCAGTTCACGACCGAAAGTTAGGTAAGCAGGTGTGTGCTCTGTAGACCTAGTGAGGGAACTATTGAAAGCAAACCGAACAAACGGCAATACCTCTGACCAGTTTTGGTGACGACCTTCCACCAAGATGGCGAGATGAGCCTTGAGATCCCGATTCTTTCGTTCAACCGGATTTGACTCCGGGTGATAAAGGGGCACCAGGCTTTGCTTAACACCCAAAACAAACATGGCCTTCTGCATGACATCTGCTACAAACTGCACTCCGTTATCAGAGATCAAGCGCCGAGGGAGACCAAATCTCATAAATACCTCGTTGACCAGTGTCTTAGCACATATCTCTGCGGTAGCTTCGGTGAGTGCGAAGACTTCCACCCACTTACTGGTAGTGTCCTCCACAATAAGGATCCACCTCTCACCTTGAGGTCCTTTGGGCAACGGACCAAAGAGATCAATCGCGATTGTTTCAAACCTCTGAGCTGGGACTGGAGTCTGTAGCAGTCCAGCTGGCTTGATGTTTGACGGCTTATAACGCTGACATTCGACACATGTTTTTAGATATTGTGTAACAAACCGTCTCATACCAGGGAAGTAGAACCTTTGCGAGATACGATGCAATGTTCTATCGATACCACCATGAGCGGCAGTAGGCGAGTCATGACATTCGAACATTACTCCGCAGGCTTTCTGGTATGACGAGTTGAGGCTCCTCCGAATCAGTATCAGGCACATACCTATACAAAACAGCTTGATTGAGGAGATAGCCTCTGTCCGTCCAACGGGCAACAGCAAGTTCATCCTTACCTTCTAAGTCCTGGATAATCTTGGCAACTTCTGGATCAGCCAACTGAGCCTCCCGGGTCGAAGTTGCATCCCAGTGTGGTACGTCCACGACAACCGGACAGATGTCACATCTCGATGGAACACCATCTTCGGTGATGGGTCGACTTAAGGTATCGGCTAGTACGTTGGCCTTACCTGGAGTGTACTCGATACTTAAGTCAAAAGCTTGCAGCTTCATGGCCCAGCGAACCAATCTGCCGCTTGGTGACTTGAGGGAAAACAGCCACTTCAGGGGTTGGTGATCAGTCAACACACGGACCTGCTGACCATCGATGTAGCCGCGGAATCGCTCAACGGCCCAGACTACTGCAAGAGCCTCTCGCTCAGTAGTCGAGTAATTTTGTTCGGCTGGTGTGAGCAAACGGCTGGCGTACTCTATCGGATGTTCCTCATGAGGTGACTCCCCCTGGAGTAAAGCTGCACCTAAAGCGTAATTACTCGCATCAGTCCGCAATAAAAATGGTTTCGTGTAATCCGCTTGTACTAAAATAGGAGACGTGGTCAGCAGCTTCTTAAGATCTTCAAAAGCCTTACCTTGCTCCAAACTCCATTCCCACACGTGCGATTTCTTGGTCAAGCGCGTGAGTGGCTCAGCCACCTTCGCAAAGTCTGGTATAAATTTGCGAAACCAAGAGCATGTTTGAAGGAAAGTGCGCAACTGCTGAAGACATGTAGGTTCCTTCATATTCAAAACAGCACGCACCTTGTCCCCATCTGGTGATATACCCTCTTGAGAGATCACGTGACCCAGGTACTGAACCTTCTCCCTGACGAAGACACACTTGTCCCGATTCGCACGGAGCTTAAATAAGCGGAGACGGTCGAATACCGCACGGAGATCTGAAAGATGCCGGGTGTATGATTCCGATATCACCAGTATGTCACCGAGGTACGTTAGCACGGTTACATCCTTAAGCGAGGAACCCGAACGAAACCTATCTATAAGCCTCTGAAACGTAGCCGGCGCATTCTTAAGGCCAAATGGCATACGCTTGAAGCGAAACATACCAAAAGGTGTGACGAAAGCGGTTTTATCCTGATCCTTGACGCTGCACTGCCAGTAACCACTTCGAAGGTCCAATGAACTCATCACGCAACCCTTCTTAGTTGATTGAAGCAGCTCGTCAATGCGTGGCATAGGATACGCATCACCCTTTGTCACTGCATTAAGCTTTCTATAGTCTACACAAAACCTGTACCCACCATTAGCCTTTGGTACCAAAACGGTTGGTGCAGACCAAGCAGACTCACACTCCTCAATGATTCCCTCTTGTAGCATCTTATCGAGTTCCACGCGAATAAGTTGCTTCTTCGCTGGCGTAACTCGATATGGTGGAACGGCAATAGGGCAATGGTCACCCGTGTCTATGTGATGCTCGGCGAATGGCGTCGGCTCCCCAACTAAGTCGAAAATATCAGAATACTCACCGAATAAATGTTCTAAGCTGGAACGCTCCTCCCGAGTCAACAAGGTACCTTCATCTTCCCTCAATAAATTGACAGAGGCGCAGTCCACCACGTCGCGTGAGCTTTCTGTTAGCAGGGGGTGAATGACCTGAGGCCGATCCGCTATGAACCATGTCATAGACGAAAAGTTTAAGACCAACTTACACTTCGTAATGAAATCTATCCCTAAAAGTGTCTCATTATTTGAAGCTTCAGGAAATATAACAAACTCTATAGGTATACACATTGACATACAAATAACATTTACACATGCTAACAAAACATTATTGGTACGTATGCTACCATCCGCAAGCTTTACAGACATAGTTTGCGAACTAAACTTAATGCCTAACCGCAACAAAAGTGAGTACAATGTTGAACCTGCGATACTTCGCCGAGCGGCGGTATCTATGAGCGCTGTGCCACTATACCCGCAAATCTCAATATACAAAATAGGTCGGCATTGAGTTCCAACACTATTATTTTCGTTACATTTTACATTACATATTGTATTAAGGGAGTTAAACACATTTTGCGATTGTGGCGTATTTACGTCTACAACATCACAAGTAGAAATGTTATTCTTACACGTAGGGCAATTAGCTCGAACATAACCCTTTTCTCCACAACCATAACAATGTAAGTTAGACTTATTACTAGTCAAGTCCTTAGAGTCTCTTTTCGGACACAAATCGCGAGTATGACTAAGGGACTTACAATATACACAAAATAACTTTTTATCACTTTTCACTTTATTCGCGCAATAATTTTTATCGACACTGATCGGACTCGAAGGCGATGACGAACGATGCGGGGAATGAACCTGCGCCCGCTGAGCTACTGCGGTACCCCGCGGTAGCGGCGCAAGCGGCGACGCTGACGTTGTCCTAGCGTTTCCCGCCGAATTTGCACTATCCGATGCGACGTGTGACGCTCGCGAGCCGCACGGCAGGGGGCGCACCAATCGCCCCTGCGTTGACTGCGTCGACGTTATGCTCGTACTAGAATTTTCCATGAGCGATTCTTCTATAGCTCGTGCCTTATCGATCAGGGATTCGATACTGACGACGGCATCCCGTGGTAAACGTTTGCGGATACGTTTATCCAACAACCCGTATATCATATCCAGCTTAGCTTCTTCAGGTAACTCATATGGTAATTTAGACATCATACCACGTATTTTCACTATAAATGTATCCGCGAGCTCTCTATTCTGCTCGACAGCGAATATGTTACGGAAGATCTTGTACGCTGGACGCGGAACACCATACATACTTCTTAGTCTTTTGATAGCTTCGGGCCACGAGGACACTTCCGTCCGGACCCCTCTCCACCATACGGCAGCCTCGCCGTGGAGCAGCATGGGTAGACCACGTAATGCAAGGTCATCGCTGACCGATGCACACTCTTTAAATATCTCCACTGAGTCGATGAACGCTTCTACGACTTCAGGGTCTCGGTTCTGACCATCAAAGCGAGACGTACACTTCGACATGTTGCCAGACTTACTTGTTGACAACGATGGTGTCGGTGAGGATGACGCGATCGCAGCGCCGGGGCCTGTCGCATACGATGCCATGAGGGATTCGACGAGCTGCCGATTCGCTTCCGCCTGAGTCTTCGCGAAGGCGGTAAGGAATGAGGTCAACTGGTCCCCAGACATGAGTACTGGCGAAGGTCTTGCGTTTTCTTCTTCCGAGCTGGATTGTGCGTCACTCGCGTTAGCGCTAGTAGCATTACGTACTTTGCGTGGTGGCATTTCTACGAAGCAGGAACACGCGGCTTCGGGGAATTCACCGGGCACAACTGGTTTAGACTTGATTCGGGGCCACTAGTTGGGACGCCACTTATAACGTATATAAGTTATTTAAAGAAAACACATGGCCCATGTATTGAAGTAAGTATATATTATATCGTATACTTATACACTTGGTACGCAACATACGTTATATGAAAAAACATAACTACTCGCGGCTGAGCTCGCGGCCGACTACTAAGGGTGTACGTGACGCGAGCGCACCGCAGTCCGCGGCGGGGCGGCGTTCCCCCGCCCGCCCGCAGGCCCCCCACCCTCGCGGGTCCTACGGACTATAAAATTTACCTACGGGAATGTATTGGCGCGTTATACTTGTTTATTATTCGTTAGAACATCCTTATAACATAATCTCTCCTATTACCTACGGTTAAAAAAAGGACACCATTAAAGGCAAGCCACTCGACGTAGGCAAAATCATCGAAAATCGATCATAATCTAATTATATCATATCATAGTCTAAAATTAGATCATAAAAGGTAGACCAGACATACAGTTGGCACCCTTTGTATATAAAACCCTAAAAGCCATTGTGCAAACTTAGTTGGATTAAAAAAAAATACTAGGAAGCAAGAGGCCGCGGGTTCGACTCCCGTACCGGGAAAAATGTTTATGTGGTCCATAAATATTTTTATACAGGTCTGGGTGTATTCTCTCCACGTAGGCGGCCGGTAGTAAAAATTACAAGCCAAATCTTTCTGTAACGTGTGTTAAAAAGCATGTTGCGCCGACCCTACTGCGAGTGGGATAAGAGCAGGTGGAAGAAGAATGTCTTATATGCGTCCCACTACTACCTAATGCGGGTTGGCAGACTTCACATACCTTCGAAAATATTATAAAGAATTTCTTAGGTAAAAAATTCACGTAACTTAGATAAATCAGAGGTGCATGCTTTTGGGGCTGGTTTCGAACCTGTGACTTTCGTCTCTACAGCCCGTACCACTTACTGCTGAGCTAACACTGCTGTAATACCTCATTGAGATGAAAGCAATAAATCTATCCATCTTACAAGTTCTTTGGGACTTGTCGACTCAGAGTAAAGTAAATGTTCGTACCTATAGGAGTGGGATAAGAGCAGAAGAGAGAGAGAGAAGAAGAAGAAAAAGGTTTTTATTTAACTTTTGTGTAGATACCATCAGTGTTACTATACCACTAATCTTATTTAATTGAGTGATATTATCTATGAAGAGAGACAGAGATTATTATGAGCATAAACATCTTATCTCTCGGGATGACAAGCGCAATGTAGTGCCATGTAGTAGTTATATATTTTTTTTAGCAATAACCGGCCACCAAGCAATTAGGCCACCTGGTGGTAAGTGATCTCTACCGCCCAAGAACGCCTACTATATCAGAAAAATCAAAATAGTCCACAATGTGGCTTTATCAGTAAAAAAATACATACATACGCACTCACGCCTGTAATCCCCGAAGGGGTAGGCAGAGGTGTAACCAGTACACCCACATTTCGCTGAGCGTATCTCCCTATGACGGGATAGGGGGTGAGCCTATCGCCATATCGGTCAATTCCACCGACTCCGAGACTCCGGGCTGATAATAAAAAACCTAATATCACATTTACCCGACCTAGGGACCGAACCCGAGACTTCAGCGTCAGCCTCAGCCGTGACGCGTACGCATTACAACTGCGCCACCGAGGCAGTCACAAAAAATAACATTTATAATTTAAATTTCAAGATTGCTATTGTTTATAGGTCATCAAGCCAGCGACTTGTACGTCTTTTCATTCGGTCGTAAAAAATAATCTAGAAACATGAAAAAACTCCACATTCCAACCTTTAACCACAACATATATAACATTTCATTAACGGTCAGTGACATAACGGTTACTCAGACTATAAATTTTCATTTTTGCGTGAGGGCTAGTGAAAAGAAAATATATAGATGGTTATTTACTGAAGATATTGCGTTGCCCCCGTCATCCAAGGCCGTCGATTTGACTAACAAAAGAGTACGCAACATGCTTGAAGAGTTTCGTATGTATATAGATGATTTAGGATTCTTTGTTTGTCCTCTGAGGGAAGTGGATGGCAAATGCAAAAGGAGTTAAATAAAATATAGGGTTGTCTTTGCATACAATTTTTGGTTAAGTATGATGATATTAAATTTCGATCCTTTCACACAGGCCCAAATTCCCCTCCTCTTCCCAATCCCTTACTTATCCCTTTCCTTTAAGGTCGGCAACGCGCCCATGGTTATTTAAGTATTGTAGGCGTACATGGGCGGTGAAGATCACTTACCATCAGGTGACCCACTTGCTCGTTTGCCGGCCTTTACTATAAAAAAACGCATACGTAAGGGGATTTTTTTGTTTTGGCACGGTAAAGTGATTACACTGGAACCTGAAGTACAGTGCAATCCAAATATAATTTAGATCGTCAATTGATATTGTGTACCTTGCATCAAAATAAGATGACGAGATACGTAACTCAAGCAAAAAAATTACCCCACCAAAACTCTGTCCAAGAGGACGAGGCCTATAAAAGTCTGTGCAGTTAGTTCAATTCGATTCATGATCTCTAGATGACACTTAATACGTGTAATTTTTTGCGCGGTGCAGAACTTCGTATCTCGATTTAGAAATTTATTATTTAGACATGTGTTACATTACCTTTGCATGTGTAAGTAAGTGGAGCCGTATTTTTGGCAGATTCATATGAGAGTTATCGTTCTAGATATCTTATTTCGATGGTACCTCGACTGACGGCTTAAGTCCTGAAGTTACTGGATATACACTGGCTAACATTAGAACGCGACTCTCCTTAACGACGGCTTACCATCAGGCGAGTAACCTGCGCGTCTCGTCATACAATCTAATAAAAAAACCCTTTGGGTACAAAATACTAAAAAATTGTTACATGACTGGGATTATGAGGAAGGGAGGATCTGTCATCCTCAAATATATTTGTAACTTAACTTATGCAACACGAAATAATTTTGCCGACAATACATTTACAATATTGATGACTGCTTCGGTGGCGCAGATGTAATGCGTACGCGTTACGATTAAGCTAACGCTGAGGTCTCGGGTTCGATCCCCGGGTCGGGTAAAGTGGTATTGGGTTTTTCTATTACGAAATGCTCAATATCAGCCCGGAGTCTGGAATTTGTGCCCGGTATGGCGATAGGCTCGCCCCCTATCACATCGTGGGACGGAGATACGCTCGGCGAAATGTGGGCGTACTAGTTACATCTCTGCTTACCCCTCCGAGGATTATAGGCGTGAGTGCGCATGTATGTATGTATTGATGGTTTTAAAATGTCAAAATCATTCTTTGACTTTCTACGTATAAAATATATCCCATCAAGACTAACTTAATTAATACAAACTTAGCAATATGTGAAAAACATTTAAAATTCATGCGAGCGCTCCAAAAGCAATCTCAACTAAAATAAAGTCATTAACACACACGAATTCATTAAATATTTATGGGTCTATGTAATTCGTCACTCGGCAGGGAAAGTCGAGGGTCCTCAACTTTCTCGAAACGTTGACATTTATACACATTTCCAGTTTTCATATATTATGTATGGAAGTTTTATTGGGATAGTACTCATTAGTTACATATTTTGGATAAGGTCTTATCTATGGTCTAAGTGAGATAGTTGAAGTCTTGTTGTCTGTACGATTCTCAATTGACCAGTAAATAATCTGGATTTGAATTGGATGCTAAATTGGCTATTGAAGAACATTTTATTACATTATTTTGCTCGCAACTCCGCCCGCGTGCGCGGCCGTTTCTGGAATAAGTAGTACCCTATATTATAATCCATATCATGGTCTATTTGATGTCAAATCTCATCCAAAACCATGCAGCCGTTAAGGCATGATTGAGTAACAAACTTCCAGATTCACATACATCTAAACATTCACATTCCATCTTAATTAAGAAGTCTTTCGAAAAACTTCCTCATCTAACTATGAACTTATACAATATTTAAGGGAACCTTGAAATGCGGGATCTTGTGCGGATTAGACCTTGCGCTGCTGATAGTTGCTCAGCGGAATCCCGGTAAGTCGCTCCAGGAGCACAGATAACTAGAATAAAGTTGGTAGGGATTACCCGAGAATCTTCGCCACTGTTCACTAAAGCCACCTTTGTGTTACGCAGATATTGCTTTAATCGATTTTGATCAAACTATCTCCTATGTTTGTTTATACTTGTATAAAATTCTTATAAAATGAATTGTATAAAATGACTGCCTCGGTGGCGCAGTTGTAATGCGTAAGCGTTACGATTGAGGTGAACGCTGAGGTCTCGGGTTCGATCCCCGGGTCGGGTAAAGTGGTATTGGGTTTTTCTATTACGATATGCTCAGTATCAGCCCGGAGTCTGGAATTTGTGCCCGGTATGGCAGGCTCGCCCCCTATCACATAAGGGACGGAAATACGCTCGGCGAAATGTGGGTGTACTGGTTACACCTCTGCCTACCCCTTCGGGGATTACAGGCGTGAGTGCGTATGTATGTAAAATTCTTAAAGTAGATTTTAGTGTTGCTGTGTGGAATGCATGTGATATCTTGTTTACCAGAGGAATAGTTTTAATGGGCCTGAATAACAAAATGATCAGAAACACACCATACATAAAGAAATCCAGAAGTGCATGTTCTTGGAGGTGTTTTAGAACTTTTCGTTTCGGTAGTTTGTGCGTCTCCCCGCTGCTTAAATTTAAATGATGGTCATATAAATAATATGTCAGGTGATACAGCTTCAAGGTAGATGTTCAAGAAAGTTGCAAATGGCATTCTCTTAAACCAATAATCAACGTCAAATGCACCTAGCATTAGCAGTAGCATTATACCGTTTTGGCTTCAGTCAACTTTTATTCTACATTCAATCTCATTACGATCTATGTTTACATTTGACGTTGATTATTGTTTTAAGAGTATGCTATTTGCAATTTTCTTGACGCTGAGACAAGATCGGAATGATATTTTGAACATTTAAAATTACGAGAATTCACCTCCTGTTTCCCCCAGTTGCCGTTACTTTTGAGGATCTTAAACATAGCGGCAGTGATACAATGTTATGGATATATGTATTAGGAGACAACATTTTGATTGAATACTATCCCCTGAGTTACAGATTTCTACCTAGTTCAGGGGATAGAGTCAACATGCAATGGAATATCCACAACCACCACAAGCACTGCATATGCTAAATTATATATTAATAACTATAGCTCTGTTTAGCTTAAGATACACTGTAATATACAGAAAAAAATAAGTAAGTTTGTAAGTGAGATAATAATAATAATAATACCAGCCCTGTATTATATACGTCCCACTGCTGGGCACGGGCCTCCTCTACTGAATGAGAGGGGTTAGGCCTTAGTCCACCACGCTGGCCTAATGCGGGTTGGCAGACTTCACATACCTTCGAAATTCTTATGAAGAACTTCTCAGGTATGCAGGTTTCCTCACGATGTTTTTCCTTCACCGTTAAAGCAAGTGATAATTAACAATTAATATACACATAACTTAGAAAAGTCAGAGGTGTATGCACTTGGGGCTGGTTTTGAACCTGCGACTTTCGTCTCGACAGTCCATACCACTCCCCGCTAAGCTATCACTGCTGTAATAGCTCACTTGCTGCTGCAAGTGAGAAAGAAACTTTTTTTGTATAAATTCTGTACCCTTTTATGCATTCTACGGATGAAAGGTGATTAAAAACTGGCCAACACTAAGCATCGTTGCATTTAATAAAGTGCAGTAAATCTATGTTCATGAGAGCGTCGGAATCGCCGTTCGGTACCAGCTGCCAAACGCACGCTTGTTGTCCACCGAACATTAATTACGTCCACGGCGTGTCGTGAAATATGAACCTGAGCCGATATACCGTGCATTGTGATGCTTCTGAAATATGAGCATATGCGCCTGTTGCTAAGCGTAGGTGTGAAGTATTTATACTTCTATACAATTTCGTATAAAGGGTACATTACAAAGTGGTAGTCCTTCGTATGCGAGAGACCGGCTGAATTGGTACCACCGCTTTGTCTATTTCTGCCGCCAAGCAACAGTGTGTAAGCACTGTTGTGTTCCGGTGTGAAGGACATTGAAGCCAGTGTAATTACTGGGCATTATGAGACTTAACACCTTATGTCTCGGGGTGACGAGCGCAGTCTAGTGTCATGCAGAGCTTTATTTAAAGTTCTGTGTGGCGTTGCTTCTGTTTATGAGCAGGCGTGGCTCTTACCATCAGGCGAGCGACATGCTCGGCTCGTCATTCAATGTAAAAAAAAAAAAAATACAGCGAACTTTGTTGATAACAGAGTGTGTAAACATGTAACTCACACATAATCCCTGATAGCCATTTATAACCATAGATGTAATGCATCACCACGTTCGCCATTTATTTCAGATTTCTTCATCCAGAATAATGTCCCACATTAGGTTCGGTAACAGTGATTAAACGACTAGCCCGGCAAGCTAATATATACCCCAAATCTGTTGTCCGTCGCCTTTTATTTCTAAAGGGCAAAATGCGTGTCATCGTGTGGAGCTACTTTTAGTGTATAATAAACTTAATTCAAGCAAGGTTAGGCGTGGTTTGCGTATATTTTATATCAGACAGTTCGCACCTTTAAAGACAAACCGTCACTAAACGAAAATATAAAATTAAACAACTACTAGTATGAACACGATATTGCATTTAGCCAGCAAATCATATTTAGTTTTGTAACGGTCAAAACTAGTGCCATATACCTCAAAAAGTGGATTTTTTATGAAATTTTAATTCATCGTATAGTTTACGTAATTTTGAAAAAATGACATTGGTAACTCAATTCTTGAGAAATTTCGTTTAGTTCGTTCGTTGCAAGTTGTGTTATTAGCATCGGCTGTGAATGACTTAGGCCCACTTGCACGATGATCCTAAATTTTCAACAGTATAAGAAATGTTAAATCGTATGAAAACTTGATTTAATTGAATAAGTAAATCTAGATTTAGGATTGTCGTGCAAGTCGACCTTCAAGTTCAAAAACAATAAGTAATTACTTGACATAGGAGTTAAGTTGTTTTAAACAAAGAAAAAAAGGATAGTTGTCTTGATATTTGTTCTATTAGCGTAAATGACTAGATGAGTAATTCACTGGCTTGTAAGTGTCAAGTGGGCGATGCCGTCCGGATAAGTTCCACCATTTTGTCTATTGCTGCCGGCAAAAAGTGTGGTTGCAGTGAAATTACTGGGCATTATAAGACTTAACATCTTATGTCTCGGGTTGACAAGGCCAATACTATGCACTAAATATATTGTAATTTTCTCCGTATTGAATAGAAATGCCTTATTATCAAACTATATCGAATAAGGCCAAGAAGCTTAAGTGGCTAATCTAGTATCAAAATTTTCAAGCTGCCCAAAGGTCCCCGACTTGGTTTTAAATGATAATAACTAGGATCCACTTTTTACGTGCCCCCAAAGCACGGAAACAGTTGAAAAACTACTGCAGACTGTACGCACCAAGGGTTGCTTCACTCACTTATAATTTACCGATTAGTAAGTGTAACTGACTATGAGATCTTCGCTAACAAAGAAACGCTAAATAATGAAGCAGTTAAATATATTTGACTGCCTCGTTAGCGCAGTTGTATTGCGTACGCGTTACGATTGAGGCCAACGCTGAGGTCTAGGGTTCGATCCCCGAGTCGGGTAAAGTGGTATTGGGTTTTTCTATTACGAAATACTCAGTATCAGCCCGGAGTCTGGAAATTTGTGTCCGGTATGGCGATAGGCTCGCCCCCTATCACAAAAGGGACGGAGATACGCTCGGCGAAATGTGGGTGTACTGATTACACCTCTGTCTACCCCTTCGGGGATTACAGGCGTGAGTGCGTATGTATGTATAAATATATTTATTCGAAACTGGGAATTATTGATTTAAAGTTTAAGTTGAGTTATTAATTTATTTCGCAAACGAGAGTAAGTACCACTTCTGAAAAGTAAGATCTTACTAGAATAATACAGTTCCTTATTATCTGTTTTAACTGACTTCAAAATGTAGATGGTGTATTTATTTTTGGCACTAATAAATATAATAAAAACCGCCAGTAATATATTTTCGTATATAAATCATAGTATCTACGCGCTACTTATCTCCTTCAGCCATGAGATGTATTGTCCCAGGGGTCGTATATCTGACTCCTGACTCGACTCCCGCGAGACGCTCCCTTCCTGTGTTTTCGTTCTAAAATCAATTTATTATTTTTTTATTTTCACGAATGTAACAGTGTAGTTTATGGCTTTGTTGTTTTTTACTTCCACGCTCCCCAACAAAGTGCATAAAAAAATATTCGTCATTTATGGTTTATTGATTGTGGTCAGAGCGAATTCGAAATATATTTTGCTAAAACTTAAGAATTTTGGCCGGAATTCTAACAGTGCTTACGAGCACATACTTTTTTAATTAATTCCTAAAATAGTTTACAGTTGTGTTTGTTGTATATAAAAAAAAACATCAAAATTGGTTCACCCAGTCGAAAGTTCCGAGGTAACAAACATAAAAAAAATTACAGTCGTATTGAGAACCTCCTCCTTTTTTGAAGTCGGTTAAAAAGTTGTGCAGATTTGTGCAATAAGAATTAACGATTATGAATAGTATGGAAACATTGAAATATTAAGTGAACTTCTAAGTTTTTTTCAAGGCGGGATAATCGAATTTGTTCGTTCCATCCGCTTAGAAAAAAATGTCTAAGACGCATTGGGCTGGAAAGAATTACACCAACAAGTTTTCGGCAAGATCTTAAAATCATCCACATTCGTGTTTAATAATAATTAATATGAAGACCTCAAGAAATATTACGTGCTTGTCAGTGGCGAAATGACTAACAGTACGAAGCCATAAAAATAAATTACACATTTTTTTATCTAGAATTACTATGTTAAATGAAAATGTAGTTAACAACGAAATAGCTGAAATGTTGAAACTTGGAGCACAAAGGACGAACCGCAGGCTGCCGGGGCTAAGATTAAAGTGCTTGGGTTATGTTGAATTTCAGTTAATACTAATTTCTATAAAATTTATATCTGCTACAAAACCGCCAGTAAATACGATATAATCTACGTTAATTATTATTAATTCGGAATATGCAAATCTTGCTTTAATGGCTACAGTTTCATATTTCGGGATCAGCTATCGTAAATTTGGCATTTTATTCGAAATGCAATCAGTTTTGTGTACTGTATGAATGGCCTCTACTGGGATGGTACCACTGACCGATGGTAAATGAGATCGGCGAAGATCAGTCAAAAACTTAATCCCAATATATATAATTCTCTATACATGTGGGTAATATATTCCTCATTCCTCTGGTATTATGAGAATTATAACTTTTACTTTTTGTAAGAAGTAAAGTTACGCGGTTCCGGCAGCAATCCAGAGCAAGCTCAGGATCAGCCATCCCACTTGCTCCGAATAAGGTGACCGCGGGGTTTAGCAGTTGGTATCGTAGCATAGGGTTTGTGTTTAGAAACCCGAGCCAGTGGTCGTTCAGACAACTGAGTCTGAAATTATTCGGGGATTATGTCCTGGAAAAGAATTGGTAAAGCTATGCTTTAGCCAGTTTTGTGTACAGCTCAATTGGGTTAGTAGGTATCACTGTCTCACAGGATATCGAAGTAAAGTGGCAGCTTTCTTTCGCGTTTCGTACGTCAGTGAGATTTCTGGAGGTACAATAACTCATCCCTTCTTCCCTACCCCAATTTCTTTCCTTAGAGGTCGACATTGCACCCATTATTCTTTTAGTCATGTGTTCATGGGTGGTGGAGATCACTCTTCCGGCCTTCTGATATAAAAAAACGGTCAAGTGCGAGTCGGGCTCTTGCATCAAAGTATCAGTATCCACTTTCATAACTTTTTATTTTATGTTTTTCTTATTATTTGTTATATGCTATAACAACACATTCTGTGAAATTTCAGCCAGCTACCAAATGAAGTCAATGAAATCCTTTAATAAGTTATTAGGTCGCGGTCAAGCTTAGAATCGGCTGGTGCTTCGTAAATTCCCACTGATCTGAGTAGAAGTACCAAGAAACTCAGCTATCTTTTGATTTAGTTGCATATTTTTATTTTTATTGATTACCATTTGGTTTATAAAACAAATATAATTTAATGAATTAGTAATAGGTACATAATTAAAAAACAATCAATTTAGCTATTTCCTTTACCTATCTTCTTCTTCTTCCACCTGCTCTAAAAGTGATTAAATACTACAGTTGCTCGTTTGCTTTTACTTGTACAAAATAACCACAATACTTCTCCACATTTTCTAATATCACAAAAGGATTATTCAAGTGTATAAATGTTCCATTATGCATTAGTGATAGATCATACATTCCGCTGGTAGGTTTTTCTGTTGACATAAATCGTGGCCCTCTGGGAGTGCCGGACGTTCGCAGACGGGCCTCTTGTACCCCATGATTTACTGCCTATCCACGTTCACTGGTTTCGATAGCGCTTCAATTATTTTTGTGTATAGGTACTTCAGTGGCTGCTTGGTTTGATGTGTAAAACAGTTTTGTATTTGTGTATATTTATTTGGTTTTATTAGCTTGAGCGAGAACGAGCAGGTTGCTCGCATGATGGTAAGCGCCACGACTGACCGTAAACATATACTTTGAATTACTGCATGTGATTGCACTGCGTTCGTCACCTCGAGACATACCACGTTAAGTTTCATAATTCCCAGTAATTTCACTAGCTACAATGTCCTTCAACCCGAAACACAACAGTGCTTACACACTGCTGGGGGTTGAACTTTGTATGAAAATGTTTATTTTAACTTTTGGTCAACTTGAGCGATTGAGGCCATATTCATATTATACATTAATTGTTTTGTGGATACAATGGTTTATAACTGTATAGCATCCCATTATCACCCATGGGAGAGGATCAGTACCTAATCTATATATCAAAGCGAAATCTCTCAAAAATTACTAAAGTTAGGATTATGAAATGTGTTCAGATGATTGTTAATCTAGGGATCCGCAAAGATTAGAAAGAAAGAATTGTTTGAAATTTATATTAGGGGGAAGGGAGTGTTCATGCGGGCATGGCCACAGGCGACAGCTAGTCTTCATAAACGTGTGACTTTTTAATGTAAACTCGGCGTTTTTGTGCATTTTTTAAATGTAGTCTATCTACTGCATATCTCCATTAATAATCTGTGACATTGATAAACTACTGTTTCCAACCAGCATTGCAACCAGGCATTCTGCTTATTGCCTTCGATCTATCTGTGCAACCGCTTGTGTGTTTTTCAATCCGAAAAGCAAAGATTTTAGATGTCACGAGGTTTATTGAGTGAGGGTTGATTGTGAAACCTATCTGAACTAACCTAACCCTTAAAACCCTCGACATAAATTAGAAAAACCATATGTAACTTTAGAGTGGTCGGACAGATTATCTTCTTTACTAGGTGGTAGGTCTTTCGTATGCGAGAGGCTGGCTGGGTTGATACCAGTTTTGTTTATTTCTGCCGCCAAGGAACAGTGTGTAAGCTCTGTTGTGTTTCGGATTGGGGGACATTGAAACCAGTGATATTCATGGGCATCATGAGACTTAACATCTTATGATCTCGGGATGATGAACGCAGTTCAGTGCCATGCATTGCTTTGTAATTCAAAGTTCTGTGACGTTGCTTCTGTTTATGGGCAGGCGTGACGCTTAACACCAGGCAAGCGATCTGCTTGTCTCGTCATTAAAGTAAATAAAAAAAAAAAAACCACTGCTTGCGAAGTGTGTAGACGTGTGCGAAGCCGTGGGTTCGATTGTCACACCGAGAAAAAATGTTTGTGTGATTCACAAATATTTATTTTGGGTCTGGGTGTTGTAGGTCCGAAATTCCCTTGTAGTTCCTGATACCCACGATACAGGTTAACCTAGTGTGGGGTCAGGACTATGTGTGTGGCTGTTGGATAAAAAAACCTAAAAAGCGTCTCGATTCAACATTCAGACTCTAACTCACATAAAACTGACGTCAAGTAGCTGCTTCGTTTCGTACAGTGAGTGGGATATCCGGAGGTACAAATCCCTCCCCTTCCCAAACCCTTAATTACCTCATTCCATTAAGGTCGGCAACATGCTTAGATTCTTCTGGTATTGTGGGCGTACATAGGCGTTGGAGATCACTTACCATCAGGTGACTTACTTGTTCGTATGTATATGCTATAAAAACACATACACACACCAATAAAGGGGTTAAACGACCCTGTTTTTGCCGAAGTTTAAAAATGGAAACATGTATGGGGACGTTACTATATGTGAGCTAGGATAAGCAAATCAGACTAATGTACGTTTTGAGGTGTACCATCGAGACAGGATGGAGCGACAGGCGACCGTTTGCATACAATTTCATACAAATCGAACGTGTCGCTAACCCCTACTCTAGTTAAGCGCGCGGATTCCCTGTCTCGGTCGCGTTCATATACGCCTTCGGATGTAAAAACACTTGATATTCTCCACATAAAAAACAGACTACGGTATTGTATAAGACAGTCGTATAGATTCATGGAAACATTTACTATTGGAATTATTCACATTTTAGTGTAACCCCTAATGTATAATTCATAGAGTGTTGTCAGATTAAAGTTAACCACATTTTTGGTTCGTATTTGTTTCTGCAAACAAATTGTACAAATGGTATATTCGAAATGTGAGCTTGTTTACACGAATTGATCGAGTTGTCGAAATATTGTAGATATTGCCTTATTGGTGTTGTCCATATTCAATTTACGATTTGTATTGCCACAGTTTAATGGTTCTCATCATCTCAGCCTATTGCCATCCACTGTTGGATTTAGGCCTCTCCAAGTGAGGGCCAAAAAGTCTTTTTAAACATTGAGGGATCGACGCTTCGAGAATGTTACTGGTTTTATGATATTACATTTTTAAATATGGAAGAAAAGTATCAAACCTAATAGCGGATATACACAAAAATTGAGAAAGGAATGTGGAGATGGTTTGGCGACATCGAAAGGAGGGAGGATTGGAAATTTCCGAAACATATACACGAGGCGAGTGTGGATGTAAGAGTTGGTAGAAGTCGACCGCACCGAAACTATGTTATGTTCGAGAAAAAACCAAATTAGTGACAAATAAAAAAAGAAAGAAAAACGATGATAATGAAAGTAGATGAAGTGAAAGTAGTAGGTACGTCAGGACCGCTTAAAGGTGAAATCCATTGCCTCTGCCTACCCCTATGGGATACAGGTGTGTTATTATTATGTACTACTTTACAAAATGTAAATTAGAATATTAATTTATATAACTAGGGGCGTTGCCCACGTTTTTCGACTAAACATAAAATAAAAAAAAACTGAATGTCCGACATGATATGAGACATATCTTACTTTCTTTCCCACATTATTCTGCATCGATTGGTATCAGTCTCGACCCCATACCCCCAGCGGTTTCAGAGGAGATAGCGTGACAAGCTTTTGGCAGCGGCGGCGGCGCCAGTTAATTTTTTTTTGAATAGAGAAATTATGTATAAAATAAGTGATAAACCGGGTTATTTAAATGCATTCGGTACTCGGCAGTCAGCACCCTCTAAGAAACTGTTTAGTTGCCTCGTCGCAATTTTCTTTTTTGTCTTACATTCTGATTATTCTAGACGCCTTTCACGGAATTGCCTATTTTACGTACATTTATTCTAAATTTTGGGTAGCTTAAGTATATAAAACGAGACTTGTATACCAAAGGCGGTCATGTAATAATTTACGCAAAATGGTGTCTTAAAATATACATTTCACACTCATGCCTGTAGTCCCCGAAGGGGTAGGCAGGGGTGAAACTAGTACACCGACATTTTGCCGAGCTTATTTCCACCCCTTAGTGTGATAGGGGGCGAGCCTATCGCTATACCGGGCACAATTCCAGACTCCGGGCTGATACTAAGCATTTAGTGATAGAATAATACAATATCACTTTTCCGACCCGGGGATCGAACCCAAAACCTCAGCACAGCAGTCGTACCGCGTACGCATTACAACTGCGCTACCGAGGCAGGCTACTATGATAACTTATCCAAGGGTATATACGAGTATACTTCACGCAAACAACTCGTATAATATCGAATGTGTAACTCCTCACTAATACAATCACAGTACGATCGATCCTATAGGTACGAACATTTACTTTACTCAGAGTCGACAAGTCCCAAAGGACTTGTAAGATGGATAGACTTATTGCTTTCATCTCAGAAAGGTATTACAGCATCGTTAGCTCAGCAGTAAATGGTACGGACTGCTGATACGAAAGTCGCAGTTTCGAAACCAGCCCCAAGAGCATGCACCTCTGTTTTTTCTAAGTTACGTGAATTTTTTATCTAAGAAGTTCTTTATAATATTTTCGAAGGTATGTGAAGTCTACCAACCCGCATTAGGCATTAGTGGGACGCATGTAAGACAGTCTTCTTCCTGCTCTCACCCCACACGCAGTGGAGTCGGCACAACATGCGTTTGAACACATGTTTCAGAAATATTTGGCTTGTAGTTTTTACGACCGGTATGCCTGTCAACTTCTCTGGGGAGAACATACCCAGAACCCAAAGCAATTATTTGTGTATCACACATTTTTGACTAGGTGCGGGAATCGAACCTGCGGCCTCTCGTTTCACAACCGGCTACTGCGCCACGGAGGCTGTCGATACATGTAAGACAGTGCTGATATTATTATTAGGTATTATATGTATATGATTTATCTTTGACGATAATGTTCACTTAGGAACCCCCGACAGAAAAGAGGTGTATTTAACCCCTTTGTCTGTCTGTCATCGTAGCGTCTAAACGAATGGACCGATCTGAATACGGCTTTTTTTGTTGGAAAGCTGATTTAATTGGTGACACCTGCCATCAGTATCGACCTCTCATCTCGACTCGTTTCATCTCTCAGTTATATAAATAATCTACTGAATGAAATCCCCGCGGTGGCATTCTTCGGCGCAAATGGGACAATCTCGGATCCTGATATACCTGAACCGGTACCGCCCCTAGCCGCTGCTTTAGCCCTCCTCCTTTGGGGATTTGAAGCCCCTTAACTAATGGACTCGCTTGGTATCTACTTAATAACCTAACTGTTTAAGACGCTAGACGTCTATTACAAAAAGACAATTCTTATAATATCTTATCGCCATATCAGTCACAAATTCCGATCCCGCTCATGTGTGATTATTAGTAAACTCAAAGAAAAACTGTGATTCCTTATTATATAGACGCAAAAAAGATTTGTAAATATTACCGAAGGGATAGGCAATGGTGTAACCAGACAGCCACATTTCGCCAAGCGTATCTCCGTCCCATGATGTGATAGGGGTGAGCCTATCGCCCTAACGGGCACTATTCCAGACTCTACTAACCATATATACCCATACCCATAGATACGCATTGCAATTATGTCAACGAGGTAGTTAGACAATAGAGTGAAAAAAACAAAACTAGTGAAATTACTGCGCATTATGAGACTTAACATCTTATGTCTCGGGATGACGAGCGCAGTGCAGTGTTATGGAGTGCTCTATAATTAAAAGTTCTGTATGGTGATGCTTCTGCTTATGGGCAGGCGTGGCGCTTACCATCCGGCGAGCGACCTGCTCGTCTCTTCATTCAAGCAAATAAAAAAAATGATACACTCGCGTAAGTTTTAAACTTTGTACCTAAATTCTACAATATGCATAATATACGTACACATATAAAGCGGGCCCTTGTACTTACAAAACTGTGTTAGTTTTCAACACAAAACTCTGCGGAGAACAATTTGCGGCCAATAGATGGGAACTGTGGGAAATCTTATATCTTTACATACAAACAATTTGTTTTGGAGATATTTTCTTAGTACATACATACGCACTCACGCCTGTAATCCAGGAAGGGGTAGGCAGAGGTGTAACTAGTACACCCACATTTCGCCGTGCGTATCTCCGTCCCATGATGTGAGTGAGATATCCGGAGGCCAAAGTCCCCTTCTTCTTCCCAATCCCTTAATTATCCCTTTCCTTTAAGGTCGGCAACGCGCCCATAATTCTTTTGGTATTGTTGGCGTACATGGGCGGTGGAGATCACTTACCATCAGGTGACCCACTTGCTCGTTTGCCGGCCGGCCTATAACATAAAATAAATATAGCTATTAAGTCATCCTGTACTCTCTTTACTCTCTTTTCTTTTATTTTATAAGTATTCTTTTTGTTCACTTTTAGCATGCCGTGGCAACTTGTAATTAAGACAACGTTTAGCATAATACACCTTACCTATTGTACGAAATACTCTTATGATTGTATGTTTTGTAAGTTGCTCAAATAAATAAATAAAGTCTTACAATGCCCAGTTATTTCACTGGCTTCAATGTCCTCCAAAACGAAATATTATGCGTTACTAAGTAGTACCTAAAATACTAGTATTTCTACTATATTTGTGACTAAACATCATACTAATATTATAAATGTGATTGTAAGTTTGTTTGTTACACTTTCACGCGAAAACTACTTAACCGATCATCATGAAACTTTGTACACATATTCTTGGAGGTATAAGAAGTAACATAGGATATGTTTTATGAAGAAAATATCTATTTGTTTGTTACGCTTTCACGTCTAAACCACTGAACCGATTTTGATGATTTTTGATGTAGAGATAGATGGGACCCTGGAGACGGTTATAGGCTACGTTTTATTTCGAAAAAGTCTATTCACGCGGGCGGAGCCGCGAGCAAAAGCCAGTATGAATATATGTCGACTCATAAGCAAATGTCTTGAATTTCCCTCGAGACTCTTACATGAGCCTAGATATTTACATTTGTAAAGAATTGCCTAATATTTTATGAGTGCCCCTATGTATTATATAAAAAAAAATTGCTGCTACTCTTCATAAGTTGTATTGCTGCGCTGTAGTTTAGCCTCTACGAAAAAGAAGGGTGTCATAGGTTTGACAACATTTTACGCCTCGGGATGAGCGCAGTGCAGTGCCCTACAGTAGTGTATAATATAAAGCTCTGAGCAGGCGTGGTGCGTTCATCAAGCGGAAGACCTGCTCATCTCGTTATTTATTTGTATAAAAAATAGACATGGCCTATTCCAGAATGTTAAAATTAAATTTAACCACTAATTAACGTATAGGACAACTATTATATCCGGATATAACTCCTCCCCTTCCCAATTCCTTAATTATCCCTTTCCTTTAAGGTCGGCAACGCGCCCATAATTCTTTTGGTATTGTGGGCTTACATGAGCGGTGGAGATCACTTACCATCAGGTGACACACTTGCTCGTTTGCCGGTCTATTCTATAAAAAATAATTGAGAGTGCCTACTAGACATTTTTCTGCCAGAATAAATGTCAGATTGTGACTTTTGTATTTGAACGTGTCATATTTTTAACAGACTTCAAAAAAGGAGGAAGTTCTCAATTCGCGCGATTTTTTATATCTTTTTTAAGCGGTAAGTAGCATTAAAGACTGCCTCAGTGGTGCAGTTGTAATGCGTACGTGTTCCGACTGAGGCTGACGCTGAAGTCTCGGGTTCGATCCCCGAGTCGGGTAAAAGTGATATTAGGTATTTCTATTACGAAATGCTCAGTATCAGTCTGGAGTCTGGAATTGTGCCCATTATTGCGATAAGCTCGCCCCCTATCACATCATGGGACGGAGATAAGCTCGGCGAAATGTGTGTACTGGTTACATCTCTGCCTACAGACGCGAGTGCGTATGTATATGTAACATTAGAGGTAGTAAAACTTTAAATAGATCTTTTTACGTCATCACGTCAAAATTCAAGGTCATTAAAATCTGCTGCTATAAAAGTAAAGTTAACACGCAATGAAAGTTTTGTGAGGTATAGCAGTTAAACTCGATTCTGGCAACAATTTTCATAGTTGCAAAAGTTTAACCTGTAAATATTATTACCCCTCCATTCAAGGCGTTCTTTCTTTCCACTGGGAAAAGTTAAAATTACACCACAATATGACACTGTTACAGAAGGATTTTAGGGTAAATAAAGATGGATTGTTTTATTTAAATTAAAATTATGTTTCGTAGAATTCTAATGAAATAAAACTAGTTTATAAGTACGGATTATATCGCGGTTTAATTTTATTTTACTTTGACTGCCTCGGTGGCGTAGTTGTAATGCGTACGCGTTACGATTGAGGCCAACGCTGAGGTCTCGGGTTCGATCCCCGGGTCGGGTAAAGTGGTATTGGATTTTTCTATTACGAAATACTCAGAACCAGCCCAGCGTCTGAAATTGTGCCCAGTATGGCGAAAGGCTCGCCTTTCCTTATCTAGTATAATACTCTTTGGGCTCGCCCCCTATCGCATCATGGGACGAAGATACGCTCGGCGGAATGTGGGTGTACTGGTTACAGCTCTGCCTACCCCATCGGGGATTACAGGCGTGGTTGCGTATATATGTATGATTTAATATACGAGACGTAAATGCATGTATTGCTAATTAACTGTGAAGGTGTTTTAAGTCTCTCTGTTTAGGCGTCAACCATTATTTCGTAATTTATCTTGTATTTATTGTAATAGCGAATAATTAAATTGTTAGTATTATTTGTCTATGATTACCCCGAGCCATCTAGTGGCAACATTTAGAAATCTTGTAACGTGTCGATGTTTCCTTGTCGGCCATTTTGGAAGAACACTTGCTTCCTCGTACTGTTACCAATAACACGCATTTTTTTACAAAAAGGGTATTTTCATTCATTCCAACATACACAAATTTAAAGTTAGCTCAAGCCCCAACATTGGTCCTTCGTTGCCGAATATTCATTGGTCCTTCGTTGCCGAATATTCATTTGGACCTTCGTCGGCGAATATTCATCGGAGCAGCGTCAGAAATCTGGAGATTCGTCACTGCATCGGCGTGGGAACTTCGCCCCGTATCAACACGGATCCACACACGCCTCAGAAGACGGTCAGATCCATCCTTTCTCTTCCCCTATTTCATCGCTTGTGCTAATATCGTGTTATTTCCTGGTTATAGGTTCAACCACCGTGAGTCGCTCTGGGTCATCACGTCTCGAGTGGTAACTGTAAGTACGTAACTTGCTTTATATCAGGCCATTGCGATGAGTGACGACGAAAATAAAATCGTGGGGAAGCATTTGTCAGTTCCCAAATCACCTTTAAGGGACCGTAGTCCAACGAGTGCGGGTGATTTGAGAAAAATGAGGGGTTCGTTAAAAAGTCGGTTAACTTCATTTGAAAAGTATATTAGTAAATCAGAAGATCTTTCATTAACTAATGTTCAAAAGGCAGAAATAAACTTACGAATACAATCTGCCAAGGTAATATTAGAAGATTATTATAATATTCAAAATAAATTAGACAAATTAACCGATGAGACTGAATTAAGTTTAAATTGTGAGTATAGAGAATCATTCGAAAATCAGTATTTTACAATAATGGCTTCTGCAACATGTTTAGTAAGTGATAACATTGGTGACGATTCTCAGTGTTCGAAAACGGGAAAATCTAAAAATAAACGTTCAAAATTGCCAGACGTTAAGTTACCCGACTTCGACGGTAGTTATGACAAGTGGCTAGAATATAAAAACTCATTTATAACAATGATACACACACGCGATGACCTAGATGAAACTGATAAATTTCAGTACCTCAAATCTTCGCTTAGTGGTTCAGCCCTTCGAGTTATAAGTTCATTAGAGTTTACACCTTCTAACTACTCACACGCATGGGAACTACTTGTACAGAGATTTCATAACAGTCGCTTATTAGTACATAACCACGTAAAATCTTTGTTTACTGCACCATCGCTTACCAAAGAATGTTCTGAACAAATTAGAAATCTTATAGACACTGTATTAAGGAATTTGCGATCTCTAAAAACCTTGGAGGAGCCTACAGACATGTGGGATACCTTAATTATATATTTAATAAGGTCTAAGCTCGATCAAATTACCAAGCGCGAATGGGAAGACCATAAAAGGTCACTGAAACTTATTTCCAATACAGGTTCTAAGTGTAATAAAATTAAACTAGAAGACTTATTAGATTTTCTCAGAAGTAAGGCGGATACTCTCGAAACAATACATTACAATAATACAAAACCTCATCACACTAAATCCACTTCAGATCACAAAAAACATCAAACACATAGTTTCGTTTCTACACGCAACACTAAAACGAATAAGTTTGAGAAACCTAAACAAGTATGTGTGATTTGCAACAGCAATCATGCATTGTACGCTTGTATCAGTTTTCTTAATTTAACAGTCGAAGATAGGATTAAACTTGTAGAAGTTAAAAATCTTTGCCCAAACTGTTTACGTGCAGGTCATACAGTCGTTAACTGTTTATACGGACCTTGCAAGCAGTGCGGGGAAAAACATAACAGTTTAATTCATATTAAAGGCAATAGCGTAAACACATGTACAACTATAGATACCCGAGTGGCTAGCGCATCGCCGCCGCATGAGCGAAATAACAAACCGGTTCCTGCGAACGAGTCGGCGATGCGTTCTACGTCACAGTTATATACTAGTACATTTCATTCAAATAACGACACCGGAGTGTCTGCATTAAATCGAGTTATTTTGGCTACCGCTTTAGTGGATGTCGCGGATAATAACAACACGTATCATACAGTTCGCGCCCTGCTCGATAACGGGAGTCAACATTGTTTCATTTCTGAAAGTTTAACAAAACAGTTAAACGTTTCAGTTATACAGTCCGCTGTTCGAGTCTCGGGTGTGGGACATTCGGTCACACAGTCGAGTCAATCATGCGATATAAACATACGCTCTAAGTTAAACGATTATACCACGAATATTCGTTGTATTGTTTTGCCGGAAATTACGGGTAGTATTCCGACAAATAATATTAATTGCAATTCAATTAATATACCAAAAAACATACGTCTTGCAGATCCCTCTTTCCATATACCATCAAATATTGATATATTAATCGGAGCGGACAGGTTTTGGGATTTATTAGATGAAGGCCGTTTCAAATTACCGTGTGGGCCATATTTACAAAATTCCAAAATGGGTTGGTTACTGTCCGGTCCCATTGATGCGAAGAATTTACGAATTGATCAGGTTGTCTGTAATATTTCTCAAACATTAGACAATCAATTGAGGAAATTTTGGGAGCTGGAGGAAATACGTTTTGATAATGATACCTTCACTGCAGATGAGCGTCAGTGTGAGGATACATTTATACGTACCACTAAACGTGACGATAACGGTAGGTTTTCGGTTCGAATCCCGTTAAAGGAACCTCCTAGCACGCTTGGTGATTCTTACGAAATGGCTAAAAGTCGGTTCTTAGCCTTAGAACGTAAATTACATAAAATGCCTAATTTCAAAAATATGTATTGCGAATTCATGCGAGAATACATTGAATTGGGTCATATGAAACTTTTACATAGATATGATTCACCTAACTATTTCCTTCCACATCATGGAGTGTGGAGAAATAGTAGTACGACTACTAAATTACGCGTAGTGTTTGACGCCAGCGCCGTCACGACGTCAAACAAATCGTTGAATGACATACAGCTGGTCGGACCAGCATTGCAAAATGATATTTTTTCTATTCTGTTACGGTTTAGACAGTATAGGTACGTAGCATGTGCCGACGTAGAGAAAATGTTTAGGCAGATATTAATACATAATGATCACCGAAATTTACAACTTATATTGTGGAGAGAAAACTCATCCGATTCACTAGACATTTATCAACTTAATACAGTTACATATGGCACTGCATCCGCACCATATTTAAGCATGCGTTGTATCCGTCAATTAGCCGAAGATACAAGTGATGACGTCATAGCTACAGTGATAAGAGATGATTTCTATGTAGACGATTTAATCACAGGTCATGATAACTTCGAGTCATTGTTGAGTATTTGTGAAAAAACGTCCCAAGTATTAAAATCGGGTTGTTTCCCATTACGCAAGTGGACTTTCAATCATGACTCAACAACTCACATCCAAAAACGGTTATCAATAGACGAACATTGTCAAAGTAAAACCCTTGGTTTGGGTTGGTCAAATGTCAGTGACGAGTTTCATTTTACTACAGAGTTAGAAAATACCGTTACAGTCACTAAACGAATTATTCTCTCTATAATATCTCAGATATATGATCCGTTAGGCCTTTTATCCCCAACCATAATAATTGCAAAGATAATTCTGCAACAATTATGGTTACAAAAAATCGATTGGGATGATCCTGTACCTAAGGATATTTTAATGAGGTGGAATCGTTTTATTATTACTATTTCTGAAGTTCTAAAACTATTACGAATTCCTCGTTACGTCATGAGTGAATGTTCACGGAGAATTGAACTTCATATTTTCGCAGACGCCTCACAGGACGCATACGGCGCCTGTGCTTATGTGAAAACGTATGGAGAATCAGCACAATTTACTGTTAAATTATTGTGTTCCAAAAGTAAAGTCGCCCCAGTAAAAACAATTACTATTCCGCGGCTCGAATTGTGTGCGGCACTTGTGGGTGCAAAATTATATAAAAAAATTGTAAAATCATTAAGATTGCAAATTAATGAAACATACTTTTGGACAGACTCGACCATAGTATTAGGTTGGATTAGGATGTCTCCCCGTATGTTAAAAACGTTTGTACAAAATCGTGTCATACAAATTAACGAATTAACAGGTGATGCTTTATGGTGTCACGTAAATGGCAAGGATAACCCGGCGGATTACGTTTCACGTGGACTTTATTTAGACGAATTACATAAATGCGATACATGGTGGTACGGGCCAGAGTTTTTACGTAATATTGAGTTAAATTACATAACGGATATAAATTTAGATACTTCTTTATTGCCTGAAATAAAATCACAGTCTCATATTACAATAAATGATAATTCAAGTACTGAATTATTTTATTTCAATAGATTTTCTTCGTTCAATCGAATGAGACGCACTGGTGCTTATATATTGCGTTTTATATATAACTCGCGGACGAGGAGTAAACAACTTCGTAAAACCGGTTTGTTATCTATAGATGAACTGAACCAATCAGAGCTAGTTCTAACGCGTCTCGCTCAGGTGCAGTCATTTGGAAATAATTATATTACATTAGTACAACGTCGTTCGGGCAAATTGACAGGACTTAATCTTTTTGTAGACGATAACGATATTCTGAGAGTTGGTGGTAGATTAAATAATTCAAGTTTCGATTATGATAAGAAGCATCCAGTGTTATTATGCAGTAAACATAGATTTACAGTGTTGTTATTTAGTTCGGAACATAAACGTTTATTACACGCGGGACCTCAGCTTCTTCTGTCGAATATTCGTGAGTGTTGGTGGCCATTGGGCGGTAGAAACCTAGCCAGGAAAACTGTCCATCAATGTGTTATGTGTACCCGGCTGAAAGGTGTTACTTTAAAGCCTATTATGGGAAATTTACCGGCTAAACGACTTGAAGCGAGTTTTCCATTTAAATATACGGGTGTGGATTATGCTGGCCCTGTCATGATTTTAACCCGAAAGGGCAGAGGAGCTAAACTAGTGAAAGGTTACATTTGTTTATTTATTTGCTTTTGTACCCGTGCGATGCATTTAGAACTCGTCACTAGTTTATCAACCAATGATTATTTGCTTGCATTAAAGAGATTTATATCTCGACGTGGTAAGCCAGCAGAGATAATTTCTGACAATGGTAGGAATTTCGTAGGTGCCGAAAGGCAATTTTTAACATTTTTAACTGAGAACTCTAAATACATATTTGAATACGCTACAGATAAAGGGATAAAATTTAGCTTCGCTCCCCCTTACTCTCCTCATTTCAATGGTTTGTGTGAAGCGGGCGTTAAATCCTGCAAGTACCACTTGAGACGTGTCATAGGAAACGCTAGTCTAACCTACGAGGAGTTCAGCACGGTATTGGCACAAGTCGAAGCCGTCCTGAATTCCCGTCCTATATCCGTTTTATCCACAGATCCTGACGACATGCTCCCTCTCACACCAGCTCACTTCCTGATCGGCCGTCCTCTGACTGCGCCCATGCAAGCAGATGTATCTGACACTCCGAGTCACACACTGCCCCGTTACGACCGCATCGAGCAGCTGAGACAGCATTTTTGGCAGCGATGGGCAAAAGAATATGTCTCAGAGCTCCAGAGTAGATCGAAGTGGAAATCCAACATAAGCGAGATTGAAGTCGGTACGGTGGTACTCGTTAAAGAAGACAACGTTCCCCCATTAACATGGAGACTAGCTTGCGTTTCAGAAGTATATCCCGGTAAGGACGGCGTGTCAAGAGTGGCAGATCTTCGCACAGCATCAGGCGTTATACGGCGTTCCTTCTCGAAGATATGTCCACTGCCTGTATCATCTGAGTGATGTCTACGCGTCGCGCAACTCAAGCATACAAGACTTCACGTTGGAGCCTGCGGCATCCAAGGCCGGGGCCATGTTTAGGCGTCAACCATTATTTCGTAATTTATCTTGTATTTATTGTAATAGCGAATAATTAAATTGTTAGTATTATTTGTCTATGATTACCCCGAGCCATCTAGTGGCAACATTTAGAAATCTTGTAACGTGTCGATGTTTCCTTGTCGGCCATTTTGGAAGAACACTTGCTTCCTCGTACTGTTACCAATAACACGCATTTTTTTACAAAAAGGGTATTTTCATTCATTCCAACATACACAAATTTAAAGTTAGCTCAAGCCCCAACACTCTCTATTCTAAAAAAAAGTAACTGGCGCCGCCGCCGCCGCCGCTGCCAAAAGCTTGTCACGCTATCTCTTCCGAAACCGCTGGGGGCATGGGGTCGAGACCGATACCAATCGATGCAGAATAATGTGGGGAAGAAAGTAAGATATATCTCATATTCGTCGGACTTTAAGTTTATTTTTATTTTATGTTTTGTGGAAAAACATGGGCAACGCCCCTAGTAATATAAATAACAGTATTTACAAGTGAGTTATCTGTAGATGTTTGAGCTATATTTCAACTCTTCAAGAAGACAATTCAACTTCAAAATACACTTAGTAACCGTAAAACATTTTTTAACTGAAATGAATGGAGCGGCCCAGATTTGGGACTTGGAAAAGTAATTACGGACGTTGACGTTAATGTTATTTAACTTTTTTGATCTGTAAACAACTGAATTCAGCCTTAACCGATAGAAATTAAATATGCATACGTATGCACTCACGTCTGTAATACTCGAAGAGATAGGCAGGGGTGTAACTAGTACACCTACATTTCGCCGACCTTATTTCCGTTCCATGATGTGATAGGGGGCGAGCCTATCAGAATTTCAGACTCCGGGCTGATACTATGCATTTCGTGATAGAAAAACTTATATCAGTTTTACCCGACCCGGGTATCTAACCCGAGATCTCAGCACAGCAGACGTAACGCGTACGCATTACAACTGCGCCACCGAGGCAACGCTGATTTTTAGCTGAGCCCATATGTGACGGCTATTTTGATGGCTATCCTAATATATCTTTTTATTTTGGAATGGTTTTGTGCTGTTAGCCTATATTGCTTTTACAGCTTCACATGACAGTAAAGCCGGCGCTCTAGCCAGATATATGTATATTGTATTTAATAGCGATTAGGCAAAGAGGCACATTTTAGAAGGCTCAGACCTCAGCTTGAGCAATCACTGGCGAGTATAGTTTAGGGCCGCCTCTGCACATCATTATGCCGAGGGCCAGTTGTAGGAGCTCTTTGGACTCGCAGGCGTGTCCTATGTCGGGGTCGCGTATTATTATTGCGATTCAGGTTGGGCAAGGAAAGTGCTGCTTCGATAGCGACTGTGATGGCGTCGTTGGGATCTGCCAAAACATTTGAGACGTCGATGGAGGAATAATTTTTACAAGGTGGTAGGCCCCTCGTATGCGAGAGGCCGGCTGGGTTGGTACCACCGCTTTGTCTATTTCTGCCGCCAAGCAACAGTGTGTAAGCATTGTCGTGTTCCGGTTTGAAGGACATTGAAGCCAGTGAAATTACTGGGCATTATGAGACTTAACACCTTATGTCTCCGGGTGACGAGCGCAGTCCAGTTTCATGCAGTGCTTTGTTATTTAAAGTTACGTGTGGCGTTGCTTCTGTTTATGAGCAGGCGTGGCGCTTACCATCAGGCGAGCGACCAGCTCGTCTCGTCATTCAAGCTAATAAAAAAATATATCTTAATAGTGACTGAATAGCCCCAGATAGCTGGCCACTGATTGTTTATCCGTACTTACTCAAAAAACGAAGAGTTACGAAGAGTTCCGAAGCGCATCACTTAAATAGTAGCATGTAGTCTGTACTTAATTATTGCGCCCGATTTATTTAAATTTATAACCTAACCGTTAAAAACCTCTGATGTCATTTGAAAAAAACACATTATGTTACTTTAAAACGCTTAGATTTTCTTCAAGCATAGTTAAGAGCATTGATTAAATCGGATATCAAACAAAAATCCTTTTCAAACCGGTCCATTCGTTTAGATACTACGATGCCATAGAGACACACACACAGTCAGACAAAAATTATTTAACTTATAACACACCTTTTTTATTAGGGGTTAAAACCAAAGACTTCATGTATAGTGTATACTACTAGATCAGCTGTGCGGTATATAGAAATTACGCCACTAAGTTATGGTCAATTCGCCACAACTCAATATTGCTATCTCGCTTACTTTTAATAAGAGTTGTGTTTTTGACTTGAGCAGTAACCGTAAGTCGTGAAACTCCCGCATTATCCTACTACTGTTATAAATGTGAAAGTTTGGATGTTTGTTAATCAATCACGACTTAGTGGCCAAACGATATTGGATGAAATTTTAAACACATATAGACCATGATCTGGTATAGTACATAGGCTACTTTTTCCCGGAAAAGTCCGTTCACCCAGGCGTGGTCGCGAGCAAAAGCTTGTGTGGCACAATTTTACTTCTAAACAGCCCGTACAGTACAAGTCTTTGATTAAAATAAATAGTAACTAATTTTACGAAGATCTTCTAAGATCATGGTAAATAAATGAAAATACTTACATTAAACATGAACCGTTCTCGAAACCGGCTAAAATGCACAACCAACACTTTTAGCTAAATCCACGGATCCACTTTAGCCCGACTAGCAAGTGTAGCGTTGAAAGTAGATTCACTTACACTAGTTCAGAATTGCACTTTACCTCTATATAAACTTAGAAACTATATTGCATTAAATGACGAATGGGAAACTAAAGAGTTATTCACACCGCACGTTCTTCACTTCTTACCGTATCTTGTTTGACCACAATAATCAATGTTTTTTTATGGGCCGGCAAACGAGCAAGTGGGTCACCTGATGGTAAATAATCGCCACCGCCCATGTACACCCACAATACCAAAAGAATCGTGAAAATTATCCCTTAAAGGAAAGGGATAATTAAGGGATTGGGAAGCTGCTACTTTACGCTGGTTTTCGTGAGACAGTGGTAATGCCCCGGACGAGCTGGCCCATACATGCTATAGACAAGTGTCTACTGCGTGGCTCTACCACTCATAAAATTAACTCTCACATACGCTAATTACGTAAGTAGATTTACGAAGAAATTACAATGAAACCAGCTGGATGTAATGTATACTATAATGTTAAATCTTACATTTCGTCTTTGGTTAAAAGTATAGTGGTCCACAATAATTGTAGGTAACTCTCACGTAAAATGATTACGTAAGTGAACTTACGAAGAAATTACAATGAAACCAGCTGGATGTAATGTATGCTATAATGTTAAATCTTACATTTCGTCTTTGGTTAAAAGTATAGTGGTCCACAATAATTGTAGGTAACTTTCACGTAAAATGATTACGTAAGTGAACTTACGAAGAAATTACAATGAAACCAGCTGGATGTAATGTATGCTATAATGTTAAATCTTACATTTCGTCTTTGGTTAAAAGTATAGTGGTCCACAATAATTGTAGGTAACTCTCACGTAAAATGATTACGTAAGTGAACTTACGAAGAAATTACAATGAAACCAGCTGTATGTAATGTATGCTATAATGTTAAATCTTACATTTCGTCTTTGGTTAAAAGTATAGTGGTCCACAATAATTGTAGGTAACTCTCACGTAAAATGATTACGTAAGTGAACTTACGAAGAAATTACAATGAAACCAGCTGGATGTAATGTATGCTATAATGTTAAATCTTACATTTCGTCTTTGGTTAAAAGTATAGTGGTCCACAATAATTGTAGGTAACTCTCACGTAAAATGATTACGTAAGTGAACTTACGAAGAAATTACAATGAAACCAGCTGGATGTAATGTATGCTATAATGTTAAATCTTACATTTCGTCTTTGGTTAAAAGTATAGTGGTCCACAATAATTGTAGGTAACTCTCACGTAAAATGATTACGTAAGTGAACTTACGAAGAAATTACAATGAAACCAGCTGGATGTAATGTATGCTATAATGTTAAATCTTACATTTCGTCTTTGGTTAAAAGTATAGTGGTCCACAATAATTGTAGGTAACTCTCACGTAAAATGATTACGTAAGTGAACTTACGAAGAAATTACAATGAAACCAGCTGGATGTAATGTATGCTATAATGTTAAATCTTACATTTCGTCTTTGCGAGCCTATCGCCATACCGGGCACAAATTCCAGACTCCAGCCTGATACTGGGCATTTCGTAATAGAAGAACCCAATATCACTTTATACCCGACCGGGGATCGAACCCAAGACCTCGGCGTCAGCCTCAGTCGTAACGCATACGCATTACAACTGCGCTACCGAGGCAGTGTAATGCAGCTTATATGTAAAATTATAAATTTCGTATTTGGTTATACGTATAGTGGTCCAGTTAAGAGACGCGTGATAGCGCGAGCCGAGCCGCGGAAGAAGCTCAACCTACTCGAATATACGACGCCCGCGCCGCACCCTGTTTACTCGTATACTAAGTGAATTCTAGCCAAATATTATACACGTCTTACTGCTTGGCACGGGCCTCCTCTACTGAATGAGAGAGGTTAGGCCTTAGTCCACCACGTTGGCCTAATGCGGATTGGCAGACACACACCTTCGAAATTCTCAGGTATGTAGGTTTTCTCAGGATGTTAAAAATGTGGATCGTTTCACGATTTCGAACTTCGGTAATTTTAGAGATGCGCCATGTCGTGGACACAAAAATGTCATAGGGCCCTCATATGCGAGAGGCCGTCTGAGTTGGTGGTATCACCGCTTTGTCTATATCTACTCTGAAGTAGTAGTGTGTAGGCACTATTGTGTTCCGGTTTGAAGGACACTGAAGCCTGTGAAATTATTGGCCATTATGAGACTCAATATCTCATGTCTCGGGATGATGAGCGCTTGTAATTCAAAGTTCTGTGTGGTTTTGCTTCTGTTTATGGGCAGGCGTGGCGCCTACAATCAGGCGAGCGACCTGCTCGTTCCATCATTCAGGCTTTTTAAAAAAATATGACGGCGCTAGTTTGCATCGTTTAACTATACTGTGGTACATGAGCCAGTGAGCCGTTTAAATAAGTATTAGGTAAGTGTGTATGTAAAATTATAAATGTAATGGAGGCCTTAGACTATTCTCTTGACGTTGATAATAACTGATAATACGCTCTTTTGCCGTGGAAACATTCTGAATATTGTAAACAAAATAAATGCCCTATGTATCACCAATTATTCTGTAGGATATTATAATTATTTTGGTGCAAATTTAGTGCGGTATACTGTCATGTAGACGGAGCCTTAGATCTTTACATGGGGGTATATCATCGCTTAGCTAACAACACCGCGCAAGTTAAATTGGCTTAGTTTTTGGATGAGACAAAATAGTGAATATCTTTTATGAACCAATGAGTTGCGCAGTGACAACACTGTTTGATTAACGTGTTTTGTATGGTTAATTTAAATTTGTGTGTAAATTTAATGGATACGCGCCAAAAAAAATATCCAATGACAATATCTCATGGCCAATTTTCAAGTTACGCGGTGTTGTTAGCTAAGCGACGATATGTGTGTAGGCACTCTTATTGTTTGATTTAGTTACTAATGTACGACCTGACGTAGGACTTTGTGACTCACGCGAGAAGTGTAAAGTATGAGTCACATGAGGAAAATCAATTTATGTAAATCCCCTTTTACAGTCATAAATCAGTCATAAATTACTGCATTTGAATCTTTCCTCCCCGATTTCCTCTCCTGAGGGAATACTAGTATTATTTTGAAATTTAAATGGGTCCACCACCGAAGTAAACCCTATCGAATACTAAAGAATAATCCAAATCGGCCCACATTTGGCGGAGTGATGCGTGAACATATTATATAAAAATATATACACAGACAAATTGGGAACTTCTTATTTTGGGTCGTTTAAAAATAATCGTAAATTATTTTTCAGTTAAATTGTCGCCTATAATGCACATACACATTACTCCACACGTTAGATGTCAAGGAAAAAACTGTACTTATTACATGCGTCAAACAGTAGCATGTTATCTTTCAGAATACTTGTTGAATACCACTTCTTAGGTATTTATTATATTACATGTTACTGTAGTAGCCTCCATGGCGCAGCGGGCGAGTAACCGGCTGTGAACGAAAGGCCGTGGGTTCGATTCCCGTACGTAGAAAAATATTTATCTGTGTTTATGAGTGGTAGAGCCACGCTGTAGACAGATTCGTCTATAATGTGAATAGGTCGGCTCGTCCGGGTCGTTACCACTGTCTCACAGAAAACCGGCGTAAAGTGGCGGCTTCCTGCAGCGTGTCGTGTGGTGAGTGAGATATCCGGAGGTCCAAATCCTGCTCTTCCCAATCCCTCAATTATCTCTTTCCTTTAAGCTCGGCTACGCGCCCGTGATTCTTTTGGTATTGTGGGCGTACATGGGCGGTGGAGATCACATATCATCAGGTGACCCACTTGCTCATTTGCCGGCTTATGCCATACAAAACACTCCGCTAAGCCATCACTGCTGCTTTCCACTCCCTTATAGGTACTAATATTTACACATACTCGTATTAGAATTTTAATTTTGTCGCCTTCGCAGTAATAATCGGACACATTTGCAAACCCTGTAACACTTCGTATTTTAATAAAGTTGCCAGCAATAAAAGAAAATTTTAAGCTTTCAGACACATATTGCGATATTACATTTCCAACTCTATACAAATAGGTACAAAGTTACATATATTACTCGATTTCACACCGACTCAAGGCTGCCAGACTATATAATTGGATATAAAAACTGTATAATTGGGTTATCTATTGTATCCTTTTAGTATCGTAGAATGTCGAACGTAATTAGATGTGTAAGTAAAAACATAGTCAACGTAAGTTGAAGTCATTAAATAAGTAATCTTTATTTAATTTGTTGCTATTTTTTAACAACCGATAAAAATGAGAGCGTATTATAAGTTTGAATGCTTTTTTTGTATATTTGACATCATAGCGCTTAAACGAATGCGCCGATTTCAATGAAGATTTATTTAGTGATTTCTTAGGTTTACGCGAAGTTTTATTTGTTTAAAATCTGATTAGAAATAAAAATGGTTCAGCCGTTTAATGTTACAGATGCTTTTCTAAATGCTACAATTTGTATCCAGAATGTCAAATTTATATGATTTCAAAGACCGACCGACTTATATCAAGGAATGTATTGGAATTCCTTACTCAATTGGAGTTGGAACGTGACGTTTTCTGTTGTGCAGCATATTTGACAAGAACACGACAAGCCAATAAGTTTGTACATAAAGAGTCTGTGAAAGACGTAAAATTACAGGGCATTATGAGACTTAACATCTTATGTCTCTGGGGTTACGAGCGCAGTCCAATGCCATGCAGTGTTTTCTAAATCAAAGCTCTGTGTGGTGTTGCTACTGTTTATGGGCAGGAGTCATATACACTTAACATCAGGCGAGCGACCTGCTCGTTTCGTCACTCAAGCTAATAAAAAAAATACCTCTGCCTACCCCTTTCGGGATTACAGGCGTAAGCGCGTATGTACAACCCGTCTCGGATTAAAAAATAAACATTTAATCTTCTGTATATAAAACTCTACACATAATTCCTTACTTTTCTACAAATGTATTGCAATAACTTGTGAAGTTTCTTTGCAGGTCGATCCGACGCACCTGCTTCCATTCTTGTGATTAATTCGATACACCTAATTGGACTTTATTACAGCGAATATAGCGTATATCAAATTAAGCCGAGGGCACTGAAGGTAGACTGGTACTTAACGATCAATTTAAACCTGTCTCATGATTCAATTTAGAGTACAAAGGTGTAGTGTCGTGGAGTATAGGAAGTCGGGCGTGAACATTGCTTTCTCTTGAACAAAAACCAAGTCAGAAAGATTAAATATACGCACTCAATATACGCACTCACGCCTGTAATCCCTGAAGGGGTAGGCAGAGGTGTAACCAGTACACCCACATTTCTCCGAGCGTATTTCCGTCCCTTCCATCCCAAAAAGATTAAAAATCTAAACAATACTTTGAATTAAAAAGTACTGCATGGCATTGGACTGCGCTCGTCACCCCGAGACATAACATGTTAAGTCTCATAATGCGCAGTCATTTCACTTGCTTCAATGTCCTTCAAACCGAAACACGACAGTGCCTACACACTGCTGTTTGGCGGAAGAAATAGACAAAGCGGTGATACCCACCCAGACGGCCCCTCGCATACGAGGGACCTACCACCATTTTATATGGAGGAGTGAAGAAAGCTATTTATACAATATCTGTTTTTTATGGCATAGGCCGGCAAACGAGAAAGTGGATCACCTGATGGTAAGTGATCTCCACCGCCCATGTACGCTCAAAATATCAAAAGAATCATGGGTGCGCTGCCGACCTTAAAGGAAACGGATAATTAAGGAATTGGGAAGGGGAGGGGATTTAGGCCTCCGGATATCCCACTCACCGTACGAAACGCAGCAGCAACCTGCTACTTCACGCCGGTTTTCTGTGAGACAGTGGTAATGACCCGGACGAGCCGACCCATACATCCTGTAGACAAAAGTGTCTACAGCGTGGCTCTACCACAAAACCCACTGTAACAAATATGTACATTTAATAAAATAAAATATTAATTGTTTACGCTCACACTATCAATGTTTCAATGTCAAATCTCGGAGCTGAAGTCACAGATCAAAATTCGAAAAATGGGTCATGTTCCGACCTCTACATGAATAATTTTCCAAATGTACATTCGAACATCAATACAGAGACACCTTACAGCATACGATGGACCTGCTTTGACCTCAAAGCATATCTCCGTTTACCAGGAAATGTTAACCAAGTGCATCCGCATCTAGCGCTTCACTTAATTACACTGTGTGCTATGTATTGGCTGGTATTGCCTTGGCTTTATTATGAAGATATCATGTGCTATCTATTCACATACTATACGTTACTTTGTTTACAACTGTATAGATATTATTATGTACAGTAGAGGGATATCATACTAATATCATAAATGTAAATGTAATTTTGTTTGTTACGCTTTCACGCGAAAACTACTTAACCGATCATCATGAAACTTTGTACACATATTCTTGGAGGTATAAGAAGTAACGTAGGATAAAAAAAACAAATCAAAATAAAAATCTATTTGTTTGTTACGCTTTCACGCCTAAATCACTGAACCGATTTTGATGAATTTTGATGTAGAGATAGATCCCCATCTATCTCTACATCTACCCTGGAGACGTTTATAGGCTACGTTTAAAGCTAGTATGATATATTTGAGGAGTATATGAGAGCCAATGGTCTCACTACGGAGGTTGCTCCAGGCGGGGAAAGTGAAACTATCTAAGTAGGAAAGCGGACTCTAGCAACAAGACAAGTAAAAAACAAGAAGACTACCAGTAAAGTTATGCACTTTTTTATAGCATAGGCCGGCAAACGAGCAAGTGGATCACCTGATGGTAAGTGATTTCTACCGCCCATGTACGCCCACAAAACTACGAGAGAATTATGGGTGCGTTGCCGACCTTAAAGGAAAGGGATAATTAAGGGATTGGGAAGGGGAGGGGGTGTGGGCCTCCGGCATATTCTTACTTCAGCATTACGTTTTTTACTATCTAGTAGGAAATAGCTTTTGTTTGCGGCTCTGCTCACGTGAATGTCTTTTTTATGAAATCAAAAGTATCCAATGTCCTAATCCAAGTTATGGTCTATCTGTATGCCAAATTGCATACTTGAAATCACTTCAGTTGCTACGACGTGATACATTAACAATACATAGTAAAGTAAGTAGGACTTAGCTTAGACGAATGTTAGACTTAACTTACTTCTCATTTAAGATTAAAATAAGTATTGACAGCTCCGTGGCGCAGCGGGCGAGTAGTCGGCTGCGAAGCGAGAGGCCGTGGATTCGATTCCCACACCGAGACAAATGTTTGTGTGAACCACTAATATTGGTCTCGGGTCTGGGTGTTGTGGGACCGCAAGTCCCTCGTAGTTCCTGATACCCACGACACAAGTTTACCTAGTGTGGGGTCAGAGCTATGTGTGTGACTGTTGGGTGTATTATTATTATTGTTATTTAACTATTCTATATTGGATTATTATAATTCGTCATCTTGTTTTGTGTTTACCAATTTAAATAAAATAGGCTATTCGGCAATCTTTATATATATAATTCTACTGTACGTGTGTACTCATAAGTCACCGAACTCCTCCTAAACGGCTGGACCGATTTGAATGATTTTTTTGTATGCGTTTGGGTGGCGCCCTGGATGGTTTAGATTCACAAATCTGCCCGGAAGATGTCGCTGCAATCGGGTTCTTACTATCAATTATATGTTGCGGGTGAAACCGCGCGGGACAGCTAGTGTAGTTATAAAATATTATGCCTCTAATTTTATTTCTATTTCGTATTCTTTTGTCTATACTTCTTATTTATTGACTTGTCTCTTCCCAAGTTACTTATTACTTCTAATGTACATATATCAAAATACATAGATCAATTAATTAAATTTTTACATATTTGTATCAATAAATGCTTACTACGTTTAATACGCAATTCCATCTATGTCGGATAAAATAAAAACATACAGGATATTGCTACAAAGTGAATGTTAAATTAATTTCGCTTATCTTCTTAATCCATTCCCCAATTTGCGCCTAAAATATAAAAATATTCCAAACATCCGACAAATTTTATCGATTCAGCAATTATCCGCCGATAATAGAGAGCATTCACGTTGACGTCTCTAAAATTATTTTAATAACGCCCCGGGACCCCACTAATGGTCCCTTATTTAATTTTGAACCTCGAGATGTACATTTAGTGCTGTTAATTTCGCGTTCCATTCATTCCTCGATGATACGGATGCTTCCATCCATAATTATATGACTTTAATTACGTAAGGCGGCAGTATGACTTCGCTCTTCCGTGGATGTTCTGACATTTTATGTACCCGTCTACTTAGGTCTCGTCTTGTTATTTGTGTGATCTTGTAAATGTAATTTTGATTTTTTTAATAGTGAGGCTTCATAAGTATTTTTAACCGACTTCAAAAAAGGAGGAGGTTCTCAATTCGATTGTTTTTTTATGTTTGTTACCTCAGAACTTTTGACTGGGTGAACCGATTTTGATGATTCTTTTTTTTATTTGAAAGCTGGTGCTTCTCGTGTCCCATTTCAATGGTTAAGATCTGACGACGGAGACCGGAGTAAAAAAATAAAACTCCTCAACGGACAACAGTACACTCGTCGCGATTGTGTTATTGTATTGGAATTTACATGCTATTGCTGTAACTACCACTAAATTTTTAAAAATAATATAACGTTTAACAAAACTTAGAAAACGACTTCAAAATAAAAACACTGAAACGTCAAAAATAACAAATTCTAAGGTCTCTTTGGAGTAGGTGCAATTTTATTTGACCGGTATCGATACAGGCACCGATTCTAAAGAGACCTATAGAATTTGTTATTTTGTCTTGGTACGGCAAAGTAACTATACTGATGTTACGTTGACCAACGAAACGACATTGATCCGTCTTTCGTCGTTCTCCAGGTTTTCTGTTACTTTTTGAGCAACATATTATTATTATGTGAGTGTGATTAAAAAACATAATTTTCTTCAAACACAACTAAGAAACATCATGATTAAATCAGTTTAAAATCATAATCAAATTGTTCAAACCAGTCCATTCCATACATACGCACTCACGCCTGTAATCGCCGAAGGGGTAGGCAGAGGTGTAACCAGTTCACCCACATTTCGCTGAGTGTATCTCCGTCCCGTGATGTGATAGGGAGCGAGCCCATCGCCATACCGTGCACAAATTCCAGACTCCGGGCGGATACTGAGCATTTCGTAATACAAAAACTCACTCACTCAACACACTCACACAAATCACTTTTACCTGACCTGGGGATCGAACCCGAGACCTCAGCGTCAGCCTCAGTCGCAACGCGTACGTTTCTATCGGCTGTCATTTGATATTGATTTTTTTATTTGATCTTATGTTTTATCCTTTGCTATAAGGTGCTTTGTTTTACATATCCTATTGTTAGGACTGATTGTTAGCAACGTTTTCGTTTTAGTTGAATTTAACAATAATAATAAGTTATTAGTCTGTAAATCTTGTACTGTAGAAATAGTATATTTTCATTGTCTTCGTAGACTTAAGAATAAGAGTACTAAGTTACGCAGTCAGCTTTGTGTAAGTTCTTCATTCAAATTGACAAAAATATTGTTGTTGATAAAATGATTAAAGAAGTCTAGTAATTTTCAGTAACATTTACGAAGTTGATGTTTGTCACCCACTTCCAGAATAGAACAATAGTCTTCCAAAACAAAAGACAAGATAAACACATTTAACTCGCTGACCTTGTTTACTTGTAAATTGTGAATATTATCACTGAAGTTGGAACAAGAACTTTATATTAATGATCCATAATTAAAACTGAGATTGGTCTACGCAAATACTCCACCAAAATGCCCGTCACGACATTATATTGGGACTGTACTGTGCTTAACATCAGATTTAGTGTAGTCACTTTGCCGTGCAAGAATAAAAAAAAGTTTTAAAGCGTCAGGTGTCTTAAGGTTATAACACATGCCTATGACATTGACGATTTGAGCGCTGTGTATGCTCATCCAAAAAGCTGCCAATATTGAGTTTACCCATAAAGGTTTCCCAACGTTAAAACAAAGTTATATAAAAATACAGTATATGTGGCCGCGATTTATACAGGATGTAGAGTTAATGGATTTAATAATATTTTTTTTTCCAAATATTGTAAATCAAACAAGTCTGTTTTAGATGTCAGCCCATCTTATAGTATAAGATATATGAGACTCATGTGAATAATAGATTAAATGCAAATTGCATAAAAAGCGGCATCATCAGTTTAAGATTGTTTTTATATTATTTTAAGAACTCTAAAAGAAACTTTACCAAGACTTCAAAGCATATTTCACATCTTACTATATTTTTAAACGCTAATAACTTGAAAGAGCTGTTCTAGTAAAATATTGCAACCCAACATAATTCTTATAAAATTTTGCTTGTGTTACAGCCTTACTTACGTACCAGAGCCTTTGCTATTACAAGACAGAATAATGAACCGTAATGAATTAATTAATTTTGAGAAAAAAATTAACGAACCCGCCATGAGCGCATCCTCAAAAGAAAATATAATGTAAGTATTGGAACACGAAGGGGTATTAGATTGCAAATTTATACGAACGATCTGAAATTTAAATGTGAGCTCATCAAAGTTTCTCTTGGGAGTTACTTGTGCTCGCGAGTGTGTGATTATATCTTAAAAAGAAATCAGTGAGTAGCTTCGGAGCAAGAAAAGTATCTTAATTGGTTATTACATGTATTAGAAAATTGTTCCTGCTTGTTAATCATGTTTGCATACGTTATTTGGAGTAATATTGTCTCAATATTACATTACAATAACTTTTATAGATGACTAGCTGTCCCGCGCGGTTTCACCCGCAACTACAGCAGCGCCATCTACCGGGTCAATTGTGAATCTACACCATCTAGGGCGCCACCCAAACGCATACAAAAAAATGATTCAAATCGGTCCTGCCGTTTAGGAGGAGTTCAGTCACATACACACGTACAATAGAATTATATATATAAAGATAGAGCCATTCTGTAGACAGTAGTCTATACAAGTCAATTGTCAGTTTAATAAGAATCTCATCTAATATGGAACTCGTCTTTCGTCAACCAAACGAGTTATAAAGATTTTAATGAGAATTTAAAACTTTTGCAATGTTACCTTTCTGTAATAATGGGAATTTGGCGGAAATTAAACATCGCCTACGGATCGTCGAGTTATGAACTTTGTTTTATGCATATGCCAATAATCGTGTACTGTCGATCTCGCGTGGCTTATTTAACTTGGTATAAATAATTTTATGATTGATTGGGTTTTGTTATTTAGACGGTAAACATGTAGCAACTCTATTATTTATTCGGCAACTAAAAATAAACTAAAAAGGTTTATTTTCAATATTACCTTTTGCTTGCGGCGTCACCGCATGTAATCCGGAATAATTCATATATTTTCTTCATAAAAAGAACTGTAAAATTATTTCATGGAAATGTACAACCATTTTTTTATCCTAGCTCGGTAAAGTGACTACGCTATCTATACCTGATGGTAAGTGCAGCACAATCCAAGAATACTGTCGACCAACGACAGACGATGCCTCCATCGTAGATCGGCAAAATTATACCGGCCTGCCTAATTGCTTCTTCACACTCCGTTTAAAGCACCCCATATTATAGGAAGGAGGGAACACGTGTGCCGGCAAACTATTCCACAGCTTGATGGTCCGGCAGAAGTAAGTTTTTGCGATTTTTTTAGTTCTAGCCGAGATGGAAGAGACCTCGAAGCTGTGGTTCCGTAAGCTAGCACGCGTGGTTCTGTTAAGGAAAGGTGAGGATGGGATAAGGTCAAGCAACTCTTCAGAGCATTCACCGTGATACAGACGATAAAAAATGCTAAGTGAGGCAATGTCCCTACGCAATTGCAGCGGCTCTGAGTTCTTAGCAATGTCTGCATCATTCACAATGCGAACATACGTATAATAAAAAGTATCCTATATCTTAATCCAGGTCAAGGTCCACCTGTGTGTCAAATTGCATCTAAAAATTCCATAAGACCTTAAGGCGTGATTGATTAACAAAGATTTAAATTCATTAAATCACAAACTTCCTAAATTTAACATTTATAATATCAGAGATATTAGTATAATTCTAATGAGTTGAATCATATTAGTATTGTTCAGGTACGTGGATACCTTTTCGTAATTGTTTAAGTTTATCTGGCTTATTTTCTTAGATTGACCAAAATAATAATAATAATTAAATACACTCAACAGTCACACACATAATCCTGACCCCACACTAGGTGTATCGTGGGTATCAAGAACTACGAGGGACTTGCGATCCCACAACACCCAGACCCGAGACAAATATTTGTGAATCAGACAAACGTTTGTCTAGGTGCAGGAAACGAACCCACGGCCTCACGCTTCGCAACCGGCCACTCGCCCGCTGCGCCACAGAGGCTGTCAAAATATTATATCCATGCCATGAAGGAGATGGAAAGAGCCACGCTGTATATAGTTTTGTCTAAATACCTGAAAGGGCTGGCTCGACCGGGTTACCACTGTCTTTTTTTTTAATTAGATTGAATGACAAGACAATGGTATTACAGAATACCATGAAGTATCAGCTTTAAGTGACGCGTCATGTTTAAGATGCTAGCTTCATAATTGTTATCGTCTGACAAGAGCGTTGGTCAGTCATGCTGCCCCGTGCATAAGTGACCCCGCTGTGTAATGGACATAAATTTTATATAGTGCATAATAAAAGCACGAAAACGTGGCGGCATTGATGCTGTGTCACTGACATGTACTTCTGACGCTTGACGTGACTATCAGAAATCGGTTTATGGACTGTTATAAGATGCTTTATTACTACGAAATCGAAATAGAAATATAATATTGACACAATAGTTGTGGATTCCACGAATTCATATATCAAATCGAGTCGATAAGTCCACATATAATTCTCAATGCCATGTTCAATAAAAGTGATGTAGTATTGAATTCTAGGGTATAAGCAAGACGCTTTATTGTTGCTCCATCGATATCTATACATAATCTTGCCTTAATAAATGTCGATTGTAAGAAATCCCATAACATATCAAGAGATAAATCAACAAATAGTTGGTGTATTACTTAGAATTGGTGCTATATAAACCTGGTGAGGTAATTGATTTGTTACTATAATATTTATTTTATTATCCAGTGATAGCGAAACCTAAGCAAACTTATCTAATACTATATTAACTAAGCGGACCCTTGGAGATTTACCTTGCTCTTCAAGAAATCCTACAACTCCTATAGATTTTTATAGCTTCTTAGAAGTAAGGTGATGTAATTTTTCTGTTTGTTATTATAGGTATTTTTTCTTTGTCAGTTGATCTGTTGGTACTACGGGATCTGGGTTTGATTTCCTGATCTTGCAAAACTAGTGAAAGTTATTTTTAACCCATAACAATAAGAGGGTTGTTCCAAGTTTCACTCCTTTGTTTACCTTTTTGCATGCAGTTTTTTTGTTTGAACGCTGGTTTAATCGAAATGATTCGAGGCTATGTTTGAAGACTTAGCCATTTAAAAGATATATAAAGATATTTTCTGATTGCAAGATTTAAATAGATAGCAAACAAAATTAATTGCTCTGGATAAGGCTTGACACCGGAAAGGTCGCAACTGCAGTTTTCACATTTTTGATAAGAAAACATCCATTGAAAAATAGAGGCTATAAAACTAAATTTTATTCCAGGAAAAGCCTTTTAATAGCCGTGAGCGAAAGTTGGTACAAATAGTCACAAATTAGATTGTCTTTTTTATTTTTTATTTTTTACTTGTAACGAAACGAGTAGGTCGCTCGCCTGATAGTAAGCGCCTGCCAGTGTACAGAAGCAATATCACACAGAACTTTGAATTACAAAGTACTGCATGGTAGGACTACGCTTGTCACCCCGAGACATAAGATGTTTCCTGATTTTACTGGCTTCGATGTCCTTCAACCGGAACACAGCAGTACAGACGAGACTAGCAGTTGCTTGCCTGATGGTAAGCGTCACGCCTGTCCATAAACATAATCAACATAGCCAGAACTTCAAATTATAAAGTACTGCATGGCACTGAACTGCGCTCGTCTCCCTGTGACATAGTGTGTGAATTCACATAATACTCTGTAATTTACTGGTTTCAATGTCCTTCAAACCGGAACACAACATAGCTTATACACTTCTGCTTGGTGGCAGAAATAGCCAAAGCGGTGGTACCAGCCCAGACCGCCTTTCGCATACGAGGGATCTACCACCTTGTGACCTTGAAATCGAACCGTAATACAATCAGACCATTGACCTGAGCATCACAATAAGCTCGAAACTATAGTATATTATAAAGGTTGATTAAAATCATTTCACGTATAAAGTCTAGCAACATTTACGGAACTCGAACAACTCCAACAAATTACGTCAATTATATCAACAGAAAGTCCAGTATGAAGTAGTTCACGGTATGTACGCACCAGATGGCGACAATGTTCTAAGTTCAGATATAAATCACACCCTTTTAATGTCGCTATCGGTTGGGTCAAGTAGGTACACGTGATTTACAGCGTGCTATAAAGACAGCGGCATATTGCTATTGTCAGCAGATCTCAAAACGTTCGATAGAATAGCTGTTACGTGTTTAATGTTCTTGTAATGCTGAATTGGTATTGATAATAAATAAATTCCTTAAATTTTAATAATAAATACACCCAACAGTCACACACATAGTCCCGATGCCACACTAGGTAAACCTGTATCGTGGGTATCAGGAACTACGAGGGACTTGCGGACCCACAACACCCAGACCCGAAACAAATTTTTGTGGATCACATAATCATTTGTCTCAGTGTGGGAATCGAACCTACGGATTCTCGCTTCGCAGCTGGCTACTCAACCGCTGCGCCACGGAGCGTGTCAAGCTTTTTTATAATATTTTAGAGTAGTAACTGCTTTGGTGGCGCAGTTGTAATGCGTATGCGTTACGACTGAGGCTGACGTTGAGGTCTCGGGTTCGATCCCGGGTCGGGTAACAGTGATATTGGGTTTTTCTATTACGAAATGCTCAATATCAGCCCGGAGTCTGGAATTTGTGCCCGGTATGGCGATAGGCTCGCCCCCTATCACATCATGGGACGGAGATACGCTCGGCGAAATGTGGGTGTACTGGTTGCAAACTCTGCCTACCTCTTCGCGATTACAGGCGTGACTGCGTATGTACGTTTTAGAGTATTAGTAGTTGTTAGTTTTTGTGGCCTAGATGGCCTCTCGCATACGAGGGACACAGCACCTTGTATAAATGAATAAAACGATTTTTTTACACATTGCTGCTTGACGGTACAAATAGTCAAAACGGTGGTACTTGCCCAAACGGCCTCTCGCATACGAGGGACCTACCACCTAGTTGTTGTTAGTATACTTTTTATTTTAGTATACTTTTCTTTCTGTAGGCCAATTCTCGTAATTTTAAATGTTCAAAATATCATTCCGATCTAGTCTCAGCGTCAAGAAAGTTGCAAATGGCATTCTCTTAAACCAATAATCAACCTCAAATGCACCTAGCATTAGCAGTAGCATTATACCGTTTTGGCTTCAGTCAGCTTTTATCTCATTTAACGATCTATGTTCACATTTGACGTTGATTATTGGTTTAAGAGAATGCCATTTGCAACTTTCTTGACGCTGAGACTAGATCGGAATGATATTTTGAACATTTAAAATTACGAGAATTGGCCTACTGATATTATGTTATGTTTAAAGTCGTTTCTTTACTTTAGCTCTTCCAAATCTCAAGTATATTTTTTTATGTTATAGGCCGGCATACAAGCAAGTGGGTCACATGATGGTTAGTCATCTCCACCGTCCATATACGCCCACAATACCAGAAGGATCATGGGCGCGTTGCCGACCTTAAAGGAAGGGGATAATTAAGGGATTGGGATTGAGAAGGGGATTTAGGCAAGTAAATTTTCTGTGAAACAGTGCTAACGACCCAATCGAGCTGGCTCATTCATACTGTAGACAAAACTGTCTACAGCGTGGCTCTACCACTCAAACAAAACTATCAGTTAAAAATCAGTTTTAATAATGCCAACCAGATAAAAGCCATTGCATGTTCTTTACGTAAAAACACCAATCCCATTTGCCAGCGACATATTAAATATTCCATCGCATAGCGTATGCAAAATGTTCCTAACAGATTTAGCAACTTTTAGCGGGGCCGCTGTAGTAGCTGTGTAGGGATTTTCAATAACTATACTAGACAAAAAGTAGTGATAGCTCAGCAAGGAGTGCTATGGACTGTCGAGACGAAAGTCGCAGGTTCAAAACCAGACTGACTTTTCTCAGTTATATGTGTATTAATTGTTAATTATCACTTGCTTTAACGGTGAAGGAAACATCGTGAGGAAACCTGTATACCTGAGAAGTTATTTCATAAGAATTTCGAAGGTATGTGAAGTCTGCCAACCCGCATTAGGCCAGCGTGGTGGACTAAGGCCTAACCCCTCTCATTTAGTAGAGAAGGCCCGTGCCCAGCAGTGGGATGTATATAATACAGGGCTAGTTATTATATTATTATTATTATTATACTAGATAGATAGGATTTTAAGACTAATGGGCGATTTTAAGATCTAGGTGCGGGAATCGAACCCACGGCCTCACGCTTCTCAACCGGCTACTCGCCCACTGCGACATTTTTTATCCCAGAAAAAGAGATACACGCGGGTGGAGTTGCGAGCACAAGGTAGAAGAATTTCATACTGATATATTTATATCAGTCCATATTTATTATTCACTACCTTTGGCTCGCGGCTCCGCCCGCGTGAATAGACTTTGCCGAAATAAAACGTAGCCTATAACCGTCTCCACGGTCCCATCTATCTCTAAATCAAAATTCATCAAAATCGGTTCAGTGATTTAGGCGTGAAAGCGTAACAAACAAATAGATAATTATTTTTTTTCATAAAAAGTATCCTATGTTACTTCTTATCCTCCAAGAATATGTGTACAAAGTTTCATGATGATCGGTTAAGTAGTTTTCGCGTGAAAGCGTAACAAACAAACTTACATTCACATTTATAATATTAGTATGATTACGCATTTAGTCAAACCGACTTTATTATTTTAGCGATCTCTACTACTCTACTATCGAAAAAAAGACCCAATTAGCGGGTTTACAAGGTTCGATTTTAGGTGATAAACTGCTAAATCGCAATTTGAACCGTCTGAATTGATTTTCAAACGAATTTATCAACAAAAACCATATAACTTTTGTTTGTTCAAGTAAATTGATCAACAAAAATAGAGCCGTGTGAACCCGCTATAAGTTATTAATTTATAGATATTTTATGCATAAATTTATAAAATGCATGACTTGTGTGACACATCGTAAATACAAAACGAAGTGAGGAACTCTCTGGATATAGCGTAGACAAAGTTTATAAGGCGTCACGAGGCAGTGGCTTTGTTTCCATATTGGCTTTTCAAGTTGAAAATTCAAAACTGGTTTTGTAACATTCTTGATACTTGAAGTGAAAGACCCATAAAGTTCGGAATTAGTACAAAGCTTGGTTGTATTACGTTTCTTCGTTCAAGTGGAGAATGTTCTCGATATGGCATATTGTAGAGGAACTTTAATTGTATTATTTACTAAGTAGGTAATTAGTTCTTTCTTATAAGTTCCTTATAAGTATTTCTTAAAACTCACTTGTTTAAGAATACTGCGCTACTCAACGGCCGTTCTATAACGGCTGTTTATGTTCATACAGTTTTGTTTTATATATTTCCCATGATCCTTAATGCTTTAGTTTCAATATTCGGACGCCTAGAGTCGTAGTAGTTTCAGTTTTGAAAACACTGATTAGATCTTACTTAGACTTATAAATCTCATGCTTTATAAAATGTTTTATTATACCAAAGGCCAACAAACGAGTTTGACCATGAGGAGCTCGCATATGCAACGAGCAAATGGGCATTATGAGGCTTAACATCTTACGTCTCTGGATGCCGAGCGCAGTCCAGTGTCCTGCAGGGTTTTGTGATTAAAATTTCTGTGTTTAGTTGTTTCTGTTTATAGGCAGGCGTTGCGCTTACCAAGAGGTAGTGAACTGCCTATTTCGTCATACAAGTTAATTAAATAAAAGAACCTGATGATAAATGATCTCCATTGCCTGTTGTAGCTGTTCACATTACTATGGAATGAAAAATGAAGAAGATTGGGTAGGGGACACCGCCGTTTCAGTTTTCCGAAAGTCTCACTCGGCATACGAAAATCAAACGCGATCTACCATTGAACGTCGGTTTTCTATCTATGAGATAGTGGTAATAACCCATTCAAGTCGACTCATTCATTCTGACAAAAGTATCTTCAGCCTGGCTCTACCACTTAAACATTTCTAATTTATAAACTCAAATTCTGCTTTTTAGTACACATCCTTCGATAGCGCGATATCTTTAATACATGCTTTCTACTTTTTGATTCTAAGTTCTTTACTTATGAATAGATTATGATATAAATATTTTTTGAGTGGTAGAGCCACGCCGTAGGCTGTTTTGTCTACAGCATGAATGGGCTGGCTCGTCCGGGTAGCTTGCTGCTGCGTTTCGTACGGTGAGTGAGATATTCGGAGGCCCAAATCCCACTTCCCTTCCCAATCCCTTGGTTATCCCTTTCCTTTAAAGTTGGCAACGCCTCAATGATCCTTTTGATATTGTGGGCGTACATGGGCGGTGGAGATCACTTACCATCAGGGGACCAACTTGCTCGTTTACCGGCCTATGTTATATATATAAGAAGAAGATGAAGAACCCAGTCACGTTTTATATACCTTAATTACTATTTTTTATAAATATAGAGCGATACTTCACCAGTTTCATGCGTACCCCTAAACCACGGTTGCAATAGTTCACGAGACTGGTTCAATGCGAATTAATTAACGAATGAATTTAGACTAGTAAACAGAGTTTCATTTGATCATTTACATGCAAATTACTATCAATTTATGACTATTTATCAACGTGCGGGATATGAGTTTAGAGGTCGATGGAGGGGTTTTTAATAGCATAGGCTGGCAAACGAGCAAGTGGGTCACCTGATGGTAAGTGATCTTCACCGCCCATGTACGCCCACAATACCAAAATAATTATGGGTGCGTTGCCGACCTTAAAGGAAAGGGATAATTAAAGGAATGGGAAGGGGAGGGGATTTGGGCCTCCGGATATCTCACTCACCGTACGAAACGCAGCAGCAAGTTGCTACTTTACGTCAGTTTTCTGTGAGACAGTGGTAACGAGCCGGCCCATTCATGCTGTAGACTAAAGTGTCTACAGCGTGGCTCTACCACTCAAAATTATTTTAAAAAGTGTTTGTAATAAAACTAGTTTATACGGATTTTATCACGGTTTAATTTCATTTTAGTCCCGACATTTCTAAAGCTTTGAAGCCTTCGTGGTCATGGGGGAGACAAAAATAAAATTAAACCGCGATAAAATCCGTATAAATTAGTTTTATTTCAATTTGATATAGTCGCGTAAACATAAGAAATCACTATCGCATCGAGAAATGTATTATGCCAATATGTGACTATGAAGGCTCCATTTGCTTGGTGCCCGGTCAAATTTCTAGCCGTTTAATCTGATTGCTTTGATCCATTGACGTCGTTCGAGGCGACACCCTCGCTTTTAGGTAGACACGTTCTGTTTTTGCTCTCGTATGATATTGGATTTGCTTTTCACATTTATAAAGACTGCGCTACATCATATTTAGTCAATTCTAAATTTCTAGTATATATATACTAGTATATATTGGTCTATATTTTTTTATTTTTTGTAGCTCCCGGCAAAGAGGGGTGTTATAAGTTTGTGTGTGTCTGTGGTATGTATCGCCTAATAATATACCGATTTGAATGCATTTATATATGTTTGAAAAATAATTGTTTTATGGATAATTTGAAAAGTTTTTAAATTTTTTACTTAGTTTGAGTAACGGAATGAGCAGGTCGCTCGCCTGATGGTAAGCGCCACGCCTGCCCATAAACAGAAGCAACACCGCACAGAACTTGGTATTACAAAGCTAGTGCTTTACCATTAATGGTTTCTATGTCCTTCAAACTGAAACACAACAGTGCTTACATACTGTTGCTTGGCGGCAGTAATAGACAAGGTGGTGGTAGCAACCCAGAGGGCCTCTTGCATACGAGGTACCAACACCTTGGTATTTGGTATTTTATGGGCCAACCCGCAGTCTGACCCAGCAACCTGCAAACAGAACCAAGTTTCGCCATTGCTTCGTGCGTAAATCAGCAAACCACGTGCAGGTGAGGTTGGTTTAGGGTCTAAGACATCGGTAGTCCACTTACACACATTTGAAATATATCATAGAATTACACAATATCTATCTACATTGATATTGCTCGCAAAATTAGCACGCTGAAGTGGAAGTGGGCCGGTCATGTCTGCAGACGGACAGATGGTTGGTGGAGTAGACGTGTGCTGGAATGGAGACCGCGCTTAGGCAAACGTAGTGTGGGGTGCCCTGCTGCATTGTGGACCGACGACTTGAAAAAGGTGGCGGGTAGCGGGTTGCTCAAGACCGGGATGGTTGGCGCTCACTTGGGGAGGCTTACGTCCAACAGTGGACGGCAGCAGGCTGAGATATATCTACAAGCTACAATACAATATTCTACGAATGTGTAGTTTGAATGGGCGAGAATTTTACCTCGGGGCAGACGCAAATGTGCTGTTAATATCCAACTAAAATCTTTCTACGTATGTATATTCGAAGTACAACGTGATTACATTTAATATCATAGTCGTTTAGGATCTAGGGCTGACTGAGAAAAAAAAAATACACGCCTGCTCTCATTTGCTATACATTATTTTCGCATTGCGAAATTATTTTCTAATGAGTGAGTCTACATCTCTCATAAGTTAGTAGAGGTAGTTTCTACCACCCTGGCTTAGTGTGGGCTCGTAAACTTCACATACCTTCGGAATTATTCTGGGGAACTCTGAGGTATGCAGGTTTCCTTGCGATAATTTCTTCATCCATTCATGATATTGTGAAATTTTCGAGATACATACCTGCCTAACAGATGCTATCAACTTGCAAGTTCCGTTACGTGTTAAAGTATGGAGTTGAATAGTATCGTAGACAGTCGCATAACAGAGCAACATAGAACAAGCAACAAATAAACAAAAGATGAACATTTAGCACATCCTAGCATAGAAAAGTGGTAACAGATCGGTTATGTTAATTCAACAGCGTGGCAACAAGGCGCGGATTGTGTAATCTTGTTGATATCTGTTTACATTAGAATATATTACCGTTACATGGAGCTCCAGCTTGTTTGGTTTCTGTTATCCGGTTAATTACGATGCACGGTAATTTATCTACTGATACGGTACACGGTAGCGTATGATTATTTTTTAATTCAATTATTAATGCAATAAAAATTGATGATTTGTTACTTTTGCTCAGGTAAAATATGGGAAAAATTGCTGCCTATCCAAATACACGACTGACTAGAGTTTTCCCTATATTGATACAAGCTTAAGTGGGGATGCAAAAGTATGAAGGTTAAACATATAAGATAAGGGATTAAATATTAAGTGTAGATAGATTGGTTCGAAGCGAAGAAGAAGCTCGGCGAAATGTGGGTGTACTGGTTATACGCTTACTCGTTCGAGGATTACAGGCGTGGGTACCTAAGTATGTATGTTATAAATATATAGTTTTGATTTTATTAGTTATTTGATTAGTTTTGATTGATGTGACAGTGACGCATCAGCCATGTGAGCATTCAGTAGAAGTTTGGTGGAGTGGTAGAGTCACACTGTACACTTTTGTCTACAGCATGAATGTGCCGGATCGCCCGGGTCGTTACCACTGTCACACAGAAAACCGACGTAAAGTACCAGCTTCCTGATGCGTTTCGTACGGCGAGTGAGATATCCAGAGGCCCAAATCCACTTTCCCTTCCCAATCCCTTAATTATCCTTTTCCTTTAAGGTCGCCAACGCACCCATGATTAATTTGGTATTGTGGGCGTACATGGGCGGTGGGTACTTGCTCGTTTGCTGACCTACGAGTATGCCATAAAAAAGTCATTCAGTTCAATAAAAACAAATGTAGGTAATCCCGACAAGACTCCGTTTAAACTTTGCAGTTGACCTATTTCGGATTATGCCATCTTTTGACAGCATCCGTGGCGAGTAGCCGGCTGTGAAACGTAAGGCCGTGGGTTCGATTCCCGCACCTAGACAAATGTTTGTATGATCCACAAATATTTGTTCCGGGTGTGGGTGTAGTAGGACCGCAAGTCCCTCGTAGTTCCTGATAGCCACGAAACAGGTTAACCTAGTGTGGGGTCAGGATTATGTGTGTGAGTTTATTACCAAATTCTACCACATAACAATATGAATATGCATTTCTAGCAGACCGTAATATTCATGTGTAATATCACACTAAACGGTGCTATGTGAACGTGATGCTAAGTAACTGTAGTGAGGCACCTTATTGCAAGTTGTAAATCATTGCACAATCTCATGTTCAGCCAAGTACAGCCGTATTTCATAGTCTGATAGCACAAGCTGACTTAACAACGGATTCTGGGTTTGATTCTAGGTATGGAGTTTAAGGTGTCTGTCTGGATTAATTTTTAGCAAATTAATAATTAATATTGACTGCCTCGGTGGCGCAGTTGTAATGCGTACGCGTTATGATTGAGGCTGACGCTGAGGTCTCGGGTTCGATCTCTGGGTCGGATAAAAGTGATATTGAGTTTTTCTATTACAAAATACTCAGTATCAGCCTAGAGCCTGGAATGCCCGGTATGGCGATAGGCTCGCCCCCTATCACATAAGGGACGGAGATACGCTAGGCGAAATGTGGGTGTACTGGTTACACCTCTGCCTACCCCTTCGGGGATTACAGGCATGAGTGCGTATGTATGTATCCAATTTTTTATATCCTTTACATCTCTAATAATCGCGTGTAAAATATTTCTCAGTAATATATTCACGTATGTTTACAAGCCTATCTCGAATTTCACACTGTATATCTAAGGATTCAACACCTACTCATTTCGACGGCCCTACATCCATAATGCTCATGTAACATTCATTATAAGACCCGGTGGGGCTAAAGAGGTGTATTCAAATATAACAGCGCAACCTTCTCACGTGTGCGTGGATTTTAAACCTGTGAACGTTTACCCCGATTTGCTGAAACTTTGTTAATATCCTCGTGACTGACATTTTGAATTTGTGATCTTGTGGGGTGTAGTGTTGTTTTTATATTATGAAATTATGTAATAGCTTTTGCTCGCGGACCCGTCCGTAATGTCTTTTTCTGGGACAAAATTTCTATTTCCGGAACAAAAGTACATTATGTCGTATGTAATATGTATTGTGGGCGTACATGGGCGGTGGAGATTACTTACCATCAGGTGACCCATTTGCTCGTTTCCGAGCTATGCCATAAAAAAACACCTATCTATAACCTATCTCTTTACCAAATTTCGTTCAAATTCGTTCAGCGGTTTAGCCGTAAAAACGTAACAGACAGAGTTACTTTCATTACGTTCATCAGGTCTAGACTTGTGCTCACAGTGGCGGATCCAGGTTTTTAGTTGGGGGGGGGGGCTTGACCCAAAATTAAAATTGAGAATATACTTACTTACTTAAAATGGAATAAGTAAGGATAAGCGATAAAATTATATCGTAGGTAGTACTAAGATAGTAGGATAATATCAAGATTAATTTGAGATTTGTCAGTGGACCCAAATGCTTTTGGGTGGGGTTTCAGCCCCTTAGATGGATCCGCTAGTGTGTGCTCATGTATTGGTGTGAGACATGTGAAAGAGATCTAAGTCATGGAGATGAAGATGCTGTCGTAGATAACAACGTTACGCTATTAGTCGTATACGTAAGTAGTACATGTACGGTAGTTTTGGTATTCACGACGTTGCGGATAAACTCCAGGCATGTTGCTTATGATGGCTTGGCAACATTTTGAGGAAACCACAGGAGTAGGTTGGTACGGAAATACCTTTGCTAAATCGTATCAGTGGTCCGACCCCGCGGACAGCTCAATAAGTGCTGACTTGTCATTTTAGAAGAACATATGAGGGCTAAATTTAATGGGCTCACTTCTGGGGAAGATCAAGACTGGGCGAAGTGGGATAAGGATCAGTCCTGGTTTGACATACCCTCTGTCTTAACCTTATCATAAGACCAAGACATCCCTTCAAAAGAGCTGAGAAAAGATAAATTCTTAGTAAAGCCCGTAATTGACCGATTACGGAAAAAATGACCAAATTCTATAACAAACAAATTCGGTTAGATGGAAATAATATAGCGTGTAGGGTACACAGCGCGGACATTTTATCAACGAAACAATTTTCGTCATCCCAGACGGGCTCCTAAACATGGATAGAATAACAATTTTACAATCTGCCGTTGTCACGTTTTCGCCACTCTTTGGCCCTCCGGGAGGCGGAAAGCAATCATTTCTGGCAATCGGAGATATCTAAATTTATATTCACATCCTGTCAATTTGCATGTTAAGCTTTTGAAGATATATTGATAGAGTATGTTGGATCTACAAGTATTTTGTCGGAACAGAATGTCAATGACTTTATTGGTCTAGTATTTTTTTTTATTGGCCGCTTCCAACAGGTCAGCCTGGAAGGCATTAGGGGAGGCCTATGTTCAGCAGTGGACGTCTTGTGGCTGATGATGATGATAATAGTATACACTGGCAAACGAGCAAGTGGGTCACCTGATGGTAAGTGATCTCCACCGCCCATGTACGCCCACAATACTAAAATAATCATGGGCGCGTTGCCGACCTTAAAAGAAGGGATACTTTAGGGATTGGGAAGGGGAGGGGAATTTGGGCCTCCGGATATCTCACTCACCGAACGAAACGCAGCAGCAAGATGCTACTTTACGCCGGTTATCTGTGAGACAGTGGTAACGACCCGGACGAGCCCATTCATGCTGTAGACAGAACTGTCTACAGCGTGGCTCTACCACTCAAACTAGTCTAGTGTCTTTTTTGATTCATTTGAACCATTTTGTGAGGTCTGGATATGCGTTGTAAGAGTTTTCTGTTTAATAAAAGATGAATTGTCAGGATTTATATTTTGCAAGTTAATGTTTGATATAAATATTTAAAAAAATATTAGCTACAACATTTCCGCAGCGTGTAAAGACCGCTACAAAATTTGTTTGGGACATTAACTTATTAAATAGTTGATTAAATCTTTTACAGAGATGTCAAAGAGGCTTTAATTTTTTTCTACTTCAAACGCTCATGTTTAATCATAAACATAAAAAGGAATAATCTCAAAAATTACCTTAATAGGTATACCGTTTAATTATTGCATTTTAAACCTTGTTCTAAAGGGATAAGTTCTAAATTCATAAAATACTGACAAGAACATCGGAGCATTTTTTGGTTACTCCGTAGATTTCTGAAATAAATTTTAGGAACATTATGAAAAGCGTCGACAAGAAGCTTATGGTAAAATATGATCCATGATGATCATACTAATGAAGTGTTCACTGAAATAGGGAGATAAAGTCCATTGGAGTTGTAACAAATTACGCTGTTCAAAGTCCTTCGATTTGTTAACATCAATTTATTTTAAAATCTTCGTCGGCCATTTGTTAGGTCATCGCGTCATATATTTTGTATCAAGGTCGTGCTGAGTTTCTATGTCTATGTCTAATTTTACTGTACATACGCACTCACGCCAGTAATCCCCGAAGGGGTAGGCAGAGGTGTAACTAGTACACCCACATTTCGCCGAGCGTATCTCCGTCCCACGATGTGATAGGGGGCGAGCCTATCGCCATACCGGGCACAAATTCCAGACTCCGGGCTGATACTGAGAATTTCGAAATAGAAAAACCCAATACCACTTTACCCGACCTGGGGATCGAACCCGAGACCTCAGAGTTAGCCTCAATTGTAACGCGTTCGCATTACAACTGCGCCACCGAGGCAGTCTAATTTTACTGTGTTTAAACTTAATGTTATACTTATTGCGCTTGGATGTATATCTGTTAGCAGTAATGTTCATTAATAAATAAATAAACAAATGTCGCTTCTATTGAAAGATCGTTATTTTCCTATACACGTGTGAAGATGTGACTGCCTCGGTGGAGCAGTTGTAATGCGTACGCGTTACGACTGACGCTGACATTGAGGTCTCGAGGTTCGATCCCCGGATCGGGTAACAGTGATATTCGGTTTTTCTATTACGAAATGTTCAGTATCAACCCGGAGTCTGGAATTGTGCCCGATATGTCGATAGGCTCGCCCCCTATCACATCATGGGACGGAGATACGCTCGACGATATGTGAGTGTAGTGGTTACACCTGTGCCTACCCCTTCGGGGATTACAGGCGTACGTGCATTTGTATGTGCGTGTGAAGATCACACACAACAAATTCCTTTATAAACGAGGTCCATTTGATTACCAGGAGCTGGTGGAAGAGAAGCGTACACGTAATGAAAATCCCACCACCGTGGCTTGTTCTGGCGAGTTCGAGAATCAGCCGCCAGTGTATAGGTATCCAGAAACTTCAAGCGGGCATAATTTGGGCGACCTTCGAAGGACATTGTCTTGCGGTTCCACATGATAATTGGATTGCACTGTATTCATTATCAGGTGCAGTGAAGTCACTTTATTCAAACCGGCCAAGTAGTGTAACCGAAAATATCTCAAATCTCAAAAACTATATGACCTAGCAGCTAGCTTATTGAAACTAATTTTCGTTAGTAACGCCTTATAAGTAATTACCTTAATTTTTTCAGAATTTTCCACCCTGTAGTATAAACATTACTAACAAACTAATGACTTTTAAAAAGAAAAACCATCTATACTATTTTTAAGGACCCTTCTAATGATATTACACATGCCTATGTACAATGTGTAAACTCACTATCACTTTTGTGCAGTAAAGATAAATAACTTTGTCAGGATGTTCAAACAGTTTAATAGTCTATTCACATTAAATGCAATATTATATTACTGTTCACAATTTATTACACTTGATTATTCACAATTCTAATCACACTCGGGCAGCGTTACCACGAAAGAGTTCTAAGCACGACTAAGTTCCCTCAACTAATAATGCGCCTGCTTATATACCTTAGCAATCATCTCCACCACATCTCAGTCTTATACTACAGACTACCTTCACTAAGACCAATAACGGTGCTATTACTAATATGAGGGTAACAAATGGAAAAAACATTCCACAGTATGAATGAAGAGCAACCGCAAAAAATATCTTAGAGTACACCTACCATTCAAATTTCATTCATATAGTGCTAATAGTCTCCGATAAAATAGCTGTGACATACGCACGGACAGATGGCCATGACGTAATTATAAGGGTTCCGTTTTTGCCATTTGACCATGGAACCCCAAAAAATTTTTGTTCAGCGGTGTTGTATAATATTAATTTATTTATTTGTTATTATCTCAATGTCTAAGTAAGAATTGAATAATGCGACACGGCTTTATCCATTAGCTCCCAACATTCTTAATTCCTACGGTAAATTTGTTAAAATCACTTCGTTCAAAATAAGGCAGGTATACACGATTGAAGTCATGTAACCAATAGGGATGTAATTGATCTCTGAATCGAAACCCTCTAATGAATTACACTTTTTCAATTTCGGACATATTGAGTTGGACGCGATACCCTTGCTTTGAAGTTTTTAGCTTTACAAAAGGGATTAATTAAAAGAGAGCATTCAGAAAGGCTCCAATATGAATTTTTCGGTCCTTGCTTTGTACCCATTGATTGTTTGATGTTTTCATTTGTTGATGTTTGTTATCTTGAACGGCAAACGTTTTGATGTTATGAATCATTGGATCACTGTATTTGACACTATTGCTAAAATATTTATTGAATAGGTTAAATACAATGGTTTGCTTTTGTTTGGATGAAAATTAAAGATCTGGGATTTCAATGTTATGAAGATATGTTTTATTAGCTTTATTGAATATTTCAAGGATATAAGAGGGGAATGTAAAAACACAAGTTTAAAGTTAATTTAAAGAAATACTTATTAGATACCCTACCTTAATAAATTATATTGTAATTTATAAGAACATAACATTATGAAGGTTCTCGTAGTTTAATACTTTGTATAGTTTTGCTGATCCTGCAGTCAAACTGTTTGTGCAGTTTTGTGGGATATTGTAGTAGTTCATAAGTTTTTATTTTTTTAATAATTAAATAAATAATTTTATGCTACATTAAATATGGTTTTAGTTTATTGTTATACAATTACCAAACGTAATGGTGGTAGAGGTCTGGATTGGTACCACCGCTTTGTCTATTGGCCGCCAAACAGTAGTGTGTAAGCATCTTTGTGTTTCGGTTTGAAGGATATCGAAGCCAGTGAATTTACTGGGCATTATGGGACTTAACTGCAGTGCTTTGTAATTTCAAGTTCTGTGTGGTGTTGCTTCTGTTTAAGGGCAGGTATTGCGCTTACCATCAGGCGAGCGACCTGCTTGTTTTATCACACAAGCTAATAAAAAAAAATTAAGCCATAGAATTGTTGGAAAGATGAAGCTGTTCAAATAAGGTCTTTCATTCCATTCAACGCGCTGGAGGAAATTCATTCAAAACAGGGTCCATAAGTTGCAAAGATGGTATCAAGGATACTTACATCAAAAGTAAGTTACAGTGCGAAATATTTATTTAATTTATTGTATATTTCGGCTCCACCGGAATAGTGCCACTGTCTCACAAAAAACCGGCGTGAAGTAGCAGCTTGCTGTTGTGGCTTGTGTACGATAATTGAAAATTTTGGGAGACCAACACACACCTCCCTTTTCCCAATTCCTTCCCTTTAAGGTCAGCTACTCTTCCATGTCTACTAGTGGATGTCCGCGGAGATGAGATCACTTACCAAGGACCCACTTTTCGGCCTCTCCTATAAAATGTACAAAATTATTGTACTATTTAATAATAATACCTATTTTTTTTAAGTGGTTATAATTGGTAACTTAGAAACTAGGTGTTGTTATCATTAGTTTTCTTATCGTTTATGGATATGGATCCCTTGTTGCGTAAAGACCTCCTCAATTTCATCTTTTTTGCCTGATTTTTCTATTATATTATCAGCCCATCGTCTGTGTGGATTTTTAACTTTACTTTTTCTTTTGTTGCTCTACTATATTGTGTAGTTCTTATGCCTGTTATCTCTAAAATGTGAGATATGACCTGCCTATTGCCATTCTAACTCGGTTCTTTTTTTAAATAATTCGCTTTTTATTTTGTGTACTCACCTTATTTTTAAACAATTGTACTGTAAATGTATGCAACTTAAAATTTAATTATATTACTCTTGCATTAAAAGTAATATACACTACTTCTTTCCTTCTTCCCGGCTTAGTACCAGAGTCCTTTTTACTTTAACGCGTCTACTTCACCCAATCTTGAGTATCCTCTACTATAAATATTACTATTACACCAATAATGATAGCTGAACCGTCTACAACATTTTGGATTATACATACTTTAAATTACAGGCTAGCGTAACCCATAACCACAGGCCCGAGCGCGAAAGATTACAGACGTGAAGGAAGGCTTGTCAGTCGCTATTTTAATGCCTATTAAATCGCGCCAAACACCAGACCTTGTAATAAAACAGTACTGAATTTCCCTCGGTCGTACTTTCAAGTGGCGTGAATTGCGACTGTTTGTTTTGGTATCTAAGTCAATTTACCTTTACGTTTCGACTACATTTACCTACTTGGGAATATAAAAAACTATAGATGGACGTTTTATTGAGTTGTTTATGATAGATGTGTTGTAAATAGTTATGCCTACAGCATGGACTCCTGGACCATCATTGTCGTCGCTTACAGAAAACCTGACATTAACTAACTGGAGTAACTGACATTTTTGCACGGTCAGTGAGAATTCCGGAATCTTAAAACATAATAATAAATACACCCAACAGTCACACACATAGTCCTGACCCCACACTAGGTTAACCTGTATCGTGGGTATCAGGAATTACGAAGGACTTGCGGTCCCACAACACCCAGACTCGAAACAAATATTTGTGGATCGCACAAACATTTGTCTCGGTGCGGGAATCGAACCCACGGCCTCTCGCTTCGCAGCCGGCTACTCGCCTGCTGCGCCACGGAGGCTGTCATCAATCCCCATTCCTTTTTTAAAGTTCATGCCACGATTTCTCTGATATTTCAAATGTTTTACGCGATTGTAATTGTTCATCACCAGGGTTTGCCTAAATGAAAACTATGGATAAATATTACTAAACATAGTTAATACATAGTTGTTTTATTTTTAGCACTGCTTTACGTTCAATCAATCTTATTTTTAACAATTTCTTGACTCGTCTGTAAAAAATTGGTGCATAAATGCCGAAATTAAACACGCGAAATACTTTTTATTATGGCATATGTCGGAAACGAGTAAGTGGGTCAGTAAGTGGATCAGTAAGTGGGTCACCTGATGGTAAGTGATCTCCACCGCCCATATACGCCCACAATGCCAAAAGAATCATGGGCGCGTTGCCGACCTTAAAACAAAGGGATAATTAAGGAATTGGGAAGGGGAGAGGGATTTGGGCCTCCGGATATCTCACTCACCGTACGAAACGCAGCAGCAAGCTGCTATTTTACAAAGATTTTCTGTGAGATAGTGGTAACGACCTGGACGAGTCGGCTCATATATACTGTAGACGAAAGTGTCTACAGGGTGGCTATACAACTCAAAAAAATAGGACCGACTTTGAACCTCTTATTGAATACAATAATTAAAATCAGATATTATTTATAGAAAAAAACAAATTTTCGCGTCAAAGTGTGAACCTCCTGCGATTTTTTCGTCGATTGTAAATACGAACGATTTCCTCCAGACATTTAAGAATGTTGTGCTCTGTAATTCCTTTTATATTGACTTGGAAAGATTATTCATCTGCTTATATCTCACATAAGAATATTACAAGTAAAAAGGTATTCATAAATCCGAAATATGTGTGGAAAATAAAATGTATGTTATGTAAAAGCTTTACATGCTCTCGAGTGATTTTCCTTGAATGAATTCCCATATTTAATATGGATTTATTATGTCCTTTTGGAATGACATAGATTCTTGTTAATTTAGCGTGAATCAGAATCGTGTAGGTACAAGGGGTTTTTTATTAGCTTGAGTGACGAGACGAGTAGGTCGCTCGCCAGACGCGCCATGCCTGTCCATAAACAGAAGCAACGCTACACAGAACTTTGAATTACAAAGCACTGCGTGGCACTGGACTGCGCTTGTCACCCCGAGACATAAGTTGTTAAGTCTCATAATAAAGTAACTTCACTGGCTTCAATGTCTATCAAACCGGAATATAACAGTGCTTACAAACTGTTTCTTGGTGCCAGAAATAAACAAAGCGGCGGTACCAACCCAGGTGGTCTCTCGCGTACCTTGTAGGTTGTACATTTACAAGCAGATTAACACATTCCAAAACGATGATGCGGATTTAGCGGCTCGTTCGGGTCTTAAAGTTCGGTTCTGTGCTAGTAAGTAATTCGAATCGGCTTTTATCATAGATATTGCTTTAATTTAAAATGAATTTAGTTAATACTTTTCAATATTTATAGTTAATAATAATAATAATAATACACCCAACAGTCACATACATAGTCCTGACCCCACACTAGGTAAACCTGTATCGTGGGTATCACGAACTACGAGGGACTTGCGGTCCCACAACACCCAGACCCGAGACAAATATTTGTGGATCAGACAAACATTTGTCAAGGTGCGGGAATCGAACCCACGGCCTCACGCTTCGCAACCGGCTACTCGCCCGCTGCGCTACGGAGGCTGTCAAATAGTTGGATCAAATATATTTTTTTACGGCAATTTACTCTTGCACTTACGTATTTCATTGTTATTTTAACATGTGTATATGTATATCTATTATAACAAATATATATATATATATATATATACATATTTAATACCAAGAATAGAATTATTGATGGGATCAGCTGAAAATCAGCGCTGTAGCTTATACGCTGCAGCACTATGCTGAGGCGAGTCCATTTTGGTTTTTCATTATTTTATAAGATTCTTTTAAAATGTACAATTTTATAAGTCATGAAAAACCAAACAAATTATTTATTTCTTTCTATCATGGGTGACTACGTCGTTAATATGAGCTTTATCCAGGTTTTTCTTATTTCCATCTGATTTTCCCATCCAAAATGGTGACAACAGGCGTACACTACTACGATCAAATGACAATGAAAAAAGCTGATGATAGCTCAGCGGGGAGTGGTACGGACTGTCGAGACGAAAGTTGCAGGTTCGAAACCCAAGAGCATACACCTCTGATTTTTATAAATTACGTGTGTATTAATTGTTAATTATTATTTGCTTTAATGGTGAAAGAAAGATCGTGAAGAAACCTGCATACCTGAGAGAGTTCTCCATAAGAATTTTAAAGGTATGTAATGTCTGCCACCCGCATTAGGCCAGCGTGGTGGACTAAGGCCTAACTCCCTCTTATTCAGTAGAGGAGGCCCGTGCCCAGCAGTGGGACATTTATATATGTACCGTGTATAATATATACTCGTATAATACAGGGCTAGTATTATTGAAATTGAAACAGTGGAAAACGATGTTAATTCGCTAAAGTAACAAGACTGTGTCGAGATTAAGAACGCCCTCCTCCCAGTGCTAGTAGGTTACAATGTTCCTAAAAATATTAACAATATGTGCCAAGATGGTTTTAAAGAAAAAGTTAGTGACTTATACAATAATAGAGTACAAAATGCCACATTATACACCCCTCCTACTGTTTATTCTCTGAAATCTCCATCGAAACGTTGTCGCTGGTAGAGATCGCTTTTAGCGATAAGACCGCCTATTGTTACTTTTATTAATTTTGTTTTTTTTTACTGTAACTAGGGGCTTTGCCCATGTTTTTCCACAAAACATAAAATAAAAAAGAAACTTAAAGTCCGACGAATATGAGACATATCTTACTTTCTTCCCCACATTATTCTGCATCGATTGGTATCGGTTTCGACCCCATACCTCCAGCGGTTTCGGAGGAGATAGCGTGACAAGCTTTTGGCAGCGACGGCGGCGGCGCCAGTGACTTTTTTTAGAATAGAGAGATATTCTGCATTGTGTACAATAAAGTGTTATCTATCTATCTAAAATGCGATAATACTATTATATCTAAATGAATAGGTGTGTGATTTTTTTATATATTAATATTATGAGGACAGAATCTAAAATTCTAAATAGATACTATTAAACCTAACTCAATCGATGTGCATACATTAAACATAATTACCCTATCATGGATAATGAAAATTGAGGGTTCGGTGAAACAATGGCATCGAAGGCTACCTATACAAGTTAGTAGCACAGTATAAAAATTAAACAGTCTGTCAATGAAGACGTTAAGTCGAGATAATCTGCAGTGCCGTATGATACGTGGCCGGTACGTATTACACATTCGAGTGACTTTGAAACAAGAATGTCGCAATAATATCATACCACTTGCTTCAATATATTGATATCGAATGCATAACAAACTTCCGTAAGTGAGAGGTCATCTGAATAAGTATATTTTCTTCTTCATTTATTTCTAATATCAAGCAGCAGTGTGAAACGCTGTTGTTTAAATTAATCGCAGTCATTGAAATGACTAGGCATTATGAGACTTAACATCTATATCTCGGTATGAGAAGCGAAGTACAGTGCCATACAGTACTTTGTAATTCAAAGTTCTAAGTAGTGCTGCTTCTCTTTTTGGGCAGGCGTGTCGCCTTCGTATTACGGAGCCTTACAGAGCCGTTCCAAAAAAAAACAGGCCGAATTCAACCTTATTTGTACGTTGGTACGTTAATAAGGTTGAATTCTGCCTGGAGCCTGTAAGTTGCCCACTTGACAAACAAGCAAGTGGGTCACCTGATAGTAAGTGAGCTTCACCATCTATGAACATCCACAATACTGAAGAATCATGGATGCGTTACCAAGCTTAGAGGAAAGGGATAATTAAGTCATGAATGCCAACCTTAGATGAAAGGGATAATTAAGGGATTGGGAGTACAAGGTGTATTTGGAACTCCGGATATCTCACTCACCGTACGAAACGCAGCAGCAAGCTCCTACTTTATGTCGGTTTTCTGTGAGACAGTGGTCGAGACGGCCCATTCATGCTGTAGACAAAACTAACTGCAGTGTGGCTCTACATGCAGGGGGAGGATAGGGAGGAGTTCAAGTCCACTTTGACAGTCTATATATAAAACTGTGTCAATAGTAAGATTCTGGGGTAAATTCCTAACGCCCGAGGGTTAAATCCACTAATATAAATCATTCCGAGCATTCCGTGTAACTTTGTTCCTAATTTGAAATACATGTTTGATGTTTAGCGATGTGCTATAATTTGGTAGGTGTTATGTGTGATCTTGAACCGCCATTTTCTTGTTCACGGTCGAAATTATATGGACAGTGTGGACCATTTTAGACAAGTTCTTTTGGCTGGCACAATGGTGGCTATTTTCTAAGTGTCTAATGTAGTGGTGTCTTAACCACAAAATAAACTAGCGACTGGCGGTCCCTTAACACCCAGGCCCGAAAGAAATATTTGTGGATTAGACAAACATTTGTCTCGGTGTGGAAATCGACCCCGCGCCCTCAGCAGGCTTCGGAGGCAGTCAGTAAGTAAATCTAGCAGACAAGATAGATCTATCAATCACACAGATTTTTCCAGCAGATATTTCGAACATTTTATCAACAATTGGTGAAGTAGACCGTCACGATTTTGTTACGTTTTTATTATTTTCTTTTTATAGCATAGACCGGCAAACAATCAAGTGATTCACCTGATCGTAATTGATCTCCACTGCCCGTGAGTATACCCACAACACCAGAAAAATCATGGGCGCATTGCCGACCTTAAAGGAAAGCGGAAATTAAAGAATTGGGAAAGGGAGGGGACCTTCGGATATCTCATTCACCGTACGAAAAGCAACAGCGATCCACTTCTTTAGGTCCGTTTTCTGTGAGATGTAACGGCCTGGCCGAGGCGGCCATTCATGCAGATACAACTGTCTACAGCATGTGTCTACCACTTACAGGTAATATTTGACGCGAATACAAAAGATTAATATCGATAAGATATACATGGACTAGGTAGTACTATCATAATATTTTTAATAGTAAAGGCTGATACACGAACACTTGGGTTACCTGGTGGTAAGTGATCTCCACTGCCAATGAACATCCACAGACCAGAGAATCATGGATGCGTTGTCGACCTATGGGTCTCCAGAAATCTCATTCAACCTACGAAATGCAACAGAATCTGCCACGTCACATCGGCTTTTCTGTGAGACACTTGTACTGATACTGTTATGACGGGAATTCTTTTTTTTTATTGCATAGGCCGACAAACTAGCAAGTGAGTCACCTGATGGTAAGTGATCACCACCGCCCATGTACGCCTACAATACCAAAAGAGTCATGGGCGTGTTGCCGACCTTAAAGGAAAGGGATTGGAAAGGGGAAAGGATTTGGGCCTCCGGATATCTCACCCACCGTAAGAACCGCAGCAACAAGCTGCTACTTTACGTCGGCTTCCTGTGAGACAGTGGTAACGATCCGGACGAGCCGGCCCATTCATGCTGTAGACAAAATTGTCTACAGGGTATAAATATCTACAGCATGTAGAGCCAGTATACAAATACATGTTTATTTCGTTAAGAATAAATTGAACATGTTTGCGGAATAATAAGGCCAAGAAAATGAGAGTAGTAACGAAGTTTCAGGCTGTTATCACTTGCTGAATGATCTCAGCTTTGTTCTCATTTCGTACAATCTACGGGCATTTGTTCACGTCTTGTTTGAAAGTAGACATGCGTATAAAACATTCTTCTTCTTTTTCACCTACCATTATCCCACTGGCAGTGGGGTCAGCGCAACATACTTTGTAACACATGTAACAGAAAGATTTGGCTTGTAGTTTTTACTGTCGGCCACCTGCCTGACGTCAACCTCTTTGGGGAGAATGTATATAAATAATTATTGTACATACATACATACGCACTCACGCCTGTAATCCCCGAAGGGGCAGGCAGAGGTGTAACCAGTATACCCACATTTCGCCGAGTGTATTTCCATCCCTTATGTGATAGGGGGCGAGCCTATCGCCATACCAGGCACAAATTCCAGACTCCAGGCTGATACTGAACATTTCGTAATAGAAAAACCCAATACCACTTTACTTGACTCGGGGATCGAACCCGAGACCTGAGCGTTGACCTCAATCGTAACGCGTACGCATTACAACTGCGCCACCGAGGCAGTATTATTGTAAACTATATTAAAATATGAAATCGGCGATGACCTAGCGGGGAGTAAGTACGAGCTGTCGAAATGGAATTTGTGGTTTCGGAACCAGCCCTTGGCCATACACCTCTAACTTTACAAAGTATCGCGGGCATTCATTGTTAATAATCGAGCTCATTATAATAATAATAATACTAGCCCTGTATTATATACGTCCCACTGCAGGGCCACCTCTACTGACTTAGAGGGGTTAGGCCGAAGTTCACTACGCTGGCCTAATGCGGGCTGGCAGACTTCACATACCTTCCAAATTCTTATGGAGAACTTCTCAGGTATGCAGATTTCTTCACGATGTTTCCTTCACCGTTAAAGCAAGTTATAATTAACAATGAATACACACGTAACTTTGAAAAGTCAGAGGTGTAGACAGAGAGTGTCTCTTGGGGCTGGTTTCGAACCTGCGACTTTCGTCACGACAGTCCATACCACTCCACCATACTTTCGATTAGCAATATTAGCTCTACTGGGCGTTCGTATCGCGTGTAAAGACAATCAGTTCCTTGTATCTAATTTGTAACAAGAGATCCACAAAGCAATTACATGTAACGAGCTATCGGGAGGGCCTATAAAATGTCACAGTGATTAACATTCGATCGTGTTTAATGCTATTCCCGCTGATTCCGAAGCCAATTCGTCCTAGCTAATTACTGGGGCTCAATTCTACATGACAATATTATCATGCAAGTTTTGTTAATAGAACCAAGCTGTAATTTTGTTCACAGCTTGAATGGGCCAGAGTTAACAAACTAAATCGCTTTGTAGCTCTCAACTACTGTCTAACATTTAAACAATACTGAGAATATGGTGGGTTTATACATAAGAGTACATCAGCTCCTCCGTGGCGCAGTCGGCGAGGGAAATGTGAATCGGGAACCGCGGGCTTGATTTTTTTTTTAGTCATAGGTCGGTAAAGGTAGTCCAGATCCCATAGTAAGAAACGATTATCGTCTGTCATAGGTATCAAGAATAATGAGAGACTTTTCGTCTCACAACATCCAGACCTGAAACAAATATTTGTGGATCACGCAAATTATCTTAATGCTGGGTTCGAATCCACGGCCGCACGTTTTACGGTCGGCTACTCGCCCACTGAGCCACGGTATTCTCATTGGCTCATTTAGTATCCATCCAAAGTCTCAAGCCAAGATCGTATATTGAATAAAGCCGATCGTATATTACTTATCAATCACCAATCTTGTATAACTCAAAAATCAACAAACCGTTTAAAATTCTTTAAAGCGTATCGACGAAGCTGCGTAACAGACAAGTTTTAAATTTATTTTTCGTGAAACATTCCCCGGGTGCGTCTGATATCATTAATCAGGCTTCACTTTGGCACTGGCCCAACATCCTTACTTCCCTCTCATTTGTATTTGCTGAAAGAGTTCCTCGTCATAAATCATCATCCGTTGATAAATGAATTCGTACCTTTTTAGAAATCTCAAATTTCGGTGTATTGCTTTTGAGTTCAACTTCAGATGGAGGTTTGGTTTTATACGTTGATTGTGATGAAATAGAGAGTGTTAAAATTAAATAGAGTGTTATTAGAGTGACTGTACACCTATCTGTCCGCTCGAGCCGCACACGCTGCATTCATCGAATTCGATGGCGGATAGTTGTACGTTTACCTTAGTTCATTTACATACATTTTGGTTAGTGATTTTAAGTTTTTCAATGATGTGGTAGTTTTTCTAAAGTGAAAATATAGTTTTATTTATAAAAACAAATATACAGAATTTGAGAAATTGCTATCAGTTCCAACGAAGTGCTATATAGTGTTTGATTGAATGTGTTGGATTGAATAGCCTGCAAATAAATTGAATTTAGTTTTATCGTTCGGAAACAAAAAATTTGTCCATCAATATTTCGTATAAATTGGTCCACACATTCTGGAGATTATCTCGTATGAATGATGAGTATGAACATTCAAATATATACATGCATTCTTTTTATATTTAACGTCTACAATACATATTATTAAAAATCATAACTTTAGTTTTTTATTACATTTTACAAATATTCAAACTTCCACATTTGTAGGATAGACAGTCTGTGGCACAGTAGGTGAGTAGCCGGCTGTGAAGCGAGAGGCTGCGGGTTCGATTCCCGCATCAAGACAACTGTTTGTGTGATTCACAAATATTTGTTTGGGTATGGGTGTGTTCTCTCCAGAGAGGTTAGGCGGCCGGTCGTAAATATTACAAGTTAAATCTTTCTCTAAGATGTGTTAAAAAGCATGTTGCTCCGACCTTGCGAGTGGGATAAGGGCAGGTGGAAGAAGAAGAACTAAATTAGAAAATTACCATTTCAAGCCAGCTTACCTCACCATTCTCGATTTAGTTTAGTAATAATTTTCTCTAAAGTGATATTTGGTTTTTCTATTACGAAATGCTCAGTATGAGCCCGGAGTCTGGTATTGTGTCCGGTATGGCTATAGTCTCGCCCCATATCATATCATGGGATGGAGATACGCTCGGCGAAATATGGGTGTACTAGTTACACCTCTGCATACTCCTTCGGGGTTTATAGGCGTGAATGCGTAAATATTTATCATTTTCTCGACTGAGTTTTTACAATATAAGGCTACAATTTTAAAGTTTTTTTTTCAGAAGGTTCAAGCGCCAAACATTACTTTATTGCGGTAACAGATCGATCCGCGGTCGGGAGTAGCTACTAGATAGTGGTTTAGCAGAGTAATGGGTGCCATTTCTGTTCGATATTTTCTTCCAATTGTATGCGAGACGAAGCTTGAGATTCACCTTAATGTATCTTCTTTAAAACAGATAGATGGCATGCGTGGATTCCTTTACAGTAAATATTGGATTTTTCTTTTTTCAAACAAAATTGTACGTGATTTGTATATCAATATTTCCTTTTGGCCAGAGGTTAAAGAGCTCTTTTCTTTACGTAAATACTTAGAATCAATTCTGCCATAATCAGGAGGAATTTATACAACTAACCAAGACTTTAAAGAGAAAGGACTCGTAAGGCCAATAAGAACAAACAAAAAATACTTAGAAGCAATTTGATCCTACTGTGGAAAAAACCCTATCAACTCTTTGCTTGTCTTATTTTGCTTGCTTTGTCTGTGTTTATCTATAATTTAAATTAAAAACCCCGTTAAAAACATTTGTAATTTTTATTTAATTGAAGAGATTTACTTCAAATATACTTAAAAATCATCTGGATTAAACCAGCTTTCAAACAAAACAACACATTCTAATCGGTCCATTCGTTTATGTGCTCCGATTCTACAAACATAATATACACCGTGTTACAGAAAGGTGTGGTCACATTTAAGGGTTGGTACTTACATCCGACAGTGAGTGTTTATGTACTGGATCTTATTAAAATTTTACTACGATCGATAAGATTGATCACTTTCCTATAAAATAAGTGAAATGCGTGAGTGAGAATAACATTGCTGGGCTGAGACAAAAGCTCAGCTATTTGTCATTTGTTGTTGTCCAAAATGTCAAATTGTTTTTTTTATCATAGGCCGGCAATCGAGCAAGTGGGTCACCTGATGGTAAGTGATCTCCACAGCCCATGTACGTCAAAATACCAAAAGAATTATGGGGGTGTTGCCGACCTTAAAGGAAAAGGATTGGGAATGGGAGGGGGATTTGTGCCTCCGGATATCTCACTCACCGTACGAAATGCAGCAGCAAAATGCTACTTTACGTCGGTTTAAATGGTACAATGGGCATGGTACTCAATCGATAAAATAGACAATGATTTATTTAAGTACTAATAATACAATCGAATTTGGTACTACGGGGGGTGAAACACTATACATTGGTTAAATTTGACCACACCTTTCTGTAGCACGTTGTAAACACATTCACCCATCCACAGATAGATAAAGGGATCAAACTTATAACACCGCTCTTATTTGTTGGGGGTTCAAAAGCAATGTTCAGTTGTAATGCGTACGCGTTACGACTAAGGCTGACGCTGAGGTCTCGGGTTCGATCCCCGGGTCGGGTAAAGTGATATTGGGTTATTCTATCATAAAATGCTTAGTATCAACCTGGAGTCTGGAATTTTGCCCGATATGGCGATAGGCTCGCCCCCTATCACATCATGGGACGGAGATACGCTCGGCGAAATGTGGGTGTACTGGTTACACCTCTGCCTACCCCTTCGGGGATTACAGGCGTGAGTGCGTATGTCCAAAAGTAAAAACATCATACTAACTGTAATTATATAATTATATAAATATAATTCGTAAGTTAAAATTCCAATAATCACGTTAATTTTAAAATCAGGCGCATTCATTGAGGCGCACGTCCACACTTCAAAACTCAAATAATCGAGCTATTTAACAACTTGAAGTTATTCAAGCGACAATATTTCAGATAACTTAATGACGTCATTTATTTTGCTATTAAATTTATTGCTGACAATTCCGTTCGCAAAATTCTACCGCTTGCTTTAAATATATCGGGAAGGCAGCGATTCATTTCATTCTAGTACAATGCGTTTGTGTTGTAAGTAAATCGATAGCTCGTTTATTTAATAAGTTACTTTGATTTGAAAGCACTATGTACAATTACAGATTGCTTAACATTTTTGAGTAAAGTCTGATACTTTTTCTTCGCATTTAAGGGCTTATCTACCTACTACATCATATACAATTCTAATTGTGATGCGGCAGGTCTTGTTAGGCTGGTTATTAAGCGCGATTATTTTATTATTAGGTAATTAGTCCTTACAGGGGTTTTTGTGTATTTTAAAAGTTTAAATCACCTGACAACAGTGTTTCTCAAAATTTTACGATTTCGTCTGGTTGTTTAATACATATACATACATACTCACGCCTGCAATCCCCAAAGGAGTAGGCAGAGGTGTAACCAGTACACCCACATTAGGCCGAGCGTCCCTTATGTGATAGGGGCGAGCCTATCGCCATATCGAGCACAAATTTCCAGACTCCGGGCTGATACTGAGCATTTGGTAATAGAAAACCCAATACCACTTTACCCGACCCGGGGATCGAACCCTAGACCTCAGCGTTGGCCTCAATCGTAACGCGTACGCATTACAACTGCACCACCGAGGCAGTTGTTTAATAATAATAGCTCTTTAATTTTAATTTTAAGAGTAACTTTGCATTTTTTTCTATAGAGCAAGTTTTAAGGAATCATGTGTGCGCAGCATTAATAAAATAGTATACTTGTATATCCTCATCTTTAGGGGATATTTATTACAAAGTGATTGCTACGGTGTTAATGTAACACATTACTTTCAAAATTATTATGGAGAATTTTGAGGTATGCAAGTTTCCTCACGATGTTTCCTTCACCGTTAAAGCAAGTGATAATTAACAAATAATACACACGAAATTTGTCTCGGGGGCAGGTTTCGGACTGCGACTTTCGTCCCGACAGTCCGTGCCACTTCCAGCTGAGCTTTCACTGCTATCATGAAATCAACAAATACTACAAAGCTTTTGTTGATTCAAGCTTTGTAGTCAGACTTGTGTCGATCGAATAAATCGGACCATATGACTCTGATATTAGGATGACAATTGACGCGATATTGTCACATAATTTGAAACTATATACTTACAAACACACTTTACAAGGGACTAGGTCTCTCGTATGCGAGATACCACCGCTTCGTCTATTTCTGCCGCCAAGCAATAATGTGTAAACACTGTTGTGTTCCGGTTTGAAGGACATTAAAGCCAGTGAAATAACTGCGTATTATGAGACTTAAAATCTTATGTCTCGAGGTAACGAGCGCAGTCCGATGCCATGCAGTGCTTTGTAATTCAAAGTTCTGTGTGTGTTGTTTCTGTTTATGGGCAGGCGTGGCGCTTACCATTAGGTGCGCGATTACGTCACTCAAGCTGATAATAAAAAAACAAAACACGTACACAAATAAAAGACATATAGAATTGACCGATATCTATGTAATGTGTCACAATTTGTTGCCCTATCCTATCAATCGAAATACGAAATTCCTCTTTATTCGCTTCCGATTATTGTAGGAAGAGTTTGCACGGGCCAGAATGTACGTCGATGGGATGAATGGGTCATCTCCGGTTAAGGCTAGTGCCGGAAGAGTGCGGTCGGGGAGACCGCGTGCCTTTTAGCGCAGCGTCTTCATGACTTAGGGTTGCCAGGTCTTTGTCTGAGATTCAAAAATTTCATTTCAAATTTCTACAAAGTGACGTTTTTTTATACCAGAAGTGATTCGTGGGCGCGTTGCTGACCTTATAGGAAAGGTATAAAATTAAGGTTAATTTAATATTTTAATAAGTTCATTACACTAAGTAAAAATAACTCACGAAAGTCAAACGAATATAATTTTAGGAATGCTTGATTTACGCAGTTGATTATCCAAAAAGCGACTACATTCAATCACAAAATTAATATTACTTGTACCGACTACGTAACGAAAGTAAAAATAAATAAATATTAGTCGTTCACTATTCAACTACAGTACCAGCGACTCAAAATTATTTAGTTTACTGTTTAGGTTTTTGACTCGGTTTTATTTTTTATTAAAAAAATACCTACGCAATCACGCCAGTAATCCCCGAAGGGGTAGGCAGAGGTGTAACCAGTACACCCACATTTCGCCGAGTGTATCTCCGTCCCTTATGTGAAAGGGGGCGAACCTATGGCCAGACGCCGGGCCGATACTGAGCACTTCGTAATAGAAAACCCAATACTACTTTACCCGACCCGGGGATCGAATCCGAGACCTCAGCGTTGGCCTCAATCGCAACACGTACGCATTACAACTGCGCCACCGAGGCAGTGTTTTATAGATCTTGGCCTTAATAGATTTCCACGGATTATGTGACATAGTCACGGTCATGAAACTCATGAGCCGTCCAAGCCTAATGTCCGGCTTTGTCCGGACGCCTGGAAACCCTATAATGCATTTCCATGTGCTCTATTTATCTTTATGTGTATTAAAGTTGTGTCGCTTTGTCGTGGAAGAAGATTGTGTGGTACATTTTTCGAGTAAAGGATTTCGTTTTTAGATTTAAAAGAAGTGACATTATTCAGTAAGTCGGATATATTTTGAGCTTGTTTTTGTAGTCTGAATGTCCAAACGAGCAGGTCGCTCACCAGTAGGCGTAGTACGAGTTACAAATACGTTTACAGTTTCCGAATTCGTATAAAATTACTACCGTCGAAGTGTCAAACTAGTAATTCAAACGTTAATAATAATCGCTTTAAGACACATTTCATATTCAACTAATATGAAATAGAATTAACCATATTATTTTATTTTATTATAATTCCCACTAGTGGCTTTTATTACTCGACATATGGAGAGAAAACGAAAACCCTCATCGTTTTCGAAAACTATTAAAACTTGTACTACGCCTACTGATGGTAAGTGCAACGCTTGTTGCTTGTATATACAGAAGCAACACAACATAAAACGTTGAATTACATAACAATGCATGAACACTACTTGAGTAGTGTTGAATAGGATACGATTTTTAAATGATTTTGTAAGAGAAGCTTCTTTTTTGTACTGAGCCAGTACAAGGTCCCACAAATGTCAAATATCAAATGAGATGAAGCGTCTTGAAGGTCCCTCGCTCATTCTCACTCTTTCACACGCACACATCTCTACCATGCATGCTAGACAAAAAATTCAATCACTAATAAAATGTACAAAAAATACAGATACTAGGGGCATTGTTTCTGCAAGTAAGAACTCAATTAACAAAACATATCGCACAACATATTTCATACGTGTTTGGAATCATGGCTTAAAATATGTTTTTGGTACAAACTACGAGGCAAAAATACTACTGCTTTACAACACTGTTTTCTCATATTGTAGAAAAATGAATTGTCCACGTCCGTTGCCGGCCGGCACCGGAAAAGGGCGCAGTCCCCTATTGACCCCCTCCCGCCACCGCCTTGCTTATATCGTCTGCTCGCTTCCCGTCACCGGCGGTAAGCCACGGCCTTCTATAACGGAAACTTCTCAAAAGTATCCCACAAAGGCTTGGTTGTCGAACTTGCTTACTGTAAATTCGCCAAACAAAAGGTCTGCTAGAATCGATACGCTGTAACTTGAAAATTTAACTGTATTGGTACGAAAAAATCAGTCAAATGTCGAACTCACGCACTTAGGCTCACTACGCCCTTAGTGTTTTACTATTGATATTACTTAGGATATACGCAATAATAATCACACAATATATCCTAGAAAAAAATCAGATTGGTACACATTAGGGTTCAAAAATCTATCTTTTAAGGTAGACAACAGACATAATTTCTGTACATTACACGAGCATAATTGTGTAAAACAATGTCTTGACATTAAAAGAGGCCATAACCCATAAGTTTGTTTCGGCATTTCTTCTCAAGGCTAGCCACGAAATGCCGTCATAAATGTAATGTAGCATAAAAATAATTGCATGATATCTACCACCCATGAACGCTCACAAGACAAGAAGAATCATGAACGCGTTGCCGAAGTAAGGGATGATTAAAGGATTGGAAAGGGGAGGAGGATTTGGGTCTCCGGATATCTCATGCCCCACTTTACGTGGTTTTTTTGTGAGAAAGTGGTAACGACCCGGTCGAGCCAGCCCACGGTTCGCGGCCATATACCTCAAAAACGTACTTATACAATTGCATACAAAGCGGATGTGTCGCGGTCTCTTGTCTCGGTCGCGTACGTAAAACTGGCCTTTATATTTTCAATGAGGAGTCAGTCGAGACCCAAGGTTTCGACGAAGAAGCAAGTTCAGTTACTTCAAGATGTTTCCCCGTGCAAGATAAGTTAGATTTTAACTTTCTTTAGTATGGTTTCTTTGGACCAGAGTGACTTTACCTCGCGGTTCTGCCGCGTAAAGATCTTCTTTTTAATAGTGTTTTATGTTCTAATGATACAGATTACGGTCTACCAGTGTGCTAAATTGGGTAAAATCTGTGATTGACTAAATAATTCAAAGTTCTGTTTATGAACGTTGCGGTTACCACCAGGCGGGCGATCTGCTCGTCTCGTCATTTAAGCAAAGAAAAAAACAAACATCCACATTGATACACTTACAAACTTTCAGATTGAAAATATTGGTAGGATGGAGTAGGATTGGTAGGTATTAAACAGGATGTAGGATACACCAGGCTTATATAATTTTCTTTCGTTGAAAGAAAGATTAAAGTTTTGAGTGGTAGAGCCACGCTGTAGACGCTTTTGTCTACATCATGAATGGGCCGGCTCGTCCGGGACGTTACCACTGTCTCATAGTAAACCGACGTAAAGTAACAGTTTGCTGCTGCGTTGATAGAAATATATAAAGTTGCTAATTATGTTCAATACCTTACTGAGTTCTTTTACTCCTGACATCGGACCCTTAGTTCACGAGAAAATGTATAGAATAAAGTGTGTAGGGCATAATAAACATTTCAGAGGAAGAACTTTATGCATATTGTTAACTGAGATACCATAGCAAATGTGAAAATCTTTATAAAAAAGATAACTTAAATTACCAATTAATCAGTGTCTGAAATAGCTAAGGTATATCGAAGTAGTTAAAAAGTTAAGAAAAACCAGTGAAGTGCGAGTCCGGCACTAAGAAATGATTTTTATTTAGAAATACGCCATAATAATATAATAATACTAGCCCTGTATTATATAGGTCCCACTGCTGGGCCCGGGCCTCTTTTACTGAATGAGAGGAGGTTAGGCCTTACTCCAACAAGCTGGCCTAATGCAGGTTGGCAAACTTCACAAACCTTCGAAATTCTTATGGCGAATTTCTCAGGTATGCAGGTTTCCTCACGATGTTTCCTTCACTATAAAGCAAGGTTCAGTGTAGTCACTTTGCCGTTCCAAGAAAAAAACAGTATTCCATTACAGAGACCAATAGAGCGCAAGACGCGTTGAATAAATAGAGGGGCAAGTATTCCGACGTTCACTTATTCTTTTGGGGTTACCAACGCTGAGACCGAGCTCATCATTTGCATCCAAATAGCTCCTATAAATTCGCTACCCGAATTTTCACCATTTTCTGCACTCCTTGGGAGCAATTAAATACTTTTTTCACTCGTTTCGCCCGTACTAGGGACGTTTTACTCGATTTTTCGGTGTGAATAAATCCAGCCCGGCCAGATTGTAGTCAACGCTTGCAGGCTGAAGCCTGATGAAATTAGGCAAATTATTTTGACACATTTACTGTATAACATTTTTTTTTTTTCATTTTAACGGACATTTGTTGGTACGTGTAGTCTTAAAATATTTTGCCACGATGTAGTTCATTGTGTCTATGCAAGCATGAATGCACCGGCTCGGGTATCACAGAAAACCAAATACACCCAACAGTCACACACATAGTCCTGACCCCACACTAGACTACAGGTTACTGTATCGTGGGTATCAAGAACTACGAGGGACTTGCGGTCCCAGAACACCCAGACCCGAGACAAATATTTATGAATCAGACGAACATTTGTCTAGGTGCGGGAATCGAACCCACGGCCTGACGCTTCGCAACCGGCCACTCGCCCGCTGCGCCACGGAGGCTCTCATGAAGAAGGTTGAGTTCTAACTTCCAACTCTCGTCATGTAGATTATTTTTACGTATTTCATTTATGTATATATGTTTACCCAGGTTTTTTTTCTTAGCTTTAAGAATGAATGACGAGGCGAGCAGGTCGTTCGCCTGATGGTAAGCGCCACATCTGCTCATAAACAGAAGCAACGCCACACAGAACGTTAAATAATAAAGCACTGCATGACACTGGACTGCGCTTGTCACCCCGAGACATAAGGTGTTAAATCGCATAATGCCCAGTAATTTCACTGGCTGCAATGTCCTTCAAACTGGACACAACAGTGCTTACACACGGTTGCTTGGCGGCAGAAATAGACAAAGCGGTGGTACCAACCCAGCCGAGCATTTCGTAATAGAAAAACTCAATACCATTTTACCCGACCCGGGGATCGAACCCGAAACCTCAGCGTTGACCTCAATCGTAACGCGTACGCACTATAACTACGCCACCGAGGCAGTATAAACTGATTTTTTATATCGATACTAATGCAAATTCACTAAATACAGTCCAGATGCCCTGTTAATCCCATTCAGGGTGAGTGAATTACGTTGGCCGACGACATGGCGACTCGCCAATGCTACACGATCGCGATTCAGGCACGATACTTACCGTGTCTCTGAAGTATGATTTAATGCTTATGCATTTGATTAGAGGCTTAACTTGTGAGAATATTGGTACTTATCAAAGACTTTAATGTATACTACTAGACAAGCTTTGCGGTACAAAGAAATTGCGCACTTAGTTACGGTCAATTGACCGCAACTCATTTAGTCGCCCGCGAGAGAGCGACAAGAGCAGTTGTTGTTGCTTGATTAGCTGCGAATGTTAAATTCGATAAACTGACGCGGAATTGTGACCATCGATATTGTGACCCATAAAACATTGTCATTATTTACGTGCATATATTATTATATATTTACGGAAGTAACTATATTATTTCTTAGTTTTGATCGAAAAAATAATTTATTGTAAATGAAAACGAATACCAAACAAAACAGCCGTCTCAATATTGCCATCTCGCTTACTCTCAACTGCTCTCGCTCCCACGCCTTAGACGTCATTTCCGCCTCGCCGGCCGCGTATGCAACAAAATTTTACTTCTGAACAGCCCCTTTTATGGTATTAAAGTCTTTGGTACTTATAGTAAAAAAAAAAATGCCCAGATAGACAGGCGAGTAGGCGGCACACCTGATGGTAAGTGGTTACCACCGTCCATGGACCTCACAAATGCCAGCCACTGCCTACCTATTATAGCATAGGGCAGCAAACGTAAGTGATCTCCACCGCCCATGAATGCCCACGCTTCATATCATGTGTGCGTTGCCGATCTTAAAGGAATGGGATGATTATGGGATTAGGGAGGGGATTCTTGCCGGATATCTCATTCACATTACGAAACACAGCAGTAAGCCCCTACTTTACGTCGGTTTTCTGTGAGACAGAGGTAACAACTTTGACGAGCTGGCCCATTCACGCTGTAGAAAAAACTATCTATAGCATGGCTTTACCCGTTTGAAGGAGTCAGTAAAATGACTGGGCGTTATGAGACTTAATTTCTTATGTCTCGGGGTGATGAGGGCAGTTCAACGCCATGCAGTGCTTTGTTATTCAAGGTTTTAGGTGATGTTTCTGTTAATAAGTAGGCGTTGCGCTTACCATCAGGCCATCAGGCGAGCGACCTGTTTGTTTCATAATTTCTACTAAAATGGAAAATTATTTAGAACTAAAGATTTAAAACTTCAAGTGAATATTAATGTCAGGTATAATATGATATGAAAAATTGGAGGCACCTAATATCTCATATTATAACAAAATTATTTTGAAACCAAACCGTTGAAATTTATTCCAGCCCGTAAAACAAAACATTTTTGTATAAATAAATCCGCTGAACCCCTAATCTTAACACGACCTTACTCTCAAATCTTAGAAAATACCCAAGGCCGAGACGCGTAAGTGGATTTTTAAGGTCTATTAGGGCAAAACACGCTGCAGGTTGTAAGACTAGGCACGTGTTAATAATGTTACTGTCAAACTGTTCCATGGCTTGATGTGGGTCAAATGGGGTACAATACACCCCCAACAGCCCGGCCGCCGTATTTCACCTGCGGGAACATAGGCGCAATATGTTTTTTATGGCGCAAAAAACTGAAAATATCCGAATTGGCTTGACAGGAACATTTTGTACGTACATTTGATTGGTATTTTTATTGGTTACCTTTCAGTTCGTGTTATGGACTTTCTGTGTAGGTGAAGTTATTAGTTTTTTTGGTAATATTTTTACGGTTTTGGTGAAACTACTTATTTTTACATACATATATACGCACTCACGCCTGTTATCCCCGAAGGGGTAGGCAGAGGTGTAACCAGTACACCCACGTTTCGCCGAGCGTATCTCCGTCCCATGATGTGATAGGGGGGGAGCCTATCACCATACCGGGCACAAATTCCAGACTCCGGGCTAATATTGAGCATTTTATAACTAATTACAAACTGAAGTAACGAGAAGTAAGTCAACGAGTGGTAGGGCCACGCTGTAGACAATTTTGTCTACAGCATGAATGGGCCGGCTCGTCCGGGTCGTTACCACTGTCTCACAGAAAACCGACGTAAAGTAGCAGCTTGCTGTTGCGTTTCGTACGGTGAGTGGGATATCCGGCCTAAATCCCCTCCCTTTCCCAATCCCTTTATTATCCCTTTCCATTAAGGTCGGCAACGCGCCCATGTTTCTTTTGGTATTGTGGGCGTACATGGGCGGTGGTGTTCACTTACCATCAGGTGACCCACTTGCTCGTTTGTCGGCCTATACAATACAATAAAATAAAAAGTAAGGTACTACGATTAAAATTACGCACTTCGGTAATCTTCGTCTAATTAAAAAGTACGAACACGTGATAATGGAAAAAAACCTGTTCCATCATTAGACTCTATCAGGCTCAGATGGCCGGACGCGTTTTTGTACTAATTCATAAAAACGATGATTGCGGAAGCGCATAACTTAAGTAGTAGTACATAACATACATAAGCACTCACGCCTGTATTCCCCGAAGGGGTAGGCAGAGGTGTACACCCACATTTCCCCGAGCGTATCTCCGTCCCACGATAATGTGATAGGGGGCGAGCCTATCGCCATACCGGGCACAAATTCCAGACTCCGGGCTAATACTGAGCATTTCGTAATAGAAAAAACCCAATACCCGACCCGGAGATCGAACCCGAGACCTCAGCGTTAGCTTAATCGTAACGCGTACGCATTACATCTGCGCCACCGAGGCAGGCTTAAGTAGTAGTATTGTTTAATTGTATTGGTAGTATTAATTTCCTTTTAGCGATTGGTTAAAGCAAATTTCCAAGCGTCTCTTCAGACATTAATACTTCATTGAATAAACTTTGCTTATCTGATTTGGACCATTCTGTGATGGATTACATTGCAAAAGCTAATGTGAAAATTTTACTCAAGTAAGTTATAAATAGATCAGGGGGGCGAGAACAAACAACTTACGAATAAGTATTCGAATCGAGAACGCTAGCATTTGTATGAAGATTCAAACAATTTTTTGACATTTTGATACGAATACGTTCTCGCAAGTTATTCGTGCTAGCCCCACTGAGTGGAAGTTTCTTTGTATATATTTCAAAGAGTTATAGAAAATAGAATTCTATTCGGTAGAGTTTCAATTCAGTTGTAAATAGGTATAATAAGATCTTGGAGAAGTCTAATCATCGTTTTTACCATCAATCCCTAAGTTTAGGTGAGCCCCTAAGACATTTTAATTACTAATTTTGTTTTCACCATCACTTAGGGGTCACCTATGTTTCTACCTGAAAAAAAACTTAGGTAAGGGGTAGATTTAAAGAGTTCCTTTGGTTAAGGGACGACAATTACGATTTAACGATTAGTTATTTAAATACATAAGCCTTTATCTCAAATGGGGTAGGCAGAGGTTTTTTTTTTTATTTTTTTTTATTTTTATTAGATTGAATGACAAGACGAGCAGGTCGCTCGCCTGATGGTAAGCGCCACGCCTGCCCATAAACAGAAGCAACGCCACACAGAACTTTAAATAAAGCACTGCATGACACTGGACTGCGCTCGTCACCCTGAGACATAAGGTGTTAAGTCTCATAATGCCCAGTAATTACACTGGCTTTAATGTCCTTCACACCGGAACACAACAGTGCTTACACACCGTTGCTTGGCGACAGAAATAGACAAAGCGGTGTAACTGGTGCACCCACTTTTCGGCAGAATATTTTCGTCCCATGATGTGACAGGGGCGCGCCTATCGTCATATCAGGCACAAATTCTAATCCCGGGTATTTCATAGTGACTTTTTTAATCGAAAATTCAAACATAAATTGCAATTGCCCGACCTGAGACTTGAGCCCAGAACCTCACGGTTCTCAGCCTTAGTACGCTACTACTACACCAATGGGGTAAGCGTTTATCAATTAAGCACCATTTACACAGAAAGGTCGCACGACAGAGGCGACAATTAATCAGCAAACTGACATATTTTACGAGATCGCGTATTGCAATTTGACAGTAGAAGTCGTATGATGCGGCTTCGTAAAGTGTTTTCTTTTATATTCTCGCATACACCGTACAAGAAACTCTGTTCGTGTAAATGTGGCATCAATTGAAATAAATATTTTTTATTTGTATCCATACCACATTTGGCAGAGGGGTTGACGTCAGTCAGGCGGCCGGTAACATTATACAACGTGTTACAGAAAGGTGTGGTCAAATTTAAGTAACGTATACTGCACGATATAAATATTTCACCCCAGTAGTACTAAATCCGTTTGCATTTCTAGGAAATAAGAGAAGCATTTTCTTTTTTATCCATAGAGTAACTTGTCGATATTTGGTTTGCAACTTTGGACAACAGTAAATTATAAACAGATATGGTTTTGTCTCACTCCAGCATTTTTATTACTCATTCACTTCACTTAATTTATAAATATGTAATCGATCGTAATAAACGAGTGAATAAAATCAGTCTGAATATTTAGGACGTCTAGATTTTCACACAAAAACACTGTGCAAGGGGGCGGGGCTATAAAAGTCTGTGCAGCTCGTTCATTCATCAATTCATAATAATTAATTCATGTTGACACTTTGACTCTAGTTGACACTTAATACGTCTAATTTTATGCGCGGTGCAGAACGTCTTATCTCGATTTAGATATTTAATATTTAGACATTAACTTTTATGAAATAAAGTTGATTTTGAACGGTCATTAGTTTTTGTTGCATGTATGAGTGTTACATGTGATTACCTATATTGCATGTGTAAGTAAGTGGAGCCGTATTTTTGGCGGAATCATATGAGAGTTATCGTTCTAGTTACCTTATTTCTATGCTTTAAATATGACCACACCTTTCTGTAACACGTTGTATATCCCTATTAAAAATAACGAAATCGCTTTCTGTTTTGTTTTACTAAAATAATTTTCACCTAATCTATCACGAGCCCCGCATGATCTTCAACTAAATATCGCAAATGGGTGAAGTATCGTAGACCTGCATCAAGCTACTATGTTAGACATTGATCGATGATATCCACTCCCTACTAAGTACATACACATGTTTCAAAGTTAGTGATTTTTAGAATATCGCTCATATTTTTTTTATAGCATAGACTGGCAAACGAGCAAGTGGGTCACCGTATGGTAAGTGATCTCCACCGTCCATATACGCTCACAGTACCAAAAGAATAATGGGCGCGTTGCCGACCTTAAAGGAAAGGCATAATTAAGGGATTGGGAAGGGGAGGGGGTTTGTGCCTTTGGATATCTCACTCACCGTACGAAACGCAGCAGCAAGCTGCTAATTTACGTCGGTTTTCTGTGAGATAGTGGTAACGACCCGGACGAGCCGGCCCATTCGTGCTGTAGACACAAATGTCTACAGCGTAGCTCTACCATTCAAAAATCGCATCGCATTATATAATATATCGCATATATATGGAGTATAGTTGGGTACATACAACTCTATGCCAGGGAAATGTATTTAACAGCTAGTGCATTGAAATGGAAAAGATAGTGATACCCATTGGATGTAATATCTGGGTTTGTACAACCGCTCTGTCTATGTTTGCCACTAAGCAGCGTGTAAGCATTGTTGTGTTTCGGTTTGAAGAGCATTGACGCTAGTGAATTTACTGGGCATTATGAGACTTAACATCTAGGGGTCACGAGCGCAGTCCAATACCATGCTGTGCTTTGTAATATAAAATTATGTGACGTTTTGCTTCTGTTTATGGACAGGCCTTGCGCTTACCACCAGGCTTGCGATTCTGGCTAATAAAAGCTACTTGGTCATTGTATAAAATACACCTAACTAAGTGCTAGTTTTAATTTGGCTTTTAATGATACTTCGGAAAATAATTTGGAAAATTGCAGAGACACAAACTTACTTGCGTTCGAAATAAAAATATATTACAGTGATATCTTAAAACTTAAAAAAAAAGTGTGACAATATAGTCACAGAACTACCGCAAAAGCAATCTAAACATGGATGAAAAATTAAATCGTGCACTTGCCTCTTTAAAACATTGTAAACAAACACAAAATTGCGGTCACAAAGAAAATGTTGAATTTAATTAAAATTCGTGGGATTCTTTATTTGCTTTAGGGCTTTGAGGTGCGCTTTTACAGTGACGTGTGGTTGGAGAGCTAAAACCAGGGCATACATACATACATACACACCCACGCCTATGTCCCATAGGGGTAGGCAGAGACTATTGAGTACCACAAGCTACGATCCTGACACACATCTTTCGCCTGTTCCACATTCATACATCTTCTCATACATTTTCGTCGAACCAGGGCATCTGCTGATGAATTCACGGGAAAGGAAAACTAGACATATTTTTAAGAAGGTGGCAGGACCCTCGAATGGGCGAGGTCGTCTGAGTTGATACCAATTCTTTGTCTACCGCCAAGCAACAGTGTGTAAACATTGTTGTGTTCCGGTTTGAAGTACATTGAAGCCAGTGAAATTACTGGGAATTATGAGACTTTTGTCTAGGGGTGACGAGCGCATGTCATGTATTGCTTTGTAATTCAAGGTTATGTGTGGTGTTGCTTCTGTTTATGGGCAGGCGTGGGCTTACCATATGGCGGGGTACCTACTCGTTTCGTCACTCAAGCTAAATAAAAAAACTGCTTATGAAACTAGACATATTTTTAAACCCATTAAAATAGGGGTATTATACTTTAGACCTCTTTGTCTGTATGTGTGTATATTTGTCTGCGGCACCGTAGCGCCTAAACGAATAGACCAATTTGTTTTTATTAGGAAGCTAATTTAATGGAATTGGTTCTTAACTACATACGCACTCACGCCAGTAATCCTCAAAAGGGTAGGAAGAGTTGTAACCAGTACACCCGCATTTCGCCGAGCGTATCTTCGTCCCATGATGTGATAGGGGGCGAGCATATCGCCATATCGAGTACACATCCAGACTCTGGCTTGTACTGAACAATTCGTAATAGATAAAGCCAATATCACTTTTACTCGACCCGGGGATCGAACCCGAGACCTCAGCGTCCGAAAAACTGCAGTCTATAGGCAGTAAACAATTTTGAGTTAGTGGTATCAATCATTGTAGTTTACTACAGAAGCACGTGACTCAAAATTGTTTAGATTTATGTGTAGCTTTTTTGAGCGTGTTTTATTTTCTGTTAAAAAGGTTTTCATTGTACAGAGGAATTGAGAACCTCTTTGGTTTTTGCTAAAAATAAAAAAATAGTGCTAAATAACTAAATGCGAAGTTAATGTACAAATAGTTCATGAGGAATGCTTTTCAGCAATTTGAATTCAATTCACAAGCGGTGGTGTGCTATAAATAAAGAATAACACCAAATGAGGCACGCCAGAGTCTGGAAATAATCCAACTGAGTGCAGTCTTTTTATTTGATTCATTACATTGCAGTAAATGTTGTTTTTGTAGGGATGCTACTGGTCGTCCAATATCCACATTACGCATTTTTAATTGTCTCTTCAATGATCAGCTACTGTGAAATCTAATTGTTGGATTAAATTAATTATTTAACATATTTTTAATCTCATGTATTTTTTGTTGTAAGTTAATATTACACAAATTAAATTTTAATGTTCTCTAAAACTTTTACAGAACGTATAATTCTATTGTTATATTATTATGTTGAAGTTTCAAATAAAAATTTGTAAGATAACACATTTTTCTCTTTACATACATATTTTCGTAGGGTTATGCAGAGGCAAAGAATTTCCACTTGCTTCGATATTACTATTTGTGGATAATATTAAATCATTTATTAGTAAACAGTAATTATTTAAATATCCATTATTTAATTTAATATTTTAATATCAAGTACTGTATAAACAAATATATAATCATTATTGATAAAATAATGTCCGACAGTTTCATTTTCTATGCTAAAGCATTATTATTATTAATATAGAACATTATGTTTAGAAAGAATAAAATTTTAATGTTCGAAAATTTGAATCACAGTTTCAGTTGAACGCCTACCTGAATTTTATTAGGACGTTATTCAAAACTAACGGCGTAGAAATTATTTTCAAACGTAGCATGATGCGCTAGGAAATTTAAAGGCACTGTGTTATGTCCAATGTATATATATATATATATATATATATATATATATATATTTTATTTGGTCCACTAAACTGGTCGTTAACACAAATACATGTAGAAATAATTAAAAATAAAGAGTAAATTAACAATCTAATAGTGTACGACTTTCTAGAAGTGAACACTGCATGCAATTAGAAATAAGTTTATGTTATTGAGTACACTGCGGTCAAACTAGAAAACAAAAAGAATAGTTAAACATTACTGGTTGGGGGAATTCTAATAGTTTTTGAATAGACATTAATGAGTGTTAAAATATTCATCATTTATTTAAATGTTTGGGTGTTATGACGTTTTGTTGTACTTTATTTCTTTTTAACTTGATATTTTCTACCAAGGAGGATATTTAATATAACCATATTAAACATGCCGTATAAAAATGAGGTCAAATAAATATTCTTAAGAAGGTTTAGGCTTTTTAAAGGGTTCAAATTAGGGTTTTGGGCTTATGCCCAAACGTCCATGTCCATGTCCATCTTCAAACAAGGTTTAAAAGTATTTCCACGGTAGGCAACGGCTTGGCTGTGCCCCTGGCATTGCCAATGTGTATGGGCGACGGTGACCACTTACTATCAGGTGGGCCGTCAGCTCGTTTGTCTTCGGAAGCCAATAAAAAAATATATATTTTAATGGTATTTCAACTGAGCATCTCCGTGATTCGGAGGGCACGTAAATAGTCGGTCCCAACTGTTATCATGTGATAGCAGTCCATAAGCCAAGTGCGAGACTTTCGGGTGACTTGAGAACTTTGACACACGGTTGGTCACTATCCATTTGATATAGAGGAAAGAATTATATTGGGGTGTCTGAAAACAAATGTCAGTTTCTCTATACAGACTTACGCCCGGTTTCTGAACGGCTGATCAAATCAACATTCAACTAATAGAACTTTCGGAAACCGGGCGTTAGACTGCCTTGGTAGCGCAGTTGTAATGCGTACAAACAATGTGTCTTCTCGGCTTCAATCTCCGGGTCGGGTAAAAGTGATATTGGGTTTTTCTCATACGAAATGTTCAGTATCAGACCGAAACCTGGAATTATGCCGGGTTTGGCGATAAGCTCGCCCCCTATCATTGTTCGGATAAAAGCTCGGCGTAATGTGGGTGTACTGGATATACCACTGCCTACCCCTTTGCCTACAGGCGTGAGTGAATGTATAACTATTTATAGTATAATTCCAACACCTTCAAGCTTATATTTATAAAAATGTGTACGTTATTTAAAGTGAACGAACAAAGTAAAGCAAGTTATGTGAAAGAGGTCAGCCCAGTTGGATGACCATAATTTTTCATCTCATTAAACGCGCACATCCTCGCTTGTCCTGGATAACCATCGGACCTCGTTAGGTGCACCCTTTTCATTTACCTTTATAGAATACTGGAATAGCATATTACCAAATCGATTATGCACGTAACTTGATGTGTATGTAGTGGAATAAACTGTCCGTAGGTTATTTTTAATTAGCTTGTGTTAGAAGTTACGTGAGAAGAATATTATTTTATTAATAAGAAACGCCAGTAATCACTTTACCTCATAGTTTATTGGTTACATTTACAATATTACTGATTTACAGACCACAATCTAATGTCAGGATTCTCTAGAGACCGAATGGATTTTTCTATCAAATTCGGTCTATAATTGACGATGTAAATACATTAAAATACTCGCCGAATTGAGAACCTCCTTTATTGAAGTCGGTTCAAAAAGAAACAAGTACTTTACTCTATTTGCCACATTCTATCAGCCTATTAAAGTCACCTATTGGACGTAAATCAATTCAAGTGAACGCCAACTATCCTGGTCTTGGACATCGCGCATTCGCCTAAATTTGGAGACAAGCAAGTTCCTCATTTGATGGTAAGCAAAGACCATCCAGAACATTCTATGATGTATATAAATTCCAAAGACTTTAAGGTATACTACTAGACAAGCTACGCGGTACATAGAAATTGTACCACTAAGTTGCGGTCAATTGACCGTAACTCAATATTACCATCTCGCTTACTCTCGACTAGAACTCCTATCGCGCTTCTTTTTTATGAGCTGTCAAAGTCCCGCGTTATGTGACGCAATTATACTTGTAAACAGCACGTCTAGTAGGTAGTATACATTGAAGTCTCTGATAAATCCTCATTTTCTGGAGAGATTGTGTCGCGATACATAGGTACGTGAGTATAACAGACATTCTTAATACAAAACCGCGTTATACAGTTTGAAAACATAGTCATATGACGTGGCCTCGTTATTGACGGTTTTCTGTTATATTATCACCTACATCGTACGACAAACGACTCGATCTAAATGTGGCTGAAGTTACCAAAGATGTCGGCTCGGGAATTAGTAGAACACACGGCGTCTATTCAAACCTTTAGTTCATGTTCTCGATCAATCACTAGGTTAGGGACCAATTACAAACAACGTTCTGGAACCATCGAAAAGTCATCAAATATTAGTGGTTGAAGTCTGGGCTATCGGCTCGTATATGCCCGCAGCGGAACAATTGAGACCACAAAACGGCGATTTGTAAACCAGAGTGCATCGTAAAGGGGTTGATTAGCAATACGTTAGTGATGTACTAGTTTACAACTGTTGATTTATGATATCTTGAAATAAAACTAGTTTATACGGATTTTATCGCGGTTTAATTTTTATTTTAGTCCCGACGTTTCGAAAGCTTTTCAGCCTTCGTGGTCACGGGAGAGACTGAGGTGTAGGTCGTCTCGAAAAGTTAATGTTACAATGGCTACCTTCATTTTAAAATTATACATTTATTTTTAATTATTTAAAAAAAAAAAGTGACCACGAAGGCTGAAAAGCTTTTGAAACGTCGGGACTAAAATAAAAATTAAACCGCGATAAAATCCGTATAAACTAGTTTTATTTCAATGTGTAATATTCGCGTAAACCTAAGAAATCATTATGGTATCTTTTTAAGAAAGCATTTTTGGAGTCGGCTGTATGTGAGTGGTTCCTTGGCCATCAAAGTATTAATAATAAATCGTTCTAAAAAAACGACTTAAAAAAGAAAAAAAAATTGGGTTACTAAATACCCTCAGATCTATGGATTGAGAATGCGGACACTGGCAATAAACCGGGATGCCAGGCAGAAAAAAATATCATAATTTAAAACCATTTAAAACCATTTATTTGCCACAATACATAAAAACATTTTACATAATACAGTAACTAATACAGTAGCTAACACAATATTGTATGCATGTGGCGAGGGACCAACTCAGTGTATACACTGATTTTCAGCTGGTTCCTCCCAACTTAGTACAAAAACGTATCATTCATGCGCGATAGTTTGAAACAAAAAATAAGGAAATGAAATAATAATCATAATCATATTTATTGATAACATAGGTTACAAGTCTGATATAACTCCAATTAGTACATACTTATTAACATGCTATTACATTTTAATTTTCACATTAATATTCGTAATAATAATTGAATTAATAATATTAATATTAAGTCATATAATCCTGAAGCTTATAAAATGTCTGCTCGACAAGCCAACTCTTTAGTATGGTTTTTAAAGGATTGTGTCGACGGTGCATCTTTTACATTGTCAAGAACTTTATGGTAACATCACTGGCCTGTATCACCCGAATGATGATATAGAGGGCAAACTACGAATTCGCTATGAAAGCTGGCTCGTCAATAAGCGTATACGTGCACTCGAGATTTTGCTCGAGCTAAGCAATCAAAGCATCAGCCCAAGTACATTGACATAGCACCAAGTCCCTCATGCAGACTGCATTGCAATGAAATAGTTAGGTACGTATTGAAAATTGTTTCCTGTTTTTACTATAAATATAAAATAAGCGTTATTTTATTTTTACATTTTTAGTTGTAGTTACAACAATATATGTAAATTCCATTACAATCGCAGCGAGTGTACTGTTGTCCGTTGAAGAGTTTTATTTTTTTACTCCGATACGAGTATCAGATCTTAACCAAATTTATATGGGACCACATCGCAGCTAAACTCTATCGAGTGAAATTTTTTCCAACAAAATCGGTCCACAATTGGCAGAGGTCGAGGCACATACTTAAAAAAAGTAAATAAAAGGTGCCGAATTGAGAACCTCCTCTTATTTTGAAGTCGGTTGAAAATAATATGTGTCGTAACGCGTACGCATTACAACTGCACTACCAAGACAATCAGTTTATTTATATACCATTTACAGTAATTATTTTATACAAGGTTCTACATAATTGTATTTATAAAAGCTATTATTATTATAAAATACCTCTAGGGAAGGTACATTAGTACAGATTTAAGACTTAAAGTTAGACAAGGCAGCCTAGGGACAACATTTTAATCCATAACTTTATTAAATTAGGCAATGGCCATTAATTAAAAGCTTTTAAAGAATAGTCATTTTTTCTGTTTCAGCTTTTGTTTAAACATAAAGTCCATGAAGAATATCGGAGAATTTAATAAAATAAATACATCCAACAGTCACACACATAGTTCTTACCTGTACCATGGGTATCAGGAACTACGAGGGACATGCGGTTCCACAGCACCCAGGCCTGAAACAAATATTGGTGGGTCACACAAACATTACTTAGTATTTATTATTAGAAGGTAGGTCCCTCGTATGCGAGGGGCCGTCTGGCTAGGTACCACAGCTTTGTCTATTACTGCCGCCAAACAGCAGTATGTAAGCTATGTTGTGCTTTCATGATTCTTTTGGTATTGTGGGCGTACATGGGCGGTGGAGATCACTTAGCATTAGGTGACCCCACTTGCTCGTTTGCCGGCCTATGCCATAAAAAAAAGATATATACTAGTCACATCAGCTTTCGGTGATCGAAACGACTGTCCAAACAAACTGCAATGGATGATTGGAAAATTACATGACAGTATATTGATTGGCCGGTAGTATAAATATTGGCTCGAGCACTGGGTAGGGTTAGAAATTGCACGCTCGCATGTAAGCTTTATGTGGTACACGCTGCCGATAATAGCTTGTAAGACCGCTGCAAATTTTAAAACGAGGTTCGACTACGATTAGAACCACAATAGAATAAGACTGCCTCGGTGGCGCAGTTGTAATGCGTACGCGTTACGATTGGGGCCAACGCTGAGGTCTCGGGTTCGATCCCCGGGTCGGGTAAAGTGGTATTGGGTTTTTCTATTACGGAATGCTCAGTGTCAGCCCGGAGTCTGGAATTTGTGCCCGGTATGGCGATAGGCTCGCCCCCTATCACATCGTGGGACGGAGATACCCTCGGCGAAATGTGGGTGTACTGGTTACACCTCTGCCTACCCCTTCGGGGATTAGAGGCGTGAGTGCATATGTAGAATAAGATTCATAACAGCATAACATCTGCGAGTTGAAGGTGGAAATTATGGAGGTTTTTGTTACATTTAATAAGCAAAACATACTTAAATAAATTAAATATTTGCTTAATCTATTAAATTCTGAACAAAATTTATTTTTTAACCGACTCAAATAAAGGAGGAGGTTCTCAATTCAGCGCTTTTTTATGTATGAACATAGTTATTCCGCCAATTGTGGACTGTTTTGTTGGAAAAGGGATTGGGAAGGGGAAGGGCTTGGGGTTTCTAGATATTTTACTCACAGTACGAATCGTAACAGCAAGCTGCTACTTCAGATCGGATTTCTCTGAGACAGTTGTATCAACCCTATCGAGCCGGCGCATTCATGCTGTAGACAAAACAGACTACAGTGAAATGTCAGTACAAAATAAAGAAACTTATGTATAGAAATCATATCAACTAATGTATACATAACATACATAGCATCGTCAAAATACACTAGGCAATTACACAAAATTGTTTATTTGTGTGTGTTTATTAGTGTGGCTCTACCACTTATATATTACGCCTAATCGTTTACTAAGGGTCATAAGAACTATCTGCTTTACGGATATCAAGAGTGATCACCGATTTTATTTATACTAGCTAGTGAAAGTGACTGCGCTACACCTGATAGTGAATGCAGCGTAATCCAATAATAGAGTCGACCAACGACAGACAATGTATATATCGTAGGTCGGCAGAATTATGCCGGCCTGCCTAATTGCTTCCTCACATTCCGTGTAGAGGACCCCATATTGTAGGTCGGAAAACGTGTGCCGGCAAACTATCCCACAGTTTAATGGTCCGGCAGATTTTGCGAACTTCTTAGCTCGGGTCGAGATGGAGGATTTGCACCACAAGCACCCATATCTTTCCCCGTATAAATCACGGACAGTCCTTAAGACGTCAGTCCGTAATACTGGCAAATCGTAAACAAAAATTCTCGCTTATATAAAAAGGCAGTGAGTGAAAAGAGTAATTTTCTCCTCCATAAGAACAGTTACTCGGTTATTTATGGTGATACCGCAATCTATACAAGGGATTTCGCCCGGGGCAAAGCATTAACGATTATCCGGGGCTTCCTACAAAGAAATATTACTTTGACAAGTAAATTCCGTGTAGGTATTTCTTTTACGCTCATTGGAGCTAGCGATCGATGTCCGCCCCTTTTTTTATTAAAAATGTAAGGAGCAATGAGTACCTCATACATAATCCTTGGAACTGCTGGATAAGGCTTTTACCACGCTGTAGATAGTTTTGTATACAGCACGAATGCGCGGTTCGACCGGATAATTACCACTGTCTCACAGAAACCGACGTAAAATAGCGGCTTGCTGCTTCGTTTCGTACGGTGAGTGAGTAATCCGAAGGCCCAATTTTCCCTCCCTTAATTATATATTTCCTTCAAAGGTGGCAACGCGCCCATGATTCTTCTGGGATTGTGAGCGTACATGGGCGGTGGAGATCTCGTACCATCAAGAAACCCAATTGCTCGATTACCGGCCTATGCTATAAAAAAACTGAAGGACTAGTATTCTTAACCCCTTATTCATAAACATTATTATGAGGTCTCATAGTGCTTGCGAAGCATAGTGGCGATATCTGTATACGTGATTGGTGATTTAGGCGCTAAACGAAAACGGACCAATCAAGTGTACAGAAATCTACACTTAGGAAAGAGCTCATTGTTGATTGTTCTCGAATGTCCAGTAGGATCCGGGCATTAATCATATGCTGGGCCATGTAGTGGCGAGGTTACTTCACCCATTATCGCACCAATGTCTAGAAGTAACGTACTTAGGCTAAGAAATCGATGATTCGCACATCACACATTGGTTTGTCGGGATTGAAATTTGTGCCCGATGTAGTGATAGTGGTATTGGACAAACAAGCTCGAAGAACCGTGGGTGTTCTAGTTATACCTCTGCCCATTCCATCGGGGATACAGGTGTGAGCTTATGATATAGCTGTCCCATGACATTTTACCCGCGTGTTTCATATAAAATGTAATTGGTCAAAAACATAATAACTGGACAATACAAAATATATTTGATATTACAAATTATATTTGACCAAATTTCATAATCCTAGCTTTAGTAGTTTTTGAGATATCGTGATTAATCAGTGAGTGAGTGGTATTTCGCTTTTACATACAATACAAAAGTGGCCATAAATTATTTTGCATACCTAATAATATGTTCACAAGTAAACTGACGCAGATTGATGATAATAATGACTATCAATTTACCAATAAAAAAACCTTACCTAATGCTTAAAACAATGGATAGAGAACAAAGGATTATAAGGGTTGAAACACACTTATGAGCATATTAAAGCTTTAAACGGTAAACGAATTGAATAGTATGTTTTATTTTCTGATTTCATTTCTATACAAAATATTGATATCTTCTTCAAAGCCGTCCATGAACATCCCCAGTTGGTAGAGCCACGCTCTAGACACTTCTGTCTACAGTATGAATGGGCTGGCTCATCCGGGTCGTTACCACTGTCTCACAGAAAATCGGCGTAAAATAGCGGCTTGCTACTGCGTTTCGTATGGTGAGTGACGAGTGAGATATCCGGAAGCCCAAATCTTCCTGCCATTCCCAATCCCTTAATTATCCCTTTCCTTTAAAGTCGGCAACGCGCTCATAATTCTCTTGGTATTGTGGGCGTACATGAGCGGTGGAGATCACTGCTCGTTTGCCGGCTATGCTATAAAAAAGGTCTAGAAATCATTGGTAATCGACCAGGAGAATTTTGTCACCGCCCCACTCGAGTGAGAACCTACACACCTATGTACAAATAATTTTATTCACCGACTCTGTGACTTGCTATATAAACTGGGACGACAAGGTGACTGCATTGACACTGATATTAAGTACAGTGCAGTCCAAATATAACGTTGACTCCCTATCACATCGTGGGATGGAGATACGCTTGGCGATATGTGGGTGAACTGGTTGTATGTATTATTTTAGTGTAACAAACGTTGCTTCCTCAGACACCCTCAATATACCAATATTAAGAGAATACGCTAACCAAGTGGATAAAAAAATATTGGAATCTCGGAAGCTCGGTGTATTACCCGACCTATATAAACCGGGCGCCGACCGCATCGTCTCGCGATACTATCGTGCGCACGCGACACGGCTCGTCATTTGCATACAAAATGTTCACATTCAGGATGCTTCGCAGTTCCACGCCGCGCCTCAATTTGCAGACTTTGTATTCACTTAAATTCTCTTTTCAGTGTTTTTTTGTTTACGGAAGCGGTTGAGGTACTGAAGAAACTCTCTAAACAGTGTAAACGAAGCTATTTGTCTATGTGTGAGGTGGTAGGCCCCTCGTATGCGAGAGGCCGGCTGGGTTGGTACCACCGCTTCGTCTATTTCTGCCGCCAAGCAACAGTGTGTAAGCAGTGTTGTGTTCCGGTTTGAAGGACATTGAAGCCAGTGAAATTACTGGGCATTATGAGACTTAACACCTTATGTCTCGGGGTGACGAGTGCAGTCCAGTGTCATGCAGTGCTTTGTTATTTAAAGTTATGTGTGGCGTTGCTTCTGTTTATGAGCAGGCGTGGCGCTTACCAAGTTCCTGATACTCACGATACAGGTTAACCTAGTATGGGGTCAGGACTATGTGTGTGACTGTTGGCAATGTATTTATTTATTTATTATGCAATCGGTTGAAAATGTACCTACACAGGTAAATTATTAATCCAACAACGCGAATATCTTCGCATAGAGAGGGTAAGAAGGCATTTCAATGAACACTCAACCAGTCCATAAGCAGTATAATGCAGTCCGGTTCATTTGGCACGCCTCGCCTCTCGACGTTCCCTGTATAGAATCCAAATTACTTGAAAAATTCTTCAAATGCATACCCGGAGCGGACGGTGCTTCGCTCAAATTGTTTTACAGAATGCGCAAATATTAAATTGGCGATGCATAATAAATTTTTGTAGAAAAGGGTAAACTTGTGTTGATAGCCGGCTGCGAAGCGAGAGGCCGTGGGTTCGATTCCCGCACCGAGACAAATATTTGTGTGATCCACAAGAATTTGGTTCGGGTCTGGGTGTTGTGGGACCGCAAGTCCCTCGTAGTTCCTGATACCCACGATACAGGCTTACCTAGTGTGGTTTCAGGACTATGTGTGTGACTGTTGGGTGTATTTATTTATTTATTATTTTTATTTAGTAATGCTAATGAAGCTTTTTTGGACTCGGATGCACTATGATTACTATTTCCTATAACGTATGAAATATGTAGATGGGTATCTATATATGGTATGTTTCGACTAAATCCCCATAAAGTTAGGCAGAGGTTTTTTTATACCATAGGCCGGCAAACAAGCAAGTGGGTCATCTGATGGTAAGTGATCTTCACAGCCTATGTACGCCCACAATACTAAAATAATGATGGGCGCGTTACCCACTTTAAAGGAAGGGAAAATGAAATAATTATGGGATTAGGAAGGGGAGAGGGATTTGGGCCTCCGGATATCTCACTCACCTTATGAAACGCAGAAGAAGGAAGCTGCTATTTTACGCAGGTTTTCTGTGAGACAGTGGTAACGACCCGGACGAACCGGCCCGTTCTTGATGTAGACAAAACTGTCTACAGCGTGGCTCTACCACTGTTAAAGTGTTAGGGTACAATGAGCACATCATCCATCTACCATTCATCATCATCATCTATTCATCTATTGGACGAAGGCCTTTCCAAGATCGCACCAACCTTGGTTGTGCCACTTAGGTTCTGCGCTTTCCTCATCCAGCTGCTTTCTGAAGTCTCTCAGGTCAGGTCCAGCGGGCACGAGATCAGTCTACACTGAGCTTGGATAGACAGATAGTGGTCAAGAGTAGCCAATAGTAGCCAGTACCCAAAATTCGTAAATCAACGAGAGTCATTGCACCACATGAAGCAACAGTCGCTAAAATTATACCAGTCTGCCTTAAAAGTGAATATATCTGTCCCATTGAAATAAAACTAGTTTATACGGATTTTATCGCGGTTTAATTTTTATTTTTACTCCCGACGTTTCGAAAGCTTTTCAGACTTCGTGGTCACGGGAGAGACTGAGGTGTAGGTCGTCTCGAAAAGTTAATGTTACATTGACTACCTTCATTTTAAAATTATACATTTTTTTTTTAATTATTAAAAAAAGTTAGTTGACACTAGTCCGATCTACGCAGAAAGAGCTCACGGTGTCTTGAGGTCTGGCAGTTGGTCTTTTGGTTGGTCCGTATAAACTAGTTTTATTTCAATGTGTAATATTCGCGTAAACCTAAGAAATCACTATTTAACTGTCCCATAATAGAAGGAAAGCCCATCAGTACATCTGGCAAACTGGAATGTTACGTTTGTTTCTCTTCATTATTGCATTGTTAAGACACGATGGAAGCAGTGATAGCTCAGCGGGGGGTGGTATGGACCGTCGAGACGAAAGTCGCAGATTCAAAACCAGACCCAAGTGCATATGCCTCTGACTTTTCTAAGTTAGTTGTGTATTAATTGTTAATTATCACTTGCTTTAACGGTGAAGGAAACATTGTAATGAAACCTGCATACCTGAGAAGTTCTTCATAAGAATTTCGACGGTATGTGAAGTCTGCCAACCCGCATTAGGCCAGCGTGGTGGACTAAGGCCTAACTCCTCTCATTCAGTAGAGGAGGCCCGTGCCCAGCAGTGGGACGTGTATAATACAGGTAGTATTATTATTATATGACGAACATTAACGTACACTTTATTAAGTAGTTTCCCTGGTTTACTGTAAGTCTTGACTCCTCCCTTTCCCGAAATAGAAAAACTGACAGACATTTGCGTAACCTACTCAAGATTCGAACCCCGAGTCCCAAGGTAAGTGGTGGATATCGATGACACGTATTAAATAATATGGGTTTTGTATCCTGGGTTGCCGATCCCAGTTTGTATGGTACAGTTACATAGTTAAGTCACGATCTGGAGGCCAATTCTCGTAATTTTAAATGTTCAAAATATCATTCATCATTCATTCAAATGCACCTAGCATTAGCAGTAGCATTATACCGTTTTGGCTTCAGTCAACTTTTATTCTACATTCAATCTCATTACGATCTATGTTCACATTTGACGTTAATTATTGGTTTAAAAGAATGCAATTTGCAACTTTCTTGACGCTGAGACTAGATCGGAATTATATTTTGAACATTTAAAATTACGAGAATTGGCCTTCTGAGGTACAACACAACCAAGACAGGGGAACCGCGGCGTGTAGAGAGTCAGATGATAGCGACAAGTCCGCATTGCATGAAATTGTATGGAAACGGTCGCGCGTCACAGTATTCCCTCGCCTTCGCATACCTCAAAACGTACATCACATACGCACTCACGCCTACAATCCCCGAACGGGTAGGCAGAGGTGTAACCAGTACACCCACATTTCAACGAGCGTATCTCAGCCCCTTATGTGATAGGGGGCAAGCCTATCGCCATACCGGGCACAAATTCCAGACTCCAAGCTGATACTGAGCATTTCTTAATAGAAAAACCTCATACCACTTTACCCGACCCGGGAATCGAACCCGAGACCTCGGCGTTAGCTTAATCGTAACGTGTACGCATTACAACTGCACCTTACAATATAATAACTTACTGTGCACCAAATAATGATGCAAAACTCATTTTATTTCATTTATTAATGAAATATGAATAAAAGATGATATCCGAATTCATACAACAGAACACAATATTCACTTAACCGGAATTCTGAGCGCTGCGTCGTTGCCAACACTGTAACTTAGAACTTTATTGTTGTAACAATGGGTAATAGTAATAATAAATTCAATGTTTATGCAGTCATTGTTTCTCTAGAAATGGTTTACAGGCTTAGGTTAAAATGTGGCAATTTTTAGCCTACTTCAAAATAGTAAGTTCTTAATTGACAGTTTCCGTAGCGCAGTGGGTGAGTAGCGGGCTTCGTAGTGTAAGCCGTGGGTGCGATTCCCGCACCGAGACAAATGTTTGTGCTATTTACAAATATTTGTCTCAGGTCTGGGTGTTGTGGGACCGCAAGTCCTTCGTAGTTCCTAATACCCACGATACTGGATAATCTAGTGTGGGGTCAGGACTATGTGCGTGATTGTTGGGTGTATTCATTTTATTTATCAAAAGAATATCTATTTTATATTTATGTACACATGTTACTTTATTATTTAGTAGTGGATGTGTTTGCCCAGCAGTGGGACGTTTAATTATAATATCATTTGTGGGAGATATTTTTTTTTTATTATTATTATTATTATTATAACTTCTGTCTACCCGTTCGGGAGTTAAAGGCATGAGTGCGTATAGCAATATTTGCTTGTTTTTTAGCTTTTTAAATAATATATAATAATAATGTTTTTAATAATAATTATATGGACAATAATAGTCTGAAATAAATAAATAAATTAAAATATCTTAGAAAAATATCGAATCTTGTTTTTTTAAGTGATTTTACTCAAATCCTCCCTAGATAAAACTCGTTATGAAGGCGCATCAACAACATATAAGCCGTGACCTCGTTCTTTACAGGCGTGATAGGTGGATACATAGGGTTGCAATACGAATTTTAATAAATTAAATTAAAAGCCATGGTGGCGTAGTTGTAATGCATACCCGGTACGACTGTTTTGCTGAGGTCTTGGTATCGATCCCCGGGTCGGTTAAAAGTGATATTCGGTTTTCTATTACGAAATGCTCAGTATCAGTCCAGCTTTTCTGGATTTGCAGAATTCTGCGTTAAAAGTTTATAACGGTAAAAGTTTAGAGCTACAGATTGTTACAACAACAAACATACAAGGTGGTAGGTCCCTCGTTTGCGAGAGACCGGCTGGGTTGGTACCACCGCTTTGTCTATTTCTGCCGCCAAGCAACAGTGTGTAAGCACTGTTGTGTTCCTGTGTGAAGGACATTGAAGCTAGTGTAATTACTGGGCATTAAGAGACTTAACACCTTATGTCTCGGGGTGACGAGCGCAGTCCAGTGTCATGCAGTGCTTTATTTAAAGTTCTGTGTGGCGTTGCTTCTGTTTATGAGCAGGCGTGGCGCTTACCATCAGGCGAGCGACCTGCTCGTCTCGTCATTCAATATAATAAAAAAAAAACATTATGCGAAAAAAAATATGCCATATCGGTTATGACAATTGAGGGTTATGCGAAGTAATGATTATGCCGAAAATAGTTATGCGATAGAAAATTATGACTGAATATTTTATGCGTGCCAAACCCGTACGTAAGTCCCTCATAGTTCTTAATACTTTCCATTCATACAGTTATCCTAATGTAGAGTTAGGACTCTATTGTGTGCCCATTGATTGTAGATAGGAAGTTTTGAGACTAAAAATAATCTGCTCTTTAAAAAAAACACGGCAAAAGCACTATATGTAATTTAGTGAGCAGTTCAGTGTATTTCTTAATTGTTGATGGTTTAGGTATTCTGTACTTGTGGGACCAAAAGTCTCTCTTACTTCTTGACGCAAAATATGCATAAATGTAAGAAGTCTAACAAAATCAAAATATTTATTGAATCCATAATACATTGTTTCGATTCCGTCAAAACTCTACCGCCAGTTCCAAAAGCTTTTTTGCTAGAGAAGAACAGGCAAAAAACTGTAACGTTGCACTGTTTAATTCTAGATAATATAATACTCTTTCTAATAATCGAATAGAAACTGTCTTCCTGTTTAATCAATAATAACGTTTAATGTAATAAGAATAAGATTGATTCGTCAGCTATTCGAAGAAGAAAAGGGCTGCGTCAAGTTTCGTTAGTTTTTCCGTCGCTTTAGTAATACGAGGCTCGTATTGGGACGGTGAGGACAGTCGAGTGTCATATTTAAGGATAGGGCTGCCTATAACTAGATTAAAACAAAATTAGAGAATTATTCCTTCTCTCTCTCTCTCTCTCTCTCTCTCTCTGTGTGTGTGTGTGTATGTGTGTTTATTCGTCTGTTGAATCGTAGCGCCGTAACGAATGGACCTCGTTTTAAATATTTGCTATAAAAATGGACCTTGCTATATTGCTGTATAGTCCATAATAATATTATCATAATTTAGCATAACCCTGCATACTCGTAGTGTCATTTAGTGGACAAAATATCAAACTATTTACCCTTTAGCGAAATGTGAAAATTATCGATTTTTAGATGTACGTATGGTTTTATTAGAAAAATATACACGAAATGGCTTGTACGGACTGTAGTGGTTTATTTTTCACCGCATTGACTCGTAGAGGCGTGATTGGTATGCTAGGGTTGGCAGTAAAATTGTTTTATAAAATACAATACTTTAATACTTGTGTATGGAGTAGCTACCGTGATCGTAACTGATTAAAATAGTCGTCTCTGATAATTATTTTGAACTAGATTTTCTCGCGGTTCTTTCTTTGCTGAGATAAAAAGTAGCTTATGGTCCACCTATATGTCAAAGGCGTGGTTGATTAGCAAACATCAATATTCATGAAAATCCAATTTTTCACAGTTATAATATGACCATAACACATACCTACATACGCACTCACGCCTGTAATCCCGGAAGGCGTAGGCAGAGGTGCAATCAGTACACCCACATTTCGCCGAGCGTATCTCCGTCCCATGATGTGATAGGGGGCGAGTCTATCGCCCAAATATCATCGGCAATCGGGCACAAATTCCAAACTCCGGGCTGATACTGAGCTTTTCTTAATAGAAAAACCCAATATCACTTTTACCCAACCCGGGGATCGAACCCGAGACCTCAGCGCCAGCCTCAGTCGTGACGCGTACGCATTACAACTGCGCCACCGAGGCAGGCATTATAATATGAAGTAGGTACAATTACACTAAACTGACCCGAACTCTGTCAACCAATATAATAACTCATACATAAGTCTAAACTCTATGCACCTAAAATTCGCTAATAGTCAGATCGGTAATGTGGTAACTATTGCTATATAAATTAAATCAGCAATGGTACTTTACAGTAACTGAATGCGAAATAATGATATTTGTCACCCAATAGTGACATAGTTCTGACTCCACAGTCAGTTTCAGTCATCATGTGTCAGCAAGAACTACGAGAGATTTTCCGTCGCATATCCAGACCCTAAAATAAATATTTGTGATCACTCAAACATTTCTCATGATGTAGGGTTCGAACACGGCCTCTCTTTTTACAGTCGGCATGCACCATGGAGACTGTCAAATCTGAAGCCGTAATACGAGAATTTTCGATATCCGTCACGTCATTCGTATACTAGAAATATATAAGAAGCCATATGAAGGTAACGCGTTTTCAATACGATCCGCTAGGGGTGTTAGTATCTGCATACATATTTTCTAAAATACAAGTCACGTGACAGTTATCGAATATATCGCTAAATCTTATACTTTAGCCATCGAAATAAGATGACAAGAAACGTAACTCAAGCAAATAAAAATAACCACACCAAAACTTTGAGCAAGGGGGCGGGACTCTAAAAGTCTATGCAGCTCGTTCATTCATCAATTCATAAAAAATGATTCATGATCTTTACTTAACACATCAATTTGTTGTGCGGTGCAGAACGTCGTATCTCAATTTTGAAATTAAATATTTAGACATTAACTTTTATGAACTAAACTTGATTTTGAAAGTTCATTAATTTTTGTTGCGTGTATGAGTATTACGTGTGATTTTACCTTTGCATGTGTAAGTAAGTGGAGCCGTATTTTTGGCAGATTCATATGACAGTTATCGTCCTAGTTCTACAAGCACTAATCACTAATCGCAAGCCGGGAGATGTGTCTTTCAAAACAGAAAAAGTATAAAAAATTGTAGATCCACAACCCTAGTGTTGCAACGACACGCTCTGTAATCTCAAGTTAGGGAGCAATTTGGTGTTTGCTTTCAACGGTGCACCGTCGACTATTGGATTGTCTTTGTCTTGTGAAGCAAACGAGTTCTTAGAAAAACTTAACGGAAAAAAAGTTTATCTTTAAATATTTTAGCGTACCCGCTAAATCCTGATTGAATCTATTCGTTTTCTTCAAAAAAGAAGGTTCTGTATTTGACCGGACTGTTTGAACATGATGTTTTTTTATTGTCCAGGTAGACGGACGAGCAAACGGCCCGTCTAATGGTAGGCACCACACCTGCCCATAAATATTAGAAACTAGCCACAAGAGCATGCATCTTTGAATTTTCTAAATTACGTGTGTATTCATTGTTAATTATCGCCTTTTAAAACGATGAAAGAGACATCGTGCATACCTGAGAGTTCTCCATAATAATTTTGTCGGTATGTGAAGTTTGCCAACCTGCATTAGGCCAGCGTGGTGGACTAAGGCCTAACCTCTTTCATTTGTAGAGGAGGCACATGCCCAGCAGTGGGACGGTATAATACAAGATTGATATAATTATTATTAGTTTTGAACCATTATATGGAAAGAGAGTACGAGCGATATACCAACAAATTTCAATAAGAAGAATACACTACCATACATTTAAATAATTATAACTACACCCAACAGTCACACACATAGTCTCGACCCCACACTAGGTAATATAAATAATAAATCTGTATCGTTGGTATCAGGAACTACGGGAGACGTGCGGTCCCACAACACCCAAACCTGAAACAAACTTTTTGTGGAGACACAAGCAATTTGTCTTGGTGCGAGAATCGAACCCACGCCCTCTCGCTTCGCAGTCGGCTACTTGCCCACTGCTCCACGGAGACTGTCAACAATATCTCTGTTGAAATATATTGTAACCATCGCAATAAGATGGCAAGAAACGTAACTCAAGCAAAAAAATACCCTAAAAAATCTCTGTGCAAGGGGGCGGGGCTATAAAAGTGTGTGCAGTTCGTTCATTTATTATTTCATATGAATTTATTCATGATCTCTAGTTGACACTTAATACGTCTAATTTTTGCGCGGTGCAAAACTTCGTATCTTGATTTAAAAATTTAATATTTAGACAGTAACTTTTATGAACTAAAGTTGATTATGAACGTTGTATGAGTGTTACCTTTACATGTCTAAGTAAGTGGAGCTGTATTCTTGGCATAATCATTAGAGAGTTATCGTTCTAGTTATATTATTGGTAGCGTATCGTATCCAATTGAAGAATAGCAAATCTCACTTAATATAAAGGCATTCAAAATAACTACAAAGTAGTTGTTACTAGCTAGGTATGTAAGGACGCCAGGCCATTGTTCACGCCTGATTATATCGGCGATCTCGGCTCACTGCCTCGGATATAACACTTTAAAACATCCCGATAACGCCTATATTAATTATTCTTGTTTAAAGCAAGTTTATGTGAAAAAATTTCGCTGACAGAATTAACTGTTATTTGAAAGTTGTTAATGGATTAAAAAAACTGACTAATAAAAACACCGAAATAAAAAAGAAAATTGGCTCTAAATGTATAACATTTTGCATCGGTGCTATTGCACTTTTTATAATCCAACGATTGAAAGCGTTACCTTCCGACACGACGTTTGCTTTAATACACGTATTACTGCCAGAAAACAATTTCAACTTTTCGAAAATAATTTAATATTTTCAAAATATATGAAATTTCAATTTTGTAAATAATACTGTTGTATTAAAAAATAGGTATCACAAAGTGCCAAAAATTACATAAAGATCAGTTTATTTATTCATGCCATTATGATGATTAGGTAGTAGAAATATAAATTCCACTTAAAAAAGCCGAGTTTAGGTTGAATTTGAATTTCAACATTCAAAAACACGACGCGTATAAATATCGAACTGAAAAAAGCAACAAAATCAAATAGGAAAACAGAATAAAATATCCGAAAAAATCCACCAATGCATCAAGTCATAAAGAGAAAATTGATCCATAGAAAAAAATGTTATGAAAAAACGAGAAAAGGTGATAAAATACCCAATGCATGTAGAATATGCTCCACTTGGTAGAGCCGTAAAAATGTTCATTAGACGAAATATCACGTACATATTTTATCTAGTTCCCTTTACAATTAAACTGAAACGAGTGTAGGCGTCGCCATAATGACAGCAGCTTTATAGAATATGAATATATACGAGGATTTTAAGAAGAAACGACGCTATTTGAACGTATTATGAAGCAAAAATGATATGGAAAAAATTGCTTGCCTTATATGAAGGTCTTTAACCATATATCTGGTAGAGGCAATCTCGAGTTGAGGCATTGCCTCCTTTAGATAAGACAGTTCAAATGCAGGTGCTACCTAATACTGAGGCGCACAATATCATAAGACAACCGTTACCTCAGGATGAGTTATTAATGATTGTGGGTTTTCTCCCACAATTCATCATTATCCATTTAAACAATATTGTTTTGCTTAAATCGAGGTTGCCGGTGCTGCAAATGCTGCAAACAATGTAGTTGACCGAGGAATTCCAAGTTATCATCTCCGCAGTTCAGTTACCACTGAGCCGATGAGATGGTGAAATAAAAAAAGTTGATGGTAAGGAATCTCTATCGCCCAAAACAAACGTCCTTTAAAGAAAGGGTTTGAGATGTGGAGTGGGTTTCGGTAACGCAAGGCCGATAAAAAAGGTCATGACTAGGAGAATTTAATCTTGTAAGAACTACGGAAGATTATAGATCATGTAGCTATCGCAATAGTTGTAGGAAAAACAATATTAATGCCCTTGCAATAGATGATGTTAAAATGTGAGTGATAGCTCGCTAGGGACATTACCAACAACAAATCAATCAATGTTTTGCGTTACAGAAATATATACAAAACCAGTAGATATAATTTAGTTTCCATGCTATTATAAAGTATGAATGTTTATGACTTTGTGAATTTGGATGTTTGTTCAAATTCAGAATTCAAATCATTTATTCTGTAAATTGGATCACAAATATCACTTTTACATGTCAATAATTTTTTATGCTATATCATTTACGACGGCTATTACATTTTGTTAATCAATCACGCTCAATAGCTAAACCGATTTGGATACAATAGAGCATCAGATTTTGTTAAGCTCACCTAATGGTAAGCGCCACGCCTACCCATAAACAGAAGCAATGCCACACATAACTTTGAATTACAAAGCACTGCATGGCATTGGACTGTGTTTGTCACCCAGAGACTTGGAATGTTCAATCACATGACCACCAGTAATTTCACTGGCATCAATGTCCTGCAAACCGAAACACAACAGTGCTTTCACACTGCTGTTTGGCGGAAGAAATAGACAAAGCGGTGATACCAACCTAGACGGCCTCTCACATACGAGTAACCTACAAATAGAACATAACCTGGATTAGAACATAAGCTACTTTTTGACACGAAAAAAATCACACAGGCGGAGTTACGATTGAAGGTAATGATATTTTAATAGAAGTAAGAATTACATAAAAGGCTATCGATTGATAAACATGATCTTGTTTACCAAAAATGTTTTGTAATTAATGGAAATCGAAATCAAAACCTATAATAATAAATGAATGTATAGTATTCCGACTTGGCAAAATTCTAAGAAGTACTTAATGAACATTGATCTACTGGCGCGAATAAACAATTTGTTTTCTTAAATTATATTTCTTAGTAGTAGATCGCCTTCTTGATAGATTTATGCCTAATTATTGTTCGTGGGATTTATCTGCGAAAACAACTTCAGTCAGCCACTTCTAGCAATATGTTAAGCTTGTTTAATTAACCTGGCCTTTGAGTATAGTATTAGTTTCAGCAAGGTATATGCATGGGTCCGAACCGAAATCAATATGTTTAAACTATCGGCAAGACACTCACATGCCTGAGTCTACAAGCTGAGTTCATTAGTGTCCTTTTGGGCGCAAGCACTTTGAGAAATACTGCGTTAGACGTACGCGTTGGAATTTTTATTAGCTTAAGTGACGAAACGAGCAGGTCGCTCGCCTGATGCGCCACGCCTGCTCATAAATTTAAGCAACACCACATATGGATACCATGACATTGGATTGCGCTCGTTACCCGGAAACATAAGATGTTAAGTCTCATAATGCCTAGTAATTTAACTAGCTTCAATGTCAATTGAACTGGGCTAAAAATGGAAGGACTATCCGATCTGAGGGGCTAGGAATAACTTGCGAGAACGTATTCGTATCGAAATATCAAAAAATTGTTTGAGCCCTCAAACAAATGCTAGCGTTCTCGATTCGAATACTTATTCGTAAGTTGTTCGTGCTCGCCCCCCAGTCCTTTTCTATTTTACTTTACCAAAATGTTTTAGTGATGAACTGAAATGTTGTAAATGTTCTGTGACCAGTTTAATATCTAGTCCGTCGATTAGTAATCTACTGACCGTTGTAAGTAGACCTGTTGGCACTCGTAAAATTCTAAAACGTCGGCGTATATTCGGTATAAAGGTACTTTTACACCACAGTATTTTGATTAGCAGTTAAAGGAAAGGGAAGCACATTATTTATTTATTTTTAGCACTTTTTTAAGATCATGATAATATGTATTGTGGAGTTAAGGGGGTCACCAACATCTTAGGCCCAAAGACTAACTCGCCTGGACGTGGTACACTCTGCTAATTTACGGACCAGGCAATGGCGAAATTTGGTTCCCCCAAATAATACCAAATCCATCGTCAAATCATGATAGAGGAAGGCGGATCCTGGCATTAAGCTGGGATAGCACCAGGTAGAAAGAAACAAATATGTGTTGTAACATCTAACTTAGTGCTATAAATAAATATCTCCTGGGCAGAAACTACAGAAAACAGCTCCTGATGCTCATTCGCATGTTCTTTAATTTAAGCAAAGTAAAAATAAAAATGGTTATTTTCCAAAATTTGTACATTCGCTATCTCGCATTTAGTCAGTTTGATGGACTTCAGCCCAAATCTCTATCAGTACCAACCAGTGAGACTTAAAAAACTGACCAATATCCTCGCAACATTATAAAACATGCAATACAATACTCTTTATTGCACCATTTACAATACAAGTAACAAAAAATTTGTTCTAAACCCATGGAAGACAATGGGCGGTCTTATTGCTAGAAGCAATCTTTTTGAGACAACCTTAGTATGGAAATAATTAACAAGAAGAGAAGTAGACAGCGGTGTACATTACAATACGGACGAAACAACACGAACAAAACTTCACTTCTTTCTTTAAAAAAAATGTGAGCCGTCATGGGACGCCTGGCAGATGTGAAACATCGTGTGTGTACAAGTAATATGCATAAAAGATAATATTATTACAGGAATTAAATATAGCCTGATGAAAAAATGAAGTATTACGAATTTCTTACAGAAAATGGTAACTTTATTTAATAAACATTTATTTACATGTGATTTTTCCATATTATTTCCTTCATGAATAATAAAAAAATAATTAATTGAAGATAATATTAATATAATTTATATAATTACTAATATGATTAATATGAATATAATTAATTAAATATAAAATATATATATATATGTATACCTCAGTACAGCGTGGCGACCCGTCGCCACGGCAAGCGTCGCCACGCCAACAATTCGGTTTACAAGTGAGCCTATAGATGTTTCATATCAATAATAAACTAATCCATATTAATATATGTAGTAGTACTAAAGGTTTGAGAGAAAGTGGTTCTTTACCAATTTTTTATATATTGACGGAAATTTAGCTCGTTTGATCTTCAACGGCAAGCCATTCCAGAGCCTGACAGCTTCTACAGTAAAGGATTTATCAATATGGACTTAAAATTTGGAAGTATGAGAAGGTGTTTTAAGTTGCAGAGTGTATGGATACCGTAAACATTTCTGAATTAAACGCAGTGTTGCGATTTTTTTGTCGACTAAAAACCAACCACAGCGTAAAAAGCTCTCTATATCTCGTATATAGATACAAAATTTACGATAGTACGCTGACAGAATTTTTACAAGCTGATTTAAAAGAAACAGCGATGTGATATCTGGAAACGGTTTTACTGCTGTATCCAAACTTTACCGTCGCTCGTAAACTATCGGCAAATTTGTTCGTAGTTCCATAGTTCATTCAATGCTATACAAGTATAATTATCTACTATGATGCATGGATCTAAAGGCCTCGCCATACTAGGACAGAATGTACGCCACCGGTCTTCATTTCGAATTGTTGTTTATTTCGCGCAAAATTACTTGGTAATCTGAGAGGCTATTTAGGTTGGTGTGGTACCAATTGTATATTTATGTCACCAAGCAACAGTGTGTAAGCACTGTTGTGGGGTGACAAAAGCCTATGCCATGCAGTGCTATGTTTTCAAAGTTATATGTGGTAGTGTGTCTGTTTATGGGCAGGTGTGTCGCTTACCATCAGCCGAGTGGTGCGTTCGTTTCATCATTCAGACTAGTCAAAAAAAGTTAGTCACGTGGTCTCGTCAATCACCCTCTATGCATCACGTGATCCTTTAATCTCTGAAAGCAATAGCCACGTCGCCTCTTGTAACTAAGTTCAGCCCGGTGAAGTTGTTTTGCGCTTATTCTATATGAATTATGAAGTCTTGACAGTCGAATGTGAATAGAATGAACTGTCTATATGATATGTGACCGACCGATTATAGGTAGCGTCTGATACGTGGTAATCAAACGTTTATAAATACGCCTTGATGCAGTTTTAATGAGTAGCAGTTTCTAGCGCATCGTTGAAGAAAATTTGTACTGTATAGTACTGGTGATACTGTACCTGGACAGCGTAGACCAATATGATGTGAGAAATATATTTTCTGTTCTTCAAACCAGAACACTATAATGCTTACACACAGCTGCTTGCGGCAGAAATAGACAAAACGAAGGTACCTATTTAGACGGCCTCTAACATATGAGGTACCTTCCACCTTGTCAAAAAGACCACCACTTAGTTTCGAAAAGACTAAGGTGCCCTAGGAACTGGAATCGTAACCGCTGACTTCGGTGTCAGCAACTCTCACCTATCGCGGCATTTTTTTGTCAAACTTTAAACTTTAATCTATAAAGATAGGTACATCAAAATCAAAAAGGTATTAACTAGGTAGTGGCGAATCTTGGTTTTGAACTTTGTTATTCATATTTAAGTCACTAATTTTATTATTCAATATTTATTTTTACGGATTGTGGAGACTAAGCGTATTAGAGAGAGATATGAGAGCCAACGCTCTTACTACAGAGGATGCTAAAGATCGGGCGAAGTGGAGACGTCTTATGGGAAGGCGGACCCTGGCACTAGCCGGGATAACGCCAGGTAGAAAGAAAAGATGGAGACTAGCGTCTAGTATATTGTTTTTTTAAAACTTTCCGCCGAACCTAGACTTTAACGCGTGCGGAGCTTAGTATGTATGTTTGTCGCATATATTGGTTTTTCGATCACACGGCGCAGCGGCGCGCGGTGCTTTGAGGCGTGACATTTTAATTCATAAAAATATCCGCGCCGTACGGTAAGCCATGGTAAACTCCATATATAAAATTATTCGACAGTTTCCATCGAAAGCTATCTATATTGTTTAACTTCATTTACTGTGAAATTTATGTTTTTTATATCGATATCATGTAAAGTAGAGATAGCTCAGCGGGAAGTGGTACGGGCTGCCAAGACGAAAATACTGTGTAATATTCAATGTGTAATATTCGCGTAAACCTAAGAAATCACTACGAAAATACTTGGTTCGAATTCAGCCAGAATTTATTTCGAATTACATGTGTAAGGTATGTGAAGTCTGCCAACACGCATTGGGCCAGCGTGGTGGACTAAGGCCTAATTTATCTCATTCGTGGAGGAGGCTCGTGCCCAGGAGTGGCAATGGCAAGGCAAGTGGTGGTCGTAGAATCTATCTATAATAGATATGTATCTATAATCTATCTAACTTCTTTTATATATAAAAGCAAAATACCACTCACTGATTAATCACGATATCTCAAAAACTACTAAAAGTAGGATCATGAAACTTGGTCAGATGATAGTTTGTGTAATTTAAAAATAAAAATAATTTTCAGTTTTATTAGGATTTTTAAAAAAAGTTTCATACAAAGTTAAACTTTGTATGAAACTTTTTTATGGAACGGAATATTTTTGGCCTAGAAATAGATATTCACGCGATTGGGCAACAGCTACTAATCAATAATAATCATGAAGACTTCGACACAAATAAACATCTTAAATTCACAACGGGCATTTAAGCAATCTTAACGCCTCAAAGATTGATTTCAAATTCGAAACTATCCCCTAACTAATCTGATGCATTAGTGGGCATTAATCCGTGCAATTGTCAGCACTTAGCACTACTTGCTTCGATGTTTAATAGCCTCTCGAACTCTAGAGGCGACCGGTTCAAGTGTTGTGTACATAAGAGCACGGAAATCATTGTTTCTGTAAGTTTGACGAAAAAGGCAATTCGTTAATCGTAGTATAAAACATTTTATACGTACTTATAGTATGTATATAAAATAATGGAAATCTATATATAATATAATTGTTATTAATATATTGAAATAAAATTAGTTTATACGGTTTTTTCGCGGTTTAATTTTTATTTTAGTCCTGAAGTTTCGAAAACTTTTCAGCCTTCGTCTCTCCCGTGACCACGATAGGACTCAGGACTAAAACAAAAATTAAACCGCGATAAAATCCGTTTAAACTAGTTTTATTTCAATGTTTAATACTCGCGTAAACATAAGAAATCACTATGTTATTATAATAATGATATAAAGAGAAAATATTTGTTTGTTTGTATATAGGGGGTGATCTTTGGAACTGTTGAACCGATTTTGAAAATTGTTTCACTATTAGGAAGCTGCACTATGCCTTAGTATTTTACCTCGAGTTGTGACCACGGTGCTCCCTTAAATATGGTTTTTGTAGTGAATCGACATTAAAATATATGCTACGGGTAATAATTTTAATCTGAAATGACTGGTATAATATAAAAGTAAAATAATATTGACTCATTCACTAATGACTGATTTATCACGAAAACCCAAAAAACTATTATAGCTAGGATTATGAAAATTGATCAGACAATAATTTATGTAATGTAGGTTCCCACTAAGAAAGGATTTATGGAAAATTATTTGGGAGGAGTCGCGTGCAAAAGCTATTAATTAACATAAACTATCTGCGAAATAGGTAATAATAACAGATTTAATCGTCAATTATATGTAAACCTTTAGTGCTATTACTATTAAAATGACTATGGCTTATGTTGTGTAATATGTATTAGTTTATTATTTAACTACACTAATATTATAAAGACGAAAGATTTGTGTTGTTGTAAGTAACGAATAAACTTAAAAACTACTGGACCGATTTCAAAAATTCTTTTGCCGTTAGAAATTTACATTATCACTGAGTAACATAGGCTACTTATTATCCCGGAAAAGGCCAATCACGCGGGCGCAGCCGCGAGCAATGGCTAGTAAATTATATAAGTATTAGGATTTTAAATATAACTATTTTCGTTCGTGTTTTTTTCCGTATTTTATTGTACACCGCTGTCTACTTCTCTTCTTGTTAATTGTTTCCATACTCAGGTTGTGTGGAAGAGATTGCTTCTAGCAATAAGACCGCCCATTGTCTTCCATTGGTTTAGCATTAGATTTTAGTTTTATTTTAAACTAGCCTTTGCTCGCGACTCCGCCCGCGTGAACGGCCTTTTCTGGGATAAAAAGTAGCCTATGTCACCCGGGGATAGTGCAGCTTCCCAACAGTGAAAGAATTTTTCAAATCAGTTCAGTAGTTTCGTAGCCTATTCAATGCAAATAAACAATCAAATCTTTCTTCTTTATAATATTTGTATAGATTACTTGTATTGTAAATGGTTTGCAATAAAGAGTTTTGTATTTTATTGTATTATAGTATGTTACCACTTTTTTACAAGAGTGGCGCGGTCTTAGAAAGGCGTATATCCAGCGACGAATTCAGGCTGATGGATGGATGTAATAAATACCCGGCCATCTGGGTCCGGTCAGTCACTCAAGAGAAATATAAGTACTTATTCTAATGTTGTAACATGTTTGTATTAGTTTATCATTATCACATGTTCGTATTTTCGAAAGAGAGATTTTAGAAGCGCTTAATTTTCTTCGTAGTACACAGAAAGAAAGAAAGCAATATATTTATTAAGGTATCTCACACTAATACCTAAGACTAATACATCTCTTAGCTACAATACCTACTGCACATTTCAATATTCAAAACGAGAAAAACTTAAACACAATTTACGATTACAATAGGCTAACGGGTATAATAGGCAAATAATGCCTATTAATTGGTGCCTAAAAAGAATGTCTAGTAGGTACTGTATGTTTCATTCCTCTGAGGGGTTGACGCCGACCAAAAAGAAAAGATGGCAGGTGGCCGATCGTAAAAACTACAAGCCAAATAATTCTGTAACATGTGTAGAAAAGCATTTTACGCTGACCCCACTACAAGTGGGATAAGGGCAGGTGGAAGATAAAGATTTTTTCAATCTGCACTAATTTTGAGTAAGAAAACAAAATTTTAAACTACTTCGATGGCGCAGTTGTAATGCGTACGCGTTACGACTGCTGTGCTGATGTCTCGGGTTTGATCCCCGGGTCGGGTAAAAGTGATATTGGGTTTTTTTTTAATTTCGAATTGCTCAGTATACGCATGGAATCTGGAAATGTGCCCGGTGTGGTGATAGACTCGCTCCCTGTCATATCATGGGATGGAAATAAGTGTACTGGTTACACCTCTGCCTACCCCTTCAGGGATTGTAGGTGTCAGTGCGTTCAACAATAAATTGTCTTTATAAAGAGAACAGTGTAATCTATAACAATTGATATATGCACAACAAACGGCAACTAAAGCAAATTGGGGGTGAATTCTGCGCACTTCTGAAATACACAAACAACGATTCGTATTCAATTTAAACGGTATAACAGCCCCTTGTCGCTCGATTACACTTAATAATTAATGGCCTTACGTTTTCATGTTTTCATTGTTATTTATTTGTTGAATAATTGACTTTAAAGTTCTGTTATTCACCTCAAATTGGTAAGAAATCTATGGCCGATTTTCTTTCGAATTATAACGCATTATTAGGGAGGGATACTGTATCATTTTGCGGCACACAGTATCCAAAAGCGTAAGCCGTCTATCTGTCTGACCTTCCTTTAAAGGGATCTATCTTTTGAAGCGTTATTGGTGGCTGGTTAAAATTAGGAAAAGGATGATTTTAAGGGATTGGAAAGGGGAAGAGGCTTTAGGCGGGAGGTGTAACACGGCTGGACAGAGTTCGTAATGAATATATTCGAGGTAGCTTTAAAGTTGCATCAATCGCAGACAAAGTCACTGAAAACCGCCTTCGATGGTATGGACATGTAAAAAGGCGAGAGCCAGACCATGTGGTACAAATAGCGTTAAGCCTACCAGAACAGAAAAGAGGTAGAGGCCGCCTGCCTTTAACCTGGTGGTCCAACATAGAAGAGACCTCAAAAAGGCCCAATTGCCAGAACCGACAACCCAAGATCGTTTGACTTGGCGCAGGAAAGTGAGGAGACCCGACCCCAAATAATGGGACCCAGGGAAGGACAAAGAAGTAGGAAAGGGGAAGAGGCTTTGGGCTTCCGGATATCTCACTCACCGAACGAAACCCAACGGTATGATGCTACTTCACGTCAGTTTTCTGTGAAACAGTGGTAAAAACCCATCGAGCCGGTTTTCTGTGAGATTGGTAACGACTGGCCATTCAATTCATGCTGTAGAAAGAATTACAACGTGACTCTACCAATTTAAAAAAAATGTGTCTAACCAATACAAAAGCCAGTAGAAATTACTAAACATAAATAAAATATCAAACGAAACGGCAGTTATAAAGCATCACTTAATATTTATAGTGAATGTAATTTTGATGGCTACATTTTGCAGAGCAGAGCATTCATGTAGGCAATATATATTTTTATTAATTCCTACAGCGTTGAAACGAAAACAAAAATAACGCGGCCACGTACCGAGAGGCGAGCCGCCAATTTCAGTTTCAACTCGACTTTATACGCCGTGGACATATTATAAGTATTCGCGAAAGTCTCTTTGACGTGCTAATACCATAACAGACGGACATTGAAGTGATTTTAAAATGTTTAACCATGCGACCTCCTCGTACAAAGTTGAAAGTTACGGCAAAAGATACACAAAACCACCGAAACGTACGTATTAAAATTCTTTACCAATGTTTTTACGTACAAAACATTTTACGAACCAATGATCGTGTAACCAGAACCGCAATTCAATTGAGTCGGAACGTGGAAAACAAATTGGATTATCATATGTTATTTGCGTAATACTTATTTGTGTTTATTCGTGGATGAGAAATTAAACTCCAAGAAATGTAGGTATTCTTTTTGAAGATACAATTACGTTTCATTTCAATACGAGCTCTCTTGACAGCTTTTGTCAAGTTCAGAGACGTCCATTTGCAAAGATATGACGTCCATACAGTAAGTAGTTGGTTATGAGCTTGTTATGTACTACAGCGCAAAGGTCTCCTTTCCATTTGAAGGAAGGAGTTCAGACCAATGATCCATTGCATTTATCTGATCCAAGTTGGTGCAAATTTAATACCGTAGAAGGTCCAACATATGGACCTCACCTGATTTGTAAACAAAGCACTAAAATCCCTTTAATAGAATTCCAGTAGATCTTCGTGTTTTAGCTTTACAAAATTTGTTTCTATTCTAAAATAGGTTAAAAAATATTACCACGATATCCTAGATTTTTACGATTCAGATTTATTATGAAATCTTATTGTGTGTAAAAATACGCTGTATTCAAAAGAATATATATATCGGCGCAAAGCTACATTCTACACTAGCAACACCAACTACGTCATCTTGCACGTGTTCCGAACGGCATAAACAAGTGACTCACAGCGATCACCCCACTACTTAGCCTATAAAAAGGCCGTCGGCTGCAGTGGCGTGAGCATTCGTTGGTCAGCGCCCGTAGTGAGAACATCTGTATCTGTGTTATACTTACAATACTAGATATAGATTTTGATTATTGGAATTTACTGTTTTTAATTATTCCGGTAATGGAAAACTTCAATACCAATAAAGAGAATGACGTCAGCGCAGCTGACGTCACTGTTTTTAAAAACATTACAGTACCTATTCCTTCGTCATCAGAAGTGGGATTACTTGCCACTTCCGCTCAACAACCTGATACATTGGAATTACAACGTGGATTAAACAACGCAAACAATGATGGAACTTTGTTACAGCAAGAACAACCACAATTAAACATGTGCAACACACCGATAAACACCATACCGCCACAGTTTATTATGCAGATGATGCAAGTGATGCAGCAAATGTCGGAACGATTAAATAAACCACAAGATACGAAAATACGTATCAATGATGTTTATCTACCGTCATTTGATCCGGACACTAATGTAGGAATACGTGAGTGGTGTCAACATATTGATAAAGCCATTGAAACATACAAACTCAGTGACTTCGACATACGTATGAAGGTTGGCAGCCTGCTTAAAGGAAGAGCGAAAATGTGGGTTGACGACTGGATGGTGACTACAGCCTCATGGCCTGAGTTGCGAAATAATCTTATAACGACGTTTGAACCAGAAAACCGTTATTCTAGAGACATAATTAGATTCAGAGAACATGTCTACGATTCTTCGAAAGACATTTCTGAATATTTATCACGAGCCTGGGTCCTATGGAGGAGGATTACAAAGGATAAGTTACCAAACGAAGATGCAGTCGAAGCAGTGATTGGGTGCATTAATGATGAAAGGCTTCGGATTGAGCTACTGAATACGAGGGCTACAACTGTACCAGAGCTGATATCTGTTGCATCATCAATAAGAACAATGAAACGTTCTCATCCGAATTCCAACAATCTGAACACAAGCAAGAGACCACGTTTTTCAAATCCTATTCCGTCGAGATCTAACTGTCAAATCTGTAAAAGATCTAATCACAATACCAGCGAATGTTACTACAAGTATACTGAGTCAAGACCCGAACAAAGGAACAAAACAAAAACTGAAACCATTAACAAGGAGGTAATCACTGACCAGAAAGCTAAACCGATAATATGTTCATTTTGCAAAATACCGGGGCATACTTTTGAAACCTGCTTCAAGAGGGAACGTTCATTATCATCGAACGTAAATTTCGTTTCTGGATCAAAACTGGCTCCAATCCAGGTGAAGATTGGACTAAAGATTTTTCAAGCAATTTTTGATAGTGGTGCTGAATGCTCACTTATACGAGAATCCATAGCGGCGCAATTACCAGGAAGAAGGCTTGAAACTGCAAATTACTTGAAGGGGATTGGACAATTTCCTGTACTTTCAATAGCTGCACTGATTACGATTGTAGTCATCGATAACATCAACGTTGAATTACAGTTTCACATAGTAGCAGACTATGAGATGACAACAGATATCCTAGTTGGTATGAACTTGATAAATAACACCAACCTTACTGTGATAATTAATTCAAACGGAACAACGTTAACACGTCAGCAGAAGATCAATCATGTTCAAAGCATAAACCCGATTTTCGATAAGTTGGACTGCGATCTCACGAATGAAGAAGATATCGCAACATTACGAACGCTACTGAGCAAGTATCAGCATATGTTTATCAGAGGATACCCAACAACTCGTGTCAAGACTGGAGAGTTGGAAATTCGTTTAAAGAACCCAGAAAAGTACGTAGAACGAAGACCGTACAGGCTCAGTCCAGTTGAACGAGAAAAAGTACGAACTATAGTGAAAGAGTTGATGGAGCATGGCATTATACGTGAAAGTAAATCCCCGTACTCCAGCCCCATTATCGTCGTAAAAAAGAAGAATGGTGATGACCGTATGTGCGTGGATTTTAGAGAGCTCAACTCTAACACACTACGGGACCATTATCCACTTCCATTAATTTCGGATCAAATTGATCAACTGGCTAAAGGACAATTCTTCACAACTTTCGATATGGCAGCAGGGTTCCACCAAATACCCATCGCAGACTCCTCAATCGAAAAGACTGCTTTTGTCACACCAGATGGATTGTACGAGTATTTGACGATGCCGTTTGGATTGAGTAATGCGTGTTCAGTATATCAACGATGTATTAACCGAGCTCTGCATTCGTTATTGGGTAATGCAGCTCAAGTCTATGTTGACGACGTATTAAGCAAATGTGGAGATATCACTGAAGGATTATCAAACATTGAACGCATTCTCATAGCCCTACAGAATGCTGGTTTCTCCATTAATGCTGATAAATGCAGCTTTTTCAAGCGCTCAATTGAATATTTGGGCAACGTGGTATCAAATGGACAAGTCAGGCCAAGCCCACGCAAAATAGACGCCCTGGTAAAAGCACCAATACCAACAACACCAAAACAAGTCAGACAATTCTGTGGATTGGCGGGCTATTTTAGAAAGTTTATCCCAGATTTTTCACGTAAACTAATACCGCTATACGAGCTGATCAAACCGGGAGCTAAATGGGAGTGGAATGAACGACATGAAACTGCAAGAGAGGAAGTCATTCAGTGTTTAACATCGACTCCAGCACTTACACTCTTCCAAGAAGAAGCTCCAATTCAATTATACACAGACGCCAGTAGTTTGGGATTCGGAGCAGTACTGGTGCAAATCATTTCGGGACGACAGCATGCCGTTGCCTTCATGAGCGTGAGAACGACTGAAACCGAGAGTCGCTACCACTCATATGAATTAGAAACCTTGGCAGTGGTTCGGGCAATAAAGCACTTCAGGCAATATCTTTATGGACGAAAGTTTACAATCATCACAGACTGCAATGCACTAAAAGCGTCCAAGCACAAAAAAAGATCTGCTTCCTAGAATCCATCGCTGGTGGGCATTCTTGCAAAATTATAATTTTGATGTGGAATACCGCAAGGGTCAACAACTTCAACACGCTGACTACTTCAGCAGAAACCCAGTAGAGCTTACAGTAAATATAATGACTAGAGATCACAACTGGCTAAAAATTGAACAAAGACGCGACGAAACGTTGAGAGCCATTATGGATGGTATGACCAATAACATTCCCAACGGTAACTACGTACTAGAAAACAAGGTCCTAAAACGAATAATTCAGGATCCAAGCTTTGGACAAAAACATTGTACAGTGGTTCCTAGATCTTTTCAGTGGAGTTTGATAAACTCGTTCCATACTGCATTGAAACACCCTGGTTGGGAGAAGACATTGCAGAAAATTAAGGACAGCTACTGGTTTGATAACATGAATACAAACATTAGAAAATTTGTCGATAACTGTGTGGTCTGCAGAACATCGAAAGGAACATCAGGTGCAATACAAGCTCAAATGCACCCAATCCAGAAACCAACTACTGCATTTCAAGTTATACATATGGATATCACTGGCAAACTGGGAACGTCCGATGACCAACAGTATGTAATTGTCACTATAGATGCTTTTACAAAATATGTGCTCTTATATCACACAACTAACAAAAATCCACACGGGACCTTAGCTGCTTTGAAGCGTACAGTACACTTATTTGGTACTCCAATACAAATCATAGTCGACGGTGGAAGGGAGTTTTTGGGCGAATTTAAAATTTACTGTGATCGTACAGGAATAGAAATTCATGCTATAGCACCAGGAGTCAGCCGAGCAAATGGGCAGGTAGAACGTGTTGTATCTACAGTAAAAAATACTCTAATTATGATCAAAAACTATGAAACCGAAGAATGGCACACAACGCTTGACGAACTCCAGTTGGCATTAAACTGCACTCCTCATCGAGTGACAGGGGTAGCTCCACTCACTTTGCTTACTCAGCGCAGGCATTGCGTTCCTCCTGAGTTACTCACACTTGTAAACATCGACGAGCAGACAATTAATATTGAAGCCCTTACTAAACATGTTCATCAAAAGATGTCACAAAACGCAGAGCGGGACAAGCTACGCTTTGATTCAAGGAAAGCAAAGATCAATCATTTCCAGCGTGGTGATTATGTTCTCATAAAAAATAATCCTCGTAACCAAACATCGTTGGATTTAAAGTTCAGTGAGCCATACGAGATAACAAGAATTCTGGACAACGATCGCTATCTAGTCAAAAAGGTGGTTGGTACAGGACGTCCAAGAAAAGTTGCTCATGATCAACTCCGCCGAGCACCTCAACCCAGAGATCAGTTAACCGTATCGGCGGAAGAAGACAACACTTCAATATCGGCCAATGAGCCTGTACCATCTACTTCACGAGCGAATATGGTCTGACAACAAGCCCTGGGCTTTCAACTCAACCAACTCATTAAAAACTAAGGGTAGGTTTCTTTTTATCTAGATTTCAAATAATAAAAAAAAAAAAAAAAAAAAAACACATACATACAATTACAACACAATCACAACACAAATACAACATAGTACCACAGAGTACGCAACCACATAGTACCACAGAGTACGCAACCACAGAGTACGCAACCACATAGTACCACAGAGTACGCAACCACATAGTACCACAGAGTACGCAACCACATAGTACCACAGAGTACGCAACCACATAGTACCACAGAGTACGTAACCACATAGTACCACAGAGTACGCAACAACATAGTACCATAGTGTACACAACACCATAGTACCACAGTGTACGCTATACACTACCACAATATAAATCGACATAGAATAAATTATTACAGCCAGACACACAGGTACCAATAAAAAAAAAAAAAAGAGAGAAACAGCACGGCCGGTGCAGAGCGCGCACTGCCGGTCAGAATGGTCGTATCGGCGCAAAGCTACATTCTACACTAGCAACACCAACTACGTCATCTTGCACGTGTTCCGAACGGCATAAACAAGTGACTCACAGCGATCACCCCACTACTTAGCCTATAAAAAGGCCGTCGGCTGCAGTGGCGTGAGCATTCGTTGGTCAGCGCCCGTAGTGAGAACATCTGTATCTGTGTTATACTTACAATACTAGATATAGATTTTGATTATTGGAATTTACTGTTTTTAATTATTCCGGTAATGGAAAACTTCAATACCAATAAAGAGAATGACGTCAGCGCAGCTGACGTCACTGTTTTTAAAAACATTACAGTACCTATTCCTTCGTCATATACATAGACTTATTGGTATGTAAGATAAAAATTACTTCAATGATTTGAATTAGTATCTTTCCGAAGAATATTCATTCTTATGAATATATTAGTTTAAGTAGCGACTGTTTAATCTCACATAATACGTCAATCAATTTTGAATCGTACTGCACACAAAATTGAGTGATGTAATGATTAACAACAGCGCTTCATTTTAAATTACAATAAATTACAATTATTTGGAGAACTTTCTTTCCAACATGCTCATCTTCTAGCACTAGAGAAAAACGTATGCCATTATCTTACCTACAATGTCACTACACAGATAGAAAAGTAAGCCACTGTTCTTTTTATAGCACAGGCCGACAAACGAGCAAGTGGGTCATCTGATGGTAAGTGATCTTCACCGCCCATGTACGTCCACAATACCAAAAGAATCATGGGCGCGTTGCCAACCTTATAGGAATGGGATTGTTATGGTTTTGGGAAGGGGAGGGGGATTTGCGCCTCCGGATATCTCACTCACCGTACGAAACGCAGCAGCAAACTGCTACTTTACGCCGGTTTTCTGTGAGACAGTGGTAACGACTTGGACGAGCCGGCCCATTCATGCTGTAGACAAAACTGTCTACAGCGAGGCTCTACCACTCAAACTTTATTTATTTATTTATTTATAAAGTCTTTATTGTACATCTTCAAAAACAAAAGAAAATTAAAAACAAAATAAACTTAAAAATTATAGCGAAGTACAAATGGCGGTTTTATCGCTAACTGCGATTTCTTCCAGACAACCTTAGCATGGAAAATCATATAGAAGAAGAAAGAGCGGGCGATCGTCAGAAACAGAGGATAGGTACAAATTATGTACATAAGCAAACAAAATAAAAACAAATAAATACACAATTTAACCATATTATATTTATTAATGATAAATTTACTTTTTCTATCATCTGAATAATTCTAGAACTTTGTTCTTACATGCTCATTTACTAGCGCTAGAGCAAAACGTGGATCATTAAAAACACACGAAACTGCAACAACTATTTGGATTTGATCACCAGATAAACACCCAGCGCAATGTTTTATTACGCTAGTGGGATGATTTTGTGGCACTCTAAAAATACATGTAAACACAGTTATTTCTGCTGTATCCGCTGTCGCTAATTAATAAGACAGAATGGTGAGCCAATCTTCATTGAATTTTGTTTCAATGCCGATTAGTTCTTTCTTTTTTACTCTTGCATTTTAATAAGCGACACCTATCAAATATGCTGCAATTCGATTTTAATCATCCTTTATTGGAATAGACCCTGTATGTTTAAAGTTGACGAAAAACGAGCAATTGGGTCATCTGAAGCTGAACATAGCAGTGATAGCACAGCGGGTAGTGGTAAGGACTGTCGAGACGAAAGTCGCAGGTTCGAAACCAGCCCCAAGTGCATACACCTCTGACTTTTCTAATTTACGCGTGTATTAATTACTAATTATCACTTGATTTACGGTGAAGGAAACATCTGAGGAAAACTGAATACCTGGGAAGTTCTTCATAAGAATATCGAAGGTATATGAAGTCTGCCAACCCGCATTAGGCCAGAGTGATGGACTAAGGGCTAACTCCTCTCATTCAGTAGAGGATGCTCGTGCACAGCAGTAGGACGTATATAATACAGGGCTAGTATTATTATTTTATGCTGAACATGATAACTCATGCATGTCTCAAAACTCGTGGATACGTGTTCCTCCTTGATAGAAAAAAATGGGGATTGTGGAGACTGAGGAGTGGTTTTTTATCGCTCATTACAGTACGAAATGCATCAGGTCAGCTGCTAATTCATGTAGATTTTCTATGAGACAGTTGTGTCATTCGATCAAATCGATGCTTTCATGCTAGAGTATGTTGAGATGATATATTTAAGTTGTTAGAATCTAAGGTTTACAAGGTGGTAGGTCCCTCGTTTGCGAGGGACCGGCTGGGTTGGTACCACCGCTTTGTCTATTTCTGCCGCCAAGCAACAATGTGTAAGCACTGTTGTGTTCCGGTGTGAAGGACATTGAAGCCAGTGTAATTACTGGGCATTATGAGACTTAACACCTTATGTCTCAGGGTGACGAGCGCAGTCCAGTGTCATGCAGTGCTTTATTTAAAGTTCTGTGTGGAGTTGCTTCTGTTTATGGGCAGGCGTGGCGCTTACCATCAGGCGAGCGACCTGCTCGTCTTGTCATTCAATCTAATAAAAAAAAAAAAAGGTTGTCTGGAAGAGATCACTATTAGCGATAAGACCGCCCATTGTAATATATTGTTATTTGTATATTTTCCCATATTGTGTTTTGTATGTGAGTGGTATACAATAAAGAGTTATAATCTAATAATCTTAGAGCTATTTTAGAGTAGACTCTAAACTGGCTCTAACAACTTGAAAATCGACATGAAATTTTAATGATGTTCTTTTAATATCCATTTATCAGATTTATAACTATGTTATATAAATAGAGTTATACATATACAACGTGTTATAGAAAGGGGCGGGCAAATTTAAGCAATGTATAGTGTAGGGTATAAGTATTTTATCTGCCATAGTACCAATTCCGATTGCATTGCTAAGACAATAATTATAGAATTTTCTTTTTTATCGAATGAGTAACATGTCGATATCGACTTTCAACTTTGAACAACACTAAATGATAAACAATGATACATTAGACCTCCTTTCATTTAATTATTTTTTAATTAAAAAACATTAAACAGTTGTCAAATGTCAATATTTATTTGACGCAGTCAGTACGGCAATTTCTTAATTTTATGAAGTATGTTTGATTACGAGTATATTTGTGGTATTTGACTAAAAAAGTATTATGCATTGGTATTTTGTATTGGTGTAACTAATAACAGTTTTTAAGAGGATCGTCGACTGTATCAAGCCCAATTCATAGATGGAACACCCGAGAGTCTTTAGCATGCTTCTAGAGGATGGTACTTATATCGTCTTCAGCACACAGTCTCTTTCAAGTGTTAATTTGTGTTTAAATTACAAGTTACGTACGTATGTCCGTAGAATTACGTTCATCTTATTCAAGTTTATTAAAAAGTGAGTTTTGTTCATAATAATTAATAGTGATGTCATCAATCTTATTGATCTTAAAAAACGAGTGATTAAAATTAACGTGAATTTTTTGGATGTCTTGGCTTTGAAAAGATCCGGTACACAAGTACTAATTGTAAGGTGTATGTAGTGACCCTAAAATATGACCACACCTTTCTGTAACACGTTGTATATGGTATGCAGTATAGTTACATTGATTGTTATACATTTTTTTTTAAATAACTGCCTCGCGCGCCGTTGTAATGCATACGTGGTACGACTTCTGTAATGAGGTCTCGGGTTCGATCCCCGGGTCGGGTAGTGATATTGGGTTTTTTAATGAAATGCTTAGTATCAACTCGGAGTCTAGAATTATTTCCGATATGGTGATAGGCTCGCCGCCTATCATATCATGGGATGGAAATAAGATGTGGGTGTACTAGGTACACATCTGCCTACCCCTTTGGGGAGTACAGACGTGAGTGCGTATGTATATTTTTTATGTGCGGTGCTGTAAAATATTTTATATGTCATGTATCGAGTCGCCTTCTGGATTTTTTATGACAATATAAATCAACTTTTACGTAGGTACATAGTTGTGTCGTCAAAGGTTTGGTCAATGAAATAATTATATATTGGTACATAAAATTGGTGATTTTCTTTCAAATCAGATTATGCTGTTCTGTCTAAAGGTTGAATGATCCAGCTCGACCAGGTTATTTCTTTTTTGTCTTTAATGATGAGACACGCTGGTTGTTAGCCTAATGTTAAGTGTCACTCCTGCTCATAAACAGAAGCAACACCATACAGAACATTGAATTACCAAGCACTGCATAGCATTGGACTGCGCTCGTCAGTCTGAGATATAAGATGTCAAGTGATAATGCCCAGTAATTTCACTGGCTTCAAGTCCTTCAAACTGGAACACAACAGTGCTTACACACTGCTGCTTGGCGGCAGAAATAGACAAAGCGGTGGCACTAACCCAGACGTCCTCTCACATACGCGGGACCTACGATCTTGTAACTACAGCGTAAGTATACCACTTCAAATATACAATAATTGTATAGTTAAAGTGATAGAGTTACAAAAAACCTCTCAAATTACTATTTAATAAATCTGGAAATTTAGAAATACCTTTATACCCAAAACCATATTGAAATTCATAAAAGTAAAGTGTGTTTGCTCTAATAATTCAATTTCTACTGAATATGTTATAGATCTAGTTTATTATCACAGCGCACTTACTTTGAAAGGTTTCAAAGTGTAAACGTTACGCGATGAAGTCTCTGAGTTAGTTGAAAATTGTAAAAGCAAAGAATTTGAGAGCGCAACGGAGTAAAGTCGATAGTGCGGATATTTTGGCTCGCGTTGTAAACATATCTTTTTATTTTTTTATTTATTTGGATCAACAAACAATTACATACTAAACTGTTACAAAAATAAGAAAAAATATATAGCACACACATGTACACACACACACACACACACACATATATATACAACGTGTTACAGAAAGGTAATATTTTAGGGTCATTACGTACACCTTACAATTCGTACTTATGTACCGGATCTTTTCAAAACCAGGACATCCAAAAATTTCACATTTTAATCACTCGTTTATTAAGATCGATCAGATTGATGACATCACTATCAATTATTATGTACGACACTCACTTTTTAATAAACTTGAATAAGATGTACGTAATTCTACGGCCATACGTACGTACCTTGTAATTTAAACACAAATTTAAACCTGAATGAGATTTTGTGTTGAAGACAAATAGGTACCATCTTCTAGAAGCATTTTATAGACTTCATTCTCGGGTCTTCCATCTATGAATTTGGCTTAATACAGTCGACGATCCTATTAAAAACTTTTATCAGTTACACTAACACTAAGTACCAATACATAATACTTGTTTTTATTCAAATTCAACATATTTTTGAACTCGTTATCATACTTCATAAAATGAGAACTTGCCGAACTGACTGCGTCAAAGAAATATTGACATTTGACAACTGTTTAATATTTTTTTAATTATAAAATAATTAAATGATAGGAGGTCTATAGTATCATTGTTTATCATTTAGTGTTGTCCAAAGTTGAAAGTCGATATCGACATGTTACTCATCCGATAAAAAATAAAATTCTATAATTATTGTACTAGCAATGCAATCGGATTTGGTACTATGGGAGATAAAATACTTTTACTCTACACTATACATTGCTTAAATTTGCCCGCACCTTTTTATAACACGTTGTATATATATATATATATATATATATATATATATGCATATATGAGAGTTGAACGAGTATAAAATATATAGAAAACCGACGTAAAGTAGCAATTTACTGCTGCGTTTCGTACGGTGAGCGAGATATTCGGAGGCCCATATCCCTCTCCCCTTCCCAATCCCTTACTTATCCCTTTCCTTTAAGATCGGCAACGCGCCTAAAATTATTTTGGTATTGTGGTCTTGTGGTGCATGGGGTGGGCAGTGGAGATCACTTAGCATCAGGTGACCCACTTGCTAGTTAGCCGGCTTAGGCAATAAAAAAATACATTCCTAGACGATATTAATTAGAAACAGATTAGTCTTCTCACTCATTTATAGATTTGAAACAGCATTTGCAAAAAATTAAACAAAGAATGTCATAGTCACAAATAAAAACCTAAACGTAAAACTTTTGTACCACAAACCCAGATTACATATTTGAGACATTTGTATTAGAGAAACAGAGTGGGTTTAATTAAAATTGGATTAAAACTTGTGCGTGTTGCTCTAATATATGGAAGTGATAATAATAGTCATTAGGACGGTCTCTAATTAGAACCTCACTCGTTTTTGTTACGTAAGGGGTATTAGTGTTTTTTTAAGGTTTTTCCTACATACATGCACTCACGCCTGTAATCCCCGAAGGGGTAGGCAGAGGTGTAACCAGTACATCCACATTTCGCCGAGCGTATTTCCGTCACTTATGTGAAAGGGGGCGAGCCTATGGCCATACCGGGCACAAATTCCAGACGCCGGGCTGATACTGAGCATTTCGTAATAGATAATCCCAATACCACTTTACCCGGCCCGAGGATCGAACCCAAGACCTCAGCGTTGACCTCAATCGTAACGCGTACGCATTACAACTGCGCCACCGAGGCAGTCATACAGGCAGATTTTTCCTACTACTATTATAAATGTGAAAGATTGGATGTTTGTGAATTTGGATGTTGTTAGTCAATCACGCCTTAATAGGTGAACGGTTTTAGATGAAATATGGAACTCAGGTAGATCATGACTTGGATATGAACATAGGCAACTTTTAATCTTGGAAAAAGCTATTCACGTGGGTGGAGCCGCGAAAATTCTAGTAACAAATAAATTAATACAAAGCAGCAACGGCCTATAGGTATGTAAAGTTTGCCAACCCGCATTAGTCCAGTTTGGTGGACTAAGGCTTAATCTCTCTCATTCAGTAGAGGCCCATGCCCAGCAGTGGGACGTATATAATACAGAACTGATACAGATATTATAGATAGATTTGGCTTGTAGTTTTTATGACCGGCCGCCTGCCTGACGTCAGAGCCCCTTTGGGGAGAAAAGACCTAGACCAGAAAAATAATATCTTGTCTTGGTGCGAGAATCGTTCAGGCAACCTCTTTCTTCATAGCCGTCTACTCACCCACTGTGCCATGGAGGCTGTATTTTTATACTTTTCGTGGTTACCAAAAGAACTCGATAGTTTACTCACAAAACCATTGTGCGATACTTAATCGCGCCTCCAAAATCAAACAACTTCAACTCAATGGGCGTAAATATCGTTTCGAACTGAGCCACATGTAGCAGTAAATTAAAAAAAGAGAAACATTGCGTACATCAACATCAAAGCTGTTTCTTGGAATTATAAAAATGTTAATTTATATTCCGTACATATTGCCAAATTTACTCGCTGCGTACTTTTTAACTGATTGTATATTCATATCGCCACAACGTGTGCTCAAGAACCAAATAAAGTTGAGTTGTTTGCTGATGCTACAAGCTTTTTTTTAACATACGCACTCACGCCTGTAATCCCCGAATGGGTAGGCACAGGTGTAAGCAGTACACCAATATTTCGCCGAGTGTATCTCCGTCCCATGATGTGATAGAGGGAGAGCCTATCGCCATATCGGGCGCAACTCTAGAATCCAGGTTGGTACTAAACATTTCATGATTGAAAAACTCAATATCACTTTACCCGACACGGGGTTCGAACCCGAGACCTCAGCGTCAGCCTTAGTCGTACCGCGTACGCATTACACCGAGGCAGTCGTTTTGTTATAACTGACTTCAATAAAGGAGGGATTCTCAATTCACCTGTTAGTATGTGGAAGTCGAATCTTGTAACTGAATTTTGAACCAGTTCTGCCTAATGGTTTGAGGAGTTTCCGTGCATTCCGGCGTTTTTGCCATACCTATTATTGGAATCAAGTTTACCAGCTCAGCTCAGGACCTACTTAATGATATCCGTGGTGCTTTACATCTGGCTTCTCCAGTTGTAAATGTCCTTGTACCTGAGGTTAAGACCTCCTTAGGTCATTATTTTGTCTCCCGCTTTGCTATGGAGGGAAGTGGACAATTATTATTTCCAACTCCTCCCTAATTTTCTATTTGATTCATTTCGTTGCGGGATATAGACAGATTTGCATTCCCAGAGACTCGCCGAGCTTCAATGCTCGGTGTTGAAGTATGCGTGCCACTGTCAATCCTGGCTTTCAGGAGTTACAGTGGCGGGTGTGTGGCCGGGATAGTCTAATGGATTGCACCGAATTGCATACAATTTTAGTGCCGGTGACAATACAATCTAGTACACTCACTACACAGTTATGTATGCCGAATGAGGCTGTCTGGGTTGGTGCCACTGCTTTGTCTATTTCTACCGTGAAGCAGCAGTAAGCACTGTTTCAGTTTGAAGGATATTTAAGCCAGTGAAATTACTGGGTATTGTGAGACTTAACAATTTATGTGACATTTATTTGACAGCCTCCTTGGCGCAGCGGGCGAGTAGCCGAATGCGAAGCGTGAGGCCGTGGGTTGGATCTTGGTCGGGTCTGGGTGTTGTGGGACCGCAAGTCCCTCGTAGTTCTTGATACCCACGATACAGGTTTACCTAGTGTGGGGTCAGGTCTATGTGTGTGACTGTTGGGTGTATTTATTTATTTATTTTTATTTTATGTTTTGGGGTGAAGAACGCAGTCTAGAGCCATGCAGTGCTTCGTAATTCAAATTACTGTGTTGTGTTATTTCTGTTAATAGGCAGGCGTGGCGCTTACCATCAGGTTCATTTTGTCATTAAGAAAAGTAAATATGTATTTTATATATTCTTTCTTTACTACCCTCTTGGTAAGATTGCAAATGAAAGGGTTTGATGAGTAAAAAAAACGACAAATACAATGTTTAACTACCTATTATCCTATATGATACGCGTATGTACCAAATTTGTTAAAATTAAAAAAAATACAAACCTAATTCTGGTCTCACACAGAACATAATCTAGCACTAAGATCTTCGACTAATTAAAATCCTCTCAATGTAGTTGACATTACAAGTGTATTTGAAAATCAAAATACAAAATCAGAACGTTTATTTAGCCAATATGCCACTATAGACACGTCAATAATAATAAAAATACATAGAAATACTCTACCGGTGCTTTTCAAATGCCCACAGGTCTGAGAAGAAACACCAAGAAACTCAGCCGTATGTATTATCTTTTTTTTTTGTTTAATAAAAAATTATTTCTTTATAATGTGTCAGATACTTTTACACCACACCCACTTCTGATAGTAAATATCCTCCATATTTTATTATAACATCCAAATGCCAGTAGTAAATAAAAGCCAGAATAAAATAACAATTTATGCTTAGTAGTATATAAAACTGAGATAAAAAATTACGTGCTTATATAGATTACTGTTGGCCCGCATTCAAGCTTAGATACGAATAACACATTAGAACACGTTTTATTGCGTTCATGTGATGGTATTGAAGCAGAAATAACTGTCCTATATGTTACTTTGTATTGTAGACTCGGGCTGTTAAATTGTTTGACTTTTAAACATCATCGAAATAAGATGACAAGAAAGCAAAAATAAAAAACCCCACCAAAACTCTGTGCAAGGGGGCGGGCCTATAAAAGTCTGTGCAGCTCGTTCATTCATCAATTCATAAAAATTGATTCATGATCTCTAATTGAAACCTAATACGTCTAGTTTTTTGCGCGGTGCATAACATCGTATCTCGATTTAGAAATTTAATATTCAGACATTATAACAGTCGATTTTGAGCGTTAATAAATTTTTGTTGCGTGTATGACTGTTACGTTTGATTTTACCTTTGCATGTGTAAGTAAGTGGAGCCTTAATTTTAGCCGTAAATATGAGAGTTATCGTTCTAGTTATCTTATTTCGATGTTGGACTTTCAGAAAATATAAATCATAAAGCCTAATTTAGACTAGGAGTACAAGTTAGATTTAGTCTACATTATTGGGTGATAGGTCTATCATATACGAGAGGCCGTCTGGTTAGGTACCACCACTTTGTCTCTTTCTGCCGCTAAGCAACGCGTTAGCACTGTTATAATTTGGTTTGAAGGACATTGCAGAACAGGAAGGCAGGCGTGACGCTTACCATCAGGCGAGCGACCTGCTCGTCTCGTCATTTAAAACTAATAAAAATAAAAGCTCGGTATACTTAGTCGTAAACATATTTTGCTCTCCATGGTTTCAAGTGATTGATGCCTATCATGATAATAACACACTTCACTCTCTCTTTTATGAGTTTTACTGTGGGTTTATTCTCAATTAGCCATTTCTTAGTATACGATTATTTCTCATTGACGTCAATCAAGATTATTTATGTATTCAGTACATATACACTCACACCTGTACTTCCCGAAGGGGTAGACAGGGTGTAACTAGTACACCCACACTTCGCCGAGCTTAATTCCGTCCCATTATGTGAAAAGGGGGAGCCTATCGCCATACCAGATACAATTCGGCACTCTGGGTTGATACTAAGCATTTCGTAATAGTAAAACCCAATATCACTTTACCCGACGCGGGGATCAAATCCGAGACCTCAGCACAGCAGTCGTACGCATTACAACTGCACCAGTGAGGCAGTCAAGTAACCAAGCATAAAGCATTTTCTATGACTACTCAGTACAGCAGCAGCATTGACTACTTCTTAGTTTTTTTTTTTTATTACATTGAATGACGAGACGAGCAGGTCGCTCGCCTTATGGTAAGGGCCACGCCTGCTCATAAACAGAAGCAACGCCACACAGAACTTTAAATAAAGCACTGCATGACACTGGACTGCGCTCGTCACCCCCAGACATAAGGTGTTAAGTCTCATAATGCCCAGTAATTACACTGGCTTCAATGTCCTTCACACCGGAACACAATAGTGCTTACACACTGTTGCTTGGCGGCAGAAATAGACAAAGCGGTGGTACCAACCCAGCCGGTCTCTCGCAAACGAGGGACCTACCACCTTGTTAGTGTGGGGATATTCAAATTCTAAGCAAAAAATTAGGCTATTAAAGTTTATTGGCGAAAGATTATTGACAGCTTCCGTGGCGCAGTGGGCGAGTAGCCGACTGTGAAACGTGAGGCTGCGGGTTCGATCCCCGCACCGAGACAAATATTTGTCTGATCCACAAATATTTGTTTCGGGTCTGGTTGTTGTGAGACCGCAAGTCTCTCGTAGTTCCTGATACCCCCGACACGAGACTCATATCTTACTGTGGGGTCAGGACTATGTGTGTGACTGTTGGGTGTTATTTATTTATTTATTGGCGTTCTGAGTTCACTGATAGTATCAGAACAGGAGACCAATTCTCGTAATTTTAAATGTTCAAAATATCATTCCGATCTAGTCTCAGCGTCAAGAAAGTTGCAAATGGCATTCTCTTAAACCAATAATCAACGTCAAATGTGAACATAGATCGTAATGAGATTGAATGTAGAATAAAAGTTGATTGAAGCCAAAACGGTATAATGCTACGGCTAATGCTAGGTGCATTTGACGTTGAATCTTGGTTTAAGAGAATGCCATTTGCAACTTTCTTGACGCTGAGACTAGATCGGAATGATATTTTGAACATTTAAAATTACGAGAATTGGCCTCCAGATATCCATCATCGAGACAGTATTATGCATTTCAGGCCATGAATCCGATTATAACCGGGTTTGTTCGTATCGGCTCGACCTATTGGCATTGCGGACGATGATTGCGAAGAGACTTTACATATTTATTTACATACGCATACGCATTCACGCCCGTAATCCCCGAAGGGGTAGGCAGAGGTGTAACCAGTACACCCACATTTCGCCGAGCGTATTTCCATCCCACGTTGTGATGGGGGCGAGCCTATCGCCATACCGGGCACAAATTCCAGACTCCGGGCTGATACTGAGCATTTCGTTATAGAAAAACCCAATACCACTTTACCCGACCCGGGGATCGAACCCGAGACCTCAGCGCTAGCCTCAATCGTAACGCGTACGCATTACAACTGCGCCACCGAGGCAGTCTATTATTTTATTATTATTAGGCAGTAATATTTATTTATTTAATAGCAATACAATTAGGTAAAACACACTACTAACATAATATAAAAATCAATTAAGTAACAAATCATGTGCTTATCTTTTAAAGGTATTTACAGCTAACACAAAAAAAAATACAATGTCATAATAACGTAATACCTAATAATTATTATAAATTATAAGGTAAGTAAAGTACACACACACATTAAAATAATGCTATTTTGTAAATGAAATGAAATATGTGAAATATGTAAACTAAATACTGTGAAAAACAAATAACTTAATTTTATTTTTAAATGGGCCAATCTTATTGCTTAAAATGTCAGCGTCAATACATTTGGGCAAATAATTATAGGTTCTCATCATTCTTGTTATGGGAGTAGTGTAACCCAAATTAGTTTTATAAAATTTTTCTTTAAATAATTTGTAGGCAGAAAATCTAGGTAATCGGCATGGAGTTGAAATATTTACTCTCCAAAGAAGCTGTGGACAATCTATACCTGAGTTTAAAAGCTTATGTAAAAATACTAAATCTAAATACTTTCTGCGTGATATTAGTGATTGCATATCATTGCATTCTTTAACATAATTATCATTGGCCATGTTCCGTGGAATTGCTCATATCTAACACCAGCCACCGGATTTCATCACCGCATAATACGCCTCAATTTGGGATTTCAGCTCCAACATTTTTTTTCTAGCATAGGCCGGCAAACGAGCAGGTGTGGTCACCTGATGGTAAGTGATCTCCACCGCCCATGTACGCCCATAATACCAAAATAATTATGGGTGCGTTGCCGACCCTAAAGCAAAGGCATAATTAAGGTATTGGGAAGGAGAGGGGATTTGGGCCTCCGGATATCTCACTCAATGTACGAAACGCAGCAGCAAGCTGCTACTTTACGCCGGTTTTCTGTGAGACAGTGGTAACGACCCGGGCGAGCCGGCCCATTCATGCTGTAGACAAAAGTGTCTACAGCGTGACTCTACCACTCCAAGACACATTTACATTATTGGCGCTCTTCATTGGTGCAATTTGCACCGAGTGTTCTTCTCCGTACAGTATCCATGTGAAGTTAGTATTTACTTACAAGATTTCTGGACTTACGAAAAGCCTACTCTTTTTTAAAGGTCAGAAGGCACCGACGATTCCTGTACTATGTGTGCTCCCTTGAGAAAAAAATCAATATACAATACTATAATAGTAATATATATACAACTAGCACTCCCGTGCGGTTTCACTCGCAACTACAGCAGCGCCACCTACCGGGTCCAATTGTGTATCTAAACCATCCAGGGCGCCACCCAAACGCATACAAAAAAAACATTCAAATCGGTCCAGCCGTTTAGGAGGAGTTCAGTCACATAAACACCTACAGTAGAATTATATATATAAAGACTAGCTGCCCCGCGCGGTTTCACCTGCAACTATAGCAGCGCCACCTACCGGGTCCAATTGTGTATCTAAACCATCCAGGGCGCTACCCAAACGCATACAAAAAAAAACATTCAAATCGGTCCAGCCGTTTAGGTGGAGTTCAGTCATATATTTGAGCGAATATTTGTCTATGACCTAAAATAAATCTTCAGCATATTTGCGTACCACATTATGTTGTCTTAAAACGTACGAATATAAGTAAGTGGAACTGCAGAAATAGGTTTGCGTTTCGTATAAACTATAAAACTAAAATACACAAAGCGGTCGACTTGTTTGTACATTAAATATTTTCCTTTGCGGGCAGAATAAATTGTGTTGCTTTGAAGCCGAACTGTGGTTACAAAAACACCTAGTGAAATTAATTCGGAACACCATGATTTTAAGTTAAGTCATGTTTATTTACGTTGTAAGTTTATCTTTAATAATAATAATTGTAAAATAATACATACATACATAGATCGACTCACGCTTGTTTCCCATAGGGGTAGGCAGAGACAACGGATTTCCACAAATAATAATAACATATATTCTCAAGCTGGGTCGTTTTGGATCCGGTGGTAGTTTTAAAACTCGTGCCGTTTCGGTAAATGCAGTGGTCTATACCGACTCAAAATATTTAATAATTAATAATGGACGTTTCCATATTACAAATACTGTTAATAATGTAAAATAAAAAGACAACAAATAAACAATTTAGTGTAATTGCTTAGTGTATTTGACGATGCTATGTATGTTATGTATACATTAGTTGATATGATTTTTATACATAAGTTTCTTTATTTTGTACTGACTTGTCATAAGCGCTATTTTAATTGCCTACATGATTAATAAAACTATTTCATTTCATTATATTCTTTAACAATAATTTTAAACCTTTTAATTTTACTGTACATAATTGCAATCCAAAGCATTTTATAATTTTTGTGTCTCGACCAATATCCTCCGAGGCTCTCAATTGATGATTGGGTCGGAAGTCAGATACAGAAGGCAGTATTATTAGACACGACACGCATTCAAATTCAAATTCAAATCATTTATTCTGTAAATTGGATCTTAAATATCACTTTTACATGTCAATAATTTTTTATGCTACATTACATTTACGACGGCATTTCGGGGCTAGCCATGAGATTGTGAGAAGGTGCCTCACACTGGGGCCCTAACCACCAACCATCTCTACTAATGAGACGCCCGTGGCCTCATAGCCCTTAGACTACCACCTAATGTGAATTTGCAGACTTGAAATTCTTGTAGACTTCACAGGTATACAAAATTATAGTTAAAGCGAACGATTTTAACAATGAATACACACGTAACTTCGAAAAATCAGTAGTGCGTATCCTGTTGCTGGTTTCGAACATGCGACTTCTATCTTGGCAGTCCTTACGATTCTCCAATATGTGTTTGATTCAATTCGATGTAGATCTATTGTATGAGCCTGCTGTTCATGAATTTGCTTGAGTTTGATATAAAAAAAAAAATAAGTTTGATATGTTTCTGATATTACCTTAAATATGGATTCGCCTCATCCGCTTAATGCCAGTATACATACACAGGTGTGGTTTATTAAAAAAGCAAATTCATTTCGCAAATGATATACCCGGTGTTGGAGTTTGTGCCCGATATGGCGATAGGGTTGATGCCTATTACATGATAAGACATAAATGAGTTTGGCGCATCTTGGGTGCGTTACATCTCTGCCCATTTCCTTGGGGATACAGGCGTGAGCATGTATGATGTGTGAGAAATAACCACAACAGTTTTTTTTTTTTTTTGATAGACTAGCTTTTGCTCGCGGTTCCGCTTAAACGTCCTTTTCCGGGATAAAAGTAGCCTTTAAGCTAATCCAGGTCATGGTCTATCTCTGTGCTAAATTTCATCCAAAACTATTCAGCCGTTACGGCGTGATGGACTAACAAACATCAAAATTCACAAGCTCAGAAACATCCAAACTTTTACATTTATCTATAACTAGCTTTTACACGCGGCTCTGCCCGCGTGAACAGACATTTCCGAAATAAAACGTAGCCTATAACAGTCTCCAGGCTACATCAAAATTCATCAAAATCGGTTCAGTGATTTAGGCGTGAAAGCCTAACAAACCAAAAGTTGTTTTTTTCATAAAAAGTATCCTATGTTACTTCTTATACCTCCAAGAATATGTGTACAAAGTTTCATGATGATCGGTTAAGAAGATTTTGCGTGAAAGCGTAACAAACAAACTTACATTCACATTTATAACATTAGTATGATAGTAGTAAGGAATACATCTTCCTAACGCATCAAAATCAGAACTCATTGAAATTGTAAGATCATATGTACCAATTTACGACTAGAAGCTTATTTATCTATAACCGATAAAAAAATGCATAAATGGTTTAAATATTTTTAAATGTTTTATTAAAAAAAAACATATTTACATTTTTCCATCAGACATCCACAATCTCCGCCGCGAATTTGCAGAAACTATCCCTTACGACAAAATTAGCATACAAGAACTATGAGAGCAATCCTCTAGCAGATAAAATTTAAACACGCCAGCTTGAGAAATGTAGTAATAAAATATTAAAGCCGGGTGTACAGCATCTGCATTTAAATAATATTGCACATTGAACTTTGCTCGGCTTTTCTTCATGGCCGCCGGTGCCAGAAAATTATCAGCCGGGCGAGAAATTAAAGTAACCGTGAATGGCATAAAATTAAGACTCGAGAAGTTCGCCCAAGGTGTCTTGCCACTTCCGTGCATTCGAATTTTCACACTTAATTAAGTTGAAACTGATTAATTTGACACTCATAAATTAGAGTCAGTGGATTGCGAATGGGTAACGCTGGAAAGTAGATTTGCTTGTTATTTGTTTAAATGTTCATTTTCTTATGTATTATGTATTTTACTTGTTATTATCAAGACACCTTACCTATTGTACGAGATAGTCAAATCGGGCGACGGCTCGAGGAGCTTTTTAAAAGACTGTTCAGAGTGAAGATCTTTATTAGACTTAATATTCATGTACAATTTCCCTATTTATAATGTGGAGCGATGTAAACAACACGCATTACTTATTCTAGAATGTTCCACATGTTGACAATGAAAGTGCTGAGGTAGCGTCTGGAGCACACCTATGATGTCTCAAATTACATAAAAACAACATGTACTTGTTCTAAGAAGTGTTGACAATGAAAGTGCTGAGGTAGCGTCTAGAGCACACCTGTGATGTCTCAAATTACATAAAAACAACATGTACTTGTTCTAAGAACTGTTTACTGTTTTACAAAATGTGCTTAGCTTGCGTCTGTGGTACGTCCTGTGATGCGACACCATCAGATCGTACACATACTCTAGGATACGTAACTCCTCCCTCCTTAAGTTCGAAATCATCTGGAGTATTCATTTTCGGCAGATGATTTTGAAAGATTATCATTTTTAATTTCTTAAATTTATACAAAATAATAAAAATTACACTTAATATTACAATAATATATAAAACTATTGTTCCGACACTAATTGATTTCACATTCACCATGTTTTCACTATTTTTGTCACTATTTTCCAAAGCGTAATTTAATAACTGCAAGTTTGACAGCTCGGTTCCTCGCAGATTCAAGGGTTTCAACTCTGGCATCCTTGTTATGGACATCGTCTCTGGTATGCTGATTATAGGTAATTTATTATAGAGTATTTCTCCGGATTTCGTTTGATGTTGGCGGAGGTGATAATTCTGGATTTGCAATTCGCAATCATCATCTATGGTTATTACGTAAGTATCCTTAATTTCATGATGAAATGTTTCATCCTTGCAGGATCTTGTGATTTTTATGGATTTCTTCGAATAAAGTATCCATCGATTAGTCTGAATTGCTTCTAATTTGACGTCATCTATTTCAACGGGAACTTGAACGCAAGAGGCGTTTGTGGAGTATCGCATTAAATCTGCAACACAAGTATCTTCGGCAACAAGGAACTCGTCCTTTTCATTACATAAATAAGTATCAGCATCGATTACATTACAGGGCTTTGATAGAGATTTCGTTTTCGACCCATTCACTATAAGGTAAGGGTGTTTTGGAATTATAATTAAGGTATTCTGGGTAAAGGGTTCGGTAATAGGTAAGGGAACAATTCTATAATAAAAATAAGATTGCTTATATACCAAAGGTATTTCCATAATAAAATTAATCTGCTTATCTCTAACATATGATTTCATATTAATCGTCTGTTCTATTTTCACTAAATTTTCAGGTTTTGATGGATAAATTAGTTTTTCAGTTTCCTCAATATTTTTTAATATAGTAAGTAATTCCTTACTATCCACAATTGACTGGTGTAATACGCCAATTTTACTGAATGCTATAGCGGATTCAACCTCATCTAATTTTATACATATTAATTGAAAATTATGAATGAATAGATTGCAAGCATGAATAACATGATATAATAATTCTTGAAGTTTTAATTCATTTACATTTTTATTTAAATTTGCAATAGATTTATCCATTTGAACAAGATTCAATTGTACATTATTAGTAATATTCATTATTTCTCCTACCATTTCAAATATAAGAGTTGCTTTCTTATCTAATATGGATTGTCGGGATTGTAATCCATTTATTAACTTATTATATTCAAGAGCATCATCGTTATCTATATTTCCGGTAATTAACTTTACTAATGAACCCAGAGGATTCAGAAGACCTCTTTTTACTCTGTGGGTTGGAACTAATTGACTATATTGCTCTGTAACAACATTTATAATATGCTCTACCTGACTCTCTGAATCGCGGATAGACTCTAAATATGTTTCATTTATACCTGTATGTATTAACGTATGTAACTCCTGGTACCTATTAATATTTGTATTTAAATCTAAATTAATTTTCTCTAAATCTAATATCTTAATAACTATCCACTTATCATAACTAACATACGCCTTTCCTTCTCTCACTGGCAAAATTCCGGGATTCTTTTGTGAATAAATTAATAATGGCTTCGGTAAATTGCTTTCTATGGGCGTCATCCTCATAATAAATGAAATATTTGACTTTGGGTATAATATACTGTTTTAAGAAACTTTTAACTAAATCTGGTCTATTCAATGGTAAATGTAATTCTAATATCTGTTGTTTTGGCCTAGAAATATCTTTAGCATTTATTTCATTTCTGAACCACGTATGCACTAAAATTTGACGCGGCTTGGTATCTACGGCTTCGTGTAAAATGGGGACGCCGTCAGTGTCAATGTCGACAGCTGAATGGGCGGTATCTGTACTACTCTTTGACCGTTCTTCGGTAGCTGTTGTAGTACTAGATGGGGATGGTACTGAATAGGGTGAACGACATCTAACTGAGATAATGCTCTCAGTTTTTTCAGAATCTGAAGAGATTGACATAGGACTTTCTGGACGAGATTCGTCACTCTGTAAGCCTCTGTCACCAACATTTACGGCTAAAGAAATGTTGTCTTTGTTTCTGCGTTTATCATGAACTGCATTTATTTTAATTCGCGATAGTGCATCTGCATTTGTGTTTTGTTTTCCGGGTTTATGTATGATATTAAAATCAAAATCACTCAAACGTAATTACCAACGGGTTAACTTGGAATTTGGTTCCTTAAGGGAATCTAACCATGCAAGGGGTCTATGATCGGTGTATATGGTAAACTTATTTCCATATAAATAAGGTCGAAAATTTTTAACTGCCCAAACAATGGCTAACAGTTCTTTTTCGATTGTACTGTAGCGCGTCTCAGGACCATTTAATATCCTGCTAGCATAGGCTACAGGTTTATCATTACCAATGGTACCTTGTGACAACACTGCACCTAAAGCATAATTTGAAGCATCAGTTGTTAAAATAAAGGGTTTATTAAAATCTGGATATTGCAATAATGGAGCAGTAGTCAATAACTCCTTACACTTTTCAAATGCATTACTATAATTTTCATCAATAACTATTTTTTTATTTTTCTTAAGACAAGCTGTCATCGGTTGGGTAATCTTTGCAAAATCTTTAATGAATTTGCGGTAATAACCTATTAATCCCAAAAAACTTTTTATTTCTGTAACTGTCTTTGGCATAGGATATTTTAGAATAGCGTCAATTTTATCTGTGTTGGGTTTCAATCCATCAGGTGTAATTGTATGACCTAAATATGCGACTTCTTTACTTAAAAATTATGTTTTGTCTAACTGAACTTTAAGGTTGGTCTGACGTAATCTTTCAAAAACTGTTTTTAACTTTGCTATATGTTCATCCAAACTAGAACTGAAAATAATAATGTCGTCCAGGTAAACTAGACAATGGATACCTTGTAGGCCTCTGAGAACATTGTCCATTGCGCGTTGGAAAGTAGCCGGAGCTGTTTTCAATCCAAATGGCATTCTCAGAAACTCATAATGACCAAACTGTGTGGAAAACGCTGTTTTTGTCCTATCTTTTTTTTCGATTTCGATTTGATGATATCCACTAGCAAGATCTAATACAGAGAAGTACATGCTCTTGCCTAATTTGTCAAATAAATCTGTTATGTTTGGAAGTGGGTACTTATCATCAGTTGTGATGTCATTAAGTCTTCTGTAATCGACAACCATTCGAAATTTACGCTGTCCGGAGGCATCTAACTTTTTTGGTACTAAATGTACTGGGGCATTCCAAGGAGAGTGACTCTCTTGGATAACATTATCTTTTAATAATTTTTCAACCTGATTTTTAATTTCTTGAGCCTGACCAGGACTCTGTCTGTACGGCCTGACGTAAATAGGATCTTCATTAATAGTTCGAATATTGTGCTTTACTTGGTTAGTAAAAGTTAATGGTATCTGATCACAATAAAAAATGTCTTTATATTCATTACATAAATCAGAAATTTTCTTTCTTTCTTCCGCATTCATATGACCAAGTCGAAGTTTCTTTAAGTTTTCTTTTAATAAAGCATCTATTTCAATCATTTCTACATCATCATTCAAATTATTAACCTGACATTGTTCACTTCTATATTTAGTAATTTTAACTGGTTTTGAAAATTCTAATATGACTTTCTCATCAGTTGTATTTTGAATTACTGTTAATGCTATACCATTAGTACAGTTAACAATAGCTGCAGGCATTCGAACGCCTTTTTTAAATTCTTTAAACTCTATAATTCCTTCACCATTTAGTAAATTTGTTGGTATCTGAACTCTAGTTTCAGAACGAGGATCTAAATGAATTTCAGATGGTGGACTATACATAATAGGTATCTGTGTGTTAGATGTAGTTAATAATTGTTTGTTCATATCAATATTTGCGCCAAGTTGTTTCAATAAATCTGAACCTATCAGTCCGTCATACTGACTGTCTACTTCATAAATGTAGAATTTATGATAGCTCGGATTTTTAAAAGTTTTCAGTAACGGTATGAAAAGAACTTCGTTATGGGTACTACGGGCATGAGTACTAACTACGTCGAACTGTTCTTGATAAATATATTTCTGAAAATATTCATAAGCTTTTGCTGGGCTTATAAAAGATCGAGTTGAACCTGTGTCAATCATAAATCTGGAATCAATCTCTGGAATATAAATGTGGGGTAACTTAAGGATGCCATCATAATTTAAATTAATTATGTTATGGGATCCTCGGGGGAGGCTGCTGGACAAAAATTTTCATTTTGTTTTACAGCATCTTGTGGACTATCTAAGTTATCAAGTTCTACTTGATTTTCCTCTTCGTTATTGAATACATACGAGTTTTCATCCTCGTTATATTCCTCGGGATAACTTTCACACGTTTCCTGATAATATTCTGGTTCATCATTAAAAAATAGATGATTAGTTGGTTGTGTATTCTTCAACGGAACTGCGGTGCGCATAGAAACATCTGAGTCTAATTTGTACGATGGTCTATGTGCTTGAGCGTTTGGCGGAATGCCAAAACGGAATTGTCCCGGTTGATTCCTATAGAATCCTGATTGAGGTTTATGGGGTTGCATAAAATTTGGCTTGAAGGCTTGGTTTGGGTAACCAAATTTAAAATTCTCTTGTGGTTGTGGAACACCGAATTTAAATTGTCCATAATTGTTCGGCTGTGAAAATCTATTTATTGGAGAATGTTGTTGTATGGGCATACCGAATTTAAAATTATTATTCGGTTGAGTAAATTTTTGATTAGGTATGAATTGTGGTCTGTTAATGGCAAAATTTGGTTGATAACCAAATTTAAAATTTTGTGGTGTCATGTTATTCGACATCATCGGTTTATAATTATTCTGAATGAAAGGCTTAGGTTGCTGAGTGGGTTTAGTTTTTCTAGAATTGTATTGATTTTGGAAGTTTACTTCTTCCGTCACAATACTAAGTGCCATTTCAAGAGTGGTGCATCCCTTAAGACGTACGATGCGTATCAGATCTTCAGGGAGATTAAACAAGAAAACATTCATTGCCATATTATTATAAATAATAATTTTGGCATTACGAACACCAGTATCATTTAACAAGTTCACTTTTGAAAATAGAGTACTACGCATGTATTGTATTCTATTGCAAAAATCAATAAATGATTCACCGTTATTAATCTTTAGTGACTCTAGCTCTATGGCTATGCATTCTTCCGAACGCGGATCACCAAAGTTTTGCGTTAGCAAATTCTTAAGTTCGGACCATGTCTCTATATCTTCACGCTCGCTTATTAAATTCGCGGCACGACCGACCAGTCTACTTGTGATAATATGGAATACGTATAATTCCTGCGCTGGATTATTTAATCCTCTATAATGACTTATAACATATTCACATTTCTTAATAAATAAATTAATTAATTTTCCATCACCTTCAAATTTAGGTATAATGGATACCATTTCCTTTGGTATTATCGTAATAACATTATCCACTTTGTGGCTTTCCATTTTTATTTAATAATTATATTATTTAAAATTCTTCAAAAAAAAAATAATTACTTCAAAGTAATTCAATATTTAAAAAAAAAAATAATCTTAAATTAAATACAGCAATCTAGGATAAGACGGGACACAGAGGGAAAGTGAAAAGGTCTACTCACATTATCTCCGTGGCCATTCTCCCAAATGTAGCTGCGTGAGTCTTGCGTCCTCGGCTATGTCGCTGCGTAGACTTATTTATTTGATGGTTCGCGATACCCGTAACAACGTTAAAACGTTCGCCGAAAATTTCCGCGGACAGACCGATTTTTGTGTCTTCAAGGGCACGGTTTCTCGACGCGAGTATCCTACCGGCTGCGCCAGTCAAATCGGGCGACGGCTCGAGGAGCTTTTTAAAAGACTGTTCAGAGTGAAGATCTTTATTAGACTTAATATTCATGTACAATTTCCCTATTTATAATGTGGAGCGATGTAAACAACACGCATTACTTATTCTAGAATGTTCCACATGTTGACAATGAAAGTGCTGAGGTAGCGTCTGGAGCACACCTATGATGTCTCAAATTACATAAAAACAACATGTACTTGTTCTAAGAAGTGTTGACAATGAAAGTGCTGAGGTAGCGTCTAGAGCACACCTGTGATGTCTCAAATTACATAAAAACAACATGTACTTGTTCTAAGAACTGTTTACTGTTTTACAAAATGTGCTTAGCTTGCGTCTGTGGTACGTCCTGTGATGCGACACCATCAGATCGTACACATACTCTAGGATACGTAACTAGATACTCTTATGATTGTATGTTTTGTAAGTAGCTCGAATAAATAAATAAATGTAGATGATTTTCGTGGTTTGACTGATAAGCCAGTACCTAGGATTCTAGGTTGGTGCCACTACTTTATATATTTCTGCCGCCAAGCAACAGTGTGCAAGCATTGTTGTTTTCGTTTGAAGGACATTGAAGCCAGTGAAATTAATGGGCGGTATGAGACTTAACATCTAAATGAGCGACCTGCTTATTTCGTCATTCAAGCTAATAAAAAGGGCATTCATTGTTTGAATGTTTCTTTATTTTGTACTGACTTGTCATAAGCGCTATTTTAATTGCCTACATGATGAATAAAACTATTTCATTTCATTTCATTTCATTTCAATGTTATTTGTTATAGGTAATATATATAAATAGAGTCTGGAATTCTGCTCGGTATGGCGATCGGCTCGCTTGCTATCACATCATGGGACGGAAATAAGTTCGGCGAAATGTGAGTGTACCTACTGGTTACACCTCTGCCTACTTCTACGGATTTTTATTTACAATAAAATAATTTTTTCTTACACTATTTTTAATTCAAATTTATTAAAATTTATTTTCTATTTTTAGTTGGATTTTCTATAAAAGCGTATTTTTTTAGTCTTTTTAAACTATTATTTATTTTTAATTTTTTAGTTGAATTTTCTATAAAAGCTTAATTTTTATTTCAAACTGTTTAAAATATTGAATTGTCATCGGTCCTTAATAAGTATGCCAAATTTCGTGTTAAACCGACGTTTTGAAGGGGGTCAAAATCATGTTCAAAGATTCCGTTACATACTAGCATACGTATGAAGCTAATTTAAAGCGTATAAAAAATGACGTAGTTTTATCGAATGTTGACACATTTACCCGAGATACTTGTCGATAGTTATCTCTCTAGCGTGCGAGATATGTCGTGTTGCATATGGTAAGCCTTATCTCTCTCGCGCGCGAGATATGTCGCATACTAAGCCCCGTGGTGTGACCTGGCACAGCCATTTACGACCGACTTACTTCTGTGGTTTCCTTAAAACATGACCGAACTAGACCATTTATGTTAAGCATTTTGATACTCGCAAACTCACCTATCAAAACCTTTAGGGCACTGTAATAAAATTCAAAAATAATCGATTTCAAATAGTGTATAATTATTACCACAAACTGTAAAATAAAAATGTTTTTCAAAGACCCGTACGAATAAGTGTGTGCTTTTTTTTCGGAACCCATACGGAATCTTTCTCGTACTTGACCAGTTTTTTTATGTTTTTAGTGTCTGCACTTGGACATAAATCGGAGAAGGAAACGTAAACCACCTTTTATTCTATGACTAGTTTTTAATATTCACTTGGTTACAGGTTCGAGTTTGATTGCTTAAATATATTTTAACAACAGGCGCTGTCGTACACGTTAAGATAAACGATTAGCACTAGCCCGGGAAATTCAATTTAATTTTGGTAATTTGAAAATTGCATCTCGATCCTTCATAAATGTCCAAAATGACTAACCTGAGAAAAAAAAATGAGTTTCTGGACATTCATTAACTCTTAAAGCAATATATATAGTTTTAATTGTATTATGCTGTATATCTATGGTGATTATTTGCGCAAAATCATTGTTATCCACATTTAGTTGCAGAATCTAGCTGCAATTTTCAAAAAAAACAAAATTGTTATGAGAATGATGTTTGACCGGAAACAGTAATACGGAATTATACTATGCAAGTGTCTATCTGATGTTGTCACTTGCCGGATGTTAATGCTACGTTTTCTAAAGAAAGTTATTAAACAACACCATTAATGTTATGAATTACAGATTACTGAACATGAATTTTTATTTTACTTTTTAGAAATTCATGTGAACATAAAACAAAAATGTTTGAAATAAACAAGTTATTGCTAGTCTAAACAGTCAGTCTATGTAAAAAAAACTAAACCAACTGATTCATAATCCTGTTTTACCGTGAATTAAAATACACATAAATACAGTAAATATTCTGAAAATAATACAACTCGAAATTCCCCAGATATATTTAGTACAAAACGACCCGGTACGCCTTGCCTTTCAAACAAAACCAAGTTGAGATGCCAGTATTTAATAAAACGGTTTTATAAACAAGGATTTCAGTAAACGTCCGTAGATATCTTCGCTGTCTAGTCAGTTTTCATATATTAAATTCTATAGAACGTTGTTTTCATACTAAGCTTCATAGACAAATACCTAATTAGACGACGCAAGTTATTCAACCTGTGTTTTTATATGTGTCATTATCGTGGACATACTATCTAATAATTAAAAAAACACCAGTATGGTCCCATTTTAATTTGAAAAAGAAAATTCACCCCTAAGAAGATGAAGTCGACGATGACAGACTCAATTTTATGCACCGATTTTGATGTATCTTTCACTAAAAATAGCGAAATAAAAACGAAAAAAACATAAAACTAAAAAAGATAAAATAAATAATTTTGAGTTAGTGACTTCATACATTAAATTAGCACCGACTCAAAATAGTTTATTTTTATTTTTTTTAGTTTTTTGTTCTTTGAGTCTGTTTTATTTTTGTTAAAAAGGTTTTCTATAAGATTTTACAGCGCCATAAGGCTTTCTCGTTTGTTGGCTGACGTCTTACTGTGGTAATTGCGAAAGCAGACTTACGCTCAAATAATGAAACGCTACTCAACTGGCCGACTATCTAACGGCTGTTTATTTTGTAAAGCGCTATACAATTTTGGTGGATAACAGAGTCTCAAATGTTTAATATAATCTCAAATGGTGGCAGGTCCCTTCGAAAGATTTTTTGCGTACTTTAATTATTTAGTGCATGTTACGACCAAGTATGAATAAAAGTCATAAGTTTTTTTATAGCATAAGCTGGCAAACGAGCAAATGGGTCACCTGATGGTAAGTGACCTCGACCGCCCATGTATGCCTACAATACCAAAAGAATTATGGGTGCGTTGCCGACCTTAAAGGAAAGGAATCTTAAGGGAATGGGAAGGGGAGGGGATTTGGGCCTCCGGATATCTCACTCACCGTACGAAACGCAGCGGGAAGCTGCTACTTTACGTTTTCTGTGAGACAGTGATAAAGACCCGGACGAGCCTGCTGTAGACAAAAGTGTCTACAGCGTGGCTCTACCACTCAAAAATGAGAGTTTTATATTCCGGGATTACGAGCGCAGTGCAGTACCATGTAGTAGGTACTTTATAATTCATAGTTATGAGGTGTGCTGCCAATATTTATGTGCAGGGAACTGACAGCATTCGACGTGTCCATCTCATCCATCAAGGCTAATAAAACAAAGTTTCAATTGCATTCATCTATGTTCAATGTGAACATAGATCGTAATGAGATTGAATGTAGAATCAAAGATGACTGAAGCCAAAACAGTATAATGCTACTGCTAATGCTAGATGCATTTGACGTTGATTATTGGTTTATTATTGGTTGGTTTCTTGACGCTGAGACTAGATCGAAATGATTTGAATTGGCTTTCTAGTATCCGGGCGTAAATCAAAGTTCGCGTACTTATAATTCTTCTCAGCATGCTATCGTTTCAATTTCAACATCCGCAGTTACTACACTTACGTCGTCTATTATATTTACGTCTGTGCTAAGCTGGGTTATGTGTTGTCTCGGATTATGCTTTCTTGGGTAGAATGCCGAAATTCTTAGAAAGGGACTGCACAATATGTTTCGCTAAAACTGTGGTTTCTCTTTAGAAAATTATACGATAAATTTACGTTATTTAAATTATCGTCTAGTAGGGACAAATATTTGTGTGTATACTAGTGATATCTAGTTTGTGCAGCAGGAAGATTATTTTAAAGTTAGATGAACTATTATGACTAAAGAAGAAAAATGCGTGTAATGAAACGCACATAAATACACTCAAAAGTCACACACAAAATCCTGACCCACACTATGTAAGCCTGTGTCGTGGGTATCAGGAACTACGAGGGACTTGCGGACCCACAAAACCCAGACCCGAAACAAATTATTGTGGGCACACACAAACATTTGTCTCGGTGCGGGAATCGAACCCACAACCGGCTACTCGCCCGCTGCGCCACGGTGGCTGTCATGTCATGTGTCTTGTTTCGGTACATTATTTTTTTATAGCAGAGTTCGGCTAACGAGCTAGTAGGTTACTGATGGTACAAGGTGGTAGGTCCCTCATATGTGAAATGCCGTGTGGGTTGGTACCACCGCTTTGTCCATTTCTGCCTCCAAGCAGCATTGTGTAAGCACTGTTGTGTTCCAGTTTGAAGGACATTGAAACTTGTAAAATTACTGGGCATTATGGGACTTAACATCTTATGTCTCGGGGTGACGAGCGCAGTCCAATGCTATGCAGTGCTTTTTGTTTTAAAGCTCTGTGTGGTGTTGTTTCTGTTTATGGGCAGGCGTGGCGCTTACCATCAGGCAATTTACCTCATTTCATCACTTAAATTTACAATTCCATCAATTTTCAATTCTGACAAGAGTAATACACAATATTGATATATCAAATATAGCACCAATAAACAATACGTCAAGCATCCACATTTCGTCAATCAAATTCTGACGCGGCAATATCATGGCGATATAAAAACGACGGATTGCACGTGGCGATGACAGAGAAATACGATCTATTATACTGTCATTCTGTTTTTAGAATATATGACGCCGAAACCACTGGATTTCATGAATATAATAATAACATACATACATACGCACTCACGCCTGTAATCGTGTAGTAGGCAGAGGTGTAACCAGTACACCAACATTTCACCGAGCGTATCTCCGTCCCTTATGTGATAGGGGGCGAGCCTATCGCCATACTGGGCACAAATTCCAGACTCCGGGCTGATACTGAGCATTTCGTAATAGAAAAACCCAATACCACTTTACCCGACCCGGGGATCGAACCCGAGACCTCAGCGTTGGCCTTAATAGTAACGCGTACGCATTACAACTGCGCCACCGAGGCAGTATAATAATAACGTTTAACAAAACTTACCAAAAGATCCTCGGTTATTTCGGTCATATTGCCCGTCGACAACCGGACAACCTTGATAAATTTGTTGTTGTGGGTAAGGTGGAAGGAAAGAGACCCCGCAGCCGATCGCCTAGACTTTGGTGTGACCAGATAACCACCCTCACTGGTCTCCCTATGACAACTGCCCTGAAGGAAGCTGAGAACCGGACAAAGTGGAAACAGCTAATACAACGGTCAACGAAGGCATTTCAAGGACTCGACCATCAGTAATGAAGAATACGACCAAGAAGAAGAACAAAACTTAGAAGTCGACTTAAATTTTTAGTGGTAGTTACAGCAATAGCATGTAAATTCCAATACAATAACACAATCGCGACGAGTGTAGGTACTGTTGTCCGTTGAGGAGTTTTATTTTTTTACTCCGGTCTCCGTCGTCAGATTTTCACCAAATTTATATGGGACCACATCGTAGCTAAATTCTATCGAGTGAATTTTTTCCAACAAAATCGGTCCACAATTGGCGGAGAAATCGATGTACATACATAAAAAAAACGCGCCGAATTGAGAACATCCTCCTTTGTTGAAGTCGGTAAAAAATGGAACAAAACGGCGGTGCAGTGACTGGGTGAAAATTAAAATTAATTAAGATATGACTTTAAAGTAAAATGTTGAATCGGATGATTGTAATTAGCCAACAAATTAATAATAATTAATAAATGTATCCAACAGTCACACACGTAGTCCTGACCCCACTTTAGGATAACCTGTATCGTGGGTATCGGGAACTACGAGAGATTTGCGGTCCCACAACACCCAGACCCGAAAAAATATTTGTGGATTAGACAAAGTTGACCCGTTTTATGTTGCTCAACTAATACCTGATCTTGTTGAGCAACATGTTGAAAATAGCGTTGCCAGATATGCTGAGTGTCGCATATTGCAGCTCAATTACCACCTAGTGAATATGCTTTAATTTACTTTTCAACGCTTTATCTTGTTTTATAGTATAGTCCAGCAAACGAGCAAATGGGTCACCTGATGGTAAGTGATCTCCACCGCCCATGTACACCCATAATACCAAAAGAGTCATAGTCATAGACCTTAAAGGAAAGGGATAATTAAGGAATTGGGAAGGGGCGGGAATTTGGGCCTCCGGATATCTCACTCACCGTACGAATCGCATAAGCAAGCTGCTCGGTTTTCTGTGAGACAGTGGTAACGCCCCGGACGAGCAGATCCTTTCATGATGTAGACAAAACTGTCTACAGCGTGGCTCTACCACTCAATAATTCTTATCTTCTATTACCTGCCCTTATCCCACTCGTAGTGGGGTCGACGCAACATGTTTTTTTAATACTGTTACAGTAAGAGATGGTTTGTAGTTTTTACGAGCGGCCAACTGCCCGACGCCAGTCCCTCCAAGACTTTTAATAACAATATGTTATTAAATTCATAACTCACGGTGCGTTTGCTGTTATCCCATTTTTCCTCGTACTCCGTCATCAGATCTTATCCAAATTTTTAAAGGACCTGTATAGTTAGTAAACCCTGTCGTATACAAAAACAATTAATATCAAACGATCTAAATCGAAACGTTTTATTGATTTATTCATGAGCATTACTCTTAACAGATATACATCCAATAATAAGCATTTTCATCCATATTACCTGGAAATATACCCGTCTAGCACGGTACGTTTCCAGCGTTCATTTCTACCAGGCACATGCAAGCTCTGGAATGAACTGTCCTTCTTTAAGCGAGGCTTAAAAAGAGTTTTCCTTCAACGGTAGGCAGCGGCTTGGCTGTGCTCTGGCATTGCTGAGGTCCATGGGCGGCAGTAACCACTTACCATCAGGTGGGCCGTCTGCTCGTCTGCCTATCTAGGCATAAAAAAAGCCTATCAAAGGTACTTTTTATACGTCTATTACATAGCAAAACTCTGCCGGTACTTAGCAAGTGCCCACATGTCTAAGAAAGACTACAATGTAACTACTAAACGGATTGTTTAGAAGTAAAATTACGCCACATAACGCGGGAGGTTGACAGACAGGGAGCGGGAGAGGTGATTCAAGTAAGAGTAAGCGGGATGGTGATATTGAGTTACGGTCAACTGACCATAACTTTGTGGCGCAATTTATATATACCGCGTAGCCGGTCTAGTAGTATACATTGATGTTATTAGGTCTGAGAAGAAACTCCAAGAAACTCTGCCGTGATTTTTTTTTCAAAAAATCCATCTTCATTTGCCGAAGTTTTTCGTATAAAAAACAAATATAGAGATGAATTGAGTATCTCCTCCTTTATGAAGTTGGTTAAAAATTACCTAAAGGAAATTTTATACAGAGATACTTTCTCGTTCCTGTAGCGAGCTTGTTTTCTCAACTGGGTGGAGTGAAAAATTGATTTAATCTAAATAATGTGCATCATTTATACTTTCAATAAATATTTTCATTTATTTTCACTACATTCATCGCTTCTATTAGTCGACGCTTTAGATTAAACATTCAAATAGAATTAATGTTTAGCTATTAGCTAGTCATGTTCGAATATCGTTCAACTTTAGTTTCTTGGCTTTTTTATTTCATCATACTAATATTATAAATGTGAATGTAAATTTGTTTGTTACACTTTCACGCCAAATCACTGAACCGATTTTGATGAATTTTGATGTAGAGATAGATGGGACCCTGGAGACGGTTATAGGCTATTTTTTTGTTTTATTTCGGAAAAGTCTATTTACGCGGGTGGAGCCGCGGGTAAATGCTAATTGTTGTAATAAAAGGATCAACTGTTTCGCGACGTTTTCTAAACCCAAAGGTAAGCACTTTAGAATAAGTACTTAAAGAAACTAAGTACGCGCACGAAATTTAAGCTGTTCAATTAGAGCCATATTTTTTTTATGGCATAGGTCGGTAACGTGCAAGTGGTTCACCTGATGGTAAGTGATCTCCACAGCCCATATACGCCCACAATACAAAAGAATCATGGGCGTGTTGCCGACCTCAAAGGAAAGAGACAAAAGAGGGATTGGGAAGGGGAGGTGGATTTGGGTCTCCGGATATCTCACTCACCGTAGGAATCGCATAACCAAACTGCTCGGTTTTCTGTGAGACAGTGGTAACGCCCCGGCCCATTCATACGGTAGACAAATGTGTCTACAGCGTGGCTCTACCACTCACAAAATATATGGCTCCAATCTACGATCACCACACTAATAACTACGCACCATATTATGATGCTCACATATAAATCAATGTATCAAACACATTTTGCATTTTGAAACACATCTACAAATTACCAAATTTTTAGGGAAATACATTATAACTGACATTTCTTTTGCATTTGTGTGCCTGACGTTAAAACACATCACATTTACCGTATTTTCAGCGTATTTATTTATTTATTTATTTTAGGATTACCAGAAGATACACTACACTAATATAAAAACAGACGCAAACAAACAAAAAATATAGTGTTCTCCCATAAACATAATATAGTGTTCTTATGCTTGTGACTATGCGTTGTTTGGACATGTATCTTCTGTAAGTAGATATTCTAAGGTAAGCTAAAAGATTGAAGCAATTAAATAATATATTTATCAAGTGAAGGGGTTCGACCCTTTCACTATATTTTGTTAACTTTTATTATTTTTATTGTAAAATAAATGCATCAATTGCGAGGTTTTAATCTTTCATCCCCAATTTCACCCTTTTAGGAGTGGAATTAGTACTTGAAATTAGACCAACTATGAGCTGTACTCTTTCGAATGAAAAAAATAATCAGACAAACCGGTCTATGTTTGGTGGAGAAACAATAAAACAAGTCACGCGTTGAATTGAGAACCCCTTTGTTTTTTTTGTTGGTTAATTATAGAGAGCATATTTTATCAGAGACAGAATAGAAGGTAGGTAGGAAGGAAGGTTAACAGGCCCCGAGGATGATCGCCAATAAACAATTTAGTGTAATTGCCTAGTGTATTTGACGATGCTATGTATGTTATGTATACATTAGTTGATATGATTTTTATACATAAGTTTCTTTATTTTGTACTGACTTGTCATAAGCGCTATTTTAATTGCCTACATGATTAATAAAACTATTTCATTTCATTTCATTTCAATGCGATGGACCAACCAAATTAAATCAGCCATTGGCGGTCCCTTGTATGAGTGTATCAGAATGACTAGCAACCGGGAGAGATAGCGAGACGTCGTGGGGCGAGCCACATCAGCCCATGCCACTACTACATAATGATCACAACCACTCTGTTAAGAGTGATATGACTAAAAAGGCTTTATCAATATCCAAAAAAGTAAAAAAAATGTTACAATACTTTCTTAAACGCTTGCAATTCCTTTAAACGCCCGTAAGGGGTTAAAAGAAAATTTCTATTTTACACCAACCCTTCCCTTAATGCTCATTATTGTGACGTAGTAGATACTTTACACAAGCTAGCGATTGTCTTCAAACCTAGCCTTTGGTTGGCTCAAGTTAGAGGAATAATATTTTATATCAATTATATAGTAGGCACCTTTCCATATATTTTTTTAAAGCTAAAGTTATATCTTTGAATTACAAAGCAGTGCATGGCATTGAACTGCGCTCGTCACCCCGAGACATATTTTAAGTCTTATAACGCCCAGTGATTTCACTGGCTAAAATGTCCTTCAAACCGGAATACAACAGTGCTTACATACTGCTGCTTGGCGGCAGAAATAGACAAAGAGGTGGTAGCAACCCAGATGGAAAAAATATCAGAGCTAATTGTCTCGATATAGAGGATGCTTAAGACAGAGGATGGTGAAATAGAAGCATTTAGGTAATTTGAAAGGCACGGACCCTGTAAGTTGTCACATTGCAATGATATAGTTTTTTAACCCAAATAATTACTAAAGCCATTGAAATTACTGGGCATAATGATACTTACCTAGCATCCTATGTCTCGGGGTGACGAGAACAGTCCAATGCCATGCAGTGCTTTGTAATTCAAGGTTCTATGTAATGTTTTTTTTTAATATTTTATTTACTTAAATGACGAGACGAGCAGGTCGCTCGCCTGATGGTTAACGCCACGTCTGCTCATAAACAGAAGCAACGCCACACAGAACTAAATAACAAAGCACTGCAAGACACTGGACTGCGTTCGTCACCCCGAGACATAAAGTGTTAAGTCTCATAAGGCCCAGTAATTACACTGGCTTCAATGTCCTTCAAACCGGAACACAACAGTGCTTACACACTGTTGCTTGGCGGCAGAAATAGACAAAGTGGTGGTATCAACCCAGCCGGCCTCTCGCATACGAGGGACCTTCCACCTTGTGTGTTTCTGTTTATAGGCAGGCTGGTGCTTACCATCAGACAAGCGACCTTAGGGACTAGCACGAACAACTTGCGAAAGCATATTAGAATCGAAATGTTTTTTTTTTAAATATGCTTACGAATGCTAGCGTTCTCGATTCGAATACTTATTCGTAAGTTGTTCGTGCTCGCCCCTCTGCTCGCTTCGTATATCATCTTAATCCTCCTTTCTAATACTATTATAAATGTTTGTTTGGATGATTGTGAGTTGTGCTTTGGTGGTCGATCACGCCTTAACGGCTAAACAGTTTTGGATGAAATTTGGCGCACAGGTAGACCATGACCTGGACTAGAACATAAGCCACTTTTATCGTGGAAAAAGCTGTTCAGTCAAGCAGAGTCGCTGTATTTCATAGCAAATACCACAGCCCATGGATTTCTCACAAGAGTGCCAAGGTGTGCTTGTTATTACAGTTGGTTTGGTATGCTGCAGTCGTTAGTAAGGGCGCATTTATAAAACGCCTTTATGGATGCCTATTGGGGATTTTATAAAATAAGTCTGCTAACGAGCAATTGGGTCAACTGGGTAATTGATTACATGAACATTCACAATACCAGAAGAGTCATGGGCGCGTTGCCGAGCTTAGAGTTAAGGGAAACCGAAATACAACAGCGCTTATACCGACAGCCTCCGTGGCGCAGTGGGCGAGTAGCCGGCTGCGAAGCGAGAGGTCGTGGGTTCGATTCCCTCACCGAGACAAATGTTTGTAGAATCCACAAACATTTGTTTCGGGACTGGGTGTTGTGGGACCGAAAGTCTCTCGTAGTTTCTGATACCCACGATACGGGTTAACCTAGTGTGGGGTCAGGCCTATGTGTGTGACTGTTGGGTGTATTTATTTATTTATTCGGCTGCTGATTTATACAAAGCGATGGTACATACCAACCCAGACGGCTTCTCGCATATGAAAAACCTACCTAGTAACTTTGAAAACTTCATGATGCATGCCCTTAGGGCTGATTGTAAACCGGTGGTTGTAGATTCAGTAGTGCATAGTACTTCCTGCAGGCCTTCATGGGACCGATTTTATTGGTTATGAGTCCGTTTCGCATTCTAAGCATAAAGTTGTACGATGAGGCTCAAGATGTTATAAAAGTCGACTCTCAATGTTGTAAAATGGGTGTCAGCATTCTTTTGAGAGACTGGATAAACTAGAAGAAAGTCGAAGGACCTATCCACATATTGAAATAAAACTAATTTATACGGATTTTATGGCGGTTCAATGTGTAATATTCGCGTAAACTTATGAAATCATTATGTAAACCTATCCACAATATTTACCTCATCTATCTTCTTCAACGCGGGGATCGAACCCGAAACCATTACGCATTAACACTGCGCTACCGAGGTAGTACTTATAACATCAAGTAAAAAAAAAAAAAAAAAAAAAGCCATTTCACTAAGGAAAATAATATTGTTTTACGCATCACTGCATTTAAGCCATTTGAAATAAGTATGCGAAAATAAAAGTCTTTTGTGTGCAGGAATGTAAAATTTTATCGATACTAAAGGAAAGAATATTGTTTCCAAATTATAGTAAACACGGAAGCGACTTTATCCGAATGTTCGTGAGGATTATCTTTGGCGGCCTTTTATTTTCGCTAATTACAATTTAAAGAAGCAAAATCTTAAGGAAAATTATAAAACCAAATGTTACTTGCGCCTTATTTTTTTATAGCATAGTTCGGCAAACAAGCACGTGGATTACCTTATGGTAAGTGATATCTACCGCCCATGTTGCCCACAGTACGATAGGAATCATGGGCGCGCTGCCGACCTTAAAGGAAACGGATTGAGAAGCTGAGGGAAATTTGGGCCTCTGTATATCTCACTCAGACATAGCAGTAATACGCTATTTTACGTCCGACACCTCAGCACAGAAGTCGTACCGGGTACGCATTACCAGTGCGGCACCGAGGCAGTGGACGATAAATTATCGTTTTATATTTTTAAGCAATCTAATTCATGAATCGATACAAAGTTGAACCACCTTCAATTATTGACTTACGAACCAACCCATTGAGTCAAGGGGGCAAGGATTCGTGGAAAATTCCGACATTTTGCCAATACTTCAACTACCTCCGTTTTCATTTTAAGTTGTAACGAAGCCATTCAGTGTTCGGATAATTATAATTGAGTCTATTCATAATATTATAAAACGTTCTTTCATTTCCCTTCCTGTGTTGAAATGTGATTTGAGCGGAAACTCTTTTTTTGATGGCTCCACACAATGATTTGTGAGAACTCTTTGGCTGAACTTAGATTATTTAATTAATAATAAATAATAATAATACTAGCCCTGTATTATATACGTCCTACCGCTGGGCATGGGCCTCCTCTACTGAATGAGAGGGGTTAGGCCTTAGTCCACCACGCTGGCCTAATGCGGGTTGGCAGACTACCTACTACTATTATATAATTATATGACTAGGGACGTTGCCCATGTTTTTCCACAAAACATAAAAAAAAAACTTAAAGTCCGACGAATATGAGACATATCTTACTTTCTTCCCCACATTATTCTGCATCGATTGGTATCGGTCTCGACCGACCGAGGAGATAGCGTGACAAGCTTTTGGCAGCGGCGGCGGCGGCGCCAGTTACTTTTTTTAGAATAGAGAGAAAGTTTGGATGTTTGTGAATTTTTATGTTTGTTAGTCAATCACTTGTTAACAGTGGAATGATACCTGGATTGGGATATAGGCTACTTTTTATCCCAGGAAAGGCTGTTCACATGTGTGGAGCCGCGGGAAAATGCTAGTATAAAATAGTATGCTATGTTTTGTTATTGGTGGAGCCATGCCACGGCCAATGTTTAAATATTTTATTTAGTTAAGAAGCGAAATGGAATACAGTAAGTATTACATTATTTACATATTACAAACGCTTGGCAAAATGTGGGTGTACAGGTTACACCTCTGCCTACCCCTTCGGGGATTACAGGCGTGAGTGAGTGCGTAGAACTAAAACTGTTTAATGTTGGAAATAAATGTATTATATTATGTATTTTTAAATTAACTCAGTAATTATACAACGTGTTACAGAAAGGTGTGGTCGAATTTAAGCAACGTATAGGGTACGACATAAGTATTTCACCCCGTAGAACCAAATACGATGGCATTGCTAGTATATAAATAAAGCATTTTTTTTTACCGAATTATTCACATGTCGATATTCGACTTGCAACTTTAGACAACAAAAATGACAAACAGTTGAGCTTTTGTCTCTCTCCAGCATTATTATTCTTCCTCACATACTTCTCTTATAGCAATGTGATCGATCTTATCGATCGTAATAAAAAGTGATTAAATTTAGTGTGTAATTTTAGGACGTGCAAATTTATTTAACGACCTTTAAATATGAAAGAAAGAAAGAAAGCATTTATTGGCAGGCGTTAGGTGGTACATGTATACATCTGATGCAGAAAAAAAAACATTTTTATAAGTAGTAGGTGGGGGGGTATCTAGATACCCACCCACTGTGGACGGTACATGTCCCACCACGACCGCGCCAAAAGGAGCCAAATCAGCTTATGCCAAACATTAAATGCTTGGCGCTGGTTTTCATTTGGACCCATGATGTTGTTCGATGGATGTCAACCAGAAGCAGTAGTGTGTGTGTGTGTGTATGTGTGTGCGTGTGTATGCGTGTGTGTGTTCGTTTGTGTGTGTACATACAAATAGGTATATCATAGCATACGGTATCATATTTTGTTCATACTATATTATAGGATATACATAACTATTAAAAATTTCAGTAGAAAGAAAATATATTATTTAAATGAGGTATTAGCAGGAATTCTGACAATACGGTCGGACTCTCATTTTATGTGTTTCATAAACTAGTTGACAACCGAGTAACGGAGACAATGCGCAAACCACGCGTTGCCATATACAGAAAAAAATAAAAAATGGCAACAAAACATCGCAAGTGTCATGCGACACGCCACGTCAACGCCCACGCCTCAGCCACGTCGACTGTACAAGTAATTTTTTTAATAAATGTTACAATATAATGGACAAATCAACGTTAACATCGCCAAGTTCACGCTGTGAATCGAGAAGACGTGTCTCTGAAGCTGAAAAGGCTACCAGATTGTCTAATTGGTGGTGGAAGGTTGTTCCAATTTTTGGCTGCGGCGTAACGAAATGTGCCCCTAAAAGCAGCAGTTTTGTGCTTCGGAATACAGATCTGCTGTGAACATTGCCTACTTGAATATTTTCTGTCGCTCGATACCCACCGAAGCTTATTAAAAAGATACGACGGTTCTTTATATTTGATCACCCCAAAGAGAAGACGTGCGAGGTGCAATTTGCGTCGTAACTTCATTTTTAATAAAGAATGCTGATTGATAAAGCATGTAACGTGAGATTTTGGAGGGACCGAGAAGTAGTAACGAACACAGGCATTCTGTACTCTCTGGGTAAGCCGATTTGTACGAGCTAGCAACCGCGGCCCATAAACAGTGTCTGCGTAATTGAGTTTGGACAATACCAACGTTTCGACAAGTTGCACGCGCAGATGCTCAGATAGATAGGGTCTTATTCGGTAAAGGGTTTTCAAGCGGTAAAAACAACTTTGAACAACATTTTTCAAACCTTAAAGCGCTATCTACAAATAGACCAAGATTACGAGCCTCATATACCCTCTCTATTGCCTGGTTCGACACTGTCACATCAAACGAAGCAGATAATGCATCAATTTGTTTACTTGTACCAAATAGTATGTATTTAGTTTTTTTAGGATTTAGGACTAAGCAATTGTTTTCTGACCATTCCGCAATCCTTTCAGATCATCATTCAAGTCAGCAACAGCCTATTCATACATATTTGGTTTGAAGGCGATATTAATTTGGATGTCATCTGCATATACAACGTGTTATAGAAAGGGGCGGGCAAATTTAAGCAATGTATAGTATAGCGTATAAGTATTTTATCTCCCATAATACCAAATCAGATTGCATTGCTAGTACAATAATTATAGAATTTTCTTTTTTATCGAATGAGTAACATGTCGATATCGACTTTGAACTTTGGACAACACTAAATGATAAACAATGATACTATAGACCACCTTTTATTTAATTATTTTATAATTAAAAAAACATTAAAGAGTTGTCAAATGTCAATATTTATTTGACGCCGTCAGTTCGGTAATTTTTGATTTTATGAAGTATGATTACGAGTTCAAAAAATATGTTGTATTTAACTAAAAATAAGTATTATGTATTGGTACTTTGTGTTGGTGTAAGTGATAACAGCTTTTAAGAGGATCGTCGAATGTATTAAGCCAAATTCATAGATGGAAGACACGAGAATGAAGTCTTTAACATGCTCCTAGAGGATGGTACCAATATCGTCACACAATCTCTTTCAGGTGTTATTTTGTGTTTGGATTACAAGTTACGTACGTATGTTCGTAGAATTACGTACAACTTATTCAAGTTTATTAAAAAGTGAGTGTCGTTCATAATAATTAATAGTGATGTCACCAATCTTATAGATCTTAATAAACGAGTGATCAAAATTAATGTGAAATTTTTGGATGTCTTGGTATTGAAAAGGTCCGGTACATAAGTACTAATTGTAAGGTGTATGTAATGACCCTAAAATATGACCACACCTTTCTGTAACACGTTGTATATGATAACTGCATACCTGAAGACTGTTTACTATATCAGCACAGTACAAGGCAAACAATATAGGACCGAGGATGGAGCCCTGAGGAACACCACGCTGCACTATGGCGAGCTGAGATAACCGAGTACTGCCATCTGCGAGCTGTAGTTCAACACGTTGTTTTCTGTTACTGAGATAGCTATGAAACCACCTTAAAGTAACATCATCAAAACCATAATATCGCATTATAGACAACAGGAGTGTGATGTCAATACAGTCAAATGCTCGTGAAAAATCTAGCAGCACCATAAGTGTACACATACCCTTATCCTGTGCCGCTAGTACGTTATCTGTTACATCAAGAAGGGCTGTAGTGGTGCTGTGCTGTTTTCTAAATCCAGACTGTAAAACTGGTAGAATTGAGCTTCCCTCTAAGTACTCTGTTAGCTGATGGCATACTATCTTTTCGACAATCTTTGATAAACATGGAAGAATGCTAATGGGTCGGAGATCTGCCACACACAATGGATTAGGCTTTTATATATGACCACACCTTTCTGTAACACATTGTATAATAGACCATAATAATCGCCCTTTACGATTCTTAAAATAAAAGAAGCTCATTTCTTAATTGTTTTCATAAATGTTACTTACTTAAATTTCTCTAAGCCACAATTATGCCTGTTTGATTTGCAGAATACTTAATCCTTTATAAATTACGTCGCTTTTCTTATTCAATATCTAATGATTTGAAAAGATAATTCTAGTATATCATAAAAATCAATTATTCGCCGCCAGGCTGTCAGGCATCTGGAAATTCTAAAGGTACCCATGTCACTACGTTTAGGTAGCTCCCACGACCTATATTCCTTCGTCATTTTGCTTGTCAAAATCTATGTAGAGTGAAATATATGCATGCGGACGTTTCTTGATGGTGTCGACGTAAATGTCCTATGAGCGGGAAGAGCAGTTCATATTCATTATTAATTTTTAACCAACTTCAAAAACGGAGGCGGTTCTCAATTCAGCGCGGTTTTTTTTTGCTTTTTTTTAATGTATGTGCTTCGATTTCTCCGCCAATTGAGGACCGATTTTGTTGAAAAAAAAAACCACTCGATTGAGTTTAGCTGCGATGTAGTCCCATACAAATTTAGTTAAGATCTGATGATAGGGCACGGAGTAAAAAAATAAAACTCCTCAACGGACAACAGTACTCTCGTCGCGATTGTGTTATTGTATTAGAATTTACATGCTATTGCTGTAACTACCACTAAAAATTGAAAAATAAAATAACGGTTAACAAAACTTAGAAACCGACTTCAAAATAAAAACACTGAAAAATAAAATAACCATTTTTTACTTTGGAGTCGGTTCAATTTTATCTGACCGGTAGCGACACAGGCACCCATTCACCGACTCTTTCAGTGTTTTTATTTTGAAGTCGGTTTCTAAGTTTTGTTAACCTTTATTTTTTTTGAAGTCGACTTCTAGGTTTTGTTAAAACTTATTTTTTGTATGCTTGATGAACAGTACAAACGTGCAGATGGGGCACTGACGCTGACTGACGATGGGGTTTGACGCTTGACGCGGTGATCTAATAAAATGACGTGCAATGAGATGATGGTAAAAACGATTAGCATTCTTAAGCCAATCAAATTTCCAACAATAGGCGTATAGTAAAATCAATTTATCATGCGTCTCCGTCCCACAATCTTGGAGACAAAGTGTCAATACATCAAACACGATATCAAGATTTTGTGTAATTTGTCAACGTCATTGGTAATTGTTGACTAATTGTTCTGCCGTATACACTTCTGCTGGTTTTATTATATCGATACTGACTTATGAGCCAGACGAATGGCTTAGATAGGATATTAGTTATTAGGATATTAGTTATTACGACTGGTGCGCTGAGGTCTCGGGTTTGATCCCTGGGTGGGATTAAAATGATATTGGGATATGAAGTCGGTTTCTAAGTATTTTTAAACGTTATGTCATCAATCTCTTAATAAGCTCAGTAGAGATAGAGTGATGAATTAATAAGTATTTTCAGCGATAAAGGACTAGGTTAATACCACTATCTCACAGAAAACAACATAAAGTAATAGCAGGTGTCGGAAAATGCGAGCCATTGTCGATGTTGGCTTACAAAAGATACAGTAGCGAGTGTGTAAGAGAGATAATCTCTTACACACCATACATAACATAAGCTTGCACCTGTATCCCCATAGGGGTAGTCAGAGGTGCAACTAGTAAACCCACGTTTCACCCAGATAAGATACCAGATAACCTTTACACAACCAGTTTATGAAGTACCAATTTGACATAATACGGAAAACGGGGTTTGTATTTTGCTGTGTTATATTTTATATCATACATAGTTACAAGATACTCGTAATTTGTATTTTAAGTTATAGGGGGGCGTCGAAACTAGCTCGAAATGGATCGTGTAAATATACACACGCACGGGGCCTCGCCTTCACTTGGCTTGACACACGTGGCGTGTGTCTAGATTCACTGTTTTTCGCCATGAAAATTAAAACAATTTTTCATTCTTTGAAACCATTGGGAAAACAAGTTTGCCGAGCCATATTTAAAGGTCTATTAAATAGCCTTTCCGAACGTTATCACCGCTGCTTAGTGGCTCATGAACCGTATACCTCGAAGATAATATTTTGGGTATGGAACCCTAAACAGCACGCTCTGCCCAAATGCAACCTATTCTGCATCGATCAAGAACACACAACTCAAAGAGCTGAGATGACATCGCATTAAGCGAGCCATCAAAACGTCGTTTGCCAACAAATAAAGATTTTGATGCATTTAAAAGATTTATCTGTGAGATCAATAGTATAAGGATATAAAATAAAATTGGAAGTAATAAAACGAATAATACCTGGTGGTACGGCAGAGGCATACCGTATTCTAGCCATCAGATTGGAGCTATGAAGTACGCTGTTGGATCTTGTGTAAATTAAGTAATTGCTAATGTCTATAGGCGACGGTAACCACTTACCATCAGGTGGGCCGTCTGCTCGCCTGCCTTCGAAGGCCAATAAAAAAAAGTATTTCTTTTGCTTGGTTCAGCAAATGGCTACAACAAACCTGATGTTAAGTACAGTGCAGTCCACATTAACGTGGACTAACTCTAGAGGATTGGCAGAATTGTGCTGCCCTGGAATTACGTTGAGTAAATTATCTTTAACTGTATTTTTTTAGTTCCATTATACCTCAGAGGTGTCAATTAATATTGTGTATCCAGTAATAATAACAAAAATAGTTGTATTTTTTTTATAAATAAATAATTTGAGAAATGTATAATTTAAAAATAATAGTACGAGTACTTTAATAGTTAAAATAAAGAGAACTTTACACAAAAATAATAACACTAGCCCTGTATTCTACACGTCTCACAACTTAGTCCACTACGCTGGCCTAATACGGGTTGCCAGACTTCACATACCTTCGAAATTCTTATGGAAAAATTCTCAGGTATGCAGGTTTTCTCGCGATGTTTCTTTCACCATTAAAGCAAGCGATAATTATCAATTAATACACATGTAACTTAGAAAATACAGAGGTGCATGCTCTTTGATTGTTGATTTCGAACCTGCGAATTTCATTTCGACAGTTCACCACTCTCCGCTGAACTATATATCCCTGCTGCAGTACGCAGTAACGCAACATGAATCATTAACTGTTTCTGAATGCGAATATATTCAAATTCTGATAACATAAAGTTAATTGGCGTCTCTGAATGCGGCATTTATAATTTAAACAAAATAATAATCTGCGAAATAATTTTTAAACTATCATTGCATTTTTGCGTATTTTTAAAGATAGTTAGCTCAAAATCGCTCTCTTAACCGCCACCGGACAATCCATTTTAATGGCCCGTTACAAACGTTGTGTGGAAGCGAGCGGACTATTCCACTGTCCCAGGGCAGGTTTATGTCGTTAAGAGCACCGTGCTATGGGCGATTCGCCTGTCGTTTCGTTTTCAAATCGTTTTAGGTGCACGCTGCTTTTTGCTGGATATTGTTGCATTTTAATAATAGATTGATAGTTTTGTCTGCTGTGTCTTTCTTGTCTGTCTGTGGGGATTTTAAGAATGTTATGCCTCTACTATTTTATGCTGTACTATCTTTGCTCTCGACTTTGCCTGGTTACTGACTTTTTCAATGTGGTTGTTTTAACGGTTAGTTAGACTTTTCATGATTAAAATCAAAGTTATGTTTTGTATTTACTTTCGGTCTTATTGTTTCCATCATTGTAGCTACAATTATGTAAAATTATTAAGGAGTACAATTGCATAAAACGGTAAAATTTTGTACAGTGATCCATGTTGAATTTATGCACATCGTCCATTGGAAATCTTAAATGTATAAATAAATAAAATTCATTGACTGCCTCGGTGGCGCAGTTGTAATGCGTACGCGTTACAATTGAGGCTAACTCTGAGGTCTCGGGTTCGATCCCCAGGTCGGGTAAAGTGGTATTGGGTTTTTCTATTTCGAAATTCTCAGTATCAGCCCGGAGTCTGGAATTTGTGCCCGGTATGGCGATAGGCTCGCCCCCTATCACATCGTGGGACGGAGATACGCTCGGCGAAATGTGGGTGTACTAGTTACACCTCTGCCTACCCCTTCGGGGATTACAGGCGTGAGTGCGTATGTATGTATGTAAATAAAATTCATATTATATTATCGAATATTTATCCTACTTTAGGTGACAGTTTGGATGTTTGTGAATTAGGATATTAGTGAGAAAATCATGCCATAACAGCTGAACAGTTTGGGATGAAATTTGAAAAGGTAGACCATGACCTGAATTAAGAGATAGGCTACTTTTTATCCCGTCAAAGGCCGTTCACGCGAGCGGAGCCGCGAGCTAAAGCTAGTACAATATTGTTTTAAATAGAAGACCGCTGTATCAATAGATACTAGTAAAGACATTTCTACACACGCCTTTTATTTATACTCATACATTCCCAAAGCTTCCAAAACTTACTTCCTCCATTAAAATACCCAATAAAAAAAAACACTGCACTAAAGTGCAATTAGAGAAACAATTCCGTTTAAACATGGTAAGGTGGACGCGGTTAAACAGCGCTGCGAGTGGCTTCGACGTGACTATACTTTCCATTAGTAGAGGTCAACTAATGAAGGCAAACGGGCTGAATTCGTACTCTATGTACTTAAATTTTATTATGTTTTTGTTTTAATGACTTTTAGTTGTATTGATGCATGGATCTTAATTACATATGGAATAATAATTAGATTCTATAATAAATTATACATACGCCTTTACTCCCCGAAGGGGTAGGCAGAGGTGTAACTAGTACACCAATATTTTGCGGAGCTTATTTTCGTCCCATGATGTGATAGGAGACGAGCTTATCGCCATATCGGACACAGATCCAGACTCCGGGTAGATACTATTTCATGATAGAAATACCCAATATTTTACCCGACCCGGGGATCGAACCTGTAACCTCAGCACAGCAGTCGTACTGTGTAAGAATTACAACTGCGTCACCGAGGCTACATATTTGTGTAAAATAATTAATATTAATGACTGTTTAATAATTGTAAATACAATAATAATACGCACTCATACGCACTTACGCCTGTAATCCCCGAAGGGGTAGGCAGAGGTGTAACTAGTACACCCACATTTCGCCGAGCGTATCTCCGTCCCACGATATGATAGGGGGCGAGCCTATCGCCATACCGGGCACAAATTCCAGACTCCGGACTGATACTGAGAATTTCGAAATAGAAAAACCCAATACCACTTTACCCGACCTGGGGATCGAACCCGAGACCTCAGAGTTAGCCTCAATTGTAACGCGTACGCATTACAACTGCGCCACCGAGACTGCAATAAATAATATAATAAATATAATTTAATATTGCATGCATGTTTTGCATGTTGTAAACACCCTGTAGTAATTTAGCACTTTGTCTGTTTCCTCTGTATTTTCTTACTATGAATTTCTAGTGTTAATTTGATGGTATGCCTTTTATCAATAAATAAATAAATAAATAAAATGTGCTAATAAATACAAGGTGGTAGGTCCCTCGTATGCGAGAGGCCGGCTGGGTTGGCACCACCGCTTTGTCTATTTCTGCCGCCAAGCAACAGTGTGTAAGCACTGTTATATTCCAGTGTGACGGACATTGAAGCCAGTGTAATTACTGGGCATTATGAAACTTAACACCTTATGTCTCGGGGTGACGAGCGCAGTCCAGTGTCATGCAGTGCTTTGTTATTTAAAGTTCTGTGTGGTGTTGCTTCTGTTTATGAGCAGGCGTGGCGCTTACCATCAGGCGAGCGACCTGCTCGTCTCGTCATTAGAGCTAATAAAATAATAATAATAATAAGAATGTTGCGCCGACCCCACTGTAAGTGGGATAAAGGCAGATGGAAGAAGAAGATGGCAGGACAAAAATGAAGCCATTTAAAGGTAGGACGACAAGACAGATGAATGGAATTCCGATATCAGTCTCTAGGTACGGAACTCTAAAAATTACAAATTACAGAATTACAAAAACGAGAACATTACATATTTATGAGTTTCGAAATGGTACAAAAAAGCCAAGTCCAGTTTTGCGTTAATATTTCCTTTTCTTATTGTTTTATAATGTGCCGACTTTATTATACTTAATACAGGCAACATTTGAAAGGAATACTTATTTCGAAGAGAAATAAATCTTCAATCATATAACTTTTTATAAATTTTGTTTTCCTTATACCTTTAACATTATACAAGGTTACATTTTCATAGATTGTGCCACTCCCATTGTGACAGACAGATACCAATGAGTGTATTCGAGTGAGATAGCTCTGAGTAATCTAAGACTTTTAGAATGTCTTAAAATAAAAACTAGCAGTGGCGGATCCAAGATTTTAGTTTGGGGAGGGGCTTGCCCCAAATTGAAAATAAACATTAAACCTACTTAAAATGGAATAAGTAAGGATAAGCGATGAAAATTATATTATCGGTAGTACTAAGATAGTAGGATCATATCAAGATTAATTTGAGATTTGTCAGTCGACCCAAATGCTTTTTTTGCTTGAGCCCCTTAGCAAAGGGTGTGAGTGAGCCAGAAGAGATAGCCAATCTCTTTATGAGGCAGTTCAGGGTTCAGTCCCCTATTCCATCAGTTAATGATGCTAAGGTTGGGGTGACGGGGGCACCAGCTAACGTGCCGGACTGCATTACCGCCAAGGTTATCACTTCTATAATAAAGGGAATGGCGGGAGGTAAATCGCCTGGTCACGACAGCCTTAGCATCGAGCATTTTCAGCATGCAGGCCCCCACCTACCTAGATTACTGGCGCTCTTGTTTACCTTATGTATCAGACATTGCTACTTACCGGAAGAGCTGATGAGGACGGTCGTGGTCCCAATATTAAAAAACAAGACCGGAGACATAGCTGATACAAGTAACTATCGACCGATCTCTTTAGCGACAATCACGGCTAAGGTGCTCGACGGTGTGTTTGAGCGACAGCTAAATAAACATTTAAAAATCAATGATGCACAATTTGGTTTTAGACCGAACCTGTCCACTGAGTGTGCGATACTGTCGCTGAAGCACATTGTGGGGTACTACACAGAGAGAAATACGCCTGTGTACGCGGCTTTCCTTGACCTCTCGAAGGCATTCGATCTGGTGAGATATGATATATTGTGGAGAAAGGTGAGGGCGGCGGGCCTATCGCAGGCGTATATTAACATTTTTAGTTATTGGTATGGTCACCAGATTAGTCAGGTCAGGTGGTCAAATGTATTGTCGGAAGAGTATAGATTGGAATGCGGGGTGAGGCAAGGGGGGTTAACCTCACCTGCGCTTTTTAATCTATACATGAATCAGCTGATTGTTGGGCTCGGGAACACGGGTGTCGGGTGTTCGATTGATGGACTTTATGTTAATAGCATCAGTTACGCAGACGACATGGTGCTGCTGAGCCCTTCAGTCAGTGCACTTAGACGGTTGTTGTCCATATGCGAAACTTATGCTGAGGCCCATGGTTTAAAATATAATGTTGTGAAGAGTGAGCTCCTGGTGTTCAGGGTGGACACAAAAAAGCCAAGTTTCGTGCCGCAAGTGAGTATCGGGGGTGTAGCTCTCAAAAGGGTGACTAACTTTAAGTACCTCGGCCATGTGGATACCGAGGACTTAAAAGATGATTCTGACATCGAGAGAGCACGGAGGGCGCTGGCTGTCCGTTGCAATATGCTGGCCCGTAGGTTCTCGCGCTGTTCAGTTGAGGTAAAAATCACGTTATTTAAGGCCTACTGTCAGCCCTTGTATACGTGTGCCCTGTGGGTCAGATATACGCTGCGGGCATACAATGCCCTCCGTGTCCAGTATAATAATGCATTCAGGTTGTTGCTGGCGCTCCCACGTTACTGCAGTGCATCAGGTATGTTTGCTGTCGCCCACACGGACGACTTCCCCACCTTGATTCGTAGAAGAACCGCGTCATTGATGTATAGGGTGCGTGGGAGCGTTAACAGCATTCTGAATGTAATTAGCGCGAAACCTGAGTGCCCTTTTTGGAGGCACTGGGTGCATGTGCATGTACATGTACCCAGTGCCTTGGATAGGCGCCCTAAGTATATGAGTTAAAAAAAAAAAACGTATTACTAACATAATTTCTAAGTTATTATACATACTAACATATTATATGGATCACTGGTCTGAAATAAAGGATTTTTATTTTATTTTATTTTTTTTTTTTATTTTATTTTTTTTAGCCCCTTGAATCCGCTACTGAAAACAAGCTTTATTTCATAAGTTAGTAAACGGGCAAGTGGGTCATCTGATGGTGAGTGATATCCACCAACCATTAATACCCATTTTAAAAGAATTATGACCCCATTGCCGACCTTAAAGGAATGAGATAATTTAGGGACTGAAAAAGGTGAGGGGGGATTTGGACTTTCCAATATCTCACTCACCATACAAAACGCAACAGTAAGCTGCTACTTCATATCGGTTTTTTGTAAGACAGTGGTCGTTCTCATTCTTCTACTGTACACTTTCGTGCCATTTTCGATCTGTGCTCATGACTTCTGCCGGTAATTTTTAATTTATCATACTAATATTATAAATGTGAATGTAAGTTTGGTGTTACGCTTTCACGCGAAAACTACTTAACTGATCATCATGAAACATTGTACACATATTCTTGGAGGTATAAAGAAGTAACATAGGATACTTTTTATGAAAAAAAAAAAACTATTTGTTTGTTACGCTTTCACGCCTAAACCACTGAACCGATTTTGATGAATTTTGATGTAGAGATAGATGGGACCTTGGAGACGGTTATAGGCTACGTTTCATTTCGGAAAAGTCTAATCACGCGGGCGGAGCCGCGAGCAAATGCTAGTATACAATAATCGTTAATATTTGCATTAGAACCACTTAAATTTATAGTGGTGCTATAAATATGAGTTTATTTTCTGAAGTATGGACAACAGTCATTGCGATATCAATGCAAGAATTTAATATAAAAAATCCAAGTGAAACATGTTAACCCAGATATAAAAATTAAACCCAACATGCTTTTTAACACATGTTACAGAAAGATTTGGCTTGTAGTTATTACGACCGGCCGCCTGCCTAACGTTAACCCCTCTGGGGAGAAAACACCCAGCCCCGAAACAAATATTTGGGGATCACACAAATATTTTATCCCGGTGCGGGCGTCGGACCTGCCGCCTCTCGTTTCACAGCCGGGTACTCGCCCTTCGATACGGCGGCTGTCAATGTTCATTAAAGTATCAACCAAAATACACAGAAAGAGTAAACAAGTTACATACTTAACTGTAACAAGAACAACACATTACACAAGAACATGGCGGAAGTAATAAAAGTTTTAGATTTATCATCAAATTAAATTACTAATAGTGTAAGTTTCTTAAACAATTAACGAAGTTTGGTTACATGTCGCGAGTTTTGTTTGTGTTGGATGTTGGGTGACATTTGACAGTAACACTGTAGTGTGCCTATTACGTTCTTTTGGTAAGTAATTGCTTTTTGAGGTAGATAGTTAGATAGATAGATAACACTTTATTGCCACACCATGCTGAATATTACAGTAAAGAAAAATGATCTATACACAAATAAATAAAATTTAAGTGTCTTTTTGCAATATTAAAATAACCGCTTTTTACTACATGCATATGTACGTATATACGGTACATATACCAATTTTTTTTTATTTTTTTTTTGTCTGTCTGTCTCTCTGTTTGTTCCGGTTAATCTCTGGAACGGCTGGACCGATTTTGACGGGACTTTCACTGGCAGATAGCTGATGTAATAAGGAGTAACTTAGGCTACTTCGGTACTTTTTTATCCCGGAAATGACATTCACGCGGGTGGAGCCGCGAGCAAAAGCTAGTAATTAATAAATGTAACAATAGGCGGTCTTATCGCTAATAACGATCTCTACCAGACAACCTTTCCTACCAGACAACCTTTAGAAATCATAATAATACAAAAAATCCTTAAATCTATCTATTGTAAAAAATCTTTTTAACAAAAACAAAATCGACTCATAAACAAGTAAAGCTAAAAACAAAAATAGTTATTTTTGCGTATCTTATTTTTGTTTAAAAGTTTTTACTAAAGCATTTTAGTGAAAGTATCAAAATCGGTGCATAAATGACGAAGTTTGAATATTTCATCTCCGATTTCACACCATTAGGGGTGGAATTTCTTCTTGGATATTAAAATAGGACTTAGAACCGACTTTGGACCGAGCCGGCTATTCGTGCTGAAGACAAAACTGTACCACGTGGCTCAAGCATTTAATTTTAAAGTCCATTCAAAATAATGCTAGTTATTTCTACGGCGAAAGTATATCATTGGACAGGCGAATTGTCAAGTGTAGCATAATTGGGTAAGGCGACAGGTTAAGTGGTCGGTAAACCTACGCGCTTGCCAGAAATTCAAAGTGAAGAGCCGAGACGTGGCTTGATGTCGTCTTTCAAGACTTTTCTCAAATGTAGTAAAGCTAACATTTTTGGCACAATTGCTTCCGAAAGCGTATCCATATGTTTTCCTTTAACCGAATTAAAAAAGAAGGGGTTCTCAATTCGTCTGTATTAGAACGTGTTACACACATTTAAGGACTGTTACATACACGAGACAGTGTTTATGTACTGGATCTTATCAAAATCTGGACATTCTAAAATTTCACGCTAATTTTGATCACTCGTTTATGAAGATCGATAATATCGATTACATCACTATAAATGATATGGATTAACTCCGCGCGCCTAATAATAGTTTCATTCGTATCAGTTGTTTATTATTTAGTGTCGTAGAACGTTTCAAGTCGAATGTCGATATATGTTACCCATTGGATAAAAAAGAATATGCTTTATTTATGTCTTAGCAATGTTGTGTTCTTTATACGCTGATTTCGATGATTGATATGTTTTTTAATATAAACAAAACCGACATAAAACTAAAATTTAAATTAGCTTATATTATTATACTAATCAACTTTATGTAGGTAGTATTGCGGTTTTATATATCAGTGTATAAACACACTTAAGTATATATTTATTTCACTATCTTTAATTATATATTTTTTTATTTAGTTAGTTTAAAGTTTGTTTTATTTAGTTTAGTTCGGAATATCCAACATGATATTAACGCAATAATATTGGAGAATAAAAAACAAACTATCTAAAAACATTTGTCGTGCGAGTCACCGAAATTTATTTTAAAATTGAAGACAGTTGTTTTTTTATAAATTCCAAAGAAAAATTACAAAATATTTTCCTGACTTGGCTAAGATTATTTTCTTCTATGGTGGCTCAGTTAATATTTTAGATTCCTCCTGATGGGATGATAAAATTATTGGAATCTTACTCTATACCTAAACTGTAAATCAGTATGTTCGGCTGGTTTGATCGTTGATTTATTCATATAATATAAGCTCACGTCTACAGAGGAGAGGCAGGCAGAGGTACACGAGTACACCCTAGGTTAGCGGACCTTATTTCCGTCCCATGATGCGACAGGTAGCAAAGTGTAGTTAATGGCTAGTGTGCGCGGACTCTACTTATAACACCTAGTAATTATCGCACTGCAATGTTGATATTTTAAATAATTTCACTTGAAACATTGTACAGTAAAATTTCTCGCTCGGAGATTTAGTATTTCAGCCTCAGTGACAGGTGGCAAAAGTATTTACGCCCCGAGAGAAAATTGTGTAAGCATTAAAAATTGTTATTTCACTGACAGCCTCAGTGGCGCAGTGGATGAGTAGCCGGCTGTGAAACGAGAGGCGGGTTCGATTCCCGCACCGGGACAAACGTTTGTGTGATTCACAATTATATGTTTCGGGTTTGGGGTAATAAAGTATAATAGTATGTGTTTGGGGGTATGGGGTTTAGGAGTGGTGGAGCCACGCTGTAGACATTTATGTCTACAGCATGTATGGGCCGGCTCGTCCGGGTCATTACCACTGTCTCACAGAAAACCGGCGTAAAGTAGCAGCTTGCTGCTGCGTTTCGTACGGTGAGTGAGATATCCGGAGGCCCAAATTCCCCTTCCCTTCCCAATCCCTTACTTATCCCTTTCCTTTAAGGTCGGCAACGCGCCCTTGATTATTTTAGTGTTGTGGGCGTACATAGGCGGTGGAGATCACTTACCATCAGGTGACCCACTTGCTTATTAGCTGGTCTATTCTAAAATACAATTTAAGACTTTAGGTACGGGAACTAAAGTGCGCGAGTCCGACACGCGCTTGACCGGTTTTTTTCACACTTATCTACTGGAGGCGATATTTTGTAGACTAGGATGGCTGATCTGAAACTAATGGTTTGTCTATTGCAATTAAATAACCAATCATGTACGAGTCAACCTTTAATACCAAGGGTTCCATACCCACATCCCTATTTTATAACTTACTAGCTTTTGCTCGCGGCTGAATTTGTGAATGTCATTTTCAGGGATAAAAAAGTACCTAAGTAGCCTAAGTTACTCCTTATTACATCAGCTATCTGCTGGTGTAAGTCCCGTCAAAAACGGTCCAGCCGTTCTAGACATTAGCCGGAACAAACAGACAGAAAGACAAAAATTGTAAATATTTTTTTTTTATATATGTACCGTATGTATTCATATGCATGTAGTAAAAAGCGGTTATTTTAATATTACAAACAGACACTTTATTTTATTTATTTGTATAAATTGTGATTTTAACTATCCGAAAATTCAGCTGGATAATTGGAGCCCTTTTTAAGCAGAACAGAGAGACAGAAACTGATAGCGTAAGCTTAGTAATGGGTTCAGTTAGCTCCCTTTGTTTACGGGACCCTAAGGGCAACGAAAAAGGCTAAAAGTCTCATCAATCTCCATCGTACAGAAGTCTTGAAAGTAATACTTTAACAGATCTTGAAATGCGACCTTCAAATGTATACTTTCTGGTAGGATATCCATCGTTTGTATTAGAGTCCGTTTGCTGACATTTATGTCCTGTTTATTACCATTATAATAAAAAAAATATATAATGATTGCCTCAGTGGCGCAGTTGAAATGCATACGCGTTACGACTGCGGCTAACGCTGAGGTCTCGTCTTGGATTCCCGGGTCGGGTAAAAGTGATATTGGGTTTTTCTATTACGAAATGCTCAGTATCACCCCGGAGTCTGGAATTGTGCCCGGTATGGCGATAGGCTCGCCGTCTAACACATAATGGGGTGGAGATACGCTCGGCGAAATGTATGTGTACTAGTTACACCTCTGGCTACTCCTTCGGTGATTACAGGCGTGAATGCGTATTTAAAAAAATAATATGTTATTTTCCTTTCTGCCTAGCGATATCGCGGCTTTATGCCAGACTCCGCCATCCCATCATTATTTGATGGTTGATTTAGTTGGGGCGACCCGGTGACTGACCCCCCCACCCTGCAACGAAAATCAAGTTTCGTCATTGCTTTGTTTGTTAATCAGCAGGGTGTAAACTGTAGTAGGTGAGGTTGGCTTTGGACTTAAGATGTTGGTAGATATTATTTAATATCTCTACCCATACTATTTGTTATCCAGCGTAACTTTTCCAAAGTATAAAAACAAACGCTATCGTAACTACATTATGCATTATTAAACAATTACATAAAATAAATGCATTTTTTATCTTGCTGTTGCAGTCGCTACTGAAAGTCATAACCAAAAAGTACGACGAAAGAAAAAGCAATCTTAAACAAAGGCTCTCTAGAACTACTCATTCTTTACATTTCATTTGATATCAATCACAGCTTACAAAGTCTCGGGTGCATTCGGTAATGTTCGGAAAACTTCGGATGATCAGTTCGCGGCGACTGTACCCCAGTATAGACGCTCCGCTACGCGTTCCACACGTATCGTAGCGGCGTAGCGGCGGTGCTACGAAACAATACAAGTATAATATTCGCGGAGTGAATTTGGGTGAAAGTAATTGAAAGTGGAGTTATTATATGGTGTCAATTTGAAGAATTATCGAGAAGCTGTTTTGTGATTTGTATTAGAATCTTATGGTGAGTAATAGCAGTAATATGGAACGACTATGTGAATAATATGGCATCGAAAATATTTTTTATTCGTTTTTAAGAATTATTATTTTTCATTAAGTTTTTTTACAGATAAATAAAAAAACTTAAATAAAACTTTTCAGAAAAAATAAAAACAAAATTTTATACATTATATTTCTAAATAAAAAATAATTTATGAACAAAGAAGAATATAATGGGAGAAAATTATCTTAAATATTTATTCACCCTTTAGTTTTCAGTAGCACAAAGAAAGGAACGTCGCGCATAAATAAAAAAAGTTTGCTATGAGATGCCAAGAAAATATGACAGTATAATAAAAAAACTGGATACATTGTTTTTAGATAACAAGGTTAAGGATTTTATACATTTTGCACCTTTATTATAGTCTTTTGTGATATTGAAAGCTGTTTCTTTACAAACATACATATATAGACTCACGCCAGTTTCCCATAGGGGTAGGCAGAGACAACGGATTTCCACTTGCTACGATCCTTGCATACCTCTTTGGCCTCATTCACTCTCATTAAACTTTTCATACATGCACGTCGGTTGAGCTGTTTCTTTGCTGTAAATAAATCTGTTATCATTAGTTAAAGATCACTATCTCTCTCACTAATATGTGTTACGGTATTGATGACTATTATTATTCACTATAATAATTTAATAATTATATGTATGTATGTATATGTATATGATGTAATATGGTATTTATATATATTCTTATTGTAAACTGTATATTTCATGTACTCTTAGACAACCCTCTCTTATTCGTACCTTAACTCCATCCTATGGTTGCCTGTAAGAGATTGCCCTGAGCGATAAGGCCGCCAATTGTACTATGTTTAAATGTTAATTGTCTTTCTAGTTTAAATATGTGTCTAATGTACAATAAAGAATTATAAATAAATAAAAATAAATAAATAAATCTGACATAATTATATATTATATTTTCTAGTGTTCCGAAATACTAATAATAATATTTAAATAAAGTGTACTTTTACAGTATTTATATGATTAAAATATCTTTAATGAAATAAAAGCCTAGATTTTTTTAATACTATAATATATTAATACTACTAATACTAAATTTTACTTTTTACATGTGAATGGATCCAATCTTAGATTTCAATAATGAAATGTTAAATACAGTAAAAACTATGCGCCTCGGCAGTCTTCTTTTTTAAGATTTAAATACAAACAAAGTCCGGCCTTCCGTATCTTGTTAGGTACTCAAGACAAAAATGAGTTTATAATAATTTTATATATAAAATTCTCGTGTCACAATGATCGTTCCCATACTCCTCCAAAACGGCTGGACCGATTTGTATGACATTTTGTGTGCATATCGGGTAGGCCTTAGAATCGGCCAACATCTATTTTTCATCCCCCTAAATGTTAAGGGTGGTCCACCCTTATTTTATTTTTTTTAGGCTTTTTTTTTATATTTTTTTATGATACAGCATTAAAAAATACATACAACCCTAAATTTTCAACCTTCTACCATCAACCCTTATTTTTTAATAACGACATTAGTATTTTTGTCAAGCGTGTTTCTCACCGGGGGCGCCCACTAGGCTACTTTAATCCTGGAAATAGGCATTCACGCGGGCGGAGCCGCGGGCAACAGCTAGTAAAATATAATATAATATTTAATTAACAACAATAGCTCAGCGGGGAGTGTTCGAAACCAGTCCTAAGAGCATACACCTCTGTCTTTTCTAAATTTCGTGTGTATTAATTGTTAATTATCACTTACTTTAACGGTGAAGGAAACATCGTGAGCAAACCTGCATACCTGAGAAGTACTTCATAAGAATTTCGAAGGTATGTGAAGTCTACCAACCCTATTAAGCCAGCGTGGTGGACTAAGGCCTAACCCTTCTCACTCAGTAGAGGAGGCCTGTGCTCAACAGTGGGACATGTATAATACACGGCTGCAATACATACATACATAATACTGCTCTATATTGATCACTATAATAATAATAATAATAATAATAATAATTTATTTCAGAACATGTCCATACAATGTGTTAGTAAACAATTTCAACTTATATCTAATGTTAGTATGTAAGTACAATTCATTTAATTTAATTGATATTTTACCCGACTTAAAAAAAGGACTTTTACTATCATCACCCTACGTGTTTTTAAGATGAATCCATATTGAAAAAATATAACTTAAATAATATTACTTGCTATATATGTTATTATTATTTATTTTTATTTATTACAGTATCAATACAATCATAACAGGATTTACACCCAATGCGATATATATTGTTATACATCATCATCAGCCTGAATTCGTCCACTGCCGGACATAGGCCTTTCCAAGTTGGCGCCACCCTTGACGGTCCTCCGCCTTCCTCATCCAGCCGCTTCCCGCTACGTGTATCAGGTCGTCGGTCCAGCGGGCTCGAGGTCGGCCTACACTACGCTTGGATAGACGTGGTCTCCACTCTAGCACCTTTCGACCCCAACGGCCATCGTTGCGGCGACAAATGTGACCAGCCCACTGCCACTTCAACTTGCTAATTCGGCGGGCTATGTCGGTTACTTTAGTTCTCTGACGGATCTCCGTATTCCGGATTTTATCCGTCAGAGAGATACCAAGCATAACCCGCTCCATAGCTCATTGAGCGACTTTAAAGTTTTGTTATACAATTTACATTAAATAGTTGATACATTAGTGATTTCTAGAGTTACCTTTACGAATTCCGCCAATGAACAATCAATTACTTTAAATATTCGCTAAAAATAGATGTTAAAGATGCTATGCTTTCCTTTCTTTCAATTTTACTTAAACAATAAGGTATTTTGGTAGTTTAGGTATATATTATCTATTATATTTAGTCCTCTGTAACTCCAGCTCTTTTAAGGAACTTTTTGTACAACGAACGATCGAACTTCCATATGTTTATCGATATACAGAAGACAAAAGTTTTGAAATAATACAAATTTATACGGATTTTATCGCGGCTTAATTTTTATTTTAGTCCTGACGTTTCGAAAGCTTTTCAGCCTTCGTGGTCACGGGAGAGATTGACGTCGGGAATAAAATAAAAATTAAACCGCGATAAAATCTGTATAAACTAGTTATATCAATGTGTAATATTCGCGTAAACATGACTAAGGTTTTACTAGGCGGTAGCTCCTTCGTATGCGAGATGCCGTCTGGGTTGGTACGACTGATTGTGTAAACACTGTTGTGTTTCGATTTGAAGGACATTAAAGCCAGTAAAATTACTGGGCATTGAGAGACTTAACAACTTATGTCTCTTTATGCTTCATCTTCATTATACACACATACGCACTCACGCCTGTTATCCCCGAAGGGGTAGGAAGAAGTGTAACCAGTACACCCACATTTCCCCGAGCGTATCTCCGTCCCTTATGTGATAGGGGGGCGAGCTAATTGCCATTCCGGGCACAAATTCCAGACTCCGGGCTGATACTGAGCATTTCGTAATAGAAAAACCCAATACCACTTTACCCGACCCGGGAATCGAACCCGAGAGCTCAGCATTGGCCTCAATCGTAACACGTACGCATTACAACTGCGCCACCGAGACTGTCATCTTCATTGTGTGAAAGAAAATATGACTTAAATATTTTTTAAATGCTCTCAACTAACGTAAAACACCACATCTTGTGGTAATATTCACAACGCAATAAAAACATAAAACAGTAATTAACGGATTACTGTCGGTTAGTATTCGATGATTTTAATACAATAATAAAAACTAACGTTTAGCACTTTTCGTAAGTTTGAAGACTTAACTATTACGGCCGAATAAAGCTAATAATGACTCTATTGTTTATTACTTACGACTCTGTTCGAGTTGAAATGGAAAGAAGAAAGTTGTCATTTTTTATCATGGTTGGCAAGATGTTTGACCTAAATGCGTTTTCTTAAAATAGCGCATTCTTCTTCTTCCACCTGCCTTTATACCACTCGCAGTGCCTTTTTAATAAATGTTACAGAAAGATTTGGCTTGTAGTTGGGTTTGGAATCTGGGCCTCCGGATATCTCACTCACCGTACGAAACGCAAGCTGCTACTTTACGTAAGTTTTCTGTGAGACAGTGGTAACGACCCGGACGAGCCGGCCCATTCATGCTGTAGACAAAAGTGTCTACAGCGTGGCTCTACCACTCATAACTTGGTAGGCTTTGGATCTAGGATTGATGGCCCATTTACACTCCATAAAATACAATTATTGTTAAAAATAACATGGTTCAGCGCTTGCTTTATGATGACCATTATAAAACACTAAACTTAAAAAGTAAAAGTGATATTGGATTTTGTTTTTGGAAATGCTAAGTATCAGCCCGGAGTCTAAAATGGTGCCTGGTTTGGCGATAAGCTCGCACCCTATCACATTAAGAGACTATTTTGTTACATACATGCATACATATAGATTCACGCCTGTAATCCCCGAAGGGGTAGGCAGAGGTGTAACCAGTACACTCACATTTCGCCGAGCGTATCTCCGATGATGTGATAGGGGGGAGCCTATCGCCATACCGGGCACAAATTCCAGACTCCGGGCTGATACTGATAATTTCGTAATAGAAAAACCCAATATCACTTTTACCTGACCCGGGGATTGAACCCGAGACCTCAGCGTCAGCCTCAGTCGCAACGCGTACGCGTTACAACTGCGCCACCGAGGCAGTCATCCATCAGTTTTATAAAAATATCTGCAATACATGTCTATAAAGTTCATCATTCTATAGATCTATTGTGTTTCGACACTAAGTGTATCGGTCCCTCTGTAACCCTATTCGGGTCATAAGAGGGCGACCGATAGATTCCGACCGATCATCTAATCAGCCCGGTGCCAGAATTTGAACCCGTCTGAATAGTTACCGATACATAGGGCGTGAGGAAAACTTAATAGAATCGATTTTAGCGTCCATGTAACGTAATTATCTGAATAGACTTTGTAAGTTAATACAAAGCGCCTACGAAAATGTTCAATGAGTTTTTACTCCCTACAAAAAGAGTGGTGTTATATACCTAAGTTTGAGTCCTTTGTTTGTGTGTGTGTTGAAGATCTGATCAGAAGTTTAAAAGTTCAGATGATTTTGTTATTAACATCGGGGCTTTTTAACGGTTAGGATTTTAGATTTGATGTTTTTAAACACCCAACAGTCACACACATAGTCCTGACCCCACACTAGGTAAACCTGTATCGTGGGTATCAGGAACTACGAGGGACTTGCTGTCCCACAACACTCAGACCCGTAACAAATCTCTGTAGATCATACAAACATTTGTCTTCGTGTGTGAGAATCGAACCCACGGCCTCTCGAATATTGAAAATATAATTGGGGTATTAGTGTTGTGGGAGTGCAAATCTCTCGTGCAAGTACCTGATACCCGCGATATGTGTGTGGCTGTTGGGCGTATTTATTTAATTAACAATAAAATAAACACTTTGAGTGGTAGAACCACGCTGCAGACAGTTTTATCAACAGCATGATTAGGCCGGCTCGACTAGGTTGTTACCACTGTCTCACAGAATATCGATGTAAGTAGCAGCTTGCTGCTACGTATCGTACGATGAGTGAGATATCTTGAGGTCCAAATCCCCTCCTTTTCCCCATCTCTTAATTTAACCCTCTCCTTCAAGGACAGCAATGCACTCATGATTCTTTTGGTATTGTGGGCGTACATGGGCGGCGATGGAGATCATTTACCATCACTTGACCCACTGGTTCGTTTTTCGTATGCTATAAAAAAACACGTAACTTTGAAAGTCAGATGTGTGTGCTCTGGGGGTTGGATTTGTCCAGACCGTTCCAGACTTATCTAGGGTATTGTCATAAGTATTTCTGTAAGTGTATATAAGATTATAAGAGAGGCAGCGGGAGCTCAGTGGGGAGTGGTACGGACTGTTGAGACGAAAATCGCAGGTTCGAAACTAATCCCAAGAACACACACCTCTGACTTTTCTAAGTTATGTGTGTATTAATTGTTAATTATCACTTGCATTAACGGTGAAGGAAATATCGTGAGGAAACCTGCATACCTGAGATGTTCTTTATAAGAATTTCGAAGGTATATGAAGTCTGCCAACCCGCATTAGGCCAGCGTGGTGGACTAAGGCCTGACCCCTCTCATTCAATAGAGGAGGCCCGTGTCCAGCAGTGGGACATGTATAATACAGGGCTAGTTAAAAAACATATATATGTTTTGTGATTCATAAAACCCACGTGAGGTGCGTGGTATGGAAATTGTTATCCGATATAGCGATAGGTTCGCCTCCTATCGTGAGACGGAAATAAGCTCGACGAACCGTTGGTGCACTAGTTGGTGCTTTTACCCTTTTCCGGGATACGAGTGTGAGCTTATATTACGTATGTACTTAGTCCATCTATATACAACATGTTACAGAAACGTGTGGTCATATTTAAGGGTCGTTACATACACCTCACGATGAGTGTTTATGTACCGAATCTTATCAAAATCTGGACCTTAAATTTTACGCTGATTTTAATGACTCGTTTATTACAATTGATAAGATCGACCACATTCCGATAAATTTTGTGAAACGCGTCAGTGAGAATAACATTGCTGGAGTGAGATAAAAGCTCTCACCTTTCTACAACATGTTTTATATAAATAGCATTCTTCACTCCTCATCCATTTTCTTTGGAGTTTTTCTTTACGTATTAATATAAATAAGCAGTCGACCGCACTGTTAGAATTCCCGCCAAAACTCCGCCTATGTTTAATATACCTACTATATATAATTACACCACAAACGTAGCAACGTACAACGGCAATAATATTACTGTTTATGAACTGCAAGCCCCTTACTGCGAGTTAACGACTCGACCAGCCAGCTAATGCGCCGGCTTTAGACTAGCCACTGGACGTCAAGCTGGAATTGGATTAGCTAAGGCGCTGCGTGAAATATTACAAAGTAACTGTTTGGAAGTTATACAGGGTTAATCTAAAATACTAACATCCTGCCTGACTGCTACGGTGGCGCAGTTGTAATGCGTACGCGTTACGATTGAGGCTAACGCTGAGGTCTTGGGTTCGATCCCCGGGTCGGGTAAAGTGGTATTGGGTTATTCTATTATGAAATGCTCAGTATCAGCCCGGAGTCTGGAATTTGTGCCCGGTTTGACGATAGGCTCGCCCCCTATCCCATCGTGGGATAGAGATACGCTCGGCGAAATGTAGGTGTATTGGTTACAACCAGTTACAACATTTCCTTTCCAGGTGTACCTCTGCCTACCCCTTCGGGTATTACAGGCGTGAGTGCGTATGTATGTATGTATGTACTCATATCCTCCTACAGGTTACTTTTTTATTTCATATTGAACAACTATGACTTTTATTAATACATATTTTTTTCTTTATAAATAAGACAAGACAGGTATATATTTTTGTATGTACTCTATAAGGCAATTACTGTACGCATTCGTAATCAATCAGGGGAATGAAAAACGCGAGCGCGGGGGTCTTCTGAGGCGGTTGCACCTTTCAAGTTGAACTATTATTTTTAAATATATTGATTTATTTATCTATATTATTAATATATAAAGCAAAATACCGTTCCATTCACTCACTGATTAATCACAATACCTCAAAAACTAAGATCTAATATAAATAAAAAGATAAAACTAGGATCATGAAATTTAGTTAGATGATAGTTTGTGAATAGGGTGAGGATAAGGAATTTAGTTTTCTTTAAGGGTTTTGAACTTTGTATGAAACTGTTTTATGGAGTAGAATATTTTTATCTCACAATAAGATATTCACGCGAGCGAAGCCGTGGGCAACAGCTAGTATAACATAAGCCTCTGAAGCTGCATCATACAATTCTCGCTTGCTAATTGCATCAAGCGGCCTCATATACGAGAGGTTTTGAACTTTCTATGAATCTGTTTTATGGAGTAGAATATTTTTATCTCACAATAAGATATTCACGCGAGCGAAGCCGTGGGCAACAGCTAGTATAACATAAGCCTCTGAAGCTGCATCATACAATTCTCGCTTGCTAATTGCATCAAGCGGCCTCATATACGAGAGGTTTCTGTTCTATTCTCTTCCTATATATTTTTTTATTAGCTTGAATGACCAGTCAAGCAGATCGCTCGCCTGATGGTAAGCGCCACGCCTGCTCATAAACAGAAGCAACGCCACATAGAACTTTAAATAACAAACCACTGCATGACACTGGACTGCGCTCGTCACCCTGAGACATAATGTGTTAAGTCTCATAATACCCAGTAATTTCACTGGCTTCAATGTCCTTCAAAGTGGAACACAACCGTGCTTGCACACTGCTACTTGGCAGCAGAAATAGACAAAGCGGTGGTACCAACCCAGACGGCCTCTCGCATACGAGGGACCTTACCACCTTGTAATTGCATCAAGCGGCCTCATATACGAGAGATTTCTATTCTATTCTCGTCTTTGTCGTATGCACTCTCTTCCTATAAATGGTGTCTAACTCTGCTCCATGCTATCCTCAATTTGTAATAACCTACTCGGTACGTTTAATTCCAGCTATATTAGATGCAATACAACGCCAGCAATGTCCTAATCAAGCCATACCACGGGTAATGGAGACATCTGTCCGTCAATATATCAATCTGTGTTTAATTAAACCTATATATGATTAGGTATGTGCTTACTGTTAATAATATATTAGTATAGTTGAAGAATATTAGCTACGACAGCTGAATATATGATCACGCCTTCGGGGATAGCCCCGAAGGGTTAGATAGAGAAAACTAATGCACCAACAGGTCGCAGAGCTTATTTCCGTCCCATTATGTGGTAGGTGACAAGCTTCTTGGCAGTCCTTCGGAAATTCATGTATAATTTTGTTCAATGGAAAAAATCTATCCTGCAATTACACACTATCCAGCAATTACACATACAATCACCATAACTTTATGTTTTACATAGTTCTTAGGTTGAAAGAGTTCGTAGCGCAGTGGGCGAGTAGCCGGCTGTGAAGCGAGAGGTTACAGGTTCGATTCCCGCATTGAATCGAACAAATGTTTGTGTGATTTACAGATATATGATTTGGTTCTGGGTGTTTCTCCCCCAATTTTTAAGTTTCAGTTAGCCTATATTACCCGGAATAAATAGCTTCATATACTGCTTGCTCGTATGAATTGACACACATATCAATCTTATATAAACTTTTTTATGTATTGTCGTTAATAAATACAATACTACATGCGTAGACTACATGTTATTGTATATAACAAAATGTAATTTATTAAGACAGCCTCCGTGGCGCAGTGGGCGAGTAGCCGGCTGCGAAGTCTGAGGCCGTGGGTTCGATTCCCACACCGAGACAAATGTTTGTCTAATCCACAAATATTTGTTTCGGGTCAGGATGTTGTGGGACCGTAAGTCACTCGTAGTTCTTGATACCCACGATACAGGTTAACCTAGTGTGGGGTCAGGACTATGTGTGTGCCTGTTGTGTGTATTTATTTATGACATATTATTGAAACAAAATGAAAAATATACAATAAACCTATACAGCTGAGTTTCTTAGTGCTTCTCCTCTCATCAACTGTAGGCGTTTCTGAAGCACAGTAGATTTTAATTATGGTGACAAAATTTAGGTGTAAAAGCGCTCCTGTTAATAAATTATTACTGGAAATATTATTGAATTACCATCAATGACAGATTATTAATAAATAGTTACAGAATAAATTATTGACTGCCTCGGTGGCGCAGTTGTAATGCATACGCGTTACGACTGAGGCTGACACTGAGGTCTCGGGTTCGATCCCCGGGTCGGGTAAAAGTGATGTTGGTATTTTCTATTTTCGAAATGCTCAGTATCAGCCCGGAGTCTGGAATTTGTGCCCGGTATGGCGATAGGCTCGCCCCCTATTACATTATGGGACGGAGATACGTTTGGCGAAACGCGGGTGTACTGGTTACTCCTCTGCCTACCCCTTCGGGGATTACAGGCGTCAGTGCGTATGTATAAATTAGCTGATTTGACTTAATTTGAGTATACATTACTAACGCAGAGGCGGCGTCACTAAACCGCGCGACTGTCGCTTGACGCGTCGAAAGTCTGTCTATATCAACTTTATGGCAACACCACCCACCGGTTTTCGCACTTTGAACGAAGCCTAACAAAAATTGATATCATAAATTCACCATATAAATCAAGTAACATGCTACTTTTAAAAATATAGCTAAAAGTCAGAACTCATGAAACAAGCTTTTCATTATGGTGTACGCGTAAAATCAAATGTGAAAATATGGGAGGCAGTAAAGTGCTTACACTGAGTTATAGTCGAGGCAGTTATATTGTGGCTTGTTATTTAGCGGGTAAATTTACACTTTAGTGTGTTTTTTACCTTTTACAGTTGACAACTAGTGTCATAATAAAGTTGGTCTAATGCAGAGAGTAAGACGTCTACAGATTTTATTTTACGAGTAGTAGAGCCACGATGTTAACTGTTTTGTCTACAGCATGAATGGGCCGGCTCGTCCGGTTATTACCACTGTTTTACAGAAAACCGACGTAAAGTAGCAGCTTGCTGCTGCGTTTCATACGGTGAGTGAGATATCCGGAGGTCCAAACCCTCTCCCCTTGCCAATTCCTTAATTATCCCTTTCGTTTAAGGTCGGCAACGCGCAGCTGGAAGAAGATTAAGAGTCTATTTCACCGTTTCATAGACTGAACCGCTAGGCGACGTTACAATTTGTACACCCGGGTGAACAGTACAGTCCAAGTAATGATTTTTCTTCTATCAGGGGTGTTTTCTTGTTTCATCATTCATATGTCATCATTCATTGTGTTTTCATCTTCCACTGTTGTACAAAATACTGCCACTAACATTATACCAAAAACTCGAGAATCCGAGAACAATAAACATTAATTTTTGGCCCTAAAGCCGAAAATGCCATTGCAACACAAAACCCTATAAAATTCACAAAATTAGATTACTTTTCACATAACTTTAAAATGAGCTTCGGTTTTATTACCTTTGATAGCGTTCTTAGACAGCAATTGTATCTTGGTTCGTTTTATATCGTCCTCATTTACGACATTCAGTTTTCAGTTCATTTTCATTGCGGCATTGTTGTAGAAACGGGTTAATTTAATTCCTTCAAACCGGTAATGGACTGGCTACACTGGAATTTTGACGAGATCACTAAACGCTTCGAAGAGACGCACGTGTCTAAAATAGTAAACATTTTAGGTCGTTAAATATACACTGTTGTTAAGTAGACGAGAGTTAATAGTTTAGACTTAAGTTCGCTTGTTGAAGTCGAAATTGAAAAGTCTTAACCTTAAGTCTTAACAAGCATGTTTTGTTAGCCTTAGTGCCTGGTAAGACAGTGGCTTAAAAATAATATAGCAAAAATAAAAATGTAACTGACGTCAGCCCGGACGCATCCGGGGTTTAAGTTTTGTCTGATATGGCGATATCGCGTGTGTGGTGCAGTGAGCGGCTAGGCGGCTATAAAGCGAGAGACTGTGAGTTCGATTCCTGTACTGAACCAAAAATGTTTGTGTGATCCACAAATATGTTGCCAGACAGGCGGCCGGTCATAACTACAAACTAAATCTTACTGCAACATGTGTTACAAAGAATATTGCGTCGACCCCACTGCGGGATAAGGGCAGGTGGAACAAGTAGAGATGGCGATATCGCGTCCCGTATCATATCATAGAACATAAGCTGAGCAAACTATGGACGCACAGTTGCAACACTGCCTACCTAATCGAATACAGGCGTGAGATTATATTTGTTTAGGACCTAGCTATAATATAAAAGTATAACCCTCTCTTCAAGTGTGCCATGTTCAGTCAACAAAGACGCTAACGTTTTTATCATCGGCAAATCATTTTCTGTAATATTTATATCAAGTATTTGGATTATATTTTTATTTGACAGTTGTGGATTTTAGTCGCCGTCTTAGTTCCGAGTGCGATTCCGGCGTTTTCGACTGCGTAATTTATTAATAGATTTATTTTGAGGATGGAATTTTAAATGAGTGTAACTGAAAATTAGTGCTTTAGTCTACACGGCACTAATCTAACATAAATTCATATACGAACTCACGCCTGTATTCCCCGAAGGAGTAGGCAGAGGTGTATGCTAATATTTACACCCATTTTTTGCCGAGCTTATTTCCGCCCCATGATGTGATAAGGGACGATTAATGAGGCGCTCATAGTAATCACTGATTGGTAAACAATTAGCAAGTTACGCAACCCTTGGCACGGTCAGTCTATGGATGGGTGAATGCTTAGTGGTGTTTCAATTGAGCGTATCAGTGTTTCGGAGGGCACGTAAAAAGTCGATCCCGGTTGTTATCAACTGACAGCAGTTGTTAAGCAAAGAGACCTTCGGGCGGCTTCAAAAATTTCAAACTAGGTTGGCCACTAACTTTTTTATATAGAATAGAATATTGTTTTACTAACGTAATCTACATAATTCCAAGAATACATATACATACATATGCACTCACGCCTGTAATCCCCGAAGGGGTAGGCAGAGGTGTAACCAGTACACCCACATTTCGCCGAGCGTATCTCCGTCCCTTATGTAATAGGGGGCGAGGCTATCGCCATACCCGGCATAAAAACCATGTACCACTTTACCCGACCCGGGGATCGAACCCGAGACCTCAGCGTTGGCCTCAATCGTAACGCGTACGCATTACAACTGCGCCAGCGAGGCATTCCAAGAATATTCCATTATAAATTATATTAGGTTATTATTCTTATATTTGTACACTTTTTTTGTTATTATGTACGAAAAGTGTTCCATGACCTGTAAATCATAATCAGGAGGTTTATGCAACACGAGATGATTTTGTTGACTCGTGTTGTCTAGATAATACAGCTTTATCTGGTTATTTCTATATGTCTATCGACGCTAACATGGTTGCATAGAATACTCGACTCGTATGTCAAAAATAGAGATAAATTAGAAAAAATTGTATTTTCAACCTCTCTGTGATATTTTTCTACGAACCCTAATATGACGACGTAATTTCATCGAATGTTGACACTTTTACCCGAGATATTCATCATTGATAGTTATCTTTCTCGCGCGTGAGATATGTCGTGTTCCATGTTCTAAGCCTTCTGGACGTCCACGCTTTGCAGCTTATATTAACAAAATAGTAAAAATATACTCAACAGTCACTCATATAGTCAAATACCATATTTTGTCTACAGTATGAACGGGCCGGCTCAACCCGGTTTTTACCGCTGTCTCACAGAAAAAGAAAACTGACGTGAAGTTGCAGCTTGCTGTTGCGTTTCGTACGGTGAGTGAGATATGCGGAGGCCCAAATCCGCCTCTCTCTCTTTAAGGCCGGCAACGCATCCATGATTCTTCAGTAATGTAAGATGTACATGGGTGGTGGAGCTCATTTAATATCAGATGACCCACTTTCTCGTTTGCCATCCTCTGCCATTAAAGAAAACGACTCTTAGATTACGTTGAACTTAAAATTCGGAACCCTTATACCTAGTTTCGGCATAATAATAATACCAGCCTTGTTTTATCCTACTGTTGGGCACGGGCCTCCTTTACGATTGATTAGGCCTTAGTCCCTTACGCTGGCCTGGCCAGTTTTTTATTTGCTTGATTGAAGCGAGCAGGTCGCTCGCCTGACGACAAACGCCACGCCTGCCCATAAACAGAAGCAACGCCAAACAGAACTTTGAATTACAAAGCACTGCGTGGCACTGGACTGCACTCGTCACCCCGAGAAATAAGTTTTTAAGGCTCAATGTCCAGTAATTTTACTAGCTCAAATGTTCTTCAAGCCTGCTTGGCGGCAGAAATATTTCACATAATTTCGGAATTCTTTAGGAATACTTTGGTATGCAGGTTTCCTGACGTACGGGTACTGGTATGCTACGATGTCCGACGAAGTTATTTCTTTTATTTACTCATTCAATTTGAAATGGAACATTATCGGCGTATAATACAGTGTAGGATGGCACAAGCCTTAAGGCCTGTTTTCAGGTACGCGACCGACGCAAGATCGCGATCCGCCACGGCAGTAATGCGTTTGCTTTCTATGCAATTATATAAGTACATTTTGCGGTGGAAGGCCCCTCGTATGCGAGATGCCGTCTGGGTTATCAGCTTTTTTTATAGTATAGGCCGGCAAACAAGCAAGTGGGTCATCTGATGGTAAGTGATCTCCACCGCCCATGTACGCCCACAATACTAAAATAATCATGGGCGCGTTGCCGACCTTAAAGGTAAGGGATTGGGGAGGGGAGTTGAATTTGGGCCTTCCGGATATCTCACTTACCGTACGAAACGCAGCAGCACGCTGCTACTTTACGTCGGTTTTCTGTGAGACAGTGGTAACGACCTGGACGAGCCGGCCCATTCATGCTGTAGACAAAATTGTCTACACCGTCGCTCTACCACTCCGCTTCGTCTATTTTTGTCGCCAAAGAGCAATGTCTAAGCACTGTTGTGTTCTGTTTTCAAGAGCAGTGATATCACTGGGCATTATGATACTAAACAACTTATGTCTATGACGAGCGTAGTCCAATTCCATACAGTGCTTTGTAATTCAAAATTCTGTTTGGTGTTGCTTCTGTTTATGGGCAAGCGTAGCGCTTACCATCAGACTAGCGACCTGCTCGTCTCGTCATTCAAGCTAATAAAAAAGGTAATCACCGAGATAGTACGAGACGCGCGAACGTTTCCATGCAAGTTCATACACAGCGAAAATGTCACTATGGCCGCTATTCCACTATCATATTTGCATCATAGATATATGACATCATATATGATCCTATGTCACAGCATGCTGTGAAATAGGACCATAGAAATATGATCATAGAAAATATGAAGTTTATGTTGCTATTACACTGTCATACATTTGTCATATATCTATGAGCTATAGAAGTAGAATTATTTTTATATGATAGTGGAATAGCGGCCTATCGCTTGACTCTTGTCACGCGTCGCAGTCTTCCTGTCTCGATCGCGTACCTTAAAACGTGCCTTAAGAATATTTCGGGGAGGGAACATAAAAAAATACAATTTACGGTTGGGTCGCAAAAACTATTAAATATTGTATAAAGACGTGCGGACGAAATTTCTATTGGACAAATCCCAGTTCGTGACTGGAATTTTGATGGAGATTCACACACGGAATTGGAAAAATAACTAAACCTAACTGATGTAACGCGTGACGCGCTGAATATTTAGATAGCTTCTGTATTTACTGGTCAATGGTTGCCGTGTTTGTTTTTTGACCGTCGAGAAAACGGAGGGGGTTTTTAATTAGATGCGAGTACTTTTTTGTAATATTGCATAACTGCGTATATCTTTTAGAGTATTCTTATTTTGTTTTTTTTTCGGTATCAAATAGGAAATAGCTTCGAATTGATTTCATTCATATTTGGAGAAAAGATTCCATCCCTTAAGGCATGAACACCGGGGATGAAAGATACACAGTCACACACATAATCCTGACCCCACACTGTTGAACCTGTATCGTGGGTATCAGGAACTACAAGGCACTAGCCGTCCCACACAACACACAGACCTGAAACATTATTCTCGTTACGAGAATCGAACCCATCGCGAGCCTATTGCCATACTGGACACGATTCCAGACTTCGGGCTGATATTAAGCATTACATGATATAAAAACCCAATATCACTACCCAAACCGGGGATCGAACCGCAGTCGTACCGCGTACGCATTACAACTGCGCCACCGAGGCAGTCAAGTTAAGTTCATAAGTCCTAAGAAAATCTAATATTTTGGACCCATATTAGTAATCCGCTAGAACAAACTCGTGGACGGAGGGTGGCATATTTCTTTATATAAAAAGAAGGGTTGCATAGAGACGACCTTTCTAGAATAAAAAAAATAGATAAAACTCTATGGATAAACTGGTTCCGCGAACGCTTTTATGGCAAGTGGAGAGGCTAAAAGGTTTTGTGTTTTCATCGAAAATTTTATAAACTCATGATAGTTCATTTTAATAAAATTCTCCGGAAAAGTTTCGTTGGTACTTGGAATCGTATACGAGGCCGGTGGGCACCTTTGTATATTTTTTCTGATATTACATGTAAAATTTTCGAAGCGATGTTCGTTTTATTTTAAGTCATACAAAAATAAAAAGAGTTCAAATAAGAATAATCTTTGAGTCGGTGCTGAATATTGGTTATTTTTATTGTTAGCTTTACATTTATTTTATGAGTATGTTTTAGTGAAAAGAATTATCAAAATCGGCGTAAAATGATAAAGTTTGAATCTTTAATTCCCGATCGGACAATTTGAACCCCTGAACAAATTTTCTTCAAATACTAGATTTTGTCCGCGGCTCCGCGCGCGTGTATGACCTTTTCCGGGATAAAAGCCTATGTCCTAATTAGTCCTAGTTGTCCTAAGCTGTTAAGGCGGGATTGACAAACAAACACCCAAATTCACAAACACACAGACACAAACTTTAACATTTATAATAGTAGTAGGAATAGTAGGATTAGTAGGAATAGTAGGAATAGTAGGAATAGTGGGAATAGTAGGAATAGTAGGAATAGTAGGACTAGTAAGAATAGTAGGAATAGTAGGAATAGTAGGACTAGTAAGAATAGTAGGAATAGTAGGATTTCTGAGAATCATCCCGATTAAACCAGATAGAAAAACCGTATTCAAATCAGTCCATTCGTTTAGGTGCAGACAGACGGTGAGGTCAAACTTTTAAAAAAACCCTCCTTTTACCGGGGGTAAAAAGCGAAATTGACAGCATATGTTTCCAATCGAGTTCCACTAGTAACAGCTGACGTAATGGCTGGCACTTTGAAACATCGACGTCATTACAACTTACTTAATGTGTGCAAATAAAAATACTATAATCGTAAAGAGCGTATCGTTGAATGCTCCAAAAGTGCCTGCGTTTGACAATATCAGTGAGAGAGCTGTTTTTAACCGACGCCAAACAAAAGAGGTTCGCAATACGCCGTTGTATTTTTTAGTCCTTTTTTATTCTGGCACAGAAATATTGACGTGATGTTAGGTTTTATTATTGTTCTGCCTCGGTGGTGCAGTTGTAATGCGTACGCGGTTTGCCTGCTGTGCAGAGGTCTCGGGTTCGATCTCCGGACGGGTAAAGTGATAATGGGATTTTCTATAATGAAATGCTTTTAGAAATGTGCCCGGATAGGCTCGCCTCCTATCACATCATGCGACGGAAATAAGCTCGGCGAAATGTGGGTGTACTACTTACACCTCTGCCTACCCCTTCGGAGAGTACAGAAGTGGGTTCTATTACTATAAGTGCTCTTACCTACTTGTAGATTGGCAAAGGGATTTATATAATTCCCTCCGATTCCTAACTAAGCTATATTTTATTAAAATCTGATTTCTGTATTCTGGTTACAATATTAATTTGTAAAGTAAACAATTTTGTAATTATAATCACTATTTTACATTTACTCAGTGAAATTATGTATTTCGGTTTAGTTTGCTTTCGGGCTTTTGACTTGCTCTAGCTGAGGTTTCGGCGATATATTATTTCTTAGAACCAGAGGCTCCATTATATAGTTTGTAAAATTTAACCTATACATACAGTATGTAAAAAAAACCCTGTTGGCCCTTTCTAAGTCGTGAAGATAGACATATCGACAGCTTAATAAAAATTGTTAAATTCAAAATATAATAAACAGCAGCGAGATATTATCCTTACACAGGTTGCTTAGAAAAATGAACATATTAAAAAAATGTCATTTTCATCTGAAAAGTAATGAACAGCTGTCTGATGCCGGGCGTGCACGTGGCGCGGCGCGTTTGATGTACGTAGACGCCGCAACTTGCTATCTCGCTCTGAGTCCTCGCTCTTGCAGAGGTAATCTATCTAAATACAGATTATAATAAAATAATTAAAGTATAAAAAATAAATATATTTTTATAGTCCAATTTTCGTATGCGAGTTATTTCATTACGTTTGAATATCGATTCTGATAATATCACGGTTAAACATTTATATTTATTTATCTCTCTTTCTCGTCGAGGGTTAAATACAAGCCTCGGCCGCGCAGCAAATGAGCAGGGCTTGTTGTCATCAGTATTGTGAGTAGAAGCCATTATGTCATGCCTGACTACTGCAGGGTCGTATATTCGATTTCCATGTCTGGCTTTATAGTTTGGCCTTCAAGTTTATTTCGGTTTTACGTTGAACACGTCCTGTTTTGCTCCCGACGGTATAGAATTATTTTGGGTCAAAAATCTAGATAAAACTTTTCTATTATTAAATACGACAGGCGGAACTATCATCATGTCCAGATTCCCCATGATCCTTGACTTATGGACTGACTTGACTATCATGGCCTAAGGCCATGATTGGTCTGTTTTGATTTAGCGCCAAAAACTAATCAATGACGTTTAGAGAAATCGTCACTATGCGTTCGCACTTACTATGAGGTCTCATAGTAACATTTTTGAATACGGGGGAATAAGAGTATTTATTTGCTATCGTATCGGAAATTACAAATATTTCTGCCTGAAAGCTAAGTATTTTATTGATACAAACCAATAGTATTGTATTGATATTGTTAAAGAATCTTTTAATGATAATCTTGTAGTATATACTACGTTTTCTTATTGCAAGCTAGGGGGTAGCTGAAAACATAGCGCACCATTTGGAAAACAAGCGCTGGAGGGCTCTGTGACGTGAAACGAATGAAAACATCATTTAGAATTCTACGGATCTTTGCAATGTACCAATAGAATGTTGCAGAAAGAGGGTTTAAAACTACATTTAATATGGTCTATTTTTAACCGAGTTCAATAAAGGAGGTTCTCAATGCGACGAGCTTTTTTGGCTTTTTTATGTAATGTGCATAACATTATTATTTACATTGATTTCTCCACCATTTGTGGAGTTATTTTGTTCGTCGCATATACATTTGGTTAAGATCCGATAATGGAGTACGGAGTAAAAAAATTAAACTCCTCTACGGATAACATCACAGTCATCGCGATTGTGTCGTTATATTGGAATTTACAAGCTACAACTGCAACTACAAATAAAAATTTAATAATAACATACGTTTTAACAATCCCATTTGACCAGCATCTGCACCAGCATCGACTCCAAATAGACCTATAGAAATTGTTATCTTTGACTTTTCAGTGTAATTTTTGATGTCAGTTTTGAAGTTTTTATCAATTTATTTTATAGCTTACCATTTTACGCAACGCAATAACCGAGGAGGTTCTTAGTTCGGTTTCACAAGGTTAGTCGAAAAAAGGTGTACTAATACTAAGCACAACAACTTTATGCTTCGTCTGCGAGGAGTAACTCAGTGGTATCATTTTCACTGGTTACAAATTTCTCTGAATGTTTTTAATTTAAATGCTTAACCCCATTTTAGCTGACGCACAATTATCGAGGAGTTTCTTAATTCGACGAGACTCAAACGACATTTGTACACCGATTTTGACGATTCTTTCATTTAATATACTCAAATAAAATAAAAATGCACGTGGTGCAGTTGTAATGCGTACGCGTTGCGACTGAGACTGACGCTGAGGTCTTGGGTTCGATCCCCGGGTCGGGTAAAAGTGATATTGGTTTTTTCTCGGAGTCTGGAATTGTGCCCGATATGGGGATATGCTCGCCCGCTATAACATGATGGGACGGAGATACGCTCGGCGAAATGCGGGTGTACAGGTTATACCTTTGCCTACCCCTTCGGGAATTACAGGCGTGAGTGCCTATGTAATAAAATAAAATTATATAACTAAAATAATACTGAATCAAAAAGATCAAAAGGATAAATATGAAATTTGCTTAATTTTATTTTTATCGTTTTTAGTTTTCTTTGAGCAGTGATAGCTCAGTGGGGAGTGGTACGGACTGCCGAGACGAAAGTCGCAGGTTCGCTATTAGTTATCATTTGCTTTACGGTGAAGGAAACATCGTGAGGAAACTTGCATACGTGAGAAGTTCTCCAGAAGAATTTCGAAGGTATGTGAAGTGTGCCAACCCGCATTAGGCCAGCGTGGTGGACTAAGGCCTAACTCCCTCTCATTCAGTACAGGAGGCCCATTCCCAGCAGTGGGACGTATATAATACAGGTAACCCTGTCGTCGTCTACCTGCCCTTATCCCACTCGCAGTGGGGGTCGCCGTAACATACTTGTTATTTTAACATGTATTACAAAAAGATTTAGTTTGTAGTTTTTACGATAGGCCGCCTGCCAAACGTCAACCCCTCTGGGGAAGAATAATACAGGTCTACTACAAAAAAAGATTTCTTTGAGTCAGTCTTATTTTTTATTAAAGTTTTTGTAGTACTTTGTACATAATATTTATAGACGTTTTTCCATTGCTCCGTTGTCGTAGTTTTAAAGACTATTAAGAAAAATAGAAGATAATCAGAAATTTATTTATTAAAATCTTGCTTATTTCATCACGTTTTAAGTTCAATATCTATATTTGTATAAAAAAATCTAGGGTATTTGCAAATAAAGTTCTATAAAACTAGACACACAGCCAAAAAGGTTTTTAAAACCATTTTATTCTTGCGGTGAATAATACCGACTTTTAATGTCGACCTTCGAAGTCGTGTCGCTAAATTCCCTCCGGATAAAAATAACATCAATTCGTTCCCATTTAGTGGTTAAAACCGAAATTCACAATACACGCTTAACAACGTGTAAAGTTTTCGTAGAACCTTTTGAGGTAAGCGTGGTGAATTCGGTCGCAAATTCTTTGCTCTAGACTAATTTTGTTTTTGCTGCCGTTTAGTACAGATTCCAATTTTGGATATCGTGTTCGTTGGCAATTCCATTTTTATTACATTCGTCTGGGGGACATTGGTGCCGGATTTTTGTGTCTATTTGTAAATGTTAGGGTCTGTGTTTGAAACTAGAATTCGATAGAGAAATGTAATGGGTGATGGGAGTTTATCGAATAAATGGTGCGAAAATATTTTTTGTATTTTTTATTTGCTTTAATGACGAGACGAGCAGATCGTTCGTCTGATGTTAAACGTCACGCCTGGCGTATATAACTTTGAATAACAAATCACTGCATGACGTTAGATTGCGTTCGTTACCCCGCGACATAAGATTTTAAGCCTCATTATGGCCAATTATTTCCCTGGCTTTAATGCCTTTCAACAGTGCTTACACACTGCTGTTTAGCGGCAGAGATAGACAAAGTACTACTTATACGGATTTTTGCATGCAAGACCAGCCACCTAATTTTTTTATTTGTCTTCTGAAATATGAAATCCAAATCTGTGAATAAATTTAAAACTAAACTGGCAACCTTTCTTTTCTGAGCCAGTTGATCTACTATACTATGCGTAAGCTAGGATACCGAACGTATTCAAGACGTGAAGCGAGCAGTGTACAACGTTTCATATTTTCAACATTATTCAGTACCTCATACATAGTTATGAGTAACAATTCCATATTCTGAGCATAGTTCTAAGTTTGTAAACCTTATCGCTTAGAGTTTTCTGCTTTGTCGTCCATGTTGAAAATAAATGGTTGAAAAGTTGACACATACGCTCTCACTCCTGTAATCCCCGAAGTGGTAGGTGGAGATCACTTACCATCAAGTGATCCACTAGCTCGATTGCCGGACTATGACATAAAAAAAAATATTCAGTACACTTATATTTCGTCGTTTCCGTCCCATGATGTTATAGGTGAAGAGCCTATTGCTATACCGGGCAAAATTATAGACTCCGGGCTAATACTAAACATCTCGTGATAGAAAACCCCAATATCTCTTTTACCTGACCTGAAGATCAAACCCGAGACCTCAGCGCAGTAGTATTACTACGTACGCATTACAGCTGCGTCACCGAGGCAAAACGCTGCATGGGATTGGAATGTGATATAAGATGTTAAGTCTCATAATACCCAGTAATTTCATTGGTTTTCATAAAGTTAAATGTTCTTCAAACCGAAACATAACAGTAGGTAGGTACTTGACAGCCTCCGTGGCGCAGCGGTTGAGTAGCCGGCTGCGAAGCGAGAGGCCGTGGGTTCGATTCCCGCACCGAGACAAATGTTTGTGTGATCCACAAATATTTGTTTCGGGTCTGGGTGTTGTGGGACCGCAAGTCCCTCGTAGTTCATGATACCCACGATACAGGTTATCCTAGTGTGGGGTCAGGACTATGTGTGTGACTGTTGGGTGTATTTATTTATTTATTACCGTATAAACTAAATTTCGTTACAATTTCGATTAGTGTTATTAAAATATGAATATTTAAGTTGTAATAGTCATTATTTCCAACATGTGTAATAAATTACATAAAGTTACTCTCGCTAAAGTTTGGATATATAAATAACTAGCTGTCCCTTGCGGCTTCGCTCGCGTGAATTTCTTTAACCGATCGAAGCGCCATCTACAGTGTCTAAGTATACATATACATTTTCCGGAACAAATTGTCTAAATTATAGTGAAAACCGCATCAAAATTAGTTGCGTGGTTTTGGTTGAATTAGCGGATAAACAGACAGATTCGGAAACAAGCTTGGCAAATCAAAATTGCACTAGTTGCGCCTCTGCCATCTCTTTCGGCGATACAGGCATGAGCTTATATAATGTTACATACATACATACGCTGTGACGCCTGTACTCCCCGAAGGAGTTGGCAGAGGTGTAACTAGTACACCTACATTTCGCCGTGCTTATTTCCGCCCCATGATGTAATAAGAGGCGAGTCTATCGTCATGTCGGGCACTGTCCCAGACTCCGGGTTGATACGAAGCATTTCATAATAGAAAAACCTAACATCACTTTACCCGACCTGGGAATCGAACTCGAGACCTCAGCACAGCAGTCGTGCCGCGAACTTATTATAACTGCGCCACCGAGGTAGGCAATAATGTTTACATTTAAAACATATAGAATATCTATCATTATTTAAGACTTAACAACACTCATTAAATTGCTTCAAATGTCTATATTTATACCCTTATGAACCAAAATATTTGAATCTTTGGGTACATAAACTGTATCTGTACGCTTACGTAAGGTCGTCTCTACAGTCCCAAGGAAATAGAGAGAAAATAATGAAGCGAGATATGGCATCCATCACCCGTGTGTTAAACAGAATATTAAGTCTAAGTTCTGGTTCATGAAAGGCTGATCAATGTAAAATTAAGTAATCAAATGTCAAATCTCACAGCAACACCTTTATTTTACATACATGGTAGTTGACATAACTTTCAAATTAATATGAAAAATAGTATGTCAAACGCTACTAAAGAGACATCAAATATTATATTTTTTTCACTAAATAACGTTTCAGAAACTCGTTTTGATTTGACAACGGTGTCAAAATAAAAGTTCTGTTAGTTGAATGTTGATTTGATCAGCCTTTCAGTAACCGGGTGTAAGTGTAATTTTATTAGCTTGAATGACGAAACGAGCAGGTTCATCTAATGGTAAACACCACACCTACCCATAAACAGAAGCAACACCGCACAGAACCTTGACTTACAAAACACTGCGTGACACTAGACTACGCTCGTCACTCGACTCGATGCTTTTCAACACATGTTACAGAAAGATTTGGCTTGTAGTTTTTACGACCGGCCGCCTGCCTGACGTCAAACCCCGGGGAGAAAACATCTAGACCCGAAACAAATATTGGTGGAATAAAACTAGTTTATACGGATTTTATCGCGGTTTAATTTTTATTTTAGTCCCGACGTTTCGAAAGCTTTTCAGCCTTCGTGGTCACGGGAGAGACTGAGGTGTAGGTCGTCTCGAAAAGTTAATGTTACAATGGCTACCTTCATTTTAAAATTATACATTTATTTTTAATTATTTAAAAAAGTTAGTTGACAATAGTCCGATCTACGCAGAAAGAGCTCACGGTATTTTGAGGTCTGGCAGTTGGTCTTTTGGGTTCCGATTTAATTAAATGTATAATTGGATCCCAGGCTTGTGCAAGCTTCCAACCATCTTCTCTATTGAAATTTAGGTGTTTCTTAATTTCAATAGCCTCACGAATCATCCTAGGTAGGAATCGGTGTTCTTTGGCAAGGATTTGTGGTTTGTCAAATCTAAGGTAATGTTTGGAGCCTTCATCTGAATGTTCAGCAACTGCAGACTTGTATAAACTAGTTTTATTTCAATGTGTAATATTCGCGTAAACCTAAGAAATCACTAAATATTGGTGGATTATACAAACAATCGGTGCGGAAATCGAACTCGTGAGTTCTCGCTTCAGTCACAAATTCACAAAAATAATCACAAATATAAATGAATATATTAATTCAAATCCAGTACATTTTATATCCATATTGATGCCGTTATTGATACGTCGGACGTAGCATCCACTTACTAATTAATGCTAACATCGACTCGGCTACACGGAGGGGCTTTATTACAGGGATTTTCAAAATTAGTTATTTAGTTAACTTCGGCTTGTTATATGTTTAGCGAACACGAAGCTTAGACAAAACTTCAAGAATTGTAAATTGGCTCTTCGTTAATTGTTTTTATTAGGATAAAATAGGTATATATCATACTAATATTATAAATGTGAATATAAGTTTGTTTGTTACGCTTTCACGCGAAAACTACTTAACCGATCATCATGAAACTTTGTACACATATTATTAGAGGAATAAGGAGTAATATAGGATACTTTTATGAAAAATATATATATACAACGTGTTACAGAAAGGTGTGGTCATATTTCAGGGTCATTAAACACTCCTTATAGTAAGTACCTATGAACCGGATCATTTTAAACCAAGACAGCCTAAAATTTCACGTTAATTTTAATCACTCGTTTATTAAGATCGATAAGTTTGATGACACCACTATTAATTATTATGAACGACACACACTTTTTAAACATGTAAATATTTGTACGTAATTCTACGGAAATATTACGTACGTAACTTCTAATTTAAACACAAAATAACACCTGTAAGAGACTGTTTGCTGAAGACGATATAGGTACCATCCTCTGAAGTATTTTAAAGATTTCAATGTCGAATCATCCATCTATGAATTTGGCTTAATACAGTCGACGAGCCTCTTATAAGCCATTATCAGTTGCACCAACACACAATACCAATACATAATACTTGTTTTTAGTCAAATACAACATATTTTTTGAACTCGTAATCATACTTCATAACATCGGAAATTTTCGAACTGACTGCGTCAAATAAATCTTGACATTTGACAACTGTTTAATGTTTTTTTTTTATTAATTAAATGAAAGGAGGTCTATAGTATCATTGTTTATCATTTAGTGTTGTCGAAAGTTGAATGTCGATATCGACATGTTACTCATTCGATAAAAAAGAAAATTCTATAATTATTGTACTAGCAATACAATCGGATTAGGTACTATGGGAGATAAAATACTTATACGCTATACTATACATTGCTTAAATTTGCCCGCCCCTTTTTATAACACGTTGTAAATATTTGTTTGGTACGCTTTCACACTGAAATCACTGAACTGATTTTGATTAATTTTGATGTAGAGATAGATGGGGCCGTGGAAACGGTTATAGGCTACGTTTTATTTCGGAAAAGTCTATTCACGCGGGCGGAGCCGCGAGCAAAACCTAGTATATGAAAAAATGACTGCCTCGGTGCGCAGGTGTATAACTGGCACTTTGCTGTGCTGAGGTCTCAGATTCGATACCTGGGTCAGGTAAAAGTGATATTGGGTATTCTATCACGAAATGGTTAGTATCAGCCCGGAGTCTGAAATTGTGTCCGGTATGGTGATAGGTTCGCCACCTACAACATCATGGGACGGAAAAAGGTTTGGGGAAAGCACACCTCTGCCTACCTCTTCGGCGATTATAGGCGTGAGTGCGTATGTATGTATTGTGCCTTCGAAAATTTTACTCATCGTAAGTGACAGCAAGATGCCACTTTAGGTACTCGAGCCATTCATTTTACCACCTCTGCCTACCCAGTACACATGTGTGGATACCTGTAAAATAAAAAGCTAAAAGTATACATTTTAATTTCATACAAATCGAATATAAAAAATTAAAATGTTGCATTAATAAAATGATAGTTATCAAAGTAACAAACTGTTGAAGCCAGATTAAAACAATAGTTCAAAACCATTTTTCCATACAATTGAAATTATAAAAATCCTGTGACACTATACAATAAAAAAATACTGTTGAGCATTTTATCTGTGATATCAGAATACCCTGGAGTGCACATCGTACAAACGTCTCCATACTCAAGAGCTCAAGATCAAAGAAAGATTATCGTCGACTGTGCAAATACGAATTCTCAAATATTTCGGCCATGTCATCCGTAACCAAGAGTCTATAGAGCGTTTAATTGTCCAGGATTCTGGAGAAGGGAAACGATCCCGTGGCCGATCTCCAACGCGCTGGACAGATCTCATCAAAGCTGCCACACAAAGTTCCATTGTGGAATGCTCGCGCGACGCAACCAACCGCAGTCGATGGAGACGCATCGCCAAGGCTTCTGTAACGAAGGACTAATTACCTACTAATAACCCAACATCGATCATCATAAACCACGACCACTCTGTCAAGAGTGCACGACTGAAGAAGAATAAGAATCCATATTCAAACGCGATGAAAAAACTCGCATACGAAAATTGGACTAAAAATAATCATATTTAATTTTTTAACTTGAATTAATTTATTGTTTGTTAACCGTATTTCGATTGATTACCTCTGCAAGAGCGATGACTTGGAGCAAGAGCGATATAGCATGTTGTGGCGTCCACGTACATTAAACGTGCCGCGCCCCGGCTTCGTCAATACACACCGATATTAAGATGCAAATAACATTTTTTAAATATGTATTTTTTTAAGTTATCTGTGTAAGGATAATATCTCGCTTCTGTTTTATTATTATCATTATTTTTTTATTTAACTATTTTTATTAAGCTGTCTATATGATTCATTTTCACTTCTTGTCTATCTTCACGACCCAAAAAGGGCCGACAGGGTTTTTGTTACATACTGTATAATAACTACTATGATCGTATTAAATAAAAATATAGTTTGACGAATAAAAGGGGAGATAAACCCAAACATAATATTCCTTGCTAGCTATGTCTCACGGCTCCGCCCGTGTGAATGACCTTTTCCGGGATAAAAAGTAGCATATGTCCGAATCCAGCTCATTATACCTGTGTGCCAAATTTCATCCATTTACCCGTTAAGGCTTGATTGACTAACAAACATCCAAATTGACACTCGCAAACATTTTTTTTAATAGTATAGGCCGGCAAACGAGCAAGTGGGTAATTTGATGGTAAGTGATCTCCACCGCCCATGTACGCCCACAATACTAAAATAATCATGGGCGCGTTGCCGACCTTAAAGGAAAGTCCATCCAAGTTTTTCGCATTTATAATAGTTGTAGGATATAGTAGAATGAGCCGCACTTCCTTACATAGTTAGTTCGCACATGATGTGTCTGTTTGAGATATAGAGGAAGTACGGGCGTGACTTTGAAAGATAATGCGAGAATAGAAAACCTTACCGTTAAGGAAATAATAAGCTACCCGAAGTTGTAATTAAAAGTGAGTTGGATAATGAAAGTAGGAATGTTCTTATATTGGTACTGATACTGAACAACTCTGTGTTGAGTTTTTTATAGCATAGTTTGGCAAACGTGCAAGTGTGTCGCCTGATGGTAAGTGATCTCCGCCGCTCATATACGCCCACAATACCAGACGAATCATGGGCGCATTGCTAACCTTAAAGGAAAGGGATAATTAAGTGACTGGGAAGCGGAGACCCACTGCTTTACGTCGGTTTTCTGTGAGACTGGTAAAGACCCAGTCGAGCCGGTCCATTCGTGCTGTAGACGAAACTGTCTACAGTGTGGCTCTACCACTCATTTTGAGTGCATACTGAGTTTATATGTTAGATTTTAACTTACAATTTAATTTAACTGTTGTTTACAAGCACGAAGCTTTTAGTATTATTCATAGGCACCGACAAGGACGAGCGCCAAAAAATGAGCAGGCTAAGGAAGCAAATTATAGAGTATGATCGCGCTAAAAAGTGTAATATTATGTATTGTCGAATAGAAAATTAGTTCACGCCTCGGCATCTTCAGTTACTATCTAGACTACAAGGGCATTCAGAATATTAACTAGTACTAACATTGTAAGTATATTATAAAATAATAATAATAATACTAGCCCTGTATTATATACGTCCCACTGCTGGGCACGGGCCTCCTCTACTGAATGAGAGGGGTTAGGCCTTAGTCCACCACGCTGGCCTAATGCGGATTGGTAGACTTCACATACCTTCGAAATTCTTATGAAGAAATTCTCAGGTATGCAGGTTTCCTCACGATGTTTCCTTCACCGTTAAAGCAAGTGATAATTAACAATTAATACACACATAACTTAGAAAAGTCAGAGGTGTATGCACTTGGGGCTGGTTTCGAACCTGCGACTTTCGTTTCAACAGTCCATACCACTCCCCACTGAGCTATCACTGCTACCCAAATCTAAATATATTATATCCTAGTATATTTACAATAGATACAAAATCAAAGAGCGGATCTTTTTTCATTTTTTGGACATATTTTGATAATTAAAATACACGACTGCCTCGGTGGCGCAGTTGTAATTCGTACGCGTTACGACTGAGGCTGACGCTGAGGTCTCAGGTTCGATCACCGAGTCGGGTAAAAATTATATTGAGTTTTTCTATTACGAAATGCTCAGTATCAGATCGGAGATTGGAATTGTGCCCAGTATGGCGATAGGCTCGCCCCTTATAACATCACGGGACGGTAAAACGCTCGGCGAAATGTGGGTGTACTGGTTTTTTTTATAGCAAACGAGTCAACGAGCAAGTGGGTCATTTGATGGTAAGTGATCTCTACCGCCCATTTACGCCCACAATACCAAAAGAAACATGGGCGCGTTGCCGACCTTAAAGGAAAGGGATAATTAAGGGATTGGGAAAGGGACGCGGAATTTGGGCCTCCGGATGCCTCACAAGCAAGCTGCTGCTTTACACCGGTTTTCTGTGAAACATTGGCCAATTCGTGCTGTAGACCAAATTACCACCTACAACTTATAACCACGGTTACACCTCTGCCTACCTGTTCGGGGATGAGAGGCGTGAGTGCGTATGTTATGTTAACACGAGGGGTAAGACACGTTGCGTTTGACTACAATCGTATAATTCTTAAACATCTGTTCTTACTTAAATAACAACTACAAAGAATTTTAGCTAAAAGTCTAAAACTATAGTCACGCTAGCTAGATAATGACTAAAATTAAATTAGATGCCAGTAGCGCAGAATTCAACCCGCTAGGTTCGTGACTTATTTTCATGGCCACGTCTATCTGCGACAACCAGAGATTTAAAGTACTCATTTAGGTACAGTGTGGTTGTTTTTCATAAGAATTTCGAACCCATGCACTTCAGTGGAAAGCTAGCATAACTTGTATGTCAACAAATGTCTGTACAATATGTCTACTATTTGAAAGAATCGCGACGGCTTTCATATTGTTCTTTTTCACGTCTAGCCAGAGATTTTTAGGCCATCCGCGGGAACATACTCCTGGTATGATTTGGGACTCGAGGCACTCGATCTTTTTTTTAATACGTAATAGGGTTGCGTTTGGCCACTATCACGCCTGATGGTAAGCGTTGATGTGGCCTAAGATGAAGCACGCTTGCCTAGCAAAAAACGATTCTCTCGCGACTTGAAGTCACCCAGATTATATTTATCGGGGAACAAAGACTCTACTCTATGATCTATGCTCAGAATTTCTTTGAATTACAAAATTCACAAAGAAAGGATCCCTAAAAGAACAAAAGTTGTCGGTGTACATGTCAAACTGCTGAAACAACAAGTATTGGATGCATTTTGCTAAAGACTGAGAATTAATAGTGTACATTAAATGATGATATATTCAGTAGTGGGCTTGGAGAAGCTGATAGTGAATTATCTCATAAATAATTAAAAAAAAAACAAACTCGTGATTAAAATCTGATCAATGATACCCGACGAAAGTAGCCCAAAATGATGTAAACCTTATCACAATATCTGGGTACTATTTTTTGTTCAACTTTTGGTGATATTTCTGAAACAAATATTGCAGAGGCGCCAACTTGGTTGCGTCCGACAAAAAAATATTTGTCTTCCAAATTGTCAAATGGAACATTAATTATCTGAGATCAGAATTCATCCTGTGGTGATAAATGGAAGTAACCCCACGAACGGGGGTGGTCCGGAAATCTTGTCACATCAATCAAAATCACTCAAGAAAAGCTTTTCATCGGTTTAAATGAGGTATTAATAAAAATTTAAAGGCAATATCAATTGCAGATGAACGTACAGTTTTTATAGTGTTTCTTTGAATAAATTGCCGGGTTTTATGTAAGAATATTTATAAAAATTCATTTCTGAAATACCATATTGAACTACTGATGTTGATGAAAATTGAAATGGCCTAATGTTTGCAATTATCAAATACCTACTAAGAAAATTCAGTACAATATAAAATGTTCTTTAATTTCTATTCTAATCCTACAATGAAACATTGACGCTTCAGTTCCCAAATAAAAGTACTTTACAATCTTTTGTTACAAAGATTTATTTCGGGGTACTTAAGTTCCCAACATTTTTGTACTAAAAATAATTCTACCTAGGTAAGACTGACATTTAGATTCAGCAAGCAAGCTGTGACATAATTAAATCTCCACTAAAAACGTTGTAACCTATATTTTGCGAGGCTCGGTTCCTTTCACACTGGATTTTCGTCGAGCTAACAAAACTGCCGAATAGTTTGTACGTGTAGGTAGATTTTAAGACGCGTTTGGCGAGGAACAGTGAAAATGTTTTGTTTTCAAATTTCCTGGCAGGAGTGAACTTTAGTTGGGCACTTTACGCTGTGTCGAGCAAATTGCCACTCGAGAAGATGACGCCGGGGACTAACTACAGGTTTCATAAAACGAGGAAAAATAAACTATGGAATACTCTTAGCACGTGAACAATGAAGTGCTTAGTGCTAGTGTATCTTTGCGTGCTGTAATGTAGGAAAATTTGTATTATGATTTTTTTTTATTGGCTTTCGATGGCAAACGAGCTGACGGCCCACCTGATGCTAAGTGGTCGCCGTTGCCCATAGACATTGGCAATGCCAAGGGCACAGCCAAGCCGTTGCCTACCGTGGATGTATGCTTATATAATACCAGCTCTATATTATACACGTCCCACTGCTGGACACGGGTTTCCTCTAATAAATGAGGCTTTACTCCATGCAGAACAATATATGCACATGCAGAACAATAATTATTCTTTAGCAATAACGGTATACATAAAACAGAATATTGTATATGTCTTAGGCAATATAGAGGCCAATAGGGACCCAGAGTAGGAGACATCTCAGGAAGCAATTGATAAAGCAGTTTCACTTTTTCAAGCACACCAAGTTGCATATGTATTTTTAATCGATTAACTTGATTTATTTTTACATGCTCTTATCGTAAAATATTCAATTTATAAATAAGCATAGAAATTGTTACCCTCAGTTATGTCTTATTTTTCAAACCAAAACTGGAAATAATTGATCACGTTGATCAAATATTTAAATATTCATACAAAAGTGTTGTGAAAATGTCAAATAAAGGAGCGCAAATGTTTTTGAAGATTCCAGACACGTAAAGGAAATCAGGAAAAAAATAATACAGAAATGGCGAAATAATTATATTCGTCCATAAAATTCCCAAATTACGAAAGTGAATTACATAAAATATTAAATTGAGGATGTTCACTTCGTTCTATATTAACTTGAAGTTGAACCTACTTTCAAGAAATAATATCAGCTCTGTAATAGATTTATATTTCCACTGCTGTACACGAGCTACTATAATTGAAGTCTTAGATCTTTCATCGACCCTGCTGATCAAATGCAAGTTTATAGTCCTTCGAAATTTTTCGATATCTAAGAAAAAAAAATTATGTGTGCAATTCACATGTGATAGAAGTGAAGCCTTTAAAAAATTTGGCTTCAAGATAATGAGACGAATGTAAAATTTCGGGAAGAGGATAATTATAGGATTTAGTAATGATCATAGTGATACAAAGTTTGATAATTATTATACATTTTATTGGTATACATTACTTATATTTATTCAGACTCAGAGCTTACATTTTCGATAAATGATACAATGAAGAATTTTATTATAAAAATGATGAAAAAACTCTACAAACATATAATACGTACACGTATACAAAACACCACGGTTGTTATGATGCCTTTTCTCAAGATTTGTACTACGCATGCGCGCACAACTGTATAATGCTTCCTATCTCATTTTCTCCCACGTTAAATCTTATGAATTTAAGTGTCTGTCTCTTTTTACTATCGCTTTTTCGTTTCATCGACTTTCAAATCACAACGATGCTAAAGAAGTTTTCACTTCAATAATTCAGAAATAACAACAGCAAATCTCCTTAATCTATCATCAAAAACAGACTAACGTAAGACATCTCAAGGAAAGCAAAATTTATGTTCTAAATCATCAATACGAAAAGCGACACATCATTCAACCTGTGAATGAATTCAAGGAAATAGAAAGCCTGAAAGGGTGAATTTTGCTCATCACGCGTCGCTTCGAGGTAGGTATCTATTCCTGAGAGCTAGTATGGAAATTTGATGGAGACGTATCGCACACTCACTCAACTGGCACCGTTCTCTACACTTCGTTACGTATTCGCTTCCTTATTTCTTATTTGATGCTTTTTGTGGGAGAAAACAATGGCATCCATTTGGAGCATTCCGCATTAAGGAGATTCAGAGTAGTGGCGTAGAATCGAGTTAGATGTACATTGTTTGTACGCATTTGTAGTATGTGGGGATTTCTTTCCAAGCATATTGTATTCACTCGAAAGGAAATGCGATGAGTGGTTTTACTGTTATGATTTTCTCTAAAAGTTTTTTTACGCGCCTGTAAAACTCCCTACGACAAATAAAGAAGAAATACGCAAAGGACGGTAAAAAACTTGAAGCTCTTTGAATGTAATGGTGAAAAGCACAGGCGAGACAATGTTACATTATATTTATTACGTTTAAATTTAAATAAAACCAAAGTAGAATAATATTAATGTTCTATGTGAAAAATTTATAGTTTCCAATGAACCAAGACCTTTTGATATCGCTTTTGAAAATGCTGTTTCAAATACGAAGTAAAGATAAGTCCAATAGTGACCACACTGTGACCCATCATTATGTTTTTAATAATACGTAATAAGTTGAATCAAACTAGCGCAACAGAGGACGTCCACCTACAAGATGGACCGACGACCTGACAAGGGTTGCACGAAGCCGATAGATGCAGGCCGCTTCCAACAGGTCGGCCTGGAAGGCATTAGGGGAGGCCTATGTTCAGCAGTGGACGTCTTGTGGCTGATGATGAGATGACATGAGAAGTTGAATCAATCAAATCAATGTGGCGCTCATAGCCAGTTTTTGATGCTTAAATAGCCAGTTTTTTTATTGCCTAGATAGACAGACGAGCAGGCGGCCCACCTGATGGTAAGTGGTTACCGGCACCCATGGACCTCAGCAATACCAGAGCACAGCCAAACCGCTGCCTACCGTTGAGAAACCTCCAGCCAGTTGCACTCACTAATTAGTAAATGATTACCAAGTTAAGCAACACTTGGCGCAGTCCGTCTATGGATGGGTGACCGCTTAGTGGTATTACAACTGACCTTCTCCGCGCTTTGGAGGGCACGCAAAAAGTCGGCCTCGGCTGTTATCAACTGACAGCAGACGCTAAACCCAGTCGGAGGCCTTCAGGCTGTTTAACAACTTTGATATTAGGTTGGCCACAGTCGATAAGAAGAAAAATCAAATAAACATACAGAACATGAAATCAGAAAACTATTAGAGTAATTAAAATCACGTTATCCTACTACTAGTGTGAACTATAACGTGACGAACAGATCGTTCGTCTGATAGTAAGAGCCAATCGTAACTTTTTTTCACTATGTCTTATGTTCTCTTCTCCAATCATCTTTATGATTTTTAACCATTATGTATGTGATAATTATGAAGTATGCCCTAAATATTCAAATAACTTAATTGGTGATTAACCGTGTTAATTGAACTAAATTAATAAAATGAAAAATAGATAGTGGCTACTCCACCCAGGAATGTTAAATGACATAATAATAATAAATACACCCAATAGTCTCACACCCATAGTCTTGACCCCCCACTAGGTTAACCTATATCGTGGGTATTAAGAACTACGGGGAACTTGCGGTCCCATAACACCCAGACCCGAAACAAATATTTGTGGAACACACAAACATTTGTCTCGGTGTGGGAATCGAACCCACAGCCTCACGCTTCGCAACCGGCTACTCGTACATTGCGCCATGGACGCTGTCTACACTCCTTACCGCGAGACATAAAATATTCAATCTCATGATACCCAACAATTTCACTGGCTTCAATGCCAAATTAGAACCTAACAATGATGGCATACTGCTTCCTGGTGTTAGTATAGACCCAGCGAAGATATTGGCCATACAAGCTCTCGCATATGTGCATACATATCCCCGAAGCGGTAGACAGAGGTGTAACCAGAACACCCACATTTCGCCAAGTGGATCTCCGTCCTATGGGGTGAGCCTATCGCCATATCAAACAATTCCAGACTCAGGACTCGTAGGTACTGACCATGTCGTAATAGAAAAACCCAATATCACTGGTACCCGACCCGGGGATCAAGCCCGAGATCTCAGCGTCAGCCTCAGTAGTAACGCGTACGGATTACAACTGTGCCACCGAGGCACTCACATATGAGCAACCTACCTAGTAATCTTCAAAAACATTGAACAACGCAGAATAACAAATAGCAACTCCTTTTCGACGAAAGTCGCAGGTTCGAAACCAGCCCCAAGTGCATACACCTCTGACATTTCTAGGTTACGTGTATATTAATTGTTAATTATCACTTGCTTTAACGGTGAAGGAAAAACATCGTGAGGAAACCTGCATACCTGAGAAGTTCTTCATAAGAATTTCGAAGGTATGTGAAGTCTGCCAACCCACATTAGGCCAGTGTGGTAGACTAAGGCCTAACCCCTCTCATTCAGTAGAGGAGGCCCGTGCCCAGCAGTGGGACGTATTTAATAAAGGGCTAGTAAAAAAAAAAAAAAAAAAAAAAAACTCCTTTTTGTAAATTAAACCTAAGGTACTTAAAGAAAGCAATCAAGCAAAAGCGTTATTAAAACCACAACAAGTATAAATGACAGGAATATTGCTTAGTCACCTTGTGTTCAAAATTCCCAGGGTATAGTCCATATTTCATTTTCGTTCGCATCTTGAATACGAAATGAGTAGAACAGCATGAATACTAAACAGACAACAGTTGATATTGTTAATCGTGCAAACAAGAACTTTCAGTTTATACGGCTTTATCAGGCATTATCTGTATTGAAGGGATGGCTCGTGTGTAGCCCTCATAATTGTTTTATATAGATACATATATACGCAATGGGGACGCAGGGGTGTAACCAGTACTTCGCCAGTATTTCGCCGAGCGCATTTTTGTCCCATGATGTGATAGGAGGCGAGCCTGTCGCCATACCGGGCACAAATCCAGACTCCGGGCTGATACTGAGCATTTCGTACTAGAAAAACCCAATACCACTTTGCCTAACCCGGGGATCAAACCCGAGACCTCAGCGTCCGCCTCAATCGTAACGCGTACGCATTACAACTGCGCCACCGAGTCAGTCTGAACCCTAGGTGTTAAATTACGAAAAAGTCAGATACAGGGTCCCTCGTATGTGAGCGGCCGTCTGGGTTGGTACCACTGCTTTGTCTATTTCTGCTGCCAAGCAACAGTGTATAAGCACTGTTACGTTCCGGTTTGCAGGACACTGAAGTCAGTTAAATTACTGGACATTATAAGAGTTAACACGTTATTTTTTTGAATGATGAGTGCAGTGCAATGATATGCAGTGCTTTATAGTTTAAAGTATTGAGTACCTGTAGTGTTATTGTTTTTCATGGGCAGGTGTCGCACTAACATCGGGCGAGCGACCTGTTCGTCTTGTCATTGAGTTGTATAAAAAACTGTATAACTACATAATTCTCTTATCGAAGCATACTCCAAACTTTTAAGGTTTTAAAAGTTTCTAGACAAAAGAGTTTTTCAAATACAAGTAACAAACTATTCACAATAAAATGATACTGTGGTTTCTTTTTGTTTTTACCGAACTTTTATCATGTTCACATCAACATTTTCCCTTTGGGAGTGTTCTGAGTATGCACAAACAAACTAAAGACGTTTGCACACAATACGAGTGCGGGGGAGGGATTGGAAAGTCGAAGTGAACAGAATAAGTAAGCTGTGTTTCTTTTAAAAGCAATCAATCTGTTAGAGCTTAGGTTAAATCTGAATTGGTGGAGTGCTTGTTTTTAATCTGAAAAAAGGGTGTTATTTAGGTATTATGTTTAGCCGTTTTTACCCTTTTTTTAGCCGGGCTATTACTGAGTATTCGTTATAGAAAAACCTAATACCACTTTACCCGACCTGGGGATCGAACCCGAGACCTCAGCCTCAATCGTAACGCGTACGCATTACAACTGCGCCACCGAGGAAGCCGTATATTAATATTACACTATATTAATGTTAATGCTTTTATTTTTTCTGGATCCCATAATTGTTATCGCATAGCTGATTGATGGGAGGCCTGGCGTTGACATAAAAACCTCTATAACCCCTCGATTGCTTTATTATGGGTGTTAATCTCTTACGAAGAAAGCGTTTTTATTCCCTCGTTTTTTATCACCCTTGTTTTATTTCACTCGGTTTTATCCCAAATTGTAGACACTCGTTACTTAGCAAAATTGAAGCGGGACTGTACTCGCCTAATGTTTGTCTTTAAGGTCTATTTTAAATGAACTGTTGGGGATTTCGTGAATCGTGGGCCCATTTTTTATTATGACACGAGAAAGCTATCAAAATTGTACTTATTGTACTTTGAATATGATAAAAGAATTTGAGCCACCGATACGGGTCGCGGCTTACGGTATGTAGAAATGGTTTTATATTCAGGCTCGAACTGAGTCTAATGGTATATTATTATTTTAGCATAAAAAGGCAGCGACAGCTGTTTTTATAGCGTAGGCAAACGACCAAGTGGGTCACCTGATGGTAAGTGATCTCCACCGACCATGTACAATACCAAAAGAATTATGGGCGCCTTGCCAATCTTAAAGGAAACGGATTATTAAGGGAATGGGATGGGGAGGGGATTGGCCTCCGGATATCTCACTCACCGTACGAAACGCAGCAGCAAGCTGCTACTTTACGTCGGTTTTCTGTAAGACAGTGGAGTGGACTGTAAGCTCAACGAAGAGTGATACTGACTGTCGAGACGTGTCACGGGTTCGAAACCAGCACCAACAGCATTCACCTCTGACTTTTCTAAGTTATGTGTATTCATTGTTAATTATCGCTTGCTTTATTGATGTAGAAAACATCGTGATGAAACTTGCATACCTGAGAAGTTTTCTATATGAATTTCGAAGGTATGTGAAGTCTGCCAACTCGCATTAGGCCAGCGTGGTGGACTAAGGCCTATCCCCTCTCATTCAGTGTTGAAGGCCCGGGCCTAGAAGTAGGACAGGCCACATTGGTTTAATGGAAACGTGCTTAGGCTATAATCGGTGAGATGTTGGGTTCAAATCAGAGGTCGTGCAATAAAAATTGTGATAAACTTATTTCGAGTTAAATAATCACACCGAGAATTGGAATTTGTACCTGATGTAACGATAGACTCAACATGTATCACATCACGGCACAAAAACAAACTCGGCGAACCGTCGATGCACTAGTTGCACATCTGCTTACCTTTGGCGACACTGGCTTATGTTATGTTATTTATTAACGAAAGGAAGGAAGGCGTTAGGAAGTAGACGAGATATAATATTACTGTATCTGTAGGCGACACATTTAATTTTGTATTTCATAACATCATTGTATTTTTTGTGTTTGCTCTATTGAGGTAGCGCCATCTAATGTTATTTCTTTTCGACTAGGTCGTGTGCGCCTTCAAACCTTTTCGGCTATGGGGAGTGTCGTTTTCTAGAATATTGTAAAAACTAGATTGTCAACTCGTGATCTTTGCAAAAGGCAGCACGCCATCTTTTTCTTTGCAATCGTTAAATTATTTTCGATGTAAAGACTTGCGTATTTATTCATGCCATAGTTTACAGTATCCATAATGATACTACTTCAAACAATTAGACTGCCTCGGTGGCGCAGTTGTAATGCGTACGCGTTACAATTGAGGCTAACTCTGAGGTCTCGGGTTCGATCCCCAGGTCGGGTAAAGTGGTATTGGGTTTTTCTATTTCGAAATTCTCAGTATCAGCCCGGAGTCTGGAATTTGTGCCCGGTATGGCGATAGGCTCGCCCCCTATCACATCGTGGGACGGAGATACGCTCGGCGAAATGTGGGTGTACTAGTTACACCTCTGCCTACCCCTTCGGGGATTACAGGCGTGAGTGCGTATTCAAACAATTACCTCAGCTAGAAATCAATTTCGACACTATTGCCACTAAATAATCGGAGGGAAAGGGCCAAGTGTGCTGAGAGCTGATATGAGTGAGTAAAATTAAGGCACTTTGCCCCGAGCGGCCGCGTACCGTCAATCAAAGTTATGCTTTAATCGTCTTAGGTAATATCCTTTGAGTTTCCAACTTGGACTCTGTTCGCATCTGATGCCAAGTTATGAGATCGTTTAAGGTCTAAGAGATTTATATGTACGTACTTTGTTTACTCGTGGTAATAGGGAATAAATGATTGGAAACTAAAGTCTTATATACACAGAAAAGTTTTGATTCAAAACTCGCAGAATAGTGTGACGCGACCTCAAATGTTTAATTTTATATTTTCTTCTATATCGTAAGAGAAACTCCGTATATTTAAATAGGATACAATAAGTTCGCTTCGCCAATTTTGTATATACAACGTGTTACAGAAAGGTGTGGTCATATTTTAGGGTCATTACATATTCCTTAAAGTAAGTACCTATATAACGGATCATTTCAAAACCGAGACTTCCTAAAATTTCACGTTAATTTAAATCTCTCATTTATTAAGATCGATAAGATTGATCACATCACTATTAATTATTATAACGACACTCACTTTTTTTATAAACGTGAATAATTTGTGCGTAATTCTACGGAAATATTACATACGTAACTTATAATTTAAACACAAAATAACTGAAAGAGCCTGTACGAAGACGATATTTTATCTTCTAGAAGCACTTTAAAGACTTCATTCTCGGGGTTTCCATCTATGAACTTAGCGTTAAGGCGTGATTGGCTAACAAACATCCAAAAATTAAAAACCAAAAAATGACACATGTAGCAAGTGCGGTTTCTTTTTTAGGCAGCGTGGTGGACTAAGTTCTAGCCCCTTCAGTAGAGACCCGTGCCCAGCAGTGGGATGTGTATAAACGGGGCTAGTATTATAACAAACCCATGTTTTTTATGACAATCAAAATGCGCCCCTGAAGCTTACAACTGTGTTAATTAGTTTCATATTGATTCTTTTCGTCCTTATTTACATCATTAAAATTTATAGTTGACATTACAATACAAAAAGGTTTTTAATTGCCTCTTTATCTCCAGACTTAATAGTTTACAAGGTGGTCGGTCCCTCGTATGCTAGAGGTCGTCTGGATTAGTACCACTGCTTTGTCTGTTTCTGCCGCCAAGCAAGTGTATAAGCACTGTTGTGATCCGGTTTGAAGGACATTGAAGCCAGTGAAATAACTGGGTATTATGAAACTTAACATCTTATATCTCGGGGTGACGAACACAGCCCAATGGCATGCAGTGTTTTGTAGTTCAAAGTTCTGTATAGTGTTGCTTCTGTTTATGGGCAGGCAAGGCGCTTACCATCAGACGAGCGACCTGCTCGTTTCCTAATTTAAGCTAATAAAAAAAAGTACTACGAGGCGTACTAAGGTTTCCTAATCTTTACTTACAGTCAGCATTTTATATGTCACACCCACGAAGTGTCTTATAATAGGAAAGGTAAAAGGGATATATAAAAATAAAGGTCAAGATTGTTTCTTTGGCTAAAACATGATGAAAGCAAGATGCTATTAAATATTTACAAGAGATTTTGCGGTTTCAAAAGTCACATGAGATGCTCGGGATAGGTTTTATTTATAGCAGAGGGCGGCAAACGAGCAAGCGGGTCACCTGATGAGAAGTGATCTCCACCGGGTGGTGTTGATTATGGGTTTGTTCAACCTTATGTTCATGGTTTACGAGTGGTAGAGCCACGCTGTAGACAATTTTGTTTACAGCATGAATGGGCCGGCTCGTCCGGGTCGTTACCACTGTCTCACAGTAAACCAACGTAAAGTAGCAGCTTGTTGCTGTGTTTCGTACGGTGAGTCCCAATCCCTTAACCCCTTTCCTTTAAGGTCGGCAACGCGCCCATTATTCTTTTGGTATTATAGGCGTACATGGGCGGTGGTGATCACTTACCAGCAGGTGACCCACTTGCTCGTTTGTCGGCCTATACAATAAAAAAACATGATAGGTATCTGAAGAATCTTGGACACGTTGCAGACCTTAAAATAATGGGATGATTATGGGATTGGAAAGGGGAAGGGGATTAAAATATGGCATGGCATTGGACTGCGCTCGTCACCCCGACGCATTACATGTGTTCACCCCCGAGGCATAGGATTCAACCAGAACACAACACATCTTACATGCTGCTTGGCGGCAGAAATAAAATACTTACAATAAATATATTCATATATCTCAAGAGCGCGGAATGGACCGGCCCACAAGGAAAAAGAAGCGTGGGCAGACCACAAAAACGATGGGCTGACGACATATTATCGGTGGCGTGGAAAAACTGGACAAAAATAGCACAAGACAGAGAAAAATGGAGGAGGCCTATACCCAATCAGGGGGTTTCTATAATATAAATTAAAAACTAACATTAGAATCACTTACTAACTAGAAATAAAAAAAAACATATAACTACATACTTTAAGGTTTATTCTTCTTCTTCAAGTGCCATCTCCTATCGGAGGTTGGCGATCATACAGGCTATCTTAATTTTGGAAGCTGCTGCTCGGAACAATGATCTTGTGGTCATGTTGAACCATTGCCGAAGATTTTTAAGCCACGATATCCTCCTACGACCGGGCCTCCTCCTGCCCTTTATTTTCCCTTGAATGATTAGTTGGAGGAGTTCGTACTTGTTATTTCTCATTATGTGGCCAAAATAAGGTTAAGGTTTATAGGAAATAATAAAAGCTTTAATATGATTATTATCATTATATTCATATAGACAGCCTCCGTGGTGCAGCCGGTTGTGAAGCGAGAGGCTGCGGGTTCAATTCCTGCACCGAGACAAAGTTTTCTTGTAATCCACTAATTTGTTTCGTGTCTATGTGTTTTCTCCGTCAGACAGGTGGCCAGTTGTAAAAAGTACAAGCCACTCGCACTCACAAGCACACACACCACACACGATTTTGACAGCCGCCGTGGCGCAGTGGGTGAGTAGCCAGCTGCGAAGCGTGAGGCCTTGGGTTCGATTCCCACACCGTGACAAATGTTTGTCTAATCCACAAATATTTGTTTCGGGTCTGGGTGTGTTGGGACCGTAAGTCCCTCGTAGTTCCTGATATCCACGATACAGGTTAACCTAGTGTGGGGTCGGGACTATGTGTGTGACTGTTGGGTGTATTTATTAACTATTATTATTATTAACACACACAGACAAAGGTCAAATTTATACCCACAATACTGTTTTTAGTGGGGGTTAAAACGAATACGTTACAGAAACGTAATATTATAATAATAAACATAAACACAATTCGGGAAATTGAAATATCAATCAATTAGCACTTACGAAATTTCCACCGTCCCACCTCGGAAACTTTCAGAATAATTTAATATAAAGAGGGCAAGTTTACCTACCGGGCAAAGTTATCAAAAAGTTAATCTCTTTCAAGCTATTGCCCGAGTTTCGTACTAAACCATAATTTTAATAACGATTCCGGTTTTTGTGGCCATCGTGAAGTTTATACCAGGAGGCCAATTCTCGTAATTTTAAACGTTCAAAATATCATTCCGATCTAGTCTCAGCGTCAAGAAAGTTGCAAATGGCATTCTCGTAAACCAATAATCAACGTCAAATGCACCTAGCATTAGCAGTAGTATTATACCGTTTTAGCTTCAGTCAACTTTTATTCTACATTCAATCTCATTACGATCTATGTTCACATTTGACGTTGATTATTGGTTTCAGAGAATGACACTGAGACTAGATCGGAATGATATTTTGAACGTTTAAAATTACGAGAATTGGCCTCCTGAACTTATAAATAATATTAAGTTAGATTTACGAACAACGAGTTATTGTTGGCCCGGTCCGATATTTATCCCTGGGGAACTTTTCATTTTCCGGGATAAAAATAAGTTATATGCTGCGATACAGTAATAATAATGCAAGGCTTTAATAATAACTGGCGCAGTTGTAATGCGTACGCGTTACGATTGAGGCTAACGCTGAGGTCTCGGGTTCGATCCCCGGGTCGGGTAAAGTGGTATTGGGTTTTTCTATTACGAAATGCTCAGTATCAGGCCGGAGTCTGGAATTTGTGCCCGGTATGGCGATAGGCTATTTATCACATCGTGGGACGGAGATACGCTCGGCGAAATGTAGGTGTACTGGTTACACCTCTGCCTACCCCTTCGGGGATTACAGGCATACGATGTATGTCTGAAAGGATTATAGTGATGCAACCAATTCACCAACAGTTCGCTGAGATAATTTCTACCCCATGTGATTATGTGCAAGTCTGCCATTTCCAGTATCATTCAACAAGCAAAATGTACACGATTAACTTACAAATGACTACGAAACGAAGTAATGGTCAGTAATGATCAATCTTAACGCGTTGGTTTTAGATGAAGGAAATTATCTTGATTGATTGCACGACTGCCTCACCGTCCATTACTTTGCAAGAAATCTTTTGAGTGGAGTTTTCTATACTATTTACTTTGGTTATATTTTTATAAGACGCGGTGTTGTATGTATGCCAAGCATTGTATATATGCGAGGCAGCAGTGTGTAAGCATTGATTTGAAATAAATTGAAGCCAGTAAAATTATTGAGCATTATAATAAATACTAATGAATGGAAAGGTTGTATGGTAGAGATGGCTAGTAGTATTAGCGATAAGACCGCCTATTGTTACATTTATAATTTTGATTTGTTTTTTCTTTACTGTAATATTATGCATGGTGTAAGATAAAGTGTTATCTATCATTATAAAATTATAATGATAGATTAAATATAAGTTGTTTTATTCATTAGATATTTATTTTATGTTTCGCAATGATGAATGCAGTACAATTCCATGCAGTTCATTGTAATTCAAAGTTCTGTGTGGTGTTGTTTCTGTTGATCAGACATCACTCAAGCAAATAAAAAATACTATGGTCTTCTAAAAAGGGAGAAAGTTCTTAATTCGAAACGTATATATGTGTAAGTGGGCCACCAACATCTTAGACCCAAAGCCAACCTCACCTGCACGTGGTACACTCCGCTCATTAACTGACGAGGCAATGGTTAAACTTGGTTCCCATTTGATTGTGAAGGTCAAACGGCGGGTCGCCTCGTATTTTACCAAATACAAATACCGACCGGGTGTGGAAGACTGTTCGCACCTATGGAATGTTTCCGGCAAATACTTATTCGGTACCTTAAATGATAGTTGTTCGATGGATTGCAGCGACGGGCTGTCCGCATTGTAAATACAGACATCACAGAGTCGTTACAGCTGCGTAGGGGCCAATGCCACTTGCATTTGCGTTGCGAAGCGCGAGGCTGTGGGTTCGATTCCCGCACTTAGAAAAATGTTTGTCTGATTCACAAATATTTGTCTTGGGTCTGGGTGTTGTGGGACCGCAAGCCCTCGTAGTTCCTGATACCCACGATACAGGCTTACCTAGTGTGGGGTCAGGACTATGTGTGTGACTGTTGGGTGTATTTATATTTATTTATTATATTTATATTTATTCTATCCTTACCTTTCTTTAAAGAAGCCACGTGTGCTGGCTTCCGGAACCACATTTTCGTGGTCTCCTCCATCTCAGCTAAGAGTTTCGCAAAATCTTACTTCTGTCGGACCATAAAACTGTGGAATAGTTTTTCGTCACGTGTGTTACGACATGGGGTCGTTTAAACGGAGTGTGAAGAAGCAATTAGACAGGCCGGCATAATTCTGTCGACTTACGATAGATACATTGTCTGTCGTTGTTCGATTCTATTCTTGGAAGTGTGTAGGTGTGGTGTAGTCACTTTGCCGAGCAGGATAAAAAAATCGTAGAATCTATGATATGAAAAGGCAGACTCTGGCATTAAGCCAGCATAACCCAAGGCAGAAAGAAAGAAAGGTTCTTCTTTCACCTGTCCCTATCTTACTCGCAGTGGAGTCGGCGCAACATGCTTTTTAACACATGTTACAGAAAGATTTGGCTTGTAATTTTTACGACCGGCCACCTGCCTGACGTCAATACCTATGAGGAGAAAACACCCAGACCAGAAGCATGATATTTGTGGATCACACATTTGTCCGAAGGTTAATAAAGTTAATAACCGATAAAATATGAGCAATATTTTAAAAAGCACTAACTCTGGAACATGTGTATGTACTTAGTAGGGAGTGGGTATCATCGATCAATGTCTAACATAGTAGCTTGATTGAGGTCTACGATACTTCATATATTTGCGATTTTTAGTTGAAGATCATGCGGGGCTCGCGATATATTAGGTGTAAAAGATTTTAGTAGAACATAAAAAATGTTAAATTATTTTCAGTAGGTATACTCGTATATTTTACATATATAATCTCACACCTTTATCCCCGAATGGGTAAGTAGGGGTGTAACTAATGCAGCTCCCACGTTTCGCCGAAATTATTTCCGTCCCATAATGTGATAGCCGAGCCTATCGTCATACCGGGCACAAATTCAAATTCCGGGCAATTTCGTTTATTTATTTATGTATACGTTATATACAGGATGTATAAAGGCGGACTTAATGACCTAAAAGAATTCTTTGAGTGTTTTGTGCATCCAACAGGACAATTTAAAAGTAACAAAAGTAATCTGATGATTCTGCCACTTCACTCAGCACACATCACGGAATTAATGTGTGATTTTAAATATATATACATACTATGATTGCCCGACCTGGGAATTGAATCCAGGAACTTACGGTTCTTAGCCATAGTACGCTGCCACTAAACTAACAAAACGATTAATGTTTGTTTCATATAGTATTTTATGACATAAATCATACATGAACATTCATACTATTACTAGACTTTTACCGTTATTTGTTTTACGTGAAAAGACACCAACATTTTGCAGAAAAAATGATTTATTTTAAGTTGGTTTTCAAAATAGGTTAAAGTGGATTTAACATTCTGCCTAGAATATTACAATTGAAAATGATCGTTACAAGTAATTGCAAAACCGTTACCAAGTTGTTAAAATTTAATGTAATGTATATTTTTTAAGTAATTGATTTCGTTTTAGTATTATTTTTTTTGTATACTAGCATTGCTCACGGCTCTGTCCCGTAAAAGTCCTTTTCTAGGACAAAAATGTGGTTTTTAAATAGGTCTATAAGGCCTTACTACAAAAGGTATTCTAACTTTATACTGGACTTATGTTTACTGGTTACTATGATAAATGTTTTACTTCATAATTGTAACACCATCTAGTCATATCAATCATCTCGTATTTGCATTACTCAAAGGTAGGCTGGTAGATAATGCTTAATGTCATTAATTCCGCCTTTATACATGTTATGTATAAGAATATCTAAATAAATAATATAAAATAAATAAACTGCCTCGGTGGCGCAGTTGTAATGCGTACGCGTTACGATTAAGCTAAGACTGAGGTCTCGGGTTCGATCCCGGGTCGGGTAAAGTGATATTGGGTTTTTCTATTATGAAATGCTCAGTATCAGTCCGGAGTCTGGAATTTGTGCCCGGTAAGGCGATAGGCTCGCCCCCTATCACATCGTGGGACGGAGATACGCTCGGTGAAATGTGGGTGTACTAGTTACACCTCTGCCTACCCTGTTGGGGATTACAGGCGTGAGTGCGTATGAATGTATGTATGTATGTCAAATAAATAAAATCTGCATAAAGATCGAGAAGATCCTCATGATCGGGCGAAGTGGAGACGTCTTAGTGGAAAGGCGGACCCTGGCAATAGCTGGGATAACACCAGGTAGAGAGAAAGAAAGAAATAAAACATGCATCGAAATCCGTCGTTCTATTGGTTTTTTAATCTTCATAATATATTCATTTTTCGTGTCGTGTTAACAAATGAATAGACAGACGGAAAGTGAAGACTAAGATTCATTATACGTATAGACTTCGTCGAACTAGGGTTGCCACAGGTTGTACAAATAAAGAATATTGGCTATTATTGGCTTATAGTGGTAGAGCCACGCTGTAGACACTTGTGGTAGAGCCACGCTGTAGACACTTTTGTCTACAGCATGTATGGGTCGGCTCGTCCGGGTCGTTACCACTGTCTCACAGAAAACTGGCGTAAAGTAGCAGCTTGCTGCTGCGTTTCGTACGGTGAGTGAGATATCCGGAGGCCCAAATTCCCCTCCCCTTCCCAATCCCTAACTTATCCCTTTCCTTTAAGGTCGGGACCGCGCCCATGATTATTTTAGTATTGTGGGCGTACATGGGCGGTGGAGATCACTTACCACCAGGTGACCCACTTACTGGTTTCCCGGCCTATACTATATATATATATATATATATACAGTTTATATATACATATAGAGAACTTAATAATAATAGTTAAATTAAAAATAAATAAACAGAAGCGAGATATTATCCTTACTCAGGTAGCTTAGAAAAATGAACATACTCGTATTTAAAAAAATGTTATTTTCATCTGAAAAGTGGCGATCAGCGTTTTATGTTAAACGCCGCAACTTGCTATTACGCTCTGGCTCCAGTCATCGCTCTTGCAGAGAGCGACTTTTGGATGACTGGATTTTATTGTTTGTAATCGAAATACGGTTTACAAACAATAAAATAATGAAAGTATAAAAAATAAATATGATTATTTTTAAAGTCTCATTTTGGTATGCGAGTTTTTTCATTGTGTTTGAATATCGCTCCTAATATCACAGTTAAAATGCCCAACAGGGTTTTCGTTACATATTGTATAACTGATTATTGTTTTTGCCGCATATCCAATAGTTTTACACAAAAATTTAATGAACCATACCAATATACCATATACCATAACCAATATTCAAATAGTTCTGTCACCGCGCAATTCATTGGTTACATCACACATGTTCATAAAAATATTGTTTTTCTTATTGTTTTTTTTGTTCTCCTGAAAACTAAGCCATATTAACTTGCGCGGTATTGTTAGCTAAGCGACGATATTGAACTTACGAAAGATAGTGCGCTTTAAAAGTAAGACGACAGATGGATTAGTAAAAGTGTTCTGAGTGGTAGAGCCACGCTGTAGACACTTTTGTCTACAGCATGTATGGGTCGGCTCGTCCGGGTCATTACCACTGTCTCACAGAAAACCGGCGTAAAATAGCAGCTTGCTGCTGCGTTTCGTACGGTGAGTGAGATATTGGGAGGCCCCCCCTCCCCTCCCAATTCCTTAATTTTCCCTTTCCTTTATGGTCGGTAACGCACCTATGATTATTTTGGTATTGTGGGCGTACATGGGCGGTGGAGATCACTTAACATCAGGTGACCGACTTGCTAGTTTGCCGGCCTATGCCATAAAAAAAAGGGTAAAGTCGGCACCTGTTGTCTACGGATATCAAAACAGGATCCTTGTAAGAACCATTTCACTTGACTTCATTTACGATCACCAAACCCCATTTTTATATAACCCGGGCAAATGTAATCAAAGTAAACGGACCTACGAAACAAAATTGTAAGTTTTCTGTTTCGGTAAACAACAATTACAGTCGACCGAACTCCGAAGGATTCAATAAGAATATCATATTTTTGGAGTTCCATACCTCATAATGAAAAACGGAATGGTCTGTATGGGATGGCCTTTTATAACACACATGGTATATGTATGTAGTATGCGTATGTACGCACTCACCCTGTAATCCCTGAAGGGGTGGCAGAGGTGTAACCAGTACACCCATATTCACCGAGCGTATCTACATCCCATGCTGTGATAGTAGGCGAGCTTATCGCCATACCAGGCACTATTCCAGACTCCGGCTGATACTGAGCATTTCGTAATAGAAAAACCTAATATCACTTTTACCCGACCCGGGGATCGAGCCCAAAACCTCGACGTCAGCCACACCAACAATTTTTACAATTGCGTCACCGAGGCTGGCGAGGCAGCTTTTTTTAACCCCGAAAAAAAATAGAAGTGTTGCTAGTTTTACCTTTGTCTATCTGTGGGTGTGTGTATGTGTGTACCTGTCTGTAGCACCGTGGTAGAACCATGGTGTAGACAGTTTTGTCTACAACACGAATCGACTCGACCGGGTCGTTACCACTGTCTCTCAGAAAACCAACGTAAAGTAAAGCGGCTTGCTGTATTTCGTACGGTGAGTGACGCCTCGCCTCTTTTGTAATGACTTAGTACAAAAAAGAGGGTACTTTTACAAACTTATTGAATAATCGTGTCCTACTCAAAACTAATTCAATCACACACGCACACACGCGTATGTAATAGAATCAAAGACTTTAATACCATAGACGATCTGAGGGGCTAGCACGGAAAACTATCGAAATCGTAATGTAAAGGTATCGAGGGCTCGATAGATAATTCCTTAAATATCATTGGTCTATATTCCATATATATTAGTTTCTTTTACATACGATAGAGGCGCTGTACTAAAATCTCATAGAAATTGTTGTCGATGACAGCTCGAATAACTTTTCGCAAGTTTCCGTGCTAGCCCCTCTGTACAGAAGTAAAATTGTGTTGCAAACGCGACCGGCGAGGCGGGAATGACGTCTAAGGCGTGGAAGCGAGAGGAGTTGAGAGTAAGCGAGATGGCAATATTGGGACGGCTGTTTTGTTTGGTATTAGTTTTCATTCACAATAAATGAATTTTTCGATCAAAACCAAGAAATAATATAGTTACTTCCGTAAAATAACTTCAAATTGAATGAATATATGCACGTAAATAATGTCAATGTTTTACGGGTCCCAATAAACAATTTCGTGTTAGTTTATCGAATTTAACGTTCACAGCTATTCAAACAACAAGAACTGCTCTTGTCGCTCTCTTGCGGTCAATTGACCGTAACTAAGTGCGCAATTTCTTTGTACCGCATAGCTTGTCTAGTAGTATACATTAAAGTCTTTGAATAGAACAGAACCCTCCCAGAGCGTGAAACTCCAACTTTATCATTGGAAGTAAGTCATAAAAGTTAGGGCTCGAGCGGTCCGTGTTTAGTTGTAAATCTAGCTTTTGTAGGCGTTACTGTATGAAAAAGTTTATTGCTTACATTACATGTGATAAAATATGTATGAGTTGCTCATATTTCGAGAATAATGTTTTCAATACATAATCGTGTCGTACGCCTACATACCCAGAAGGGTAGGTGGAGGTTTTATTTATTCGCCCGAATTATAAGACGCGCAGGATGCTCGCCTGTTGATTGAGCCTGCTTATAAAAAGTTGCCACACAACTTAAAACTTTGCATTACAAAATACTACACGGCTCTTGTTACTCTGATACATAAGATGTGTGAATCTGCCAGTGATATGTCTGTTAAAATCGGCTCAGCCATTTTGGAGAGTACCTTGCAAATAAGCACAGCTTTCATTTCGAAATTACAGACACTATTTTATATCTGTATATACAATATGTAACAAAAACCCTGTTGGGCATTTTAACTGTGATATCAGAATCGATATTAAAGCGTAATGAAATAACTCGCATACGAAAATTGGACTAAGTATAAAAATAATCATATTTATTTTTTAAACTTGAATTAATTAAATTAAAAAATTAAATTAATTTATTGTTTGGAACCTCTGCAAAAGCGATAACTCGGAGTCTGAGCGAGATAGCAAGTTACCGGCGTCTACGTACATCAAACAACAGCTCAATCAATCAGCTGTTCCATCACTTTTCAGATGTTTTTTTTTAAATAAATGAATGAGAGAAGTCAGACCTTAGTCGCTGGCCTAATGCGGGTTGGCAGACTTCACATACCTTCGAAATTCTTATGAAGAACTTTTCAGGTATGCAATTTTCCTGACGATGTTTCCTTCACCGTTAACGCAATATTTTTATTAGGGTTAGAAAATCAAATTATAAAACTCGGCACACTGAAATATATTCTTATTATTACAAAAAAGACCATCCATAGCCATAAAAATAAATATCGACCGCGACAGGCGTCGAATAAAACACTTCATGTAATAATCGTTCCTTAGAAACTGTAAAGCACCGTCACTTAATAAAAGAACTCCTGAGGGAAGTGGAACAAACGGCTCAATAAGACGGCGTATCATCATCTCAGTGTGAAAAAAGCCGTAAAACGTAGGCGAGATAGCATTATATAAATTGCAGTCGCCTACCGCCCGCCGTGACATCTGCCATCGCTCTGTAGCTCAGGAAATGTGACCGAGCGCAACATGTATATAATATTGTATTCTCTAAATCTTAATAGTATAAAACATATACTTGGCTCTATTTTTTTATACCATAGACCGGCAAGCGAGCATGTGGGTCACCTGATGGTAAGTGACCTCCACCGTCCATGTACCCACAATACCAAAAGGATCATGGGCGAATTGTAGAATTGGGAAGGGGAGGGGGATTTGACGCTGCTACTTTACGCCGCTTTTCTGTGAGACAGTGGTAAAGACCCGGACGAGCCGGCCCATTTAAGTTGTAGACAAAACTATCAACAGCGTGGCTCTACTACTCAAAATATATTCGCATATAAAGTAATTTATGTTTATCAGTATTCACCATGACATAAATCTCAGAAAAAAATATGGTACAAAATTATTAAAAGGTTTTTTGAACCAGTAAATTTTATAACACTGCCTTGGTGGCGCAGTTGTAATGCGTACGCGTTACGATTAAGGCTGACGTTGAGATCTCGGGTTCGATCCCCGGGTCGGGTACAAGTGGTATTGGGTTTTCTATTACGAAATGCTCAGTATCAGCCCGGTGTCTGGAATTTGTGCTCGGTATGGCGATAGGCTCACCATCCTGGGATGGAGATACGCTCGGCGAAATATGGGTGTATTGGTTACATCTCTGCCTACCCCCTTCGGGGATTACAGGCATGAGTGCGTATGTAAATTTATTTTATATTGTTTTACAAAAAATATTCTTTTGTAAAAGCGCTCGACGGGGGTAAAAACGTAATAAATTATAGTTGAGAAAGTAGTTATTTGGCTCCGTTGCCCACCTATTAAATCAGCAGCTGTTAGCTCAAATTGCCTTTGTTCAGGCAGGTTCGTTAATTCATCAAGGAGTTTGTGTACTACTCGTATGAACTTTGTGTTTTCGGCAGTACCTTAGATAAAGTACCGACCCATAAGACCTCAATTGGTAGAGTAGTTAGGTAAAGGCGAATAGGGTGTTCCAAATTATGTGCAAACAAATAGATTTCTAGCTGAGGTTTATAAGGATATAAAAAAATCACGACTTTGGACACTCATATCTCACAAACTTATGACTTATATAAAACGTCATTTAGCAACTTCTATATCATTTTAAGGACCTATCCAATGATATCACAAATCTATATGTACGATGGAAAAACAACCTAGAGTAACACCAAAAAAATTGCTTAAATTCACTATAAATGTATAGCGGTTCATAGAATATGAACTGACTGTGACATAGGGTGGAAAGACGGACAAACGAAACTATAAGACTAACGTTTTTGCCATTTGGCTACGGAACCTTAAAGACAGATTTCACGTCATTAATTTAATTAGGTATCTGCTGTTTTGACAATCCGAGGCGCAGTAGGCGAGTAGCCGGCTGCCGGCCATGGGTTCAATTCCCGCACTGAGACAAATGTTTGTGTGATCCACAAAAAAATGTTTCGGGTCTGGATGTTGTGGGACCGCAACTCCCTCGTAGTTCCTGATACCCACGATACAAGTTTACCTAGTGTGGGGTCGTGACTGTTGGGTGTATTTATATTCTATTTATATTTACTTGCAAGACGATTCTAAATTTTACTCACTTTTATTACCTTTAAACCTGTTTAAGAAACTTCATGAAAATTTTACATATCTAAACAGGTTTAGTTATTTAAAGCCGATTTAAGATCGTCTTGCAAGTGGGCCTTAGACGTAAAACTATTTCGATCACTCAAAACTTGGGCAAAGTTATCCGCTAAAAGGTCAAAGTAAACCGATATGAGGGATGGTACTGTGCGTTCAATATACATCATACATACGCACTCACGCCTGTAATCCCCGAAACCAGTACACCCTCATTTCGCCGAGCGTATCTCCGTCCCACAATGTGATAGGGGGCGAGCCTATAGCCATACCGGGCACAAATTTCAGCGTTAGCCTCAATCGTAACGCGTACGCATTACAACTGCGCCACCGAGGCAGTAGTGTTTTCTTACATCATTGTAATAAAAGTGAGTTTTCAGTAACAAAAATACATTGACGCGAAATGAGCTGCCAGCAAAAGCTAACTCCATATAAATTCAGTTCGAAGTATATTTGAATGAGAAAACACTTTACTTTCCTTTGACCTTGGCGTAACCACTTATTATGATCGATACAGGCTTAATTTCAGCATTTGGATTCAGACCACGTTTGAGTTATGAATCATAAGTATATAAGCTACCATTTGTCATACATTGACTTATCTGGCCATGAAATTGGAGGACGCTTAATAATGAATATTTTCTTGCCTTGTTGAATTAATATGTTCTTGTAACGCTGAAGGCCATCTTGTCTAGAATAATGTATTGAATAGGTGTCTAGAAAATATCGACAGTTAGATAAATATCTATATTTTATGCAAATTATGACTAAGGTACTCAGATAATGCAAGCTTAACCTTCACTAACTGAATTCACAGTACATAAGCTCATTTATGTATCCCCAAAAAGGCAGGCAGAGATGCTAAGAGTACATCCAGGTTTTACTTATTTCTGTCCAATAATTAGCTATATGGGGCCCATATGGGGCGATAATAGTGTACTGATCTTAAATATATTTTTTTATAGAATAGGCCGGCAAACGAGCAAGTGGGTCAAGTATGTGGGATCTCCAATGCCCATTTACGCCCACAATACCAGCAAAATCATGGGCGCGTTACTGACCTTAAAGGAAAACTTGTCAACTCTGTATAATGATTTCTTAGGTTTACGCGAATATTACACATTGAAATAAAACTAGTTTATACGGATTTTATCGCGGTTTAATTTTTATTTTAGTCCCGACGTTTCGAAAGCCTTTCAGCCTTCGTGGTCACGGGAGAGACTAAAATAAAAATTAAACCGCGATAAAATCCGTATAAACTAGTTTTATTTCAACTCTGTATAATATATATTTTGAAGTATTTTGATATATTTCGAGCCCGAGATTTCCAGAATAGCTTAACGTGAATTTCGTTCGAAAAAGTTTGAATCCCAGATTTTTCTCGAATTCGAATTGCGCGAAAATTACCTCAGTGATCTAGAAAATATGAAAATCTCTTCAACATATAACAATAAATGCACCGCGATTCGGGTTTTGTAGCCGGTTACTGAAGATTTTAAAATTAAAAGCCTCAAAAAGCAAAATTATCTGCAGTTCTTGCACCTGTATACCCCATTTAACAGGAAGCCGTGACATGCTGTATTATAATTTACATTCCCCGTTGCCAGGTCTCTTGCTAAACATCTAGCAGCGTGAAGCGTTGAAAATTACAGATGCACGTTCGTTAATATTCCCGACAAAAGCCTCTGATGGATATTAAACATTGATTCCTTACCTCGCGAACGTGCTGAGTACATCGTGCGCCCAAATGAGTTTCGCAACTTTTATAAGTTTTCCTCTGGATGACTTTTATTCGTCTTTAGTGGTACCGTCATTATGTTTAATGACGTCGTTTGTCGTCATTACTATTAGAAACTTTGTATTCAGCTGTCATTCCGACGGAATTTTCGGCGGTGACGCGCTATTTTCACGTTTCAAATTGCTTGTGTTATTGCGTTCTACGTATTCATTTTTGGTGAAATTTTCATCTAATTGCTTGGCGCGTGGTTTTAGAACTTCGTTTTAATCGTGCGTGTTACTTAAATATATAATTTTGTTTTGTTTATATTTTTTTTATCTGCCTCGGTTGCGCAGTTGTAATGCGTTACGACTGAGGCTGACGCTGAGGTCTCGAGTACGATCCCGGGTCGGGTCTCAGTGATATTGGGATTTTCTATTTAAAATGCTCAGTATCGCCCGGAGTCTGGAATTGTGCCCGGTATGGCGTACCGGGCACAATTCCAGACTCCGGGCTGATGCTGAGCATTTCGTAATAGAAAATCTTAATCACTTTTACCCGACTCGGGTATCGAACCCGAAACCTCGGCGTCAGGCTCATTCGTAACGCATACGCATTACAACTGTGCCACCGAGGCAGTCTTATTTGAAAAATATGCAAAGTCGATAATTAATTTCAGAACGATTTGCACGGAGCTTTTGCCCCTTGAAAGGGCTTAATTTTCTACCGTTTAGCAGTCGAATTTGCTAATGAGCCAAATCTTAAATCTCCAATGATTTAAAAACAAAATATCCTATCCTCAAACAGGAAACAATTTCACAAACCAGTAAACGTGAGCATTTAATAGGTCTACTGGGAGAGATTAAAACGTTTTTTTCTTTAATCACTCCGCTTTTCCCAATTCTCCTTTTTTAGCAGATTCCGTAGTCATTAGTTTACACCTAAATGAGTACATTTAAATAACTAGGCGCTTACTTTTAAGCGATATTTAAACATATTTTTCGTAACCTAGTAAGTCTAATTGCCGGCAGATTGACGTCAAGACTTTGCCTAATATTTTAAATGAGCTAAGAATTTTATTTAGCTAATGAGCTCCTTTGGCAGTAATATAAAATCTCATTAAACGGTCATTGTATAAATATAACTCGTCTTTAAAAGTAAACAATAGAAATAATAGAGTTAATTTTAAATGAGTTTTTAGCTCTGGAAAGTCCTTGCTATTCATTGTTACGTTTGCTTTTATTTCTATTTTGTTCGTGTGATTAAATAACAATAATACTAGCCCTGTATTACATATTTCCCACTGCACGGGCCTCCTCTACTGAATGAGAGGGGATAGGCCGTAGTCCACCACGCTGGCCTAATGCGGATTGGCAGACTTCACACAGGTACCTTCGAAATTCTTATGGAGAACTTCTCAGGTATGTAGGTTTCCTCACGATGTTTCGTTCACCGTTAAAGCAAGTGATAATCAACAATTAATATACACGTAACTTAGAAAAGTCAGAGGTGTATGCTCTTGGGGCTGGTTTCACACACATACCACTTCCACCTGATTAAATAATAAGAAGTTATAGATATTTCAGTTCATGTTTGCACGTTTTGCGTGATGTGCTAGTGTTGATAATGACTGACGCCAGGGTTCTGAAAGGCTGATCAATATAAAATAACTAACCAACTGTCAATTATCATGTCAAGTCGAAATTGCATTGCTAGAAGCGTCGTCAAAACCATTGATTTAACACACATGTAAGTTAACATAGTTTTCAAATTAACATGAAAAATCGTAATATGTCAAGCGCTATTAGATAGGCATCAGATATTATTAATGTTTTCACTAAATAATATTTCAGCAACTCTTCAACTCCGTACTCCGTCATCAGATCTTAACCAAATTTATATGAGACAACATCGCAGCTAAACTTAGGATTTTATTGAATGCGGAGAAATCAGACACACAAAAATAAAAAAAGTCTCGCTGAATTGAGAACCTCCTCCATTATTGAGTTCGGTAAAAAATATAATTTTCCTGAGACAGAAAAATGTGAGGCATATTATCCATCTGATTGGAATGTTACAAAGCTCCGTAGTATAATTGAATTATTATATCCTGCTGGGTGTGGAGTTTAAGAATTTGCGGCAACATCTTCGGTTAGACCCGCTCCGAATACAAATGTATGAATGTTGGGAACTTGGCTTAGTACTACCAACAAAGCGAAATAATTTCTCTTAGGTTTTTTTTATCCTGGCTCGGCAAAGTGACTACGCTAACTGATGGTAAGTGTAGCGCAATCCATGAATACTGTCGACCAACGATAGACACCGAATCTATCGCAGATTGGCAGAATTATGCCGGCCTGCTTAGTTGCTTCTTCACACTCCGTTTTCGTTTGTTTTTTGTTCCTTTTCTTATTTATTCACATATGTATTTATATATATCTATGTATATGTATGTCCTAATATTGCTGCACGTTATGTTGAGTTAAATTTTGGAGATGTAATTAAATGGTAGGTAATTAATTCACTATGAGAGACAAAATAAGCAGCGACAGCTCAGTGGGGAGTGGTCAGACAGTCGAGACGAAACTCGCAGGTTTAAATCCAGTCCTAAAAGTACACACCTCTAACTTTTCTAAGTAATGTGTGTATTAATTGTTAATTATCGCTTGCGTTAACGGTGAAGGAAACATCGTGAGGAAACTTAAATACCTGAGAAGTCCTTCATAAGAATTTCAAAGGTATGTAAAGTCTAGCAACCCGCATTAGGCCAGCGTAGTGGACTAAGGCGTGACCCCTCTCATTTAGTAGAGAAGGCCAGTGCACTGCAGTGGGATATATATAATACAGGGCTAGTAAAAAAAGAGAGACGGTAGGTTCTATTCTTATTAAGAATAAATATATACATTGTAATAATAAATATATAGACTAATCATTGAGGTCCAATCCATATCATGGTCTACCTGTGTGCCAAATTTCATCCAAAACCGTTCACCCGTTAAGTCGTGATTCACTAACTAACCCTTCCCAATCCCTTAATTATCCCTTTCCTTTAAGGTCTGCAATGCGCCAATGATTCATCATGGGCGTACTTGGGCGGTGGAGATCACTTACCATCAGGTAGCTCAATTGCCCATTTGCAGGCCTACACTAAAAAAAAGAGTTATAATTTGACTGACTCAAAATTAGTCAAAACATTTCATAGATTCATTAAATATTTTGATTTGATGTTAAGCAACTCATACTCGCATTGCACGCTGCATATACATAATGCAAACAGACACAATCCCTACCTTGCAACTAATAATGTCACCTGATGGTAAATGATCTCCACCGCCCATGTACGCCCACAATACCAAAAGAATTATGGGCATGTTGCCGACCTTAAAGGAAAGGGATAATTAAGGGAATGGTAGGGGGAAGGGATTTGGGCCATATCTCACTCACCATACGAAACGCAGCAGCAAGTTCCTACTTTACGTCGATTTTCTGTGAGATAGTGGTAACGACCCGTACGAGCCGGCCCATTGATGCTGTAGACAAAAGTGTCTACAGCGTGGCTCTACCACTCGAAAAAATAGATAAATTAATTTACTAAAGGATATTGTAAATCATTCAAAACATCAGTTTCATTTAAATATATCTGTTTAAATAAAAAGCTTTTGACATTAAATTTCCAATGATTTTGGAAGGCTACACAAAGCTCTGTTTTAAGTTTATTATACAATATTGCAGCGGATGTTCGGATATCCGAAAATAAGGGAAATTTAATAATAACATAAGTTGGTGTGGGCTTAACTTAGTCAATGTCAAAGAACGATGGCCGGTCACGTTCATGTATTTTTATCTAAACGTCAGTGTATTTTTATGACATAATAGCTCTTATTAATAATACATTATGTCTCAAATTTGAAGGGCCGGTCGAGTGTCAATAAGTTTAATCAGTTTACCGGTAAACTGTCAAGCCAGAATAGTATAATATACGATAGTTCAATTGACAACCTCCTTGACGCAGTGGGTGAGTAGCCGGCTGTGAAGCGAGAGGCCTGTTGATTCTCGCACCGAGAAAATGTATGTGTGAATTTTTTTTTTCGCCGCTGGGTATTTTTTCCCCAGAGGGGATGACGTCAGGCAGGGGATGAAAAACTAAAACTTCGTAATTTAGAAACCTAATTTGAAGATTCATTCATAAATAAAAAAAATAACAAAAGAAACAACATGAAAAAGCTAAAAATAAAACTAAAACAAATTGATTCTGTGGTATTTATAATTGACGATTAAACTGCAATAGGCACCGACTTTAGTTTTTTCTGAGTCAGTTGTATTTTTTGTAAAAATGTTTTTTATTCAAGTACAACATATTACAAGGTGGTAGACCCCTCGTATGCGAGATGCCGTCTGGGTTGGTTGGTACCAACCCAGAAAACGGTGGTCCGTTTTCTCTATTTCTGCCGCCAAGCAGCAGTGTGTAAACACTTTTGTGTTCCGGCTTGAAGCCACTGAAATGACTGTGCATTGTGATACTTAAAATCTTATATCTCGGGGTGACGAGCGCAGTCCAATGCCATGCAGTGCTTTGTAATTGAAACCTCAGTGTGGTGTTGCTTCTGTTTATGAGCAGGCGTGACGCTTACCATCAGACGAATGACCTACCTGCTCTTCTCGTCATTGAAGCAAATAAAAAATTAAAAAAAAAAAACGCCCCATTTATTTATCGATAAACTCCCATCACCCATGCCATTACATTTCTCTATCGAATTCTAGTTTCAAACACAGACCCTAACATTTACAAATAGACACAAAAATCCGGCACCAATGTCCCCCAGAAAAATGTAATAAAAATGGAATTGCCAAAATTGGAATCTGTACTAAACGGCAGCAAAAACAAAATTAGTCTAGAGCAAAGAATTTGCGACCGAATTCACCACGCTTGGAGCGACCTGTTCGTTTCGTCACTAAAATTGATTAAAGAAAATTGAATGCAAATATAACTTATTTAATAATTTTAATAAAGCCATGTACCCATTTTACCAAGACAACCTACCACGAGAGACCTTTTCCTCGTTCCTTTGTTTACGGAAGCCTGTCTATTGTTATTTGACATCAGACTTGTTATGTTAATTTTTTTAATTTGGCCTAACTGCTATAAAGAGCTTTTGTTTGTGTTGTTCTTTTACGCCCGGTTTATGAAAGGCTGATCAATGTTAAATTAACTAATCAAATGTCAAATCTCATGTCAAGTTGAAATTGAGCTGCTAGAAGCGTGATCAACACCTTTGATTTGACACTCATGTTAGTTAACATAACTTTCAAATTAATATGAATAATGACTGCCTCGGTGACGCAGTTGTAATGCGTACGTGTTACGATGCTGAGGTCTCGGATTCGATCCCCGGGTCGGGTAAAAGTGATAGTGGGTTTTTCTATTACGAATTGCTCAGTACCAGCCCGGAGTCTGGAATTTGTGCCCGATATGGCGATAGGCTCGCCCCCTATCACATAAGGGACGGAGATACGCTCGGCGAAATGTGGGTGTACTGGTTACACCTCTGCCTACCCCTTCGGGGATTACAGTCGTGAATGCGTATGTATATATGTATGAATAATCGTATGTCAAACGCTACTAAAGAGACATCAAATATTATTAATTTTTTCACTACTAAGGGCGTTGCTCATGTTTTTCCACAAAACATTAAAAAAAAAAAAAAGTCCGACGAATATGAGACATATCTTACTTTCTTCCCCACGTTATTCTGCATCGATTGGTATCGGTCTCGACCCCATACTCCCCAGCGGTTTCGGAGGAGATAACGTGACAAGCTTTTGGCAGCGGCGGCGTCAGATACTTTTTTTTAAAATAGAGAGAAATCACGTTTCAGCAACTCGAATTGATTTGACAGTGGTGTCAAAATCAAAATTCTGTTAGTTGAATGTTGATTTGATCAGCCTTTCAGAAACCGGGTGTTAGTCTTTTGTAAGCTATGTATAATTTATTACTATGGAGGCGTGAGCGATGGCTGAGCAATAGTGCTATATCCATCTTGCGTAGGAGGCGAAGAGTAATAAAATACACTTCATTTAACCTACTATGATACATAACTACCTATGATACTGTATTTTCTATAAACACAATTTAGAGGTACAGTTTTAATTACACTTACGCTGCTGTAAATGTAGCAAAATTTTGGAGCGGGAAGATAAGATTTATCAACATTTTAAAATATATAAATTACAACATATCAACATTTAAAGCCATTGACACGATAGAAGAAGAAAAATTACACTTCAAACGAAACGAATAATTGTTCCTAGTGTGGAGGCACTACAGTGCCTAGTATGAGTTACAAATACGTTCAAAGTTTTCAAATTCGCATAAAATTACTACCGCCGAAGTGTCAAACTAGTAATTCATACGGTAATAAAGAAAAGAATCGCTTGAAAACTAATTTCATATTCTATTATTATGAACTAAAATAAACCATAAAATTTATGTGAGCGTAAAGTTTATTTTATTTAATGTATAATTGTTACATAATTATATGTTTTTTGTGGTATAATTGTTGTTTCTCAGAGGGGTTGATGTCAGGCAGGTGGCCGGTCGTAAAAACTACAAGTCAAATCTCTCTGTAACATGTGTTAAAAAGCATGTTGGGCCGACCCCACTGCGAGTGGGATACGGGCAGGTGGAGAAGAAGAATGTATAATTGTTACAGATACTACGAGTATATAAAAATAGCATTCTCCAACTTTTCCTATATATAAACTTTAACTATGTCGAATCTCACACTCCTTGCGCGCATATTGCTTATTAAAAAGGGATGGAAAACTTTCTCATTACATATTAATACATACATATATATAGATTACTTATTCCCGAAATGTGACCAAACAAAATACCTATCTAGAAAATATTTGCTCACTTTAATAAAATTCCAATATAAAACAATCTCATTTATTTTATAATCAAACTTAGTCGGCACTCAAATTTCTAGACTGTAACAAATATTCAACCTAAAAGGCTTCGTTTTATGTTTATTATCATTGAGTCAAAGTGAATCGATTTTAAACATATAACGTTAAAACCCTCTGAAGGTCAAACCACTATTTGTATCAGAGATTGGTATTTGAAAGGTAAACTGATCTGATAACATAAATGCGAATATCCGATTGTTTGTTACCATTTTGTAGTTATACGTCTAAACTAATTTGGATAAAACTAGCTGTTGCCCGCGGCTCCGCCCGCGTGAATGCCTATAACCAGGATTAAAGTAGCCTAGTGGGCGCCCCCGGTGAGAAACGCGTTTGACAAAAATACTAATATCGCTATTAAAAAATAGGGGTTGATGTAAAGGGTTGAAAATTTTGGGTAAAAAATACAAACATTTTTTAATGTTGTATCATAAATTAAAAAAAACAAAAAAAATTGTTAATTTAGGGGTGGACCACCCTTAACATTTAGAGGGATAAAAAACAGATGTTGGCCGATTCTCAGACCTACCCGATATGCACACAAAATTTCATACAAATCGGTCCAGCCGTTTCGAAGGAGTATGATAACAAACATTGTGACACGAGAATTTGATATTTAAGATTTTGCGTGGACGTAACTTAAAGTTTCGGTACGACACACAAATTATTACTTATTTTTTATATTTATCTAATTCTTATAAAATTATTTTACACAGTATTTCGAAATAAACATGTTCCAAACAGCCCGTTTTACTTTATTTAGTAAGTAAGCTAAAACCTTTAAGTATATCTTCAAATAATAATGATAATGTTGAATTACTTGAACCTTAACGCTTAACTCGAGGTTTACGAGTGTCTGGAAATTTTTGAATTTCCTATTTTTTTTTTATTAGTTTGAATGACGAGACGAGCAGGTCGCTCGCCTGATGGTAAGCGCCACGCCTGCTCATAAACAGAAGCAACGCCACATAGAACTTTAAATAACAAAGCACTGCACGACACTGGACTGCGCTTGTCACCCCAAGACATAAGGTGTTAAGTCTCATCATGCCCAGAATTAGACTGGCTTCAATGTTTTTCACACCGGAACACAACAGTGCTTACACACTGTTGCTTGGCGGCAGAAATAGACAAAGCGGTGGTACCAACCGAGCCGGCCTCTCGCATACGAGGGACCTTCCACCTTGTAAAATAATATCACGAGCGCGGCTGTTTTTCTAATAGTGTAGCGGAGAGTGTATTTCGGCGCACTGGATGTCTAGCCGGCTTGTATGTGTGGACGGAATGGTCTAGTTCCTTCGAGCCTTCCATATTTAAAACCAACATATAATAATACTCAACTAATATATACTTTATGAATATCATAAAGCATTCGCCTATTTGTATAATTTCCACTTAATATAATGAAACTTGTTTCAAAGTGCCAGAAATTGATGTATTCTTTGATTCCCTCAAGAGTTTTAAACATAAAATTACAGCTGGACTTAAAAATGTTACTAATTGACTAGGTATAACCTCGTTTTATTTTATAGTTTTGTACGGTTTATGCAAACCGCACACTGCAGCAGACGCGTGTATAATAAATACCTATACATGCGCCTGGTAAGCATTTTACGTCATTTTCATTGTATTAATAAAATCGCATCAGTTCACCCAACGCCATTGTGCAAACAACATTACTTATTGTTAATATCTTTAACTATTGTGAACTCAAATAAACTAACTGGTCGTTAAGTGATCTTGTTTAACTACAACACAACCTCAACAACATTAAAGTTTGTGTGGTACACACTACGCACCATACAAGTTTTCTAATATGTTTTACCGGACAGCCAAGGAAGGGTTATTGAATGTTGCTGCTATGTGTTGCTAGCAATGTTTAATTGAAATGTTGTGTTCATCCGTAACTGGTACATGTATTGGAATTTGGCTTTTTATTTTTATTTTTTATTTTATTTATTTATTTTAGGATTACCAGAAGACGATACACTACACTAATATAAAAACATACGCAAACAAACAAAAAATATAGTGTTCTCCCATAAACAGGCAACCACAACTTACAATGGGTAACTAGCGCCATAACAGTAGCAGTTATTAAATAACTTTAAATTAAGTTTCAAATAAATTTGTAATTAAACATGCGTAAGCCTTAATTAAATGTTTTTAGTAGGTACTTAACATGAGATCATCAATAGTTGACTTGTTGAAACAACAACAAACAACAACAAAAACAAAACATTATGCATAAGTTTTGCAGTGGTAAAGAATGAGAGTTGTATAGATTGTGCTGTGGATATCTCTCTTTTCTAAAAAAAGTAACTGGCGCCGCCGCCGCTACCAAAAGCTTGTCACGCTATCTCCTCCGAAACCGCTGAGGGTATGGGGTCGAGACTGATACCAATCGATGCTGAATAATGTGGGGAAAAAAGTAAGATATGTCTCATATTTATTTTATTTTATGTTTTGTGGTAAAACATGGGCAAAGCCCCTAGTACCTTAAATAAATAAATAACTTGTATTAGTCCCCAGAGGGGTTGACGTCAGGCAGGCGGCCGTAAAAACTACAAGCCAAATCATTTTGTAACATATGTTAAAAATATCATGTTGCGCTGACCTCACTGCGCGTAGAATTAGGGAGGTAGAAGAAGAATGTGTACATACATACGCACTCACGCCTGTAATCCCCGAAGGGGTAGGCAGAGGTGTTAACCAATACACCCACATTTCGCCGATCGTATCTCCGTCCCGTGATGTGATAGGGGGCGAGTCTATCGCCATACCGGGCACAAATTCCAGACTCCGGGCTGTTACTGAGCCTTTTTCGTAATAGAAAAACCCAATATCACATTTACCCGACCCGGGGATCGAACCCGAAACCTCAGCATCAGCCTTAGTCCTAACGCGTACGCATTACAACTGCGCCACCGAGGCAGTCCGAATGAAAATGAATGAAAGAAGAATGTGTGTAGGGAGCATTATTCGCAGTCAACTAGAGACGCTTTCAGTCGTTTTCCCCAATGCCTCGACGGCTATTACAGCACAGAAACACGACAAACCAGAGCGTAACAAAACGTAATTTCCTGAACGTAACTAATAAAGGGTGAGATATCTAGAAAACCCGTCATAGAGAAATAGAAAATTGGATTGACGGTGTCGTACGAACATTTATCTTAACCTCGCTTAAACGATCCGACATTCTAATTTCCGTGCGTTACGTCTTTTAAAATTAAACTCCTGATCTCTTTACATATGGAATTTCATTCGGCTAGGAGCACCAGCTTGGGGAATTTGGGATTCTGGTTTTGTAATGCATTGCATTCTTTATATTTATTTTTGTCCTCAAGTTAAAATATCCCTAGATAAGTGGACAAAAATATATAACCTGTCTTACAGCAAGCGCACACTATGATTTCTTTTTATTTGCCTTAATGACGAGATGAACACGTCGCTCGCCTGATGTTATGGCTCATATCCATAGACAATAGCAACTTTTGCACATGATCCTCATGAGTACGATTAATAAATTAATACAATGAAGATGACTATGAAACTTTAACTTACCATTTCATTATTGCAGTGAAGCCGAAGGAAGTTATGTGGGGCGGGGGTGCGCAGTGCGTGCACGCCTCGCTCCCGCGCGGCACCCGCGCGACTCCCGCGCCTACCCTCAGCGGAGCCATCGCTAGCCGCCGCCCGCCCAGGTACCTCTAACCTTAATTTTTTTAATAACCTGATTGATTTAGTTAACTATTTTGTCTACCGCTTTGCCATGGAGGGAAGTGGACAATTATTATTTCCAACTCCTCCTTAACTTTCTATTTGATTAATTTCGTTGCGGGACAAAGACAATTTATCATTCCCAGAGACTCGCCGAGCTTCACTGCTCGGTGTCAACAAACATGCGTGCCACTGTCGATCCTGGTGCATAGGAGTTACAGTGGCGGGTGCGTGGGCGGGATAGTCTCGTAACCTGATTGACGAAACGAGCATTTCACTCGCCTGATGATATGCGCCACGCCTGTCCATAAATAGATACAAGACCACACAAAACTTTGAATTACAAAACATTGCTTGACACTGGACTGCGCTCGCCACCCCGATATATAAGTTGTTAATCTTATAATGTACGTGTGCAAGGATCGTAGCAAATGGAAATCTGTTGTCTCTGCCTACCCCAATGGGTAACAGGCGTGAGTCTATATATGTATAACCGGTCCTTGTATGATATCTACCAACGCCCATAATCCCAGCAAAAAATAATAAATAAGGTACTTTTACGATGAAATAATTTAGAAGGCGGCCGCCATACACATGGTGAATAACCTGCCATAGTTTATTTCTAGCAGTGTGTATGCACTGTTGTGTTTGGGTTTGAAGGGCATTGAAGCCAGTGAAATTACTGAGCATTATGAGAATTAACAAATGATGTCTCGAGGTGACGAGCGCCGTCCTGTGCTATATAGTGCTTTGTAATTCAAAGTTATGTGTGGCGCTGCTTCAGTTTATGGGTAGGCGTGGCGCTTACCATCAGGCGAGCGACCTACGCATCTCGTCATTCAAGCTACTAAGAAAAAATGTAATCAGTAAAAAATGTATAAGAAGCGGAATATTGATAAGCTAAAATAGCCATTTCTAAACCAATTTAGTTAGATATAAATTTGCATGAAATACCAAGTAGCAAGGCGATAGGGGCATTAAATACCGACGCTTTAAGACAATATTGTAGGAAGAGCTAAAACTACTTTCAACAAGGGTAATTGAGTTTCAATTCACTTAGCATGATAGGAAGCGCGAGTCTAATGTAAGTAAGGTAGGTATGAGAGGAGAAATAGCACAGTTAACCTTTATATAGGAATGTGTACAGAGTTACTTTTTCTCTCTATTCTAAAAAAAAGTAACTGCCGCCGCCGCTGCCAAAAACTTGTCACGCTATCTTCTCCGAAACCTCTGGGGGCATGGGGTCGAGACCGATACCAATCGATGCAGAATAATGTGGGGAAGAAAGTAAGATATGTCTCATATTCGTCGGACTTTTTTTTATTTTATGTTTTGTGGAAATACATGGGCAAAGCCCCTAGTGTTAAAAATAAAAATAAAATAAAAATAGCCTTTATTTCTACTACGATAAAACTTTAAAAATAGTTACAATTATGTTGTGTGTGTATTTATACTAGTGCGTGTTGGTAGTAGTCGCCTCTGTGGCATAGGCCTCTCCTAACTCTTTCCAAACATCTCTTTCCCGTGTCTTCCGCATCCACTTTTTTTACTTGTTAACCGATACAAAAAACAAAGAAGTTCTCAATTTGTCTGCATATATATTTTTATGTATGTTCACGCGTAACTTCTCCAAATATAGACGGAATTGGATGATTATTTTTGTATTTGAAAGGGAATACTGCAGAGGTGGTCACATTTAAATCTGAAAGAAAGACTAAAATGCACTGATTTATGCACCGATTAAGATGATTACGAGTATTTCACTAAGAAAAATTAAATAAATTGCATACGCACTCTCTAAATACGCACTCACGCCTGTATTCCCCGAAGGGGTAGGCAGAGGTATAACTAGTAGACCAACATTTCGCAGAGTTTATTTCCATCCCATGATGTGATAGGGGGCGAGCTTATCGCCATACCCGGCATAATTCCAGACTTCCCGCTGATACTAAGCATTTCATTATAGAAACACTTAATATCACTTTACCCGTCCCGGGGATTGCACCCGATATCTCAGCACAGCAGTAGTACCGCGAACGCATTACAACTGCGCCACCGAGGCAGTCTATTTTCAATATTTTATTATTCAATATAAGACCTTGTTGAATAATATGAGCATCTAAAAACTCAGGTCAGATCTGTTGAGTAACGTCTTTTAAAAGATACACACTTACTTTACATTCTTTCTCCTAACATGAACAAGTTTTCTTCGTAGTTTTTTTTTTAATAGCAAAGGCCGTCAAATGAGCAAATGGGCCACTTCATAGTACGTGATCTCCACCGCCCATGTACGCCCACAATACCAAAAGAATTATGGGCGCGTTGCCGACCTTAAAGGAAAGGGATAATTAAGGGAAAAAGAAGGCGAGGGGACTTGGGCCTCCGGATATCTCACTCACCGAACGATACGCAGCAGTAAGCTCCTACTTTACGTCGGTTTTCTGTGAGACAGTGGTAACGACCCGGACGAGCCGGCCCATTCATGATGTAGAAAAAAGTGTCTACAGCGTGGCTCTACAACTCAAAAAAGTATTCACTTATTCGTTCTTATAATATAAAAGTTGCCGTTCCCCGATACCGCTAAAACACTGTGATTTATGGCCGATCCTCATAAAATATACAACACAAAATACTTTTTATGACATATTTATTCAAATAACATACCTTTTTGCCGTTTTGGCCGATGTTTTGTGTTAATATATTATGCTATATTCAGTGATAAATAAACAATTACTTAAAACAGAACAGTATTTATAACTTTAAGAGGACCTTCGTGCTGAAACGGTCGAATAATTAGCATAAGTGAGGAGCTTGGATCCCATATGTGGACAAATGTTTGTGTAATCCGCAAATATTTGTTTTAAACTTTGTTTTGAGGACTTTTTGATACCTACTACACTCAATAAGTCATGTTTTCGGGCTAGCCAATATGAATCCAGATAGGTACTATTGAGCATTGTCTCTACGGATTAGAAATGTCTCAGTCCTGGTTGATAGTTGGTTCTAAACTACATACATACCAATGGCCAAAAACATACCAAATAGTCAGCTTTAGTCTTTCCACACAGCTGCTTGGCGGCAGAAATAGACAAAGCGGTGGTACCAACCCAGACGGTCTCTCACATAAGGCCTACCACCTTGTGATCTTAATCGACTTTGGAAATATTTCCAGGCCCACACCTCCATCGCCAACACTGGTGGCACAGATCGACTCATCAGTCGCCTGTCTCTGGCTCCTGACTCCGCTGTCTGCTGGGACCGCTGTGGTCGCCGTTCTAGTTGCTGTCTCCACTAACAACTGGCTTCATACTGAAGAGAACATGCTGAACCCGGCATACAACGGGACGGGGAAGTACGGGCTGGTTGCGAAGCAAACTGTTTCTGGATTATGGAGGATATGTCATACGGATCGTGAGTATTTAAGTTTGAATTTTGACGAGCATGGGGGGTCATTTAGTATTAAGTGATCACAGTAGTCTAATGAGGAATTGTGGGAGTGTTACCCACCTTTGAGAAAGGAAAGAGAGACTCACAGTTGTATACCTACGACGTAAAATATTAAAATCTAATCGGATGTTGGTGCAATGTTAATATGGACCTCATGGTACTTGCAGTGCAGTCCCAATTAAATATAGATCATTAAGAGATACCTATTTAGATGGGCTAAACGGGCCACTGAGTGGTGGCCGGATAAAATACGTCCGCGTGGCAGACCGAGGAGAAGATGGCGGGACGAGCTCATCACATTCCGGCCAGATTGGAATCATTTAGCGAAAGACAGAGAGAAGTAGAAGGAATGGAGGGAGGCCTTTGCCCAACAGTGGGACAGTGAAGGCTAATTAATTAATTAATTAAGAGATATCTATATCGACCCTCGACGGACACCAAAATTATGACAGCCTGAATTTAATGTTAGCTGATACCGGAATGCAAGTTACTTAAACTAGCCATTATGGCGAGCTTATTACCATCTATACGAGGGCACCATGCAATTGCTATCCATTAATGTAGTAAGTACAATAAAGTGTCATGTACCAGCAATGTTGTGACATGGTTTCAGCGAGCCAAGATTCTCAATATCATAGAACCCAGGTCTAGTTCTTCATGTAACTACCGTGTTCAATACATTCATATAGTATATATAGACTCACGCCTGTTTCCCATAGGGGTAGGGAGAGACAACGGATTTCCATTTGCTACGATTCGTAGCCTACTTCACTCTCATTAAATTCTTCATGAATGCTCGTCAGTTTAGGGTACTTCTGACCTAGCCTTTCTCGAGAATATCTCCGACTTGATCTGGAAAACCTTCCCCTCCCAATTGTAAAATTCACACTCGCCATATATATTTATTTTGTCAATATTCTTAATCCATCCTCTCTACATGCCCAAACCATCTTAGTGTCCCTTACTCCATTTTTGTCACTACATCCTCTCACACCACCACTCCCTTTCACCTCACTGTTTCTCACTCTATCTCTACATACATACGCACTCACGCCTATAATCCTCGAAGGGTTAGGCAAAGGTGTAACTAGTACACCCACATTTCGCCGAGCGTATCTCCGTCCCACGATGTGATAGGGGGCGAGTCTATCGCCATACCGGGCACAAATTCCAGACTCCGGACTGATACTGAGCATTTCGAAAATAGAAAAACCCAATACCACTTTACCCGACCCGGGGATCGAACCCGAGACCTCAGCCTTAGCGTATTCGTAACGCGTACGCATTACAACTGCGCCACCGAGGCAGTCACTCTATCACATAGTCACACAGTCACACACTATATCTCTGTTATATGTAATATCACAACTGAGTCAAAACGCAAAAAAAACTCCCGTAGAACATTTAGCGCGGTACAACGTATCTATCATACGGGTGTACAATAGCAGAGGCGAAACTTCCGCGCGCCGCGACAATGCGTCAGCGTTTCCGCAGCGGGAAGCGCATTGTGCCCGCTGTCCGTACGGCCCACTTCCATCCCATTTACCGAGCCGGCCCACTGTCCGTACGCTTATGACTAGTCCATTTCCTTCATTAAATATGCTTTTGTTTTGCCTTTTTGTCCGTTGTCAAAGCGTGTCGGTGTGTATTTACATCTGGTTTGGATTTTTTTGCTAGGTTTTTTGCAATTTAATTACGTAGATTTATTATTTTTATTAGCTTGAATGACGAGATGAGAAGGCCTGATGGTAAGTGCCTGTCCATAAGCAAACTAACACAACACAGACATTTCAATTATAAAGCATGGCACTGTACTGCACTCGATCTCATAATGCCTGGTAATTTCAATGAATTAAATATCCTTCAAACCAACAACAGTATTTACCGATACGGCTTGGCGGCAGAAATAGACTTAGCAGTGGTATATACCCAGACGGCCTCTCGCATACGAGGGACCTACCACCTAGTAAATATATAGTGATGAAATGAAATAGTTTTATTAATCATGTATTTACAAGGTGGTAGGTCCCTCGTTTGCGAGAGACCGGCTGGGTTGGTACCACCGCTTTGTCTATTTCTGCCGCCAAGCAAAAGTGTGTAAGCACTGTTGTGTTCCGGTGTGAAGGACATTGAAGCCAGTGTAATTACTGGGCATTATGAGACTTAACACCTTATGTCTCGGGGTGCCGAGCGCAGTCCAGTGCCATGGAGTGCTTTATTTAAAGTTCTGTGTGGCGTTGCTTCTGTTTATGAGCAGGCGTGGCGCTTACCATCAGGCGAGCGACCTGCTCGTCTCGTCATTTAATCTAATAAAAAAAAATGTAGGCAATTAAAATAGCGCTTATGACAAGTCAGTACAAAATAAAGAAACTTATGTAGTTATAGAAATCATATCAACTAATGTATACATAACATACATAGCATCGTCACAATACACTGGGCCACTATAAAGTTTACAATATTTTTATTATGGAATAGTCAAGAATTGTTAGGTATTACTATTATTTTATTATTTCATATATATTTTTTTATGGTATAGGCCGGCAAACGAGCAAATGGGTCACCTGATGGTAAGTGATCTCCACCGCCCATGTACGCAATACTAAAAGAATCATGGGTGCGTTGCCGACCTTAAAGGAAAGGGATAATTAAGGAATTGGGAAGGGGAGGGGGTTTGGGCCTCCGGATATCTCACTCACCGTACGAAACGCAGCAGCAAGCTGCTACTTTACGCCGGTTTTCTGTGAGATATATTTACATATTTTTTATGGGTCAATTTGGACCATAGGCATTACCGAAACGGCACGTGTTTTTAAACTACCACCGGATCCAAATGATAATGTAATGATATACATAATTATCATAGAAATCCTCGGTGGCGCAGTTGTAATGCGTACGCGTTACGACTGAGGCTGAAACTGAGGTCTTAGGTTCGAACCCCGGGACGGGTAAAAGTGATATTGGGTTTTTCTATTACGAAATGCTCAGTATCAGCCCGGAATTTGGAATTTGTGCCTGGAATGGCGATAGGCTCGCCCTCTATCACATCATGGGATGGAGATACATTCGGCGAAAGTTGGGTGTACAGGTTACACCTCTGTCTACCCTGCCTGTAGGCATGTTCCAAAAATGTAATAAAACTTTCCAAATTTGAATTCCCGAGTTTTTTACTCTATTTCCACTCTAAGAATATTAACCAGTGTAAAATATGACTATATGTAAATCTATAATATTATTATATTGTGTTTTCCAGCTGGAGGTACGGTGTTCCGGTGTGTTGACATCCCCTACTTCCCCTTGTCGCAGTACACGCCCGATCCGAGTGACTCCACAAATGCGATACCATGTGAGTTTTTGTTTAAAATTGTGTCGAGTAGAGGCTAAAGGGAGGGGAGGGGGGCGACTACACCAGATATAACAAGACAAGAGTTACTAGGTTCCTTTAATTAGGAAAGTGTCGCCAAGTGAACAGGATGTGGTACATAAATCTTCGTTTTTTTTTAATAACATTGATATGCAATCAACACCCAGCTATCCGGGTCCCCAACGTTTTATTATTGCATAGGTCGTTAAACGAGCAATGGGGGTCACCTGATGGTAAGTGATCTCCACCGTCCATATACGCCCACTATACCATGATTCTCATGGGAGCGTTGCCGAACTTAAAGGAAAAAAAAACCCACTTAATAATAAACCTATTACGACGAATACTAAGTTATGATGATAATCTAATACAGACAAATATGGCAGGGGATTACAACTTATATCCTCGCTTGCCTGATGGTAAGCAGATGCGTAAACAAAAGCAACACTACACAGAAGGCCAATTCTCGTAATTTTAAACGTTCAAAATATCATTCCGATCTAATCTCAGCGTCAAGAAAGTTGCAAATGGCATTCTCTTAAACCAACAATCAACGTCAAATGCACCTAGCATTAGCAGTAGCATTATACTGTTTTGGCTTTAGTCAACTTTTATTCTACATTCAATCTCATTACTTAATTCCGCCACTTCTTGGGGTTTTTTCCATATATTTTAAATAAAGAAATTTCGTTTTGAAATATATATTTTTTAAACAATAATACCCGGGGCGGTCTAACAGTTCGTCGCAACGTGGAACATAAGTGGTTAAGTCTCATAATACTCAGTAATTTTAATGTCTTTAATGTCCTTCAAACCACAAACTACACTACTGCTTAGCGGCAGAGTTATACAAAGCGGTGGTACCAACCCAGACGGCCTCCCGCATACGAGGGATATACCACCTGCTACATTAGTATCATAATATTATTATAAACGGCATTAGCAAACAAGCTTCTTTTAGGAAAATCCACATAATTATCATTGACTGTTGGAAAAAGTGCACTGTATAGAGGATTCTGGTTACGGATTGCAAACTATTCCGGCGTGGCAGTTTACCGGTAAATTAATTGGAACCTCAATCAACCTTATTGACACTCGACCTGCCCTTCAAATATGAGACTTAATGTATTATTTATAAGAGCTATTATGCCATAAAAATACACTGACGTTTAGATAATTCTACCATAGAATTACCAGTAAACCACCCGGCCCGAATAGAATCGCAGGAAGTACGCCGCATGCCAAGCGGGCAATCAACGAAAGAACATATGCACTGACCTGGGCTCGCAGCTTCTTGCCCGGGATTGTGGATATGGCGCTCCTCCTCCGGTCCTTTCAGCAATATCAACCAACTAGGTAGCTTCGTATTCTTGAGTTTGAACAAATTAGCAAACACAAAATCTCGCGGCACAATAAAGTCCGGAGTCAAATCGAGTATCGACGTACGAACCGGCAATGACGATGCTGGAGGCGCAGGGCCTACGCGCGCGGCGAAGAGCCACTAGCCTCGGATGGCATACGGCTCTGCAACTACCCACGACTTTGGCAAGCGGAATATTCAATATAAAATAATCTACCCTACAATTGAGAATATCCATAACGTAAACAATTTCCTACAATGACATCAAAGACTTTAATGTATACTACTAGACGAGCTGTTTAGAAGTAATCTCCACCGCCCATGTACGCTCACAATATCAGAAGAATCATGGGCGAGTTGCGTCACGTTGGGGATAATTAAGGGATTGAGAAATGGGAGTAAGAACATCTCAATCACCGTATGAAACGCAGCAGCAGGTACTCAACGTCGGTTTTCTGTGAGACAGTGATAAAGACCCGGTCGAGCCGGTCCATTCGTACTGTACACAAAACTGTCTAAAGCGTGGCTCTATCACATACAAAATTATGTATTAAAAATTAAGTGACCTACAGGTATTATAGTCATGGACAGTGTAGATCACTTGCTGGTTCGTCGGCTTCTGCTATAAAAAAAACAGCTGCATTTTCTATTAAATAAGCTAAATTATTAACAGACAAGACGATATAGTAATTTTGTTTAAGTCCAAAAAAATCAATTATTTTATCAGTTTTTTTAAAGCATAAGCCGGCCAACGAGCAAGTGGGTCACCTGATGGTTAGTGGTGATCTCCACCGCCTATATACGCCCACTATACCAGAACAATCATGGGCGCATTGCTAACCTTAAAAGAAAGGGATAATTAGGGGTTGGAAAAGGGAAGGGGATTTGGGCCTTCGGATACTCACTCACCGTACGAAACGCAGTAGCAAGCCGTTAATTTACACCGGTTTTCTGTGCGTGACTCTACCAGTCACAAAGTTTCTTGTGTCCCATAGTGTAAGATTTTCCGTCCATGGTTTCAGACGTAGTGACGCGTTCAGCAGCCCCGCTTCTACTTGCCGTGTTCGCTCAGGCAGTGGGCGCGCTTTGCTGCGTGCTCGGACACTGCGTGAAAGGAAGGCGGCTCTGCACCTTCATAGCTGGAGTTATGTTTATTATTTCTGGTAAGATAATAGATAAATAAATAAATACACCCAACAATCACACACATAGTCCTGACCCTGTAAACCTGTATCGTGGGTATCAGGAACTAAGACTTGCGGTCCCATAACACCCATACCCGAAACAAATATTTGTGTATCAGACAAACATTTGTCTAGGTGCGGGAATCGAATCCACGACCTCACGCTTCGCAACCGGCTACTCGCCCGCTGCGCCAGGTAGCCTGAAATCCAAAGTTTGTTCCTCCTTCGTTCGGATTTTTGTGTCCCACTTTTTTTCTGAAGAGAAGTAGATTTTCCTTAAAGTCTTGCCGAGCTCCGATGCTCGGTGCCATCTAATTACATGCTAAGCACTATCAATCAAGGCTTACTAGAGTTGCAGTGGTAAAAATGTGGGCGGGATTGTCTCTTAAATGATCATAGTTAATAAAAGAGTAACATGTGTGAAAATTCATGAAGCTACTAGGTCTTGTTTGTCCATAAGGATATCATTATCAAAAGGTTAGTTAATAATTAGTATGTGAAGCTGTTATTTTAGAAGATTTTATGGTGTGGGATTTAGATAAGAATAAAATGCTGAGAATATACTCGACATTATAAAAGAAACTGACAAAACCAAAGACTTTAATGTATACTACTAGACAAGCTGGGCGTTACATAGAAATTAGACCATTAAGTTGCGGTCAATTGACCGTAACTCAACATTACCATCTCGCTTACTCTCAACTTTAACCTCTATCGCGCTCCATGTTTGTGAGCTGTCAAACTACCGCGATATATGACGCAATTTTACTTCTAAACAGCCCGTCTAATAATAATTATTTATGTTTTTTTGGTTTATATCGAATTTAATCTAACGCAGTTCATTTTCAATTTCAGGTTTGATCATGTTGACTGGAATAGTCATGTACATATCGGTATTCAAATCACAAGTCGGATATAAGTTGCGCTACATGACTTACTTCGACACACCCAGGATGTCTTACAGCTACGGGTACTCTTTCGGACTATACATCAGTGGATTCATAGCGGCAGAGCTGGCCGGTACCTCAGCGATATTTCTCTTCCTCCAGTGGTATCAGAAAGACTGGGTGACAGAGCTAACAGAGAAAGCCAAAGCAGACTGCCGAGCATGGGATAGAGAGTATGCGTTCTCAGAATTTCGAGAACGTGACTCGACATTGCTAGAGAGAAGAATGATGAAGAGAGACACGTACCCTCCCACAGGCTCGTCGACAGCGACGCCTCACGAGCGACGCCGTTTTGTCTTCGACGGTGACGAGCTCCCACACTGTTCCATACATAAAAATAGGAGAATAAATTTAAGTTCAGCATCGTTGAAGGACCTGTCTTCGTCAACGCTGTATGGGTTTCCAGCGCCGCGGCCTACAGCCTGTGACAATTACTTCGAAGAGTTCAAGGAGGTGCCTCAAAGTGCGAATACACTGAGTGGCCTTAGAAGTGCCTCGATATTCCAGTCGCAAGCGTCGGTAGCGAGTGGAAGGTTCCTAGACACGTCAGCGGTGGAGCCGCCGCCGTCGAGGGAGGAGGAATTGGTGACCTTTGGTGCTGGCGCGAGAGGAGGTGGTCATGACGATCACCATCTCGCGCGTCACGACCGTGGCGTCGGCACAGACCCATACCGTAGGACGACACCCGTTTGATCCAAAAACGTTCCCACCCACACCATAAAGCATATCGAGAAGTGATAAGTATGATTGTAATTCGTGTGTTGTATCCAATGTATCGGATGTATGTAGCGATACGGACGGTCAAGTGTCTTTCGAATTTACGAACTTAACATGTGACTTGTGTTGATAATTTTTGATTGTTACGATTCCTTAAAATAAACACTGCCATTTGTCTATCTTTTTTTCTTACTAGTTATTATTATACAGTAAAAAAATAAATAAACATAAAACATGGTTCTAACCCGAATGATGTTTGGTTCAGTTTGGTTCATTGAAATGGTGACGTAGCAAATAAGGTTGACTACTTTCGCTAGATGTCGCTAGGGTGAGTTTCTAAAAGCTTGGACACTAGAATATTTTACATACACAGATTATGTATGGGTAGGCACAGACAACGGATTTCAGGGCCAAAATATTTTATAGCCAAATAATAACAGTTGATGTTTTTAACATATACCGGAGATAAGATCTATTGAAATTTACTTTAAGTCCTCCATGTAATGATCTATTTGAAAATGAGATAAAAACGTTAGACACAAATAATTTATTAAAATTATCTCACATTATAAAAATACTAATACACGACTGCCTCGGTGGCATAGTTGTAATGCGTAGGTACCTACACGGTACGACTACTGTGCTGAGGTCTCGGGTTCGATCCCCGGGTCGGGTAAAGTAGAAGTAATTTTGGCAATAAGTCTGAAAGTATTATTCTACATATACGCACTCACGCCTGTAATCCCCGAAGGGGTAGGCAGAGATGTAACCAGTACACCCATATTTCGCCCAGCGTATCTCCGTCCCACGACGCGATAGAGGGCGAGCCTATCACCATACCGGGCACAAATTTCAGACTCCGGGTTAATACTGAGCATTTCTTTATAGAATACCACTTTACCCGACCAGGGGATCGAACCCGAGACCTCAGCGTTGGCCTCAATCGTAAAGCGTACGCATTACATCTGCGCCGAGATGTCACCGAGACAGTCATATATCTTAAAGAGGCATATATATTAAAATAAAATACACCCAATCACACACATAGTCCTGATCCCACACTAGGTTTAACATGTATAGTGGGTATCAGGAACTACGAGGGACTTGCGGTCCGTCAACACCCAGACCCGAAACAATTATTTGTATCGGTGCGGGAATCGAACCCACAGCCTACGCTTCGCCCACCACGCCACTGAGGCTGTAATAGTAGGCTATTTTTAATCCTTGACTTCAAAGTTCACTTCTTTCTTTCTACCTCGCGTTATTCCGGCTAGTACCAGAGTTTGCCTTCCCACTAAGACACCTCCAGTTCGCCAGAACTTAAGCATCCTAGCTTTAAAGTTCACGAATTTTCCAAAATCGCATAGAGTTCGAAACTTAAATAACAGTACATAACCATCTTGAATTCCAGTCCATCAATAAATAATAATTGTTTGTTTGATTGGAAAATATAATGTCTATAAAAACAAATAGTGATATTAGTGTTTTAAAAGAAGACAATAATTATAATGTTCCAAGCGCTTCGTAAGTTTAGAAATAAATAAATTGTTTTTTTTTATGGCATAGGCCGGCAAACGAGCAAGTGGGTCACCTGATGGTAAGTGATCTCCACCGCCCATGTACGCCCACAATACCAAAAGAGTCATGGGTGCGTTACCGACCTTAAAGGAAAGGGATAATTAAGGAATTGGGAAGGGGAGGGGGTTTGGGCTTCCGAATATCTCACTCACTGTACGAAACGCAGCAGCAAGCTGCTACTTTACGCCGGTTTTCTGGGAGACAGTGGTAATGATCCGGACGAGCCGGCCCATACATGCTGTAGACAAAAGTGTCTACAGCGTGGCTCTACCACTCAGCTCACTTAATAAATTAAATAAATAATAAATAAATACACCCAACAACCACACACATAATCCTGGCCCCACACTAGGTAGACCAGGAACTACGAGGGACTGGCGGTGCCACAACACCCATACCCGAAACAAATTTTCAAAAAGTCTGAATCCTTCCAAATACTATTTGAAATGTGAAAGTTTGGATGTTTGTAAGTTTCTTATTCTGTATGTTTGATAGTCAATCAAACGCCTTAACATATTAAATTTTTCCTGCATTAGGACATAAGCTTTTTTTTTATCCCGGGAAAGGCCTTTTGCGAGGAGCTAACATACTTTTTAACACATGTTACAGAAACATTTGGCTTGTAGTTTTTACGACTAGCCGCCTGCCTGACAACAAACCCTTTATTAATGATTGTTATTACAAGATACAGAAGGTTTACTTTAGTATTGTAGCTTTATCATGGGTCACATTATTAGGAGCGATTAAATTGATGGGTTTCGGCAATCAACATTTTTTACGTATCTAAATTATTATATCTGGCCGTTAGAAACTTGGTTCGTCATTAAAGATTTATCATTGATCATTAAAGAATAAGAATAAGAATAATTTATTTAACAAGTCCAATGTTACTATGACATAATGTACATTGATGACCACACTAGGCACAGTCAGTATCGTGGCTACCCAAAAAAAAAGAAAAAATAATATAAAGATAAAAATAAGTTCATAATCTAATGATGAATACATAATCTAAACTATGGGACATAGAAAAATAATTTTATAAATATTATTTCGATTTTTTAAGTGTTTCACCTGATGGTAATTGATCCACCGCCCATGAACATCCACAATACCTGAAGATTCATGAACGCGTTGCCAACCTTAAAGGAAAGGGGTGATTAAGGACCTAGGAAAGGGAAGGGGATTTGGACCTTCGGATATTTCACTCATCGTACGAAACGCTATAGCAAGCTGTTACTTCACGTTAGTTTTCTTTAAGACAGTGGTGGACAAGACTCGCTACAGCATCTCTCCACTGTAATAGAAAGAGGTATATTGTTTTCATAGCCTTATTGATACAACGCCATAAGATAAATGTTAATAAAAAATTCTAGGGAGGATGATACGCCGGTAAAAATAAAAGACAAGTTTAAATATTTCTTTAAAACGTCCTGGCGTGGTATTGTGTGTTTGATCACTCCTGTCACATTTATACCATTATTGACACCGTTTCCCCCAGAGGTAAGTGGCTCTTATCTAGTTTTTAGAATTCCGTACCCAAAAAGTAATATAGGAACACTATAATAGAGTATATGCCGTCTGTCTGTCTGTCTTTTTTATTAGCCTGAATGACGTAACGAGCACTTCGCTCGCCTGATGGTAAGTGCCAGGTCATAAATAGAAGCAACACCACACAGAACATTGAATTACAAAGCACTGCATGAGAGTGGATTGCGCTCATCAACCCGAAATATAATGCCCAGTAATTTCACTGGCTTCAATGGCTTTCGAACCGAAACACACCAGTGCTGCTTGGCGACAGAAAAAGACAAAGTGATGATACCAAGCCAAAAATCTCCTACATAGGGCTCTACCACCTAGTGAAATTCCTTGTATATCCTAGGACTTATTAGAACCTTATCTTCAGAGCGGCGAGCACGAACAACTTACGAATCGAGAACGCTAGCATTTGTATGAAATTTCAATATTTTTTTTGACATTTCGACACTATTAAAATAAAAATAGTTTATACGGATTTTATCGCGGTATTATTTTTATTTTAGTCCCGACGTTTCGAAAGCTTTCCAGCCTTCGTGGTCACGGGAGAGACTGAGGTGTAGGTCGTCTCGAAAAGTTAATGTTACATTGGCTACCTAAGAAATCACTATTTCGACACTAATACGTTTTCGCAAGTTATTCGTGCTAGCCCATCTGAACCATAATAGATAGACGGCTGAAATCACAGAATATATTGCTTCATTATGGCAGAAACACACCAGTTCAAAGACCTACTTCAGTAGTTCTTCTTCTTCTACCTGCTCTTACCGGGGTTGACGCAACATGCTTATTAAGTTTTTGACTCATGTTACAGAAAATATTGGCTTGTAGTTTTAACAACAGGCCGCCTTCCTGACGTCAACCCCTCTGGGAAGAAAACACCCAGACCCAAAAATACATTTAAGGATCACACAAACATTTAATTTTGTCTCGGTGCAGGAATTGAACACGCGGCTCCTCGCTTTACAGCTGGCAACTCGCCCACTGTACCACAACGTACATAGCAGCTGGCCCAATTCACTACACATAAACAAAATATCCGAAGACTGTTCCACCACAAGCCCAACTCAATCAGTTTTTTTTAATAGCTTGAATGACTAGACGAGCAGGTCGATTGCCTGATGGTAAGCTCCACGCCTGCTCATAAACAGAACTTTGAATAATAAAGCACTGCATGACACTGGACTGCGCTCGTCACCCCGAGACATAAGGTGTTAAGTCTCATAATGCACAGTAATTTCAACAGTTACACACTGTTGCTTGGCGGCTGAAATAGACAAAGCGGTGGTACCAACCCAGCCGGCCTCTCGCAGACGAGGAGCCTACCACCTTGTAAAACCACCTCAGTTGTTTACTTTGATGCTAAAATTCGTGTTTCTTTTAGAAATATCAATGGTGTGCTTACACGCTGATGTTGATGGCAGTGTACTGGGTAACAGAATGTATTCCATTAGCCATAACATCCTTTCTGCCTATTATGATATTTCCGCTCACTGGAGTTATGAATACGCTTCCCACTTGTCGGTGCTATATCAATGTAAGAATATAATAAATAAATACACCCAACAGTCACACATAGTCCTGAAGGCCAATTCTCGTAATTTTAAACGTTCAAAATATCATTCCGATCTAGTCTCAGCGTCAAGAAAGTTGCAAATGGCATTCTCTTAAACCAATAATCAACGTCGAATGTGAACATAAATCGTAATGAGATTGAATGTAGAATAAAAGTTGACTGAAGCCAAAACGGCATAATGCTACTGCTAATGCTAGGTGCATTTGACGTTGATTATTGGTTTAAGAGAATGCCATTTGCAACTTTCTTGACGCTGAGATTAGATCGGAATGATATTTTGAACGTTTAAAATTACGAGAATTGACCTTCTGATCCCACACTAGGCTAACCTGTATCGTGGGTATCAGGAACTACGAGGAACTTCCGGTCCCACAACACCCAGACCCGAAGCAAACATTTATGGATCACACAAACATTTGTCTCGATGTGGGAATCGAACCCACGGCCTCTCGTTTCGCAGCCGGCTATTCACCCACTGCGCCCAGGAGGCTGTCAATATAGATTTACTATGTCAATGTCTAATCATTGAAATAAGAAGACAAGAAACGTACCTCAAGCAAAAAATTACCCCACCAAAACTCTGTGTAAGGGGGCGGGGCTATAAAAGTCTGTGCATAACAATCTCTAATTGAAATTTGATACGTCTAATTTTTACGCGGTGCAGAACGTCGTATCTCGATCTAGAAATTTAAATATTTTGACATTAACTTTTGGGGAATAAAGTTGATTTTGAACGTTCATTATTTTTTGTTGCGTGTATGAGTGTTACGTGTGATTTTAATTTTGCATGTGTAAGTAAGTGAAGCCGTATTTCTTGGCAGATTCTTAAGTGAGCTATCGTTCTAGTTATCTTATTTCGATGGTAGTACCTACTCCATGTACCAGTGGAATAGTTACAACATTACAAACTCTGTGAGATTTAAAATAATTAGGTAATATATCAATTTTTAGGATACTATCATAATGTTTCTTGGAAGTATGATACTCGCGTCTGCTGTAGAGCAATCCGGCCTTCACAAGAGACTAGCCTTGTTTACCATACGAGCTATTGGATACTCACATTATAGGTAACTATAGAAATCCATATATCATAGCATAGAAGAGAAGAGTGGTAGAGCCACGCTGTAGACAATTCTGTCTACAGCATGAATGGATCATGGTAAGTTGTCATCACCAGTCATATCCACCAACAATACCAGAAGAAACCTGGATACGTTGCCGACCTTTAAGAATGAGAATTGAACAGGGGAGGGGGGGTTATTTAGGCCTCCGAAAATCTTATTGAAAAACTGCAATTTATGGTTGGGTTTCTGTGACACTGGTACTGACCTGATTGAGCGTGCACGTTTATGCTGTAAACAAAAGTCAGTTCCTCGAATGAGGAATCACTTCCAAAATACATACATACGCACTTACGCCTGTACTCCCCTAAGGGGTAGGCACGGATGTAACAAGCACATCCATATTTCACCGAGCTTATTACCGGCCCATTATGTGATAGGGCGCGAGCCAATCGCCATATCGGGCACAATTCCAGATCCGGACTGATACTAAGTATTTCATGATAGAAAAACTCAATATCACTTTACCCGACCCGGGGATCGAACCCGAGATCTCAGCATAGCAGTCGTACCGCGTACGCATTATAAATGCGTCACCGAGGCAGTCCAGACTTTTAATATGCTGTGATTGACAGCCTCCGTGACGCAGCAGGCGAGTAGCCGGTTGCGAAGCGTGAGGCCGTGGGTTCGATTCCCGCACCTTGACAAATGTTTGTCTGCTCCACAAATATTTGTCTCGGGCCTGGGTGTTGTGGGACCGCAAGTCCCTCTTAGTTCTTGATACCCACGATACAGGTTTACCTAGTGTGGGGTCAGGACTATGTGTGTAACTGTTGGGTGTATTTATTTATTAATTATTTATAGGTTATTATTTGCGATGTCGTTCACAACTATGTTTGTTTCAATGTGGATTACAAACACCGCAGCGACTACTATGATGGTGCCTATTAACTTCGCGCTGTTAAAAGTTTTTGAAGATGTAAGTATAACCAAAAAGCTTCTTTCACGTACAACGCGTGGGCTTGGTGGTCGGGGCTTAGTTGTAAACTTGAATACTATGCTCAATATTTCGTCAAGCCTCCCCGCTTATTTTACATACATACACGCAGAAGTGTAAGAGCAAAGCCACACGATGCGTTACGGTGCGATGCGGCACCCGGAGCGGTGCCGCGCCGCTGTGTCATCCTACATATAAATAACTATACCATGTCAAACGACGCGTTAGGCCGACGTGCGGCGTCCAGCGTAAGCGCGCCGGACTTGTTAACTGCGAGGCGGGGAGGGGTTATGCGCTGCAGCGCCGGAGTGACTAGGTGCCGCCACCACAGTTTTTTTTATGGCGGTAAGCAGCGTTGCGCTGCGGTGCCGCTCCACCCGTGTGGCTCCCTATATCTCGAATTCATTACGGTGCGGCGCCGCACCGCACTGTTAACGCATCGTGTGGCTTTGCTCTTACAGTACACATTTCGCCGAGCTTATTACATCATTAGTTTAGTAGCAGCCTAATTAAGCTGAAAAACAATGAGGACATGGTCTCAAGTCCCATGTCGGGCAATTACAACTTGTATTTGAATTTTCAATACGAAAAATCATGCACGAGTTATCCAGGATTGGAATTTCTGTTCAATGTGGTGATAGGCTCTCTCCCATGCGTCCCATCACATCATGGGACGGAAATAAACTCGGCCAAACGTGGTTGCAGTATTAGTTGACCCCTTCAGGGATACAATACATGTATAAACACTCAATCTGTTATCCCAGAAGGGGTTGGCAGAGGTGTAACTAGTACACTCAGCTTTGTTTCGTCCCATAATGTGATAGGGAGCGGACCTATCACCATACCGGGCATATTTCCAGACTCCGGGTTGATACTGAGCATTTCGTAATTGACAAACCCAAAATACCATTTAATCCGAGTGGTAGAGCCACGCTGTAGACACTTTTGTCTACAGCATGTATGGGCCGGCTCGTCCGGGTCATTACCACTGTCTCACAGAAAACCGGCGTAAAGTAGCAGCTTGCTGCTGCGTTTCGTACGGTGAGTGAGATATCCGGAGGCCCAAACCCCCTCCCCTTTCCAATTCCTTAATTATCCCTTTCTTTTAAGTTCGGCAACGCACCCATGATTCTTTAGGTATTGTGGGCGTACATGGGCGGTGGATATCACTTATCATCAGGTGACCCACTTGCTCGTTTGCCGGCCTATGCCATAAAAAGAAAACCGATCCGGGAATCGAACCTCAGCACAGCAGTCGTACCACGTCCGCATTACAACTGCGCCATCGCGGGAAAATCGTCTTGATTTCCGTTCGCTATAAGATATAAACAGGATACCTATGTTGGATATTTTTCTTATGCAATTTATTATTTCCAGCAAAACTTACTTTCAATATATGAATTGGATGCGAGCGGTGATCGAGTAGCCACAGACGTAACAACGTGCTATTTTTGCGCAGCTACATTTTCAGCAACTATAGGTTGGTACAATATATTTAAGAAATTCGCTATTTATTTCTAATAGCTTTACGCCCGGTTTCTAAAAGGCTGATCAATGTTATATTAACCGATCAAATGTCATATCAAGTTGAAATTGAGTTGCTAGAAGCGTGATCAAACTTTGATACGACACATTTGTTAGCTAACATAACTTTCAAATAATTATGAAAAATCGTATGTCAAACGGTACTAAAGAGAGATCAAATATTATACTAGTTACATCTCTGTCTACCCCTTCGGGGATTACAGGCGTGAGTGCGTATATATATGAATGTGTTGTATCCCTGAAGGGGTCAACTAATTACAACCACGTTTGGCCGAGTTTATTTCCGTCCCAAGATGTGATGGGGCGCATGGGAGAGAGCATATCACTACATTGAACAAAAATTCCAATCCTGGATAACTCATGCATGGTTTTTCGTATTGAAAATTCAAATACAAGTTGTAATTGCCCGGAATGGTTCTTGCCTCAGATCATCATTACCGTTTCATCATCATCATCATCAAGTTCTTGTCCGGGGCGGGGGCTATCGGAATATAAATGTAATTTAGTGTAATTTAGTGTAATCATGATTATTTTTTTTTAAAGTATAAGAACCTATTTATATTTTTACCCTGGTACGACAAAGTTACTACATTGGACTTGATGTAGAAGTACAGTGCAGTGTAACTATAATATTGACCGTCATGGGACATTGAGACTCTCGATGGTCAGCAGAATAATGCCGACCTGAAGTTATTGGAAATAAACTGGCTGACCTCAGAATGCGACTCGCCAGAACAAGCATGGCGGGTTGTTCACCATGTGTATCGTCGCTATCCATTCAAGATAAAAGATTCATATTACTTCTGTCGGACCATAAAGCTGTGGAATAGTTTGCTAGCACACGTGTTTCCTCCTTCTTACATCAAGGGATCCTTTTAACGGAGTGTGAAGAAGCAATTAGACAGGCCGGCATAATTCTGCCGACCTACGATAGGTACTGTGTCTGTTGTTGGTTGACATTCTTGCGCTACACTTACCATCAGGCGTAGCGTAGTCACGTAGCCAGGATAAAAAAAGAACAAAAATGTATATGGTAACCTCCCACCAGCTATATTATATTCCAATTTTTTTTTTTTTTTACTAGCCCTTTATTATATACGTCCCACTGCTGGGCACGGGCCTCCTCTACTGCATGAGAGGGGTTAGGCTTTAGTCTACCACACTGGCCTAATGTGGGTTGGTAGACTTCACATACCTTCGAAATTCTTATGAAGAACTTCTCAGGTATGCAGGTTTCCTCACGATGTTTTTCCTTCACCGTTAAAGCAAGTGATAATTGACAATTAATATACACATAACTTAGAAAAGTCAGAGGTGTATGCACTTGGGGCTGGTTTCGAACTTGCGACTTTCGTCTCGACAGTCCGTACCACTCCTCGCTGAGCTATCACTGCTATTTTAAGAATATATTCCATATTCGATATTATTCCATATTATACTTGGTAGGTAATTTGTTTCAGGCGGTATTGGAACTTTAGTCGGTACGGCAACGAATTTGGTGTTCAAAGGACTTTTCGCTAAGTACATATTACTTTATTATTTTAGAATAATATGCTTTAGATCCTTTACTGTCTGTAAAGGATCTAATCTGAAGTTTTTTTTATTAGCTTGAGTGTCGAAACGAGCATGTTGCTCGCCTGTTGGGAAGCGCAGCGCCTGCACATAAACAGAAGCAGCAAACAAAACTTTGAATTACAAAACACTGCATGGCTTTGGACTGCGCTCATCAACCAGAGACATAAGATGTTAAGTCACATAATGTCCAGTAATTTAACTGGCTCCAATGTCATATAAACCGAAACACAACAGGGCATATTGCTGTTTGGCAGTAGAAATAGACAAAGCGGTGGTACCAACCCAGACGGCCTCTCTCATACGAGGGACCTACCACCTTATAAATCATAATGCTTTTTCAGAGCGTATCCCGATGCTCCGGAGTATTTATCGTTCCCAAATTTCTCCGCCTTTGCAATACCCTACATGATTTTAATGGAAATGACTATGTACTTATTCATGCTGGTGGTGTATTTTGGATTTTTAAGGTTTGTTATAATGATTACCTTAAACTGCCTCGGTGGCGCAGTTGTAATTCCTACGCGTTACGGCTGAGACTGAAGCTGAGGTCTCGGGTTCGATCCCCGGGTCGGGTAAAAGTGGTATTGGGTTTTTCTACTACGAAATGCTCAGTATCAGCCCGGAGTCTGGAATTTGTGCCCGTTACGGCGACAGTCTCGCATCACATCATGGGACGGAGATACGCTCGGCGAAATGTGGGTGTACACTTTACACCTCTGACTACCCTTTCGGGGATTACAGCCGTGAGTGCGTATGTATTACTTTAAAGTAGAGGGGGTAAACGTGAGTCACCGTAAGAACATACAATGTTAGGTTAGCGTGTTTGCGTTGCCGATCCTTGTGGAAGGAAGGCCTTCAGAAAATTTTATATTTTTATGGTACGATATAACTGCTGTTGCTTGCTAGCGAGAGGGCATCAGCTGACGACTGTACACCGGCCACCGTATAAACGGTACATTCTAAAAAGTAAAGTTCCGGAGTCAACTGGTGAATATCCAGTTACTTCAGGCTTGCATCATTCTGGCGACCTTCGAGAGACGTAACGCTTTTCAAGGATAGACATTATATTTGTACTGCACTGTACTTACGTAGAGTGTGGTCATACAATGCAATACAAAACTCTTTATTGTGTGGTCAATAATAACATAAATACTATTTGATTTTATAATGGGCGGTCTTATCGCTAAAAGCAATATGTGCCAGACCTTTGGATGGACAGAAATGGAAATCAAAAATTCGTAGTGGAATGGTGCAAAAGTATTTAATTATTTAAAAAAGAAAACGACACTAAAGTGTAATACGTATATTTATTTTAGACCGAACAGCAAAGCAGCTAAATATTCAAAATTATCCCCAGAAGGTATAGCAGCTGCCAAACGTACTGTAGATGAGGACTGGAAGAAATTAGGCAGAATTACATTTTGGGAAATTGTACGTAAATTTAAAACTTGTAATTATTTATTCTCAAGTCACCAATTAAAGAAAGTAAGAAACTCCAATAATTCATTTTTTTTATTAGCTTGAATGACGAAACAAGCAGGTCGCCCGCCTGATGGTAATCGCAACGCCTGTCCATACACAGACACAACACCACACAGAACTTGGAGTTACAAAGCACTGCATGGCACCAGACTGCGCTCGTCATACCGAGACGTAAAGATGTTAAGTCTCATAATGCCCAGTAATTGCACTGGCTTCAATATCCTTCAAACCGAAATACAACAATGCTTACAAACTGCTGTTTGGTGGCAGAAATAGACAAAGCGGTGGTACCTACCCAGACGGCCTCTCGCATACGAGGGACCTAGTAAAATCTCAGCCTATTGCCATCCACTGTTAGGCGTAGGTCTAAGGAGTAAACGCCAACCATTCCGGTCTTAAGCAGCCTGCATCCATCCGCTAATATTAGTGGAACCATTTCACCCTTAATCCCAATTTGGGTAGCTGTAACTCGTATCAAATGAGTGACCGTGTAGTCGACTTCTCCACCGATTTAAATGTTTGTGTGATCCACAAATATTTTTTCGGGTCTGGGTATTGTGAGACCGTTAGTTCCTCGTAGTTCTTGATACCCACGGTATAATTTAACCTAGTCCGGAGTTATGACTGCTGAGTATATTAATATATGGATTTTAATTTAAAAAAGTCTTAAATGTTGCTATACTGATATTTTCTATGAACTGAATAGCATGTCGGTTCTTAGAAATATCACTTGAAAAATATAAAAAACATGTTTTAGATGGTGATCATCCTATTTGGAGGGTCTATGGTGATGTTTTTCTCTCGTTCACCACAAATATTCTCTGGTTGGGGAGACAAGATCGCAGAGCACTTCGGTATAAAGGACATGAAATTGTATGATCATTATTACAATTTTAGATTAGTATTTCTTTACTTAAATCACTACCGTATCCCTGAAGGTGCATCCTTGCATGGCTGACCGAGCTCATTTCGGTCCCCATGATGTGATAGATGACGAGCCATGTGATGGCTATATCCAATTCTGGGCGTCATGTATGATATTTTCTAAACGGAAACTCACATAAATTGTGATTGCCCAACCTAATATTTGAACCCGGAACTTCATCGGTGACTCAATCTACGCTGACACTCATCCCATGAGTCGACCTTCCCACCCGGGGCTGGAGGGATGGTTAGGCCGGACTCGGTGTCTTTCCGACCTAGTTCACGGTTTAGTGACTGCTAGATCAGAGGGGCTAGCACGGAAAACTATCGAAATCGTAATGTAAAGGTATCGAGGGCTCGATAGATAATACCTTAAATATCATTGGTCTATATTCCATATAAATTAGTTTCTTTTACGTACGAAAGAGGCGCTGTACTAAAATCTCATAGAAATTGTTGTTGATGACAGCTCGAATAACTTTTCGCAAGTTTCCGTGCTAGCCCCTCAGGACCCTAATCAATTTTCTTTTGACTCTAAAAGCAACAAATATTTTAATAAAATTTAAGAATTGAACTATTCGACAGTTGTAACATTTGTCGAAGTTAAATGTTTTTCAATAATTTTACAGTGTTCAAGATTCGGCGGCTGCGATGTTCGTGGGGTTTTTAATGTGCCTTCTACCATCACATTTATCTATATTCCAAAATTGTAAAGCAAAAAGTAAGTTTAATTTTATATTGGCAAGAAAATAAACATGGTCAAAGTTGGTCGTGACTCCGAGACGAACGGCAGTGCGAAAACTTCGTGCGGATGTAGACAATTTTGTCTACAGCATGAATGGGCCGGCTCGTCCGGGTCGTTACCACTGTCTCACAGAAAACCGGCATAAAATAGCTTGCTGATGCGTTTTGTAGGGTGAGTGGGATATCCGGATGCCCCAATCCCCTCCCCTTCCTAATCCCTTAATTATCCCTTTCTTTTAAGGTCGGCAACGCGCCCATGACTCTTTTGGTATTGTGGGCGTATATGGGCGGTGGTGATCACTTATCATAAGGTGACTCCATGCTCGTTTGTCGTTGCAATAAAAAAAAGAAATAAAGATGCCGAAGACTCGGCGTCCTAATTGTGACTGGCGTGAAGACGAGCAACAAAGGCAGACACAAGTCTCATCGTCTCAAGGACGGTACTGGTAGCAATCTAGAATCCTCCCGAACTCCACTTGCACTGATAGAGGCAACCGCAGTGATCAATCACTCAAATGTGAACTAGGTTGGAAGACTGGTGAGTCTGGCATAACTATCCCTGTACCCCAGAGTTGGAAAGCTATCCGGAAGATGGATTTCCCCGCACCAAAAAGATGGTCAAGTATGGTAAAGATGTTATACATAAGTAACGGCACTACACTTAATTCCAGATTATGGAGAAATGTCTGACAAACCCGTCCCTTCTGTGTTGCGATGGAAAGAAATGAATGAAATTTTGCCTTACAGCTTCATGTTTTTGTTAGGTGTGTATATATTTCTTAAAATTCTTTACTTTATTTTGCTTGGAAAGACCGTGCTATACATAACTTCAAATTACATACCAGACATGCCAAGTACAGGCATTTTGTATATAATTTCTGATGCGTTATCGTCACGCATTTCAAAATTATATATTTACAACTATATATTTATTTACTGCCTCGGTGGCTGAGTTGTAATGCGTACGCGTTACGATTGAGGCCTACACTGAGGTCTCGGGTTCGATCCCCGGGTCAAGTAAAGTGGTACTGGGTGTTTCTATTACGAAATGCTCAGTATCAGCCCCGAGTCTGGAACTTGTTCCCGATATGGCGATAGGCTCCGCCCTCTATCACATAAGGGACGGAGATACGCTTGGCGAAATGTGGGTGTACTAGTTACACCTCTGCCTACCCCTTCGGGGATTACAGGCGTGAGTGCGTATGTATGTATATATTTACAAGCTCACGCACAAATAATAAAAGTACGGGTCTATCTATATAGGTAGGCAGCGGCTTTGGTAGGCAGCGGCTTTGCTGTGCCCTGGCATTGCAGAAGTCTATGGGCGGCGGTGACTACTTACCATCAGGTGGCCCGTTTGCTCGTCTGCCTATCCAGGCAGTAAAAAAAAAAAAAAAGTTGAATATATCATAATAAGTATACCTATAATTGTTTTGTATATTATTGTTATATGTAGATATTCATTTATTAGATTATTGTTCACTCTTGACTGCAGTTTATTTCTCCTTTTCTTATCTCTATCCTATATTTCTTATATCTATCTATGGTTGCCTGAAAGAGATTCCCTTGCGCGACAAGGACGCCAATTGTACTTTTCCTATGTTTCGTGCTATATGTTGGATATATTGTGTTCAATAGTCTTTAAATAATTAAATATCGAATGTTTTCACCGTTCGACTATCGGCTGTCCCCGATAATCTACGAGTTTCTATCACTGCTTTTGCTTTACTAAAGATGAAACTTATGTTCACAGGAGGTGGTTTTGCTCTTTCTGAAGCTGCTAAAAAGGATTACACTGACCTCAATGGAAAAATAGGCGAAATGCTAACGAGCATGCAAACTTTACCAAACGTTTTCATCATATTTATCATCATAGTATTTACAGTTTTCGTCACAAACTTCGCTTCGAACGTCGCTGTGTGTAATGTGATTACCCCAATAGCTATGCAATTGGTAAGAATATTTTTAATATGTGTTCTTGAGGGAGTAAGAAATGTTGTCAAGGGTTTTGGTGGGAATTCTGACAGTGCCTATGATCTTCTATTTTAATTATATTCTAAACTAGTTTACAAGTCGTGTTTGTTGTATGAAAGTAGTGTGGTTGTGCAATAAACATTGAATGTGATGAACAGTGTATGGAAACCTTAGACCAGTCACCAGTCTCCACCGTTTTTTTAATGTATTATTTTATGATGTGCTTATTTTCCGTATAACTGTGGAGAAATAAATAAACGATTTATTATTGATCCGCTTGGTGTGTAAGTGTGGACTTACACACTTAGGTCACTTACACCTTGAGGTGGCTCAATAGGCACTGTAACCTGCCGACTAGAAAAACAGACAAAGGGAGACAGACTGGCAGAGAGAGATAGACTGGCAGACACACAAAGGCGATTATCTTATAATATCCCTTTTTTTGTCCACGGTTAAAAAAGTAAATAACTATTTGCAGTCACTTCGCAGGCAAAAGAAACTGGTGCAAACCCATTATGGTATAACATCGCTGCAGGATTCTCTGCATCCTACTGCTTCTGCCTGCCGGTCGGAACTCCTGGGAATCTTGTTGTACAGAGTGCTGCCAGTATACCTACAGGGAAGATGGTGAGTACAGCAATCCTCAGATGTATATTGGCACGCATCGAAATAAGATGAACGATCTCTCCTAAGAATCTGCCAAAAATACGAGAGGATCAAAATGGCGTGTGTACCATAAATAAATAAATAAATAAGTACACCCAACAGTCATACACATAGTCCTGACCCCACACTAGGTAAACCTGTGTCGTGGGTATCATATATTTGTGGTTCACACAAACATTTGTCTCAGTGTGGGAATCGAACCCACGGCCTCTCGCTTCGCTGCCGGCTACTCGCCCGCTGCGCCACGGAGGCTGTCAAATAATCCAGTCATGTAATGTACCAAAAAAAATATACTTAAATTGTACTATTTAGTACCTTGGATAAAAAAATGTACCTCTATTAAAACGAAGTTAGAACAATAATAAAGTACACCCGCCATATTGACGTCGGAATGGCGGGTGTATCTTATATCTTCGTTTTAAGAGATATTTTTTTTTATCCGAAGTACTAAATAATACAATTTAAGTAAATTTTTTTTCGATACTTGACTCTCTGAAGTCCAGACTATGTTATGTCACCGCTAGAAAGTATGCCATAAAAATACTCGTCTGGTACGACCCTTGTGAGACAGCCCTACAAATGAATTCGCACCAATTAAAATATATATTTTATTTCAGATAATGGCTGGCACTGGACCAACAGTAATCACAATATTAATATCGTGGCTTGCCTTGTGTTTCTGGGCACCAGTCATATGGCCCGACCTGGACATCTTGCCACCATGGACAGGCATAAATTAAAAACTTTATTCTTCATCTAAGTTTATTTTAATAATAACACTAGTCTTACACCAAGTGCTAAACTAAACATAACATCTATATTGTGAATCCAATTGTAATTAAATACTAAAATAAAATATACAAAATACTTTGAATGAAACTTAAATCTCCAACGTGTTCCCTTGCTCAAATCGTAGGTCACTTTTAAACTGCAATAAAAACAAATATTGCATTAATAATGTAATATTGGCAGAGTTGTTATCATTAGTAAGTACAGATATATATATATATATTTTAAAATAAAAAGAAAGTTCTGCATAAGAATTTCGAAGGTATGTGAAGTCTGCCAACCCGCATTAGGCCAGCATGGTGGACTAAGACCTAACCCCTCTCATTCAGTAGAGGAGGCCCGTGCCCAGCAGTGGGACGTAAGTAATACAGGGCTAGTAGTCGTAGTCGTAGCATAGGCCATCGAACCAGCAAATGGGTCACCTGATGGTAAGTGATCTCCATCGCCCATGAACGCCTACAATACCGAACATAAATTTGGGCCTCCGGATATATTTCATTTACCGTACGAAACACGGCAGCAAACAGCGGCTTATTTTAGTGCTCTCAGACAATTTTTGTTTGAGTTCATCAACTTTGTGTTTATTTTGCTTTGACGTTTGCGCAATTTCACTTCTGTCGGATGTATGTGCATAAACGCTCTCTCATTGCTCAACTCTTCAAATAGCTGCTGGCAAGTATTTATCTGTGAGCCAGTGATAACCCAGACGAGCTGACATATTCCATACGGTTTTGTCTATAGTGTGGCTCTGCCATTCATTAAAAGTGATTTAAAATATTGAATAATTATTTTTCCATTCTTTTCAAGCTGTGCAACGATGCAATTAATATTAAAAAACTCGCTTCAAATTAAGAACCCTCTTTTGTATTGTCGGTTACTAAATTTAGTCTAAGTGCGATGCTACATGGCGCGAAGCGGCGCTCGCGCCACTACGTAGTGAAGTAACCGCAATACAACGAAGCGGTGCTACGAAACAAAATGCTCTGTAGCACTACATACGCACTCACGCCTGAAATCCCCGAACGGGTAGGCAGAGGTGTAACTAGTACACCCACATTTCGCCAAGCAAATCTCCGACCCTCATGTGATAGGGGGCGAGCCTATCGCGATACCGGGCACAAATTCCAGACTCCGGGCTGATACTGAGCATTTCGTAATAGAAAAACCCAATACCACTTTACCAGACTCGGGGATCGAACCCGAGACCTCAGCGTTGGTCTGAATCGTAACGCGTACGCATTACAACTGCGCCACCGAGGCACTAGCAGGCTCTGTAGCACTAGTGAAAGTCTTTTCGATAGCATCATTCGTGCGTATGTTTCCAATAAAGTCCACTAAGGGCACTGTGCGGATTTGCATTCATATTTCGGAAATACGGATGACGTGGCTATTGAATAACTCGCAAAATCTTGCACTGTAGGCACAAGTGTCATGCCCCTCTCCACCTTGTCTTATGCATTGTCGCTTAATCAATTTTGCACTCGGATACCTCAAGGCGTGTGGCAAACCATAGATTGTCCGACTCCTCCCTATCTTTTTATTTGATTAGTTTCGTCACGAGATAAAGATAGCTTCGCATTCCCATAGACTGGTCGAGCTTTATGGCTTGGTATCTAATTATGCATGCCATTGTCGACAATGGTTACAGTTGTAGTGGCGGGTATGAGGGTGGGAAGAAACAGTCTATAATACGTTTGTTTTTTCTATGTAGGACGCTACAACAACACGTTTAGTAATATCGCCATGAACATTAGACCCTTTTTCTTGGGCAGAGGGGTCAACTACAGTTAAACATAGATCGGTGAAAACGTAAAATTATGCCAAAATTAAATATTTACTTACGTAAAACAAGTTTATACGGATTTTATCGCGGTTTAATTTTTATTTTAGTCTCGACGTTTCGAAAGCTTTTCAGCATTCGTGGTCACGGGAGAGAATGTTACATTTCCTACCTTCATTTTTAAATTATACATTAAAATTATATTTTTAAATAATTATAAAATAAATGTATAACTTTCGTATCCGTATAAACAAGTTTTATTTCAATGTGAAATATTGTGTAAACCTAAAAAAACATTATTTACTTACGTAATAATGATGGATCCGAGATCTACGTCATCGTCGTATTGCCTGCAGTGGCATTGCCGGCTTTACCAGGTGCATTAACTGGCACGATCCCTGTCCCGTCAGGATCCCAGATGATAGGAGCGTAGTACATCAATGACAACCACAATATGATGAAGCAGATGATGGCGCTGCCTAATCCGTACTTTGCCTGGAAGAAAAGTACACAATAGTGGGGCTCTTTGAAAAAATCTTAGATAACAAGGAGTGCGTGCATCATATCTATCAAAACGTGGCGTGGGAGGTACAGCATGTTTAAATAGTTTGTTGATCTATCTTCTTTCTTCTTCTTATATATAAAAATCAATTGCTGTTCGTTAGTCTCGCTAAATAATGTTAAGAGTGGTAGAGCCACGCTGTAGACACTTTTGTCTACAGCATGAATGGGCTGGCTCGTCCGGGTCGTTATCACTGTCTCACAGTATCGACGTAAAGTAGCAACTTGCTGCTGCGTTTCGTACGGTGAGTGAGATATCCGGAGGCCCAAATCCCCCTCCCCTTCCCAATGCCTTTCCTTTAAGATCGGCATCGCACCCATATTTTTTTTGTATTGTGGGCGTACATGGGCGGTGATCACTTACCATCAGGTGACCCACTTGCTTGTTTGCAGGCATAGTCTATAAAAAAAACTTAAAAACGGCTTGACCGATTTTGATGACTTTTTTATGTGTATTCAAATGGGTTCCTGGATTGTTTATGTTCACAATTGAACCCTCTATATGTCGAAACTACGTGCTCCAGCTAGTTTTCAATAACTTAAATCTTTACTCGGTTTTCTAACTTTCGTTTGTTCCGTGTTTCAATAGTAATATAGGTCGTGACTAGCATTTAGTATCTTTTATTTCTTGGCGCTATCCCGGCCTAGTTGCAATTGTTTCCCTTCCCCGCTGCACAAACCGCCCCCGCTAACATCTAGAAAACCTCTTCCCCCCCAACGTCTTGTACCCCGCAGGACGGTCGCGCACGAACTTGTCCATCTATAGACGCATTCACTTCCTTCTACGGGATCGACTACATCACTATCTCTAATCCAGAAATACATACCATACTCTTCATGGGAACTTTTCCAGTATAATGACAGTAGTAAGCCGGTGTGTAAAGAAATGGAAACATGAAGCCCAACGAGCTGCCGATTCCTACACCGAGCGCTCCTAAGTACATCTTTACTGGCCAGTCAGCAATGCTCCGAAACATTACAGTGTCCGGCGGCGCTTCCGCAGCCTTTCGTATGAAACCATGAAAAGTATAGTTTAATATTTTTTATCGAGGTGTTAGAATATTTCTGAAACTCTTTTATTGAAACTAGGGTCTTTGCCCATGTTTTTCCACAAACATTAAATAAAAACAAAGTCCGACGAATATGAGACATATGTTACTTTCTTCCCCACGTTATTCTGCATCGATTGGTATCGGTCTCGACCCTATACCCCCAGCGGTTTCGGAGGAGAGCGTGACAAGCTTTTGGCAGCGGCGGCGGTGGCGGCGCCAGTTACTTGTTTTTAGAATAGAGAGATATAATAATAAATTTATGCACTATACAAAATTCCACGAACCTATACAAATATTTTTAACTGACTTCAAAAAAGGAGAAGGTTCTGAATTCGGCGCGTTTTTTTTACTTTTTCTACATACATACTTTATACATCGATTTAAAGTCAAAAATAACAATTTCTATAGGTCTCTTTGAATTCGGTGTGTATCGCTACCGGTAAAATAAAATTGCAATACATTTTTTTTTTTTTTATTTTGGCCCACATCGCAGCCAAACTCTATCGAATGATTTTTTTCCAACTAAATCGGTCCACAATTGGCGGAGAAATCGATGTACATACATAAAATAGCAAAAAAAACGCAGCGTTATTTACTCTCCCGTTTTATTTACTTCTTTCTCTACTTTAAATCTTAGTATATAATAGGTCGAATATATTTACGATGGTAATGTATGATGTGGTGGTACAGATGCTAACTTTTGTTATATGTAGATCATGCTTTCATGGCCGGAATTCGTTATATTTCAAAATAGATATACTACATACACATTTTTTTATATATACCACGCTTGTATACATTATGAAAAGAAACATAAAATATGTTCGGCAATCGGCGGCGATATTATTTTATTAGGATGGATTGGTAGCAAAGGAAAATAAATTAGTATAATGATTAGGTACTATGAATTTGGCGTACTACATACCATGCTTAAAATCAATGGCAAGAACACTACACAAGCAGCCACTCCACTCATGGAGTTCGATAAAATCACAGACACGAGGCAGACGAGGAACAAGGACGTGCCAAACTCATGGTCCGTAAACACTCTGCCAAAGTGAGCCACTATTTGCTTGTCCAGTCCAGTTTCTTTGATAGCAACTTGCAATGACACGCCAGAGCCTGTAATATCTTAGTTTAATATAAAAAGCATCACTCCATCAAACTACAGCGTGTTTAAGCTTTGAAATGTCCCTAGATCTGAACTTGGAACTTTAAATGTGAATGTCCTAAGACTGTTTTTTGTCTGGTTGGGGCCTCTATAATAATGACACGGTAAGAACATAAGAGCCATAGTACCTACATATTTAATAACATATGTATATATATATATTAAACCACCAAAAGAGATTTTGTGGCATCTCTACAGACAACATTTTAAATACTGAAGACCAGGAGGCCAATTCTCGTAATTTTCAATGTTCAAAATATCATTCCGATCTAGTCTCAGCGTCAAGAAAGTTGAAAATGGCATTCTCTTAAACCAATAACCAACGTCAACTGTGAACATAGATCGTAATGAGATTGAATGTAGAATATAAGTTGACTGAAGCCAACACGGTATAATGCTACTGCTAATGCTAGGTGCATTTGACGTTGATTATTGGTTTAAGAGAATGCCATTTGCAACTTTCTTGACGCTGAGACTAAATCGGAATGATATTTTGAACATAAAAAATTACGAGAATTGGCCTTCTGAATGGTACTTATTATGATAAAGCTACAAATAATAGGGTTCCTACTAACGATATATTTAGTACAGCCGAAACATGATTCAACAAATTAAAGCAATGATAACTGGTCACTGAGAAAATCTAACAAAAACAGCATATACCAATGAGAAATATGTATCCATAATTCAAGTTCTTGTCGACAAAACGCCACCAAAGTATTGCAGATTCTGGTTTTAATGGTGGCAATTCACTTTTTTCTGTAATAAAAAATAAAACAATATTAAGTCATAATCATCGCTTGAATATTTTTTTATGGCAGAAAGCCAGCAACCGAGGAAATGGGTCCCGTAATTATATGATCCTCATCGCCCATGAACATTACAAATACGAGAGATTTTGGATCACCAATCATCACTGCGATACGTGTGGCTCTGGCGATATGTTTAGATGTGCGTTTACCCTTAAAGAAAGGGATCGGGATTGTGCTGGGGAGGATATTGTGGGTCTACGGGATAGTTTAGTTTAATGGCACGGCTATCTCAATCACTAGACAATAGTATGACTGTAACTGTTACGTCAATCATTCAGTCGAATTGACTTATTCGCGGTGTAAACAAAACTGACTACAGTCTAACTCTATCAAATGTAAATTGAAGATATGAGGCTAAAACTTACTTTCGGCGCTAAAATAACTCAGCCACCCATAGCCTTTGGGTAGTATGTGAAGGAGAATCACAAATACTGCAGCTACTGTAGAGTCTTTCACACTGGAAACGAACATTTGAATAATATTAACAATAGGTAAGAACAAAACAACAGCGATTGCGCAGCAGACTGTGGTATAGACTGCCGAGACGAAGGACTTCAGTTCATAACCAGCCTCAAGAGCATGCACATGTTAATGATCTCTTGCTTTAACAGTTAAGGAAACATCGTGAGGAAGCCGGCCTATCTGAGAATTCTCCATAAAAAATTTGAAGGTGTGCGAAATTTTACCAACCCGCATTAGGCCAGCGGAGTTGAATAAGGCCTAACCACTCTTATTCGTAGAGGAACCCCCGTGCCTAGCATAATACAGCACTGATAAAAATAGTAACTTCTTCATTCAATAAATCGGACTAGATAGACATCGTAGAAGTAAAGATAGCGTTAAACATTTTCGTATAAAAACAAATCCGAAACATCTAAGATATCTGTACCCTTAAGGCCTTTCCCAATATTTTGTCTATTGAGCAATTTACTTACTAGCAGTAAAATTATGACAAATTTTGTATGAAAGATCAATCAAAGATCAAAGAAAGAATACTATTAATAGTAAGCAAATTTGTCGATAGACAACATTGGGATCGGCCAGTAGTGATATGGTAATAAATTCAGCGTATTTCGATATAATTCTTACCCAGGTATTTGAGGAGAAGTCTCCTCTCTGCTGAAATCAGCCCATCCCATATTCAAAAACGTACTCCATCGCAAGAAGAAAACAACGAGTGATAATATCGTAAAGAACACAGTAAGCTGGAAATTAATAGAATCATAGTTACATTTAATATGAGATATCGGTACAATTAAAACCATTCAGATCTGGATTTTGCTGGACTTTACATTGGGATATATTCAGCAATTCTGTCTAGTATTAATTAACTTTACCTTTTTAGTATACCTTACCTTTTCATGTAGTGAGACTCTACGCGGCAGTGCGTTTTTGTGTTTTAGTAATGAATTTCTCAATTCAGTCATGCTGTTCGAACTCATCGGTTTACCTATACACCTGTCAAACAATATTAATTTCATTTATCTAGTGAGATTTGGTACATTCGGTTACAGCGACAAAACTGTCTACCATTTAAAAATATAAGAAAATATAAGTCATGCAAATAAAATCACTAATAATGAGCAAGTACTTACTTATTGACAAGTATCATATAGTAAGCAAAGTTAAAAATGAACATCAGAAAGGCGACGGGAAACGCGTACGCCGAATATTGAAAGTAATTAAATATGTCTGGATACTCTTTTCCTTTTGGTGCACTCCTAAAAACATTGCAAAGAAATTAAATCATAAACTGGTGGAGACTGTGTTATTGCTTATCAAAACATAGCCGTTACAATGAGAATTATGGATTTTTTGAACTATCTGCCCACATGATGGTAAGTGGTCAATGGCCATGTACCGTAAACGTCAGTAGTGCTAGGAGGCACAGCCAAACCACTGGCTATCGTGAAATACGTTTTAAGCCTCGTTTGAATAAGGATATGTTATAACTTAGTGCTGAGGAAACTCCGTGGGGGGAAGTTCATGCCAGAGTCTATACGAGTTCGCGCGGGAGCATCATGGGGCGAATGCTAGTTTAATATTGACAGTGATGGCGTGCACATTAGCTTGGTGAGCCATGTCTTTACCGACTACGCATGTACCGCGAACACCAGGAAGCAATAAACATTTATAAAGTTCGCCCTCCAAATGATTCATAGTGGGATATTCATGCTAGACAAAACCAACTACTTTTTTATAGCAGCTCTACGCGGATCAGTCACATCCTACTTCCTACTACTCTTATAAATGTGAAAATTTGGATGTTTGTGAATTTGGATGTTTGTTAGTTAATCACGCCTTAACAGCTGAACTGGTTTTGGGTAAAATTTGGCACGTAAATAGACCATGACCTGGGTTAGAACATAGGCTTCTTTTAATTCCAGAAAAGGCCATTCACACGAACCCGTTAGCTAAAGCTAGTTTAATATACATACTGTGGTATAATATGAATACTAACTCGCAAAAGATCGCTCGGAAGCATAGTGAAGCGTAAGCAGAGTGCATTATGCCCGTACTACCTGTGAAAGAAATATAAATGAACGTAACATATGCCATTTAATTAACATCGTCATTATTAACATTATTAAAAAAATCTCTATTTTAACTACTCTCTCTCTGTCTCCCCCCTCTCTCTCTCTTTCTTTTCTCTTTCATTATCAAAGGAAGAATGACAACATAGTACTGCTGATAGGGTACTTGATATATAATATTTATACCTGACTGGATGCAGCCACCGTACAAAGGATGAAAAATTCGCCATAGTGACTTTTTCCGGCGAGTTACATTCAGAGCCCAGTCAGTGTATATCCAGCTACTTCACTACTACTACGAGATACGTTAACGTCTGTCGACAGTCGCCAGATTTATGCCGGCCTATACTGTAGCTAGTTATTTTGCCGTCCCAAGAAAAGCAATTACTTTGGTATACATCCGTCAAATATATCCATCTACCTCGGTGGTGCAGTTGTAATACATACGCTTCTATTACGAAATGCTTAGTATCAGCCCGGAGTCTGGAATTGTGCTCGGTAAGGCGATTGGCTTGACCCCTATCACATAATGGGATGAAAATAAGCTTGGCGAAATGTAGGTGTACTAGTACACCTCTCCCAATCCCTTCAGGGATTACAGGCGTGAGTGCGTATGTATGCAAAAGGGCAGATTGTTAGTTACCGATTGCCGATGCAGTTTGTATAGCGCTGTTGATTATGTACCGCATTTCATTGTAGTTAGGTTCATTGGCTCTGTTGCGAGCAGTCGATGCCTGAAAAAAAAGATTAAATGACTAATTCTCTCTCTCTCTTGCGGTGCCTATTCACTATTGAATGTTGGTTGTCAACTGCGCATATTCCTTTCTATTTCTTGCCAGGTTAAATATAGCTCTTCTACCCTGGTGATTCCAAAGTAGAACAAACGACTGTCTTCCCTTTGAAGGAAGCATTTCAGAAAAATAAGTCATGAGTAAGGTAGAGCAGCGATAGCTCAGCGGGGAGTGGTATGGCCTGTCGAGACAAAAAACGCAGGATCGAAACTAACCCCAAGAGCATGCACCTCTGACTTTTCTAAGTTACGTGTGTATTAATCATTAATTATCGCTGGTTTTAACCGTGAAGGAAACATGGTGAGGAAACCTGCATATCTGATAAATTCGCCATAGGAATTTCGAAGGTATGTGAAGTCTGCCAACCCGCATTAAGCCAGCGTCGTGGACTAAGACCTAACCCCTCTCATTCAATAGAGGAGACCCGTGTCCAGCAGTAGGACGTGTATAATACAAGTCTAGATTTATTATTATTTAGGTAGACCAGCAGTTCCAGTGTGGATTGATGACCTCGTTCATAGGCCAGCAGTATATTATGTGAAGAGCAAGTGAAGTTTGAAAGGTTTTGGTTGGACTTTCTTACGCTTCTGATTGATGATACACATTTAATAAAATTTAAAGCTATAGAGAATACATAAATTGACTGCATCGGTGGTGCAGTTGTAATGCGTACGCGTTACGATTGAGGCCAACGCTGAGGTCTCTGGTTCGATCCCCGGGTCGGGTAAAGTGGTATTGAGTTTTTCTATTACGAAATGCTCAGTATCAGCCCGGAGTCTGGAATTTGTGCCCGGTATGGCGATAGGCTCGCCCCCTATCACATAAGGGATGGAAATACGCTCGGCGAAATGTGGGTGTACTGGTTACACCTCTGCCTACCCCTTCGGGGATTACAGGCGTGTGTGCGTATGTAGAATATATAATTATTTCATGAATTCGAACCTGTAACTCCGTTAGTGCTGGCGTTACATACTGTGTGATGGTTGACGATACTATTAGCCTATTGCTGAACATTGACAAAAAGAAGGCAGCTACACTACACTTAAACACCAATCTGAAATATAAAAAAAAAAATTAATAAATAAAAAAAAAAAAATTGGACCACTTTTTTACGGCAGTGACTACACTACATGGTAAATGCACTTCAAAACTGTATGCAGCGTGGTTCTACCACTTAAATTGGATTAAATTAAGCGAGCGATGTAACTTGGAAACTACGAGAATACCTAAATAATTTAATTCTACAAAGGAGTGGGGGTAAACTAGTTGGTTTAAAAGTAAATTTGGTATGGAATAGATTGGAACACACCTCTACCGTTGATATTGAATATGCAGAAATAAATTACAGGACGTAGTGATTTCTTAGGTTTACGCGAATATTACACATTGAAATCAAATTAGTTTGTACGGATTTTATCGCGGTTTAATTTTTATTTTAGTCCCGACGCGACGTTTCGAATGATTATCAGCCTTCGTGGTAACGGGAGAGACTAAAATAAAAATTAAACCGCGATAAAATCCGTATAAGCTAGGTAGTTTTATTTCAAATTATAGGATGATTGGAGTAGGTTTTGTTTTTTTTAAGTTTTTACTATCACTATTGGCAAATTAGTTAGTGCTGTTTCGTTCGGCCAACCATGTTTTCGATTACCTAATCTGTGCGTATTCAAAACTGCGCAACTATGTCAGGTGCCACATTTGATATATTATTACCCTACTTTCCCGAGTTATGTGCCAATACATCAGGCGAGCGATCTGCTCGTCGCGTCATTCAAGCTAATAAAAATAAAATAAAAAATGTAAACACAATATTACCTTTTACCAGAAAACTGGCAATTGTCGCCGGAACATATCAAACTCAGCGCTATACGGCGATCTACGCCGGAATTGTTCAACAGCAATACCAACATGCTGGTCAAAACGAATAAAGCTATATTCTCCTGGAAGACAAAAATACACTTTTTTACAGATTTGGATTACGAGCAAATAAATCACTTGGTTTTATGTGCTCTCCACCGCTCATGCACACCTACGATACCAGAAAACTCATAAATGCGCCGACCTTAAAGAAAAGGCACTGACTGGGTGGGGGGCTTTCTCCCAAACGCAATAGCAAGCAGTTACTTCGGGCCGATTATCTGTGAGACTGGCGTCCCGATCGAGCCGGACCATTCATGCTCTAGACAAAACTGCCGACAGTGTGGCTCTTCCACTTTTATAATTGTTAGTTACACGATCATGACAAGCAACGGTGACGCTCGAAACAACATGGAAGACCGAGGCAACTGAGACTGTCAGGTGGTGCGATGCTAAAATGGTAACATTGAAACCATCTTAAACAATTCTTAATAGCACTCTCCGAGTCTGTGACAAGCCTTTTTTTATTAGATAGGCCGGCAAATGAACAAGTGGGTCACCTGATGGTAATCGATGTCCATCGCCCATGTACGCCCACAATACCAGAAGAATACCAGAAGAATGAAAGGAATAATTAAGGGATTGGGAAGGGGAGGGGGATTTGGGCTCCGTATATCTCACTAACCGTATGAAACGCAGCAGCAAGCCGCTACTTTACGCCGGTTTTCTGTGAGACAGTGGTAACTGTAACGTGAATGAAAGGCCGTGGTGGATAACTGACTGATTTATTGGCGATTGACGCCTACCCTACATTATACATAACAAAATATTCTACTCAAACCTTCCAGTAACGACCCGGACGAGCCGGCCCATTCATGCCGTAGACACAGCGGCAGCGTGGTTCTACCACTCAAGCCTGCCCCGATTTAAAGCAATACTTTCAAACTAACCCATCAGTACTTACGTTCATATAGCAGTGACAGGTCCTAGGAGTGGAGAGTACTCCTGTCATAGGCATCAAGAATATGGGAATGAGGGCCGTGACAGGAATCGAAACTGGTTGTAACAGAAAAAACCAAAACATCCACATCCACATGCATTGTACCGTAACGTGATGCTGCAAAAAACAACTGTCTTTTAAACATACATATATACATTCACGCCTGTAATCCCGAAGGGGTCGGCATAGGTGTAACCAGAACACTCACATTTCATGGCGTTATTCTCTAATTCTGTGTGGAATCGTAACGCCCCTGTGTTACATTAACGCGAACGCGTTGCGTTGATTTCATCAAATTAACATTGAGTGATGTTTTCTAAGACAATGTAAAATTTTATTAACGCAGTAAAGTGCGTTACGTGCTTGTTATGTACATTTGAAATATTAGCGTAAAAATGTAACGCAGTCGCGTTACGACTTTATACCGTAATAGGAAATATGGCCCCTGATTTCACGAAGTATACGTAAATCATGCGCGTTATTTGTGTTTAAAAGGTGGTAGGTCTCTCGTATGCGAGGCCGTCTGGATTAATACCACCGCTTTGTCTATTTCTGCCGCCAAGCAGCAGTATGTAAGCACTGTTGTGTCACGGTTTGAAGGACATTGAAGCCAGTGAAATTACTGGGCATTATGAGACTTAACATCTTATGTCTCGGGGTGACGAGCGCAGTCTAATGTCATGCAGTGCTTTGTAATTCAAAGTTCTGTGTGGTGTGGCTTCTGTTTATAGGCAGGCGTGGCGCTTATCATCAGGCAAGCGACCAGTAGGCCTAGTACGAGTTACAAATACGTTCACAGCTTTCAAATTCGTATAAAATTACTACCGTCGAAGTGTCAAACTAGTAATTCATAAGGTATTAAAGAAAAGAATCGCTTGAAAACTATTTTCATATTCTATTATGAAATAAAATAAACCATATAATTAATTTTAATTCATCATAGTTCCCACTAATGGCTACTAATATTTGACGTATTGAGAGAAATGGAAAACTTTCATCGTTTTATCAAACTATTAAAACTTGTACTAGGCCTACTGCTCGTTTCGTCGCTAAAGCTAATAACAAAAAACTCGTAACGCAGTATGACTTTATTGTGTCATATGGAATATGACACCTGAGGGGCTAGCACGGAAACTTGCGAAAAGTTATTCGAGCTGTCATCGACAACAATTTCTATGAGATTTTAGTACAGCGCCTCTATCGTACGTAAAAGAAACTAATATATATGGAATATAGACCAATGATATTTAAGGAATTATCTATCGAGCCTTCGATACCTTTACATTACGATTTCGATAGTTTTCCGTGCTAGCCCCTCTGATTTCACGAAGTTAATGTGAACGTGCGCGTTACAGTTTGTGCGTTCATAGAGAATAAGGCCCCAGGTGACTCACTTGCTATTGTCGGCTTCTGATATAAAGAAAAAAAACTGTACTTACAACTCCTTTCTCACCCTGCCATGTCAGTGCGCATATTGGTACGAGCATACCAATAAGCCCTCTAAAATGCTTGGACATTAAATTTTTGAACCTCGGCATGCAGCCCTTTACGGGCGTTTTAGGATCCGGCTTTTGTCGGCTGTACAAAAAAATCGGAAATAATACATACGCACTCCCGCCTGTAACCCCCGAAGGTGTAGACAAATGTGTAACCAGTAAACCCACATTTCGCCGAGCGTATCTCCGTCCCTTATGTGATAGGGGGCGAGCCTATCGCCATACTGGGCACAAATTCCAGACTCCGGGCTGATACTAAACATTTCGTAATAGAAAAACTCAATACCACTTTACCCGACCCGGGGATCGAACCTGAGACCTCAGTGTCGGCCTCAATCGTAACGCGTACGCATTACAACTGCGCTACCGAGGCACTCATATAGGAAATAATATATCGTCGACATTGCAATACGTTTCGTTACAGTAGAGGCGAATAACACTGATTTGTAGAAACTATAGGGTTGCAGCAATAGTTGTTTTATAGGCTTGTTAAATAACTGTATTTATTTGCTTGACGGATGCGTTTAAAATTAGATTTAGATCAGATTCGCCAAAAAAAAACAAAATTATAAAAAAATACATATAACGAATTGTAATATCAACGACGATGTACGAAAACAAATTATGAAATTGTTAGATCCTTTTGGCGCGGTCGTGGTGGGACATATACCGTCTACAGTGGGTGGGTATCTAGGTATCCCCCCCATCTACTACTTATAAAAATATTTTGTCTTCAACAATTGTTCATGTACCACCTAACGCCTGCTAATAAATGCTTTCTTTCTTTCTTTATTAATTCAAATTTTTGTGTTGTATGAAATCTTATAGTATTTTTTTATCGGGTTGCGTGGATTAATTTTATTTAACAATATTGATATATTCCAAGTACTTACAATAACGACATAATTCTGAAACAAAAGGAAAAACAATTAATATATAACTATTATTATATTTATTAATGTTATATTTCAAGTTTATGGTTAGCCTCCGTGGTGCTGTGGGCGAGTAGCGGGATGCGAAGCGAGAGGTCGTGGGTTAGATTAGTGTGGTACACAAATATTTGTTTCTGTAGGCCAATTCTCGTAATTTTAAATGTTCAAAATATCATTCCGATCTAGTCTCAACGTCAAGAAAGTTGCAAATGGCATTCTTTTAAACCAATAATCAACGTCAAATGTGAACATAGATCGTAATGAGATTGAATGTAGAATTAAAGTTGACTGAAGCCAAAACGGTATAATGCTACTGCTAATGCTAGGTGCATTTGACGTTGATTATTGGTTTAAGAGAATGCCATTTGCAACTTTCTTGACGCTGAGACTAGATCGGAATGATATTTTGAACATTTAAAATTACGAGAATTGGCCTCCAGGTCTGGGTTTGTGGGACTGCAAGTCCCTCGTACTTCTTGATACACTCGATACAGGTTAACCTAGCGTAGGCTCAGGACTATGTGTGTGACTGTTGGGTGTATTTATCTATTTATTTTTAGAAAATAAATTAGATGGTACTCACGAAAAATATACTGCTTGCGGGGGAGGGCCTTTCCCTTGGGTTGACTGATGTTGGTCAGACATTTTGCTTGTTCTTCTTTCTTCCTTACTACATTAGCATGTCAGTGAATAATTGGCCGTGTAATGAACATGACATTTAAAAATAAATGACTACCCTTGAATAATTCAAATACGGAATAATTAGTTTCATATAAATTAGACAAAGGGCAATAATAACAATTATCAAAGAAGGTTTTATTTAGTAAGTAAGTTGTATAAATATAGTAGCTAATAGGCTAGTTGACACATTTTTAAAATAGGCTTTATATTGTTAATTAGGCTTTTCTAGACCGTTTTATTTTCTTCTTTATATGGCTACAAGCACTGAGTTGCTGAACCGTTTTTTTTATTTTATCGTATTTTTCTGAGACTTATAAAACAACAAAACTTTAATTCAAAATTAACTTTTTCATGGACATACGAAAACGCCGTTGGCCATGTTGGCCTATAGGTTATCTGTGCAATGACGACACATATTAGTAAATAAACACGCGAAATAACCTATGCGAGATAGATATCGACTGAAACTCAAATTTATTTTTGCGAAGATCACTTCGATGTAAGTACTTACCTACATAATATCTTATTATTTTTGCTACAAAAGACCACAACATGCGATTTGCAAATGGCATTTAGTTGTTTACGGTTGTTTACATAGTGACTGACGTCATGATCATGGCGGTAGCGTTTTCGAAGATATCAAATAAAGAAAAAAATATATATTTTGTAATTTGAATTTTAAAGACATCTTTTACTTTAATGTATTGTATTGAAATTGATATATTTGGGTTCCATAAACCAAATACTGTAGGAAATAAACGATTATTTATTAAATTTTGGTATAAGTCAACTAGCCTATTAAATCATTGTCAAGCTTTGCTTGTCTTGGCATGTGTAGGCTTGTAAATGCCTCGCTCCATCACAATCCTATATTTTGTCCTTATGGAAAGTGCACGCTAACTCCACACGCTCCTGCAAGGCAACGCATTAGACAAGCGTGTAGATGTGGCATTATAGATGGACAAGTTCGTGCACGACCGTCCTGCGTCCTGTTTCCCTTCCCGGCTGCACAAACCGCCCCCGTTAACATCTAGAGAACCTTGTCCCCCCAACGTCTTGTACCCCGCAGGACGGTCGCGCACGAACTTGTCCATCTATAATGCCACAAATGAGTTGCGGTTAATTGACCGTAACATAGTGCGCAATTTCTTTGTACCACACAGCCTGTCTAGTAGTATACATTAAAGTCTTTGTCACAAAGATTTGTTTCGGGTTTTGGTGTTATGGGACCGTAAGTCCCTTATCCTAATACCCACGATACAAATTAACCTAGTGTGGAATCAGGACTATGCGTTTGATTGTACGGTATTGTGTTCGAATTTTGCCAACATGACATAATATGGTGGGTGTTTCAAGAATTTATATTAAAATCAATTATTTTCCAATTATTTATTTAAAAACAGTAAAATTATAATCTACCAATGCGAAGAACAACTTACAACGTTGCAAGTATACTATGAAATTGTAAAGTTTATTCGTCGTGAGAACTGCTTAGCACAGTAGTGCATTAGGAAATAAATTTCCAGTAGAATTATCTGTAGGGCCAAGCGTAAAAATAGCTTTTCTTGTGATACTACAAATATAAAATAAATACACAGGTCGGTTAGAACTCTAAAAACACCCGCGATACGGGATATCTAGTATTGTCACAGGAAAAGAAAGTTTACCCTTGACGGTACCTTATGCGCCTAAACTGTATTATGAGTTACAAAATTTTCCCATTGTACTACTGGTAGTGCCAAGCAGTTGTGTCACGAAGGATAAAGCAATACAAATATTTCCAAGAGTAAAAATATTGCAATTGCATGCAGTACTCCATAAATCTTAAATCCAGTTCAAGCACTTAACGTAAGCTTCGTAACAATTAAGGGATTTAAACATTAACTACATTACAAAATAAACATCTGTCACATCATACAAAACTATCGACTTCTTCGAGTACAAACATCTAATAACAGTAGTTCTAATAACATCTATTTCATTTCTCTCTAATCCTAAAATCGACTACATATTGGATGTGATTTCGTACGAATTTTAATCGTACGAAATTTAGCTTAAAATCGTACATTATTCGTACAAGAATCACTGTCGACTCTTACAAATGGCTTAAATTTTATTTACGAAGAAAAGTATGTATGAAATCGTATACAAATTGCGACAAAGCCCATGAAAAGTAAGCACAAATCTACACGATTTTTCCTTCATGCTGCGTCCATTCGGGCATCTCGAGTAGGACCGGCCACACTACTGGCGCCCAGAAGTACATGGCGAGCCAAGTTACGATGATGGTAGTCACTGTAGGACCCGCGCCGGCGACCATCTGCAAGTCGAATAAATGGTTCGTGTAAATGCTGATAATTTCCAACAGACTTAAAGAGGAGGTTCTCAAATCGTCTTTTTGTTTTTTGAGATACGCAATATATTCACCCAAATATGTTACCAGATTTTTGATATTTTATATTCGATGGGGTTCCACTCAAAAGTGGTTCTATATAAATTTGGTAATATCTGATGACGGAGTAAGAAGAAAAACGGGAAGCTCCATTCGATTCGAGGTTTGAAGTCGTTTATTTTACCTTTCGAACTAAAAATTACTGTACAAATTGTAATATTGTGACCTAGGAATCGAATCCAAAAACTAGTTTCGCACCCTTTATACGCTGAAACTAGACAAACCACATAATTTTAATTGAAGCAGAAAAAGAGTGTTATTTGCGATCATGTATACGATACAGATGTTATTACCATTTTTTTTGTCGGAATGTTGGCAGCACACTGTACTATCAGATTTCCAGGAGTCCCCACTGGCAGCATGAAACAGTAGGACGCTGTTATTCCAGATGCAATACAGTACCACAACGGGTTCTGGTTTATTTCTTTCGCCTGGAATGGGATGAAATGGAACAGTAGTAGGTTACCTCGTCAAGATCGCGGGTTGAACCTGAATTCGACCTGTACAGCCTACATTCAGATTTTTTATAATAATGAAGAACGTTGAAAATGCTATTGATACTAATTTGTATTTCTTTATCTGTTCCGTGATGATGATGATTATGGGCATTATGGTGACTCTTAGACCTCTTATATGAAATGCAGCAGCATACTACCACTTTACGTTAATGTTCTATGAGACAGTGCTATCATCCTGGTAGAGCTGACGCATTTTTGCTGTGGTCAAACTGTCTCCATAGCCACCCTGCACTTTGTATAGTTATCTTTTTAAATGAACAAAAATACAGAAAGCCAAGTCAAGCAAGGATTGTATGCCGTTCATCAAATATCTATGATAAATTTGTTTATTCTCTAGTAACTAGTTGGATCGAATTTGTTTGTCATGTGCTTGGTAGTAGTAAAATTGTTTCAGTATATTAAGTACAATTTATCCAGTTTGTTTGAAACCCTTGTTGTTGGCACTAGCTGATAAAGAAACGGAAAAAAATACAAAAAAATCAAAGAGACTGTGCATTATATAATCGTATTTTTAATCAAATGGATATTAGACAATTATATTTGCCGAGTGGATTCCCCCAGGGTTTGATCTAAATGAATCAGTCTTGGATTCAAAACATTTGCTCAAACTCACCAACTGCATAGAGATTGGAGAGAACACGTTGCACACGGCCACATTGGACGCAAAGTTGGTGATAAAGCACACAGACACGATCACCAACAGCAACACAACTATGTTCGGCAGAGTCTTCAATACTTGCAAGTATTCACCGAGTTTAGCGTTCAGGCCCGACGTCTTCGCTGCGGCGGATAGGGCGAAACCGCCTCCTGCAACATTTGTTCATATGGCAGTATCTGATTTTTTTGAATAGAGCAGTCAGTAAACTAGCCAGTGGGTCACCTAATTAATGTTTTGTTTTTTTTATAGCATAGGCCGGTAAACGAGCAAGTTGGGTCACCTGATAGGTAAGTGATCTCCACCGCCCATGTACGCCCAAAATACTAAAAGAATTATGGGCGCGTTGCCGACCTTAAAGGAAATGGATAAATAGGGGATTGGGAAGGGGAGGGGGTTTGGGCCTCCGGATATCTCACTCACCGTACAAAACGCAGCAGCAAGCTGCTACTTTACGCCGGTTTTCTTTGAGACAGTGGTAACGACCCGGACGAGCCGGCCTACCACACAAAAGAAACAAATTTCAAATTTTCACCACCAATGATACCAGAAGCATCATGAATGCATGAGGAAACCTAAAGGAAAAAAACGAGGATACAGATTGGTGATGACGATTTGAATCTCTGGAAATCTCACTCATCGTACGAATAATATTTCCAACTCCTCCTTAATTTCCTATTTGATTAATTTCGTTGCGGGACAAAGACAATTTAGCATTTCCAGCATTTCCGAGCTTCACTGCTCGGTGTCAACAATATGCGTGCCATTGTCGATCCTGGTGCACAGGAGTTACAGTGGCGGGTGTGTGGGTGGGATCGTCTCATTGTACGAAACTCAACAGCGAGCTACCATTTTACGCTGGTTTGCTATGAGACAGACAGGAGTGCTGCCATTGTGATGGAAGAATACCTTATACATACTTTTATACTCGACTGGATAGGTAGCACCGTGCACATCCAGGATAATCCGCCTCAGTGGCTGTGCCCGTACGAGTCAAGTTCCAGAATCAATGTATTTCTATGTCTAATTAATTGTCCGTATTTATGCAAAATGGAACCACACGACAAATTTCGTTTTTTACTTTTATTGAAGAATACAGATTTAAACGTGGTCTAAATTCTTATACAAAAGAGAACCACATGATTTTTCCCTTGAAAACCAGGTATACTAAAAGCCGAATGGAACCAACAGCAGAAATAAACATTACTAAAGCAAAATCGAACCACAACACAATGGGACTCGATTGTTCAAACAAATAAACAATATTACTACCATGTCATTTTATACAAAACAGATCCACACATACTTGGTACCTACCTTTATACATTACACATAATATTTCTATTATTCATAAATTTTTTTAATATACCAAATGGAACCAAGATTCTGTGATATGGTTATGCGTAAAATAAATTCATATTTTAATTCCTAACTTTTATTTGCAAATGAAACCACAAGCATATTTTCTTAATTATCTAGAAAGTTTAAGAGTATTCAGAGCAAACTTATAATTTACTTATAACTTATAATTTTACTACATCTAACAGAGCTGTACATGTTTTTGTAAATCGTTTGATATCTCAGAAGTGCGTTTTTGTTGGTTGGTTCCATTTTGCATAAATACGGACAATTTAGTCTAAAATTACTATGTGGTCGCGTGCAAACCACTTTGTAGTGTCAGGGTTAAAAATAGTTGAAATTTTAGGATATTTCTAAACTACCAACAATATTTTTTTAGTTGACAAAAATGTTTGTGTGATCCACAACCATTTGTTTCAGGTCTGGGTGTTGTGTGACGCAGGTCTGGTACAGTGTGGGATGAGGACAATGTGTGTGACTGTCAGGTTATATATAATATTTATTTATTTACAAACTAACAATACAATAGGTGTGATAAATAATAATTTTAATCATACCTAATAAGAACATATAAGAGTACGGCATACTCGCGTTCAAAACTTTCCAATCCAATACAGATTGTACGGACTTCTTGGGCAAGTCTTCGTGATCTGAAAAAAATAATTCAGTTCGAGTTAAAAGGAATACATTATACAATCATTCTAAGTATACATTTGAAAGATTCGACGATTCTAAGTTTGTGAATTTGGATATTTGTTAATCAATCACGCCTGAAGGCATAAGATATTTTTTATCCCGGTAGCGGCTTCTATTCTCGTTCAGATGAAAATATTATGGATACAATTTTGGATATATATTCATTCTGTGGGACACAGGCACTTAAAGTAACATTAAACCATTAAATTTAGCTAGGGCGAAAAACTAGGTGATACCAAACTTGGTGGACTCTGCAGTAAATCAGTAAATAAAGTTATACAGCTATAAAAAATTAATTCACTTACATTTCGCATTACAATTCTTGAAGATTATCAAGGAAGAAGGCAATAGGAACATCAGGAAGCAGACTAACATCGCAAGAGCTGAATCTCGAATACTTGAAAAGAATATAGAAGAAACATTACAAATACATAAGCACACGCCTGCATCCTCGAAGGGGTCGGCAGACATGCAACTAGTGCTGCACTCACGGTTCGCCAAGCATAATACCGATCCCATTATGTGATAGCGTTAAGTCTATCACCATACCGGATCCAAATTCCAATCCCGGGAAAGTTAAAGATTTTTTCAATTAAAAACTAACACCAAATGCCCGTCCTCGGATTTGAACTAAGGACCTCACGGTGTCTGAGCCTAAGTTGACTGCTACCTAGACCAATGAGGCGATAATAATGATGTTACAAATACAATGTGTTACTAGCATTTTTTTTTATTCAAATGACGAGACGAGCCGGTCGCTTCACGTTAAACGTTACGTATGCCGATAAAAACTAGCAAACCATCTTAGAATTTTGACCAATAATATCTGTACACAGCTATATGTGCACCTGTAAATATCACCCTCCATTATTCGGTGGTAGTGTTTATATAGCATAGGGCGATAAAAGAGCAAGTAAATGCCGATAAGCAGTAATAGCTCAGGTTGGAGTGGTATGGACTGTTGAGACGAAAGTCGCAGGTTCGAAACCAGCCCCAAGAGCATACACCTCTAACTTTTCTAAGTTACGTATATATTAATTGTTTGCTTTAACGGTGAAGGAAACATCGTAAGGAAACCTACATACCTGAAAAGTTCTCCATAAGAATTTCGAAGGTACGTGAAGTCTGCCAACCCGCATTAGGCCAGCGTGGTGGACTAATGCCTAACTCCTCTCATTCGGTAGAGGAGGCCCGTGCCCAGCAGTGGGACATGTATAATACAGGGCTGGTATTATTATTATTAAATGCCTATAAACTGTCACCTTTTGGTAAATTATTCCCACCACCATGAGCACCCATAATACAAGATAATCATGGTTTCTATCGCGTTGTAGACTTTTAAAGCAATGGGTTAGTTAAGGTGTAATTTGAACATCCGGATATCTCATTCACCGTAATACAACAGCGAGCTGGTACTTCACGTCCGGTTTATGTGACACAGCGGTGACAACCCGGTTGAAGCGGCATATTCATGCTGTAAACAAAACTATCTACAGCGTGGTCCTACCGCTTAAAATAATAAATATACATATATACGCACTCACGTCTGTAATCCCCAAGGGGGTAGGCAGTAGTGTAACTAGTACACCCACATTTCGCCAAGCTTGTTTCTGTCTCATGATGTGATAGGGGGCGAGCCTATCGACATACCGCGCACAATTGCCATTTGATACTGAGCATTTCGTAAAATAAATACCCAATATCACTTTACCCGACCCGGGGATCGAACCCGACTTAACTTATATAATATCGACTTCGACAGCAGTCGGACCGCGTACGCGTTACAACTGCGCCACTGAAGCAAAATAATAAACACCTGAAACATAACACTCCTTTTATGAGCAGTCGTGTAAACATCGATTTGTGGTACGTACAATTTGTGGTCCAAATCAAAGTGTTCTGCAATGAGGTCACCCCAGCCGTCAAACATTTGTGGTGAGCGACAGAAGAACGCCACCATCGCACCGCCAAATAGCAGGATCACCATCTGCGGTGTATGTTTAGTGAGAAGACCTATCGGAAATGGTACCCAATGGACATAAAGGATTCATTGGTAAGTTTTATAAAGTGGTGGGCCCCTGGTATGCGAGAGGCCGTCTGGGTTGTTTTTTTTATGAAAGAGGGGGCAACGGAGCAAGCGGGTCACCTGATGGTGAGTGATCACCAACGCCCATGGACACCGTCACCAGTACCACTGCTTTCTCATTTCTGCCGTCAAGCGTGTAAGCACTGTTGTTTTCCGGTTTGAATGACTTTGAAGCCAGTGCAAAGGTTTTTATGAGACTGAACATTGTATGCCTCGGGGTGACGAGCGCAGTCCAATGCCATGCAGTGCTTTGTAATTCAAAGTTCTGTTTGGTGTTGCTTCTATTTATGGGCAGGCGTGGCGCTTATCATCAGCGACATGTGCGTTTCATCACTTAAGCAATCCCTCGCCTGATATACATATATAAAACCAATCCTCTTTTTAAATCAATTTTTAATCGCTTCCGAATTATGGTGATAATCGCTTTCCATAAACATTGTATAACAGAGAAATGTTAGTGCATTGATTGGCTTTCTTTACTCACCGATTCCCAGTATGTCATTTTTCCCAATCTTTCCCAGTCGTCATCGATTGCCTTTTTGGCTGCAGCCTTCGCCTTATCGGTGATGAAAGCTGCTTTCGCCGCATCACTCCCTGGCCTAGAAGGTATTTATTATATATATATATAAATACACACATGTTTTCGAAGGTGTAGGTAATAAACTAACGCCCTCACGGTTCACTGAGCTTATTTCCTTCCCATCATTTGATAGGTGGCCAGGATGTTATCATCATTTATTTCCAGCACAGGACAACTCAGTTTTTCGACTAAACACAAATTTGATTATCTGACCTGGGGTTTGACCCAGGATCGACATTGATACATGATTTAAGGCTACTTTTATTTGCCTTTCGCCTATCTAGGTTCACTTTCTTATTAATGACCGTTCCCTAAATTCTATATAAAGATAGATTTGCTTACTATAAATAGTGTTTTGACAAATCTTTCATACAAAATGAGTCAATATTTTACTGCTAGTAAGCAAATCTATCGGTAGACAGCATATTGGGAATGGCCATAAGATATATTTAATTCACCTGATCTTGGGCATCCGTCGTAGTGGCAACTGCCCCTGCACCTGCCACTGAGGCTTAAGGCTTACTACTGATACTGATATCGAGCAATGAAGCTCGGTAACCTCAGGCCAAAGCCACACCGCAGATGGCACGCTTAGTGGCAAGAGGTTTGATGATGGCCTCATCAGTCGCTTGGCAAAAAAGTATAGACGTTGACCATCCATACCTCATGAATCCAAAATAAACCATAGCCAGGTAGAAGAAGGTTAACGCTTCAAGCACAATGATGTAAGGCACAGCGAACGCAGAGAATTTTGGAAACGACAGATATTCAGGGGCTTCAGGGTAAGCGCTGCAATAGAAAAGTAGTCTAGTATTTCTGATTTAGTGTGATACATAATTATACTAAACATCAGTTAATGATGATACCAGACCTGTATTATTTACGTTTTATTGCTGAGCACTAGCCAAATACGTTAGTAGAAGCTTAACCCCTTTAATTAGAGGTCCACCATGCTGGTCTAATGCGGTTTGAAATATACCTTCGAAATTATCACGGATAACTCTTAGGTATGCAGGTTCCTTTTCTTGCACCGTTAAAGCGAGTAGTAATTAACAATGAATACACACGTATCTTCGAAAAGTCAGATGTGTATGCCCTGAGGATGGTTACGAACCTGCGACAGCCGTCTTATCCGCTATCGCCGCTTTTCAAATACCAAGTAAATATAATTTTTCTCACTTTATAAAATGTAGAAAACATGGAAATATGCTAATGAAGAAAAACAATATTATCTACAAATAATTCATAAAGATCTAAGATTTTGTTTACCTCATGAACAGTCCCTTGAACACAAGATTCGTAGCAGTTCCGACTAAAGTTCCAATACCTCCTATAAAAATAAACAATATGGTTATTGATATTTTTAAAACATTATGGTTTTATATAAAACGGAAGGCAGAACAAGTGGGTCACCTAAAAGTAAGTCAACACCACTGCCCACACATATTGTACACCCAAAATACCAGAGCAATTGATAGTGAGTTGCCTAACTTAAGGAACGAGGACGGTGGTTATTTGAGCCTCCAGAAATCTCACTCACCGTACAAAACTCAACGACAAGCTACCACTTGACGTTGGTGTTCAATGAGACTGTGATACCACTTCGTCGGCATTTCATGTCCAAGATAAAACTTTGCACAAGACGAAATTTGATATAATACTCCAAGACTATAATACCTATAGTGGCAGAGTAAGTTGCAGCGCAGAAATAACATGCGGTCATGTCGCTTGCAGTCTTTTCACCATCCGGCCCCTCTTCGAACACCACCAAGATACCTTGCTGTAATACATTTGCAGAAATTTACTAAAGGCAATGTTAAATACTGTTCAAGCAGTAAGTACATTGAAGCCAGTGAAATTGCTGGTCATTAAGATACAAGATTTATGTATCGGGGTAACGAGCACAGTTCAGTACCGGCAGTACTTTGTAATTCAAAGCTCTGTGTGGTGTTGTTTCTGTTTATGAATAGGTGTGGAGCTTACCATCAGGCGAACGACTTGCTCGTCTCGTCATTCAAGCTAATAAAAAAGCAGCAAATTGACTTACGAGTATGTACCAGTTTTCTTTCTGGATATGACGGTAGATTTAGTACTATGTGAGCGCCCCACCCCCACAACCCGCAACGGGAACCAAGTTTCGCCATTGCCTCGTCAATTACTCAGCAGAGTGTACCGCGTGCAGGTGAGGTTGGCTTTGGGCCTAAGATGTTGGTTACACTTCGATACGTACGTATCGGTTTTCTAAATTATTATTTTTTATGATATACTGACACTAAACAAGCAGTTAGTGAAAGGCGGAAGGGCTAATTTTTAAAATGACAGGATGAAGAGCTAATAATAGGACATTAATGCCCATAATGTCATTTTGCTCCTACAAATTTGACATATTAATTGCGGCCAAATTTTTGACCAATATTGAATGTTCGTGGCGCGTGGGTGTTTGCGTAATTAACAAATATTTGTTTCGGGTTTGTGTGTTTTCTGGTCAGAGGGGTTCACGTCAGGTAGGCGGCCGGTCGTAAAAACTACAAACCAAATATTTCCGGAATATTTGTTAAAAGCATGGTCCAGAACCCACTGCGAGTGGGATAAGGGCAGGTGGGATAAGAAGATTGAATCTGTTTTCACAGCAAGGTTTCTTTTCATATTATTTTTTCACGTCTAAGTACGTATTTTACAAATTCAAGTAACAACAATAATGGCCTATTGCCATTTGGCTTGGAAATACATCTTGTTAGAGTTAACCTGGCCTCAAAACTGCGGCGATTTAATACTTAAGCTACATAATAAAAAAGTGTACCGCTTCGAAAACTCTCAACAGAGCAAATATGATGGGCACCATCATCGTGGTAGCAGCGGTGTTCGTAATCCACATCGACACAAAAGTGGTGACGGCACACATGGCAAACAACAACCTGGAGAAAGTGAAAGAAATTGCTATAAATTTACGTTTCCATCGAGCAAATGTAAACATTTTATTGATTAATTTATTTCTCAGTGGAGTTGCTATAGTTAATTAACCATCAGGTGAGCGACCTTGCTGGTCGCGTTATTCAGTAGTATAAAAAATATATTAGGAATAGAAGCAGAATATAAACAAACTGAACACTCACTTAAAATGCGAGTAACCGATCATCCGAATGGCAGCGTAGGCGAGACGCTTATGAAGTCCAGACTGTTCCACAGCATACGCCAACATTATACTGCCGAGAAACATCAACACCGAGTCCTGTGGATGATTTTTTTTCTTAGACTACGACTCCCAATGCAGTTGTTTATCCTCCTTGACAACTGTTGGGTAATTTCAGTAGTACAATGGGAAATATGTACTTCCCATGAGTTTCATTCGGTAGTACGATGATATCATGTGTTAATAAGGCCAATAAAATCACCTCCGGAAATATGCTACTCCAAAAAGAGTTTAGCTTACTCTTTTGGATCGGTAACCTGGTTGACGCCTTTGCCCTCTGAAGAATGATATCCCATGCAATGCGTGTTAGAAAATCTCAAAATATAGCAAGACCTGAGAATTGAAATCCAGGAGTTCTCAGCCAACTCAGAGGTGAATTACGTGTCTATGGCTGTGTAATTTCCCAGGAGAGTAGGTCGCGAGTGTCTGCTATGCACAGTGGATTAAGAATTCTCATGTATAATTATTTCCAATATAAGTTTACGCCTGTAATCCTATGCACCCTACCATACTACAGTGGAATGGAATGGAACAGGCATCGCTATTCCATTAAAAAAATGTATGGAAAAAAAAGAAAATGGAACAACGGTAATCTCTTTTCTGTACTATTCAGTCGTCTTTTCTTTTTTACTTGTTCGATTAACCTCTGCCAAAACCAAAACATATACCATTTTCTACTTCGTCCGCTCCAACCTAGTTGGAAAGTACCAAAAATGTTACCTCAAAGACTAATTGTATACTACTTGACGGGCTGTTTAGAAGTGAAATTGGGTTCAATAACGGGAGTTTGACAGCTCACAGATAGGGAGCGCGATAGGGATTCTAGTCGAGAGTAAGCGAGATGGTAATATTGAGTTACGGTCAATTGACCGTAACTTAGTGGTGCAATTTCTATGTACCGCGAAGCTTGTCTAGTAGTATACGTTAAAGTCTTTATGTTACCCCAACGTAATTTATTATAAAGCACATGCTATTAATTTCTAACTGACTTTCTGTTTGTACTTACATTTACATACGCCTTGCAAGCAGTGGCCGTGCTCGCGACACCAGTCATAGGAAAGATGAATACGGGTAAGAAAGCCGTCACAGCTAAAGGAATACACTCAGCCACCCAGAACACTGCCATCACCAGCAAAGTGTACGCGCACCATTGGTATTTCTGAATAATCAAAGAAATAAAAGACAATTTATGTTAATTAATATATTATGAAAAATCTTACCTGTAGTGTATTTTATGTCATTTATTACGCCACACAGGCGAAGAAAAATCTAGTTAATTAGTTCAAAGTCGGTTACATTTGACAATTATTTCCGCTCCATGATGTGATAGAGGGCGGGTCTATCGCCACAATTCCAGACTCCGGGCTGATGAACTTCGTGACGAAAAACCTAATATCACTTTTACTCGATCCAGGGCTCGAACCTGAGACCTCAGCAAAGCAATCGTAGCGTGTATGCATTGCAACTGCACCACCGAGGCAGTCGAAATTGGACAGCTTGATATAATTATTATTTTACCTCTTACACAAAGTACTGTAATGCCCAAAATTCCTCAAAATACCAACAAACCTATTACCATTAACCTTGTATTACATACTATCCTACCGCTGGGCACGAGCCTCTTTAACTTTTTGAATGGTAGAGCAACACTGTAGACACTTGTGTCTACAGCACGAATGGGCCGGTTCGTCTGGGCCGCTACTACTGTCTCACAGAAAAATGGCGTAAAGTAGCAGCTTGCTGCTGCGTTTTGTACGATGACTGAGATATCCGGAGGCCCAACCCCCTTCCCAATCCCTTTCCTTTAAGGTCGGCAGCGCAACAATAATTCTTTTGTTATTGTGGGCGTACATGGGCGTTGGAGATCACTTACCATCAAGTGACCCACTTGCTCGTTTGCCGGCCTTTGAAAGAAAAATGTCCGATGTGCCCTAGAGACTGAAATCAAAATCGCGAACTCTTGTCAGCAACTCTCACCGCTAGGCTATTGCTGCATTTTATTAGCAAACTTCTAACTTCAATCTATCAAAATCAAGAGGTAATAAATAGGTGGTAGGTCTTTCATATGCGAGAGGCATTCTGGGTAGGTACCACCGTTTTGTCTATCATCAGAAAAGTGATCTGTTCACATCATCATTTAGTTGTATAAAAAAAATATCTTGGCCAAACTCAATACAAATCAATCATATCTTCATCCGCTTGGCACTCTTTAGTGTCCAAAAACAATAGCTCGACAGCCTCCGTGGCGCAGCGGGCGAGTAGCTGGCTGCGAAGCGAGAGGCCGTGGGTTCGATTCCCGCACTGAGACAAATGTTTGTGTGATCCACAAAAATTTGTTTCGGGTCTGGGTGTTGTGGGACCGCAAGTCCCTCGTAGTTCCTGATACCCACGATACAGGTTTACCTAGTGTGGGGTCAGGACTATGTGTGTGACTGTTGGGTGTATATTTTAATTTAATTTTTAATAGCTGTGACGTCGTTCGTAAATAACTTCGCGCCAGCCAAGTTAAATTGCGCGTATTGCATAATCAAAATCTTACTTCTCCAGGAAAAGGAGTCACAAGCCCCAAGAATATTAATGGCGCAACAAGGCAAAGAAACCCACGCCAATGCGCTGAAAAAAACATCTTCGCCTTCTCCGAGCTGGTCAGAAATGGCTCTTCTGTTTTGGCCCTGGAAAATAAGTTATTATTAATTGCTAGAATCCATCCTACGTTTTTGAATCCCAATTACATATTGAATTTTTTATTTTCATTAATCAGGTAAGCAGTAGTTCGCGAATAAGTGCCTGTATCCACAATAATATAGATGTTGACTTTCTATAGCTGAGCTCAGGAAACGAGTACGTGGGTCAGCTGATGATAAGTGATCTCCACCACCTATTAACATCCACCACACCTGCCACACATGGATGCTCTACCGACCATAAATAAAGGGAAATGGAGGTTGGGAAGGCGAAAGATTTGGTCCTCCGGTAATCCCACTCACCGTACGAAATGCAGCGAACTGCCACTTCACATCGGCTTTTCTGAGACAGTGGTAGTAACCGGGAGGAGCCAATTTATGCCATTCTCAAAAGTGTCTACAGCACGTCTCTATTACTTCTACTACTTAGTCAACTAAATTGTTAAATTTTGGAGTTATGTCGAGTCTAATGAGTCTTGACCCCCAACGCCGTTATTATCGATTTTTAATTGCCCAAACTGGATATTGAATCGTAGACATCATCAGTTTCAGAGGTAAATTATGTTGCCTCTAGACCAATAGAGAGTGTGTAAATTATATTGTAGCCATGTATTATATATATGCCGCTGCTGGGCATGGGCTTCCTCTACTGAGTGAGAGTAGTTAGGCCTTAGTCCACCACGCTGGTCTAATGCGGGTTGGTAAAATTCACATATCTTGGAAATTCTTATGAAAAAATTCTCAGATATGCAGGTTTCCTCACGATGTTTTCTTCACCATAATTAACAGATAATACACACGTGAATGCTGTTGGGACTGGTTTCGAACCTGCAACTTTCTTCTCGACAGCTACACTGAGCTATCGCTGCTGAGAGTATCTGTACATTATATTTTTGTTATAATACTCCGAGCCTGAATAATTTATCGTTGGTATGCTAAAGCCGTTTGCAGAACGTGCCTCCATCTCGCCCTCCATTAGTATTCGTATAAAATGAATTACGCTTCTAAATACTTACATTATGACAAGTTATTTCTTGAAATTCACAGAAAATATAAAATATGTGAAGATAAACCTCGATAAATCTTCTCTTCTTCTGCTGTCAACAATCCAAAATTCCATATGCCACAAAGAACATTCTAAATTCGTATTTCAAAAATATTACTTATAAAATTATTATGCCAGTATTTTTAATTTTATACTTTTAGATTTGTACATACATATGTGGGTGACATATCACCACTCAACAAGTAACACGAAAACACAAAACTAAATCATAACACAAATAAATAAATAAACTATTCAACAGACAGACAGAAAAACATTGAACAACAAACACTATTTTATATAGATAAAAAACCTGTGTTTTATCTTGTAAGTAGTTCGCAGTTCTATTGTTCCTACGATTACCTGAGCTTGTGACGTCATTTTAGGTTCGCTTCGTAATGAGTGCGGCCGGCGCATACGCAACGACCAGTCGCAATTGAACATTATGACGAGTAGCCTCTGCATATTAATGCTTATATATATATGATTTGACGCTTCGCTTTAGCTTCGCCTTCTACGGTATCTGTTCTGTGCTCAAGACTTCCTTCTTAACTTTCTCCTTCTATACGTATGTAGTGTTTTGTGTAGTGCAAGTAAAACAGTTTTCTGGACTTTGGACTTTTACTATTACCTTCTTTCCAAACCTACCACAACTCACTATACATAAATTAATTTATTTGGCTATGGCCTATGGCAGCAGTGATAAACTAGCTCGAATTTTGTAACGAATATTTTATCGCAGAAAGGCTTTTCTAGTTAATTTACTGTAATAAATTTATATACATAAAATTATCTATTTGTTTTGCAGTTATTCTAGATATTTTTTTTAAACATAGGCCGGCATGCAAGCAAATGGGTCAGCTGATGAATAGTGACCTCTACCGCACATGTACGCCCACAATACCAGAAGAATAATGGGCACGTTGCCGACCTAAAATGAAAGGGATTGGTATTAAGGATTGGAAAGATGAGGGGATTTAGGCCTCTGGACGTACTCACCGTACAAAACGCAGCAACAAGCCGCTACTTTACGTCGGTTCTACGAGACAGTGGTAACGTACCAGTCGAGCCAGCCCATTCATGCTGTAGAAATTACAGCGTGACTCTACCACTCTCATATTTTATATTCACAAATAAAAATGGCTCTATTGTTTATTTATCTATTTTTACAGTGCTTATTATTGAGACCGTAAATGCATCGTTTTAATTGAATTATATATTTCAAAGAAGAATCTTATCAACTTCCAACTCCTTTTCTTAAAGTCCGACAACGCACCTACGATTTCTCATACTTGTTCATGGATCTTGTTAATTCGACACATTTGCTCCTTTCCATGGCTTCTGCTATAAAAAAGCTAAGAAACTACATTACTGAGATCCTATTGCCCTATAACATGTTAAGACCAAATACAGTAGTAAATCTTAGCTCGCAGTTACTAGTAGGAATTATAGCGCTAAAGCTCGGAAACCACCAATACCCGAATCGGACCAACTTTCACGCGCTTTCATAAAGTTTCTTGAAAGATAAAAACGTACATGTGACGCCGTTTGGGACGTGCCATTATTGGATGAGAGAAAAACGTGGCCCGGCAACAGGCGCGCGGGAGCCGCGCAGCCGGGCTCAGTCGCCGAACCGCCGGCACACAGCCCGTACTCATTTCACGAACTGCCGTTTTGGCGGCAGCACGACTCCGCGCATCCGTGTTGCCAAACTTGATATTGTGCATGTGCTAAAGATGTAAACGATGTGTTGTGATACGTTACTTGTGAAACATGTCCGTCATTAAACAGTGATAGCGACAGTTCATCATTCAAGAATATCAACAGGTCGGTTTTATCACATCTCCAAATACATACGTTTGATTTATGTTACGTGTTTATTGGCGATCGAACTTTTTAACTGAATGTTAGAAATGTACGTAACGTGTGAAATATCTGGTTCCAAGAATAATCTGGTAATGAGTGCGGTGTTCTTTAAATTTTATGTATTTTTTGCTTCGTTACAACAGTCGTTTTTATGAAGGAAAATTACTCTGTTAATGAGATGTATAAATGATTTGGTTTGGATTCAAATTGAGTGTTCTATTTTTTGTATTGTCTCGGCTGTACTGACAGAAAGTTATCATTAATAAAATAAGTATATTAGATTGGAATTTATGAAAAAAATCATTCTATGAACTGCTATGTATATAATATTGTTGCTCGGTTTTATTAGAAGCTAAAGCCATTTGATTGGCCTAGATATATAGTTTAAACCACCTAAGGGTCGATTCCACGCAAAACTTTAGACTGGTTTTCTTTTAACTGTTACTTTATGTGTAATTATGAACTTAAAACTGAAATCATATTATGCTATCATGGGAAATTCCATGCATCTCCCACAATGTTGTAGCCTATTCCATGTTACTGAAAGCAGACAATTCTGAAGCGACATCGTAGTTAACTGGTCCTTTTTTAAAAGGATATAAAAAAGGACCTTAGCTTTTTGTCAATCTTCTTGCAAATATTTATTATTAAAACAGAGCCACAACTAAAATGCCGTCAATGGCAATATTATGAAAATAATACCACTTACTTTTCAGAAAGAAGAATTTAAATGTACCGCACCTACATTTTGATTACTTATTTGTAATCTTATTTTGTTATTTATGATTACTCTAAGCTAGCGATTTGCACAATGTGAACATCACTACATTTTACAACCGTCACAAACAAAAGTAGATAATAAAAATGTTAATGGGTATGAGGAAGCAATGCCCACGCCTTTATCGTCATACTACACCGCTGAGTTCATTGTACATTACTTTTAAAATATCATTGTCTGATGAACACGTGACATTACCAAATTATCCTGTAAACTTAAATTTCTTTTTCGAGATATGCAAAATTTACAAAGTTTTGAGCATCCACTTTTAGCACAATATATGGATACAAAGTGGACAGGATGAACAGACTGAGGAATTTAATTTATTTTTGGATATATCCAATAATATACTCAACTAAATAAGTACTAAACTTACTAGAAAACCAAATTATAGGTATGGAGTCAAAATATTAGATGAAGTTTTAATCAGCCTCAGTTACTGCTGCTGATACAAAATCAGGTATTTTTTGCAATGGGCATGTTAAAAGGAAAGAGTCATGTATGTTGATGAATGAAGGCGATGAGGAACATTAAAGAAAATTTTGATGGTTTGTGTGACGAAAAAAGTTAATGTAAAGGATTGGATAATGAGATGACGGCTTGTCATGGTAAATGGATGAGAAATGCATATGTGGAAGCAAATTTAACTCATATTACAATTGCTTCCGCGTATTTTTATTTGAACGAGCAAGCGGGTCATCTGATAGGGTGATTTCTACCGCACGTGAACATCCACAATATTCGAGTAATCATGATGCGATGTGGAACTTAAATGAAAGAAGAGGATTAGTAAGAGGAGGCGGAATTTGAGCCTCCGGATCTTCTTCGTCATATGAAATGCAACAGAATGCTTTTATTTTCACGTTGGTTTTGAGACAGTGTTTCTACTACCCTATTCATGATGTAGTAAAATCTGTCTACAGTGTGGCTCTACCACTAAAATCTAGTAAAGTCTGATGAACTGCACAATATGCTGTTAACTGTTTGATTTGAAATTAATGATGTAGAACATGAAACGCGTCTTGTACTCGATTGATTAATCAAATATGCATGTTTGTTCACATTTTTTTATAGCATAGGCCGGTAAATGAGCAAGTGGGTTACCTGATGGCAAGTGATCTCCACCGCCCATGTACGTACACAATACCAAAAGAATGTCTACAGCGTGGCTCTAACACTCAAAAAAATTCACTCACATTTGAACAAGAGTACGACTAAAGATATTCATATATTTCAAAAATACGTACCCTTGATGCTTAGAATCTCGCAGATACTTGTTATAAACATACATTATGTTCTTATCTGTCTTCTGAGTGATGCACCAGGTGCGGATGATCAGACATTCGTTGCATATTCGTACTAGTTCGTCAAAAGCGAAACTTTCCGAAGAGCAGAATTTTAGCCGTATTAATAATGACTCCAAATACAGAAATACGGCTAAAATGTATCAAACCCTCCAGACGAAACTTTAGACTAATTGAATGTCAATATTTGAATAATTTACTGAGCACTAAAGAACTTAGCACGCCTGGGAAATTTGACAGTTAGATGGATGTTAAAAACCATATCTACCAAGATTTTGCAATTATCAGTTTAAAGACACGTCATTATTATAATTATAATTTTAATATGAAAAAAACATACTGGTTTTTACAAAATTTTGAACGTTATCACGTGATTAGTATACTCAAATGCTTTATTAAAATTTGTTTGGATGTAAATGATTATAGAGGAAACGGAAAAAATTACCTCAAATAAAATAACTGTAGACGTGTGGGTGATACTGGAATGAACGTCTTTATTAAAACCACCTACGACGATCACCTGCTTTTACAACTGTCTATTTTTGTACGAGACATACCAAAATACCATGACACATAGTTTCACGTTATAAAATACGAAACTGATTTTAAAGGGTTAAAAGTAAATAGTGTTAGCGTATTCTCTTTTTATTGGTATATTTAGGGTGTCTGAGAAAGCAACATTGGGTACACTGAAATAATAATGGTGCGATATAGTAGTGGAAGGGTAGTTAAATGGTATAAAAGAGGTTGTCGCCATAACTGAAGATTAGGGCTGGAGTGCCTACAAGCATTCGCCCGAAAGTCCGGTGACGCTGACAAAAGCCGACTCACGGTCAGGCTAACAGTATTCGTCCAAACAAAAAAAAAAAAAAAAAAAACTGAAGGTCTTTTGCCCGCAGTAGTCGGTCAGACAATCTTCAGTAAGATCAGTGCTCAGTCGATAGTCCAAGTTCATTTCAGAGTTCAGAGTTCATTACGCGGTAGCTATGCTGGTTTACTATTTGGTCCTAGTTGTTTGAGTTATAATTAGAGAGCGGTCTCTAGAGAATCCTGACATGAGGTTGTGGTCTGTAAAGCAGTAATATTGTAAATGTAACCAATAAACTATGAGTGAAAGTGATTGATGCGTTTGGTATTAATAACATAATACTCGTCTCATGTAACTTCTAACAATAGTAAAGAGCAAAGAACAACTAGAATGTGATGGTGCGACTGAGATAGTACAACTGTATCCAAAAAAACCAACGTGAAGTGGAAACTTGAATCTCGTATGCTGAGTGAGAGTTATAGTGACCCAAATGGTTTCCTTGCTTTCCTAATCTCCATTACTTTCCTTTAAGGTCGGCAACGTATATAATACTTTTCAAGTATAGTAGCTGTTCATGGATGTTAGAGACCTCTTACCATCAGATGACCCAATTTCGTTTCGCGTTATTTGCTATAAAATAGAAACAACCGTAAAATAATTCAAAGAAAACTCTTCTCTAAAAAAGACTAATAGCTTTGAACGGTTGTTCAAATACAATTGTGTTCTGCTAAACGCATCATCAAGACAGCACAATTTAACTTTTTTTTCTAGTTGAAAGACCTGAGACAAGATAAGCACGCTGCATTTCCGCACTAAAAATAGTAACGACTCTTAATGACCTAAGCTACTTCATCTAATTTATTGCTGTGCAATTTAGTTCAAAACTACTTTTTATCTCAGAAATTTTCAACGATGGTGGTATTTGTAGAGATATCTTTAATAAAATTAACGTTTCGTACGGTGAGTGAGATTTCCAGAGGCCCAAATCCCCTCCCATTCCCAATCCCTTTTCACACGTCTACGATTCTTCTGGTATTGTGGGCGTACATGAGCGGTAGAGATCACTTACCATCTGGTGACCCACTTGCACGATTGTCAACCTATGCTCTCACAAAATTATAGATCTTTAAAACATACTACTGAAAAGAAGTAACTGTATCGAGGTAGTTTCATTGACTTCTACAATAGACGTCTTTTTAACTTCTGGTTAAAATATATTGAAATGCATAACTTTCAAATGATAACCACCGGTAGTTTTGATTGACATTTCTCGGTTTATTCCTTTATGGTTGAGTTGACTGGTATTCGCTTATAGCGACCACTGAACACACGGTAAAAAAATGTGATTGGCATGTGGAAATTGGATTTCAGTACCAGCAATTATATCTGTGTGTGTATTCGGGCGAAAAAAGTAAGTAGCCTGAAATTACAATTTCTCTCAATATGGCTATAGAGTGCATAATAAATACATACATACATAAGTACACGCCTTTATTCCTGAAGAGGCAAGCAGAGGTGCAAGTTCTGCACCCACGTTTCACCGAGCTTATTTCAGCACCATGATGTAATAGGATTCTAATCCCGGACAATTCATGTCCGTTTTTTTGAATCGGAGACTCAAGCACAAGTTGTGATTGCCCGACTTAGGAACTGAACCGAGGACCTTACGATTATCAGCCTTACGCTTGCTGGTAGATCATTGAGGCGATATAATATATGGAGGCTATCTAGTCTATATAATTGACTACGGTTAAACTCTCTTCCACAGTTTAAACTGCCAATTTTTTTTTGAGAAAATAAACTAATGTTTTATTTCGAATGAAATTTTTATTCCTTACTAGCTTTCGATCGCGGCTTCGACCACGTGAACGGCCTTCTCCGACATCGTCTACCTTTGTGATAATTTCACCCAAAACCCCTCGGCCTAAATGACTAACAAACATCCAAATTTACAAACTCGCAAACTTACACACATCCACATTTATTATAATAGTAGTAAGATTTTCCTTTGTATTACATCTTCATTGTTACATTTCCCGTCTCGTATTAGATATTAGAAACCTCGTCGTATCACACAAGTGTTCCGCATTTCCTTTGTGCAATGGACACTCTTACAAGCCTTATCGATCTCAGAGGGGCTGGCACGAATTACTCGCGAGAACGTATTCGTATCGAAATATCAAAAAATTGTTTGAACCTTCATACAAATGCTAGCGTTCTCGATTCGAATACTTATTCGTAAGTTGTTCGTGCTCGCCCCCCAATTCCTTGTTGTTTTGTTGAGAGTTATTACATTTCATACAAGAAGCTCTTACCTTATCTAGCTAGGTAATAAAGTTAATTATTATAGTACCCTTTTTGTGATATATAAATTTGAATGTTACTTAATCCTAACCCGTTAATATATTGTAATAAAATTAATTGATATGTGTCTTAAAACCTCTAACAGTTTTTGTTTGTGTGCAATCAATATTTATTAAAATATAAAATACATCTAAAAATCATACAAAGTCGTTTATTCTTCTGTATATACATACGCACTCACGCCTGTAATCCCCGAAGGGGTAGGCATAGGTGTAACCAGTACACCCACATTTCGCCGAGCGTATCTCCGTCCCACAATGTGATAGGTGGCGAGCCTCACCATACCGGGTACAAATTCCAGACTCCGGGCTGATTCTGAGCATTTCGTAATAGAAAAACCCAATACCACTTTAGCCGACCCGGGGATCGAACCCGAGACCTCGGCGCTCAATCGTAACACGTACGCATTACAACTGCGCCACCGAGGCAGTCAAGCCAAAGTTTTTTACATCCTGATATTTTATTTTCTCAATTCATTCTTCACTTTATTAAGGTAAGAAAAAGTAGGCATCATTTGAAAGTGATTGTGGACCTTCAGATTTAAAGAAAACGAACGATCTGTGACTTTAAAGTCTTAAAACACCACAAAGTACTAGTAGTAGTACTAGATAACCGAGTATTTCATTCATAATTTATATTTTTAAATTACACAATGCAATATCTACCGAGTCAAAAAAACAACTAACCTTTATTGAAACTAAGCTGAAATTGTCACATGAGTTCGTGCCGAGAGGGTGGCTTGGCGCTTAAAGCCGTGTTTATTTAGGCCCAAGTGTTTGCACAGTGAGCAACAGATCCCTTTGGGGGCCACTTTAGGTCACGAGCGAATAAGTTTAACGGTTTTATTGGAACAGGGTTTTGCTTTTATCAAGTTTTTTAATGGTTAAATGTAGTTCCTTTTACAAGATTTAGATAAGGGTTGTTTTTTGGTGACATGTGTGGTTCCCGTTCTAGACCGGGTTTTAAATAAATAAATGAGTTAGAGATTAATAAATCTTATAAATTTCTGGGTTCTTCTAGATTGTTTGATTTATTATTAATTATAATTCTCTCTTTTTGGATTTATAATTATATAAAACAGCAGAGCTTATCTCTGTTGACATATTTCGTATCAAATTTAACAAATAATAATATGTACCTATTTCCATTGTTGTGACAAAACATTATGTCCAGTGGTTGCACTAAAGTATAGATATTACTACTTAATAAAACATAAAGTAATTAAATGACAACACGAGGGAATCGGAGTGTATGTTTAACATGCAAATATTTAACGCTGACCGTATTAGCACTTCACAATACCTGTTATAAGATACAAATAACAGATGGAAGGTGGTAGGTCACTCGTTTGCGAGAGATGGGCTGGGTTGGTACCACCGCTTTGTCTATTTCTGCCGCTAAACAACAGTGTGTAAGCACTGTTGTGTTCCAGTTTGAAGGACATTGACGCCAGTTAAATTACTGGGCATTATGAGACTTAACATCTTATGTCTCGGGTGACGAGCGCAGTTCAGTGTCATCCAGTGCTTTGTTATTTAAAGGCCTGTGTGTCGTTGCTTCTGTTTATCAGCAGGCGTGGTGCTTACCATCAGGCGAGCGACCTGCTCGTCTCGTTCAAGCTAATAAAAAAAATGTTTTTTTTTTGTTTCTATATAGACCATAATATACTCATATTGCAGAGTATGCTCTTGAGCTTTATTTAAAGAGGAAGTATTGTTTCCTTTATCTACTTGTAGTGAACATTACTTGTATAGGGTCTTGGTTGGATGCTCAGGTAGAGCACAACTTGAAGCCTTTGCAATATGATTTGGTCAGGATTTGCACAGGTACTTGAGAAATATATACCATTTTTAGGACGTGTACATTGTACATAAATATATTTTCCCATTTATTGTGATAACGTTTCAATTAAAACTAAATAAGGAACTTTTAGAATATACAACGCGTTACAAAAAGGTGTGGTCAAATTGAAACAAAGTGTAGTATACGATGTTAGTATTTCATACCCCGCAGTACCAAATCCGATTGCATTGTTAGGACATAAATAAATCATTTTATTTTTATCAAAATAGTACTCATACGCACTCACGCCTGTAATCCCCGAAGGGGTAGGCAGAGGTGTAACCAGTACACCCACATTTCGCCGAGCGTATCTCCGTCCCACAATGTGATAGGGGGCGAGCCTATCGCCATACCGGGCACAAATTCCAGACTCCGGGCTGATACTGAGCATTTCGTAATAGAAAAACCCAATACCACTTTACCCGACCCGGGGATCGAACCCGAGACCTCAGCGTTAGCCTCAATCGTAACGCATACGCATTACAACTGCGCCACCGAGACAGTCAGTCATCAAAATAGTAATAAGTCGATATTCGATTTACTACTTTGGGCAACACTAAATGATCAACAACTGAAATACTAGGCTCGCAGAGGTAATACAATTGTTTAATAGTCATGTGATTGATCTTATTGATCGTAATAAACGAATGATTCAAATTTGCGTAAAATTTTAGGATGTCTAGATATTAAGACCCAGTACATAAACACCCACTGTCACGTGTATGTAATGAACCTTAAATATGACCATACCTTTCTGTAACACATAGAAGCTGAGAAAATATTCGGGACATTAATTCGACTTCTCAAGGCTAACACATGCGTTGTCATTAATAACTACGGGTTAACACGTCTCTTATTTTAATAGCTATTACCATAGTTTTTTATTACTCAAAGACTATTACACAAATAGGTCAGTGTCATGTCCGATTACTATCAGGTTTCCGAAAAACGGTGAATTTTTTGTGCGCCAATCAGCAGTGTGTAAGTCTGCTGTGTTCCGATTTGAAGCACATTGAAACCAGTGAAATTGATGCATTATGAGACTTCACAAGTTATATCTCGGGGTGACGAACGCAGTTGAATGACATAAAAATACACATATTCTTGGAGGTATAAGAAGTAACATAGGATACTTTTTTTTTATCTATTTGTTTGTTACGCTTTCACGCCCAAATCACTGAACCGATTTTGATGAATTTTGATGTAGAGATAGATGGGACCCTGGAGACGATTATAGGCTCCGTTTATTTCGGAAAAGTCTACTCACGCGGGCGGAGCCGCGGGTAAATGCTAGTAGTGAATAAAATCATCATTACGCCTCGGTGGCGCAGATGTAATGCGTACGCGGTACGACTGAAGCTGACGCTGATGTCACGGGTTCGATTCCCAGGTCGGGTTAAAGTGGTATTGGGTTTTTCTATTTCGAAATGCTCAGTATCAGCCCGGAGTCTGGAAATGTGCCCGGTATGGTAATAGGCTCGCCCCTATCACATCATGGGACGGAAATAAGCTCGGCGAAATAGAGTGTGCTGGTTACATCTCAGCCTACCCCTTTGAGGATTACAGAAGTGAGTGCGTATGTGTATAATCATTATTGTTATCAGTAAGTATTTTGGTATATAATGTACAGACGAGCTTATTATAAATATATATTCCGATGAAGAAATTTCCTCTCTTAGTAACATTGCTATGGATCATTTGTTTTTAGTATTACTCCACCCCTGCTAAAAGCCGATTAAAAGAGGGTAGTAAGTTGCCCTTTACTGAGGCCTTCCTTCCAAAGAGATTTCTTCCTACATCTCGAGTTAAGTACGAGATAGATATTTATTTATGCAAAAATATAAAATCACATCTAGAGACGGAGATACGTTCGGCGAAAAGTGGGTGTACTGGTTACACCTCTGCCTACCCCTTCGGGGGTTACAGGCGTGAGTGCGTATGTATGTAATGAATAAATACTTTGGAGGCTGTCTGTAAGCTCTACATGAAATCTTTTAATATTAAAATTACTATATACTTCATTAGCAAAGTCCTCATAAATTTTCTATAGGACTGACCTACAGCAAATATTTAAAGAACAAGAAAACACCAATTTGCATACATTCCACATCTACACGCAGATATCTAAATAGAAATACAGAATGCATACGTTTTGGCATCACAAAATGCATGATATAAAAGCAAGTGTAATGCTAAAAGCTTTACACAATCGGGCGTATCTCCGTCGGAGAGTGGTTATTTGATAGCGATACGGTAGCAACACACTATCAGTTCGTAATACTGGTTTCTGTCAAGTATCAACTGATTTAACAATATCATTCATGTGTCACAGTTGACATTTTAGCACATCATTATTCATTTTCCGTACATATACATGATCCGTATCAATCTCCCTTAAAATAAAAATAGGACTTTGTATTTCCCTAATTATTCTGGATTGAAAAACCGGACCAAAAACAAGCCCACTGAGTTTGTCTAGCTGGATCTTCTCAGGACTGGGTCGCGCCGCGTAAAATCCAGTGGTAAAGTATACCTGACTACGCTCGTCACCTTGAGACATAAGGCGTCTCATAATGCTCAGTAATTTCACTAGCTTCAATGTCCTTCAAACCGGAACACAACAATGTTTACACACGGCTGTTTGGCAGCAGAAATAGACAAAGAAGTGGTACCTACTCAGACGGCCTCTCGCATACGAGAATCCTATATCTAGTAAAATATACCTGAGAAGTTCTCCATAACAATTTCGATGGTATGTGAAGTTTGCCCATCCGCAGTACGCCAGCGTGATGGCTGTAGCTATTTAATTTTTGAATTTCAATATTCCATTTCAACTTTTTTACGGTTTCTCTTTATTTCCGTTTTACTATAACAGTCTTTGGGGACTGCCGATAGAAGTGAAAACTAAGTAACTTGTGAATTGTATCGTCGAGCTATTAGATTATTATTATTTTTGGTTTGTAAAGAAGTGTTTAATTACCAATTTAATTGTATATATAATGTATACTAATAACGCGCGGAGGTATATCTATGTACATATATACACAGTATACATAAAGCTGATGGGAAGCGTGCGGTGACGATGACGCTAGTGTCACGCTGTATTTTTGTTCACCCAAAAATACAGTCGAATTGAGAACCTCCTCCTTTTTTTAAGTCGTTTAAAAAGTACACAAATATACACCGTATACATATAGCTCATGAAAAGCGTGCGGTGTCGATGACGCGAGTTCTATGATTTTTGTTCACCCAAACTGTGTTCAACGCGCATAAAGAAGTTTTCACTTCAAAAATCAAATGTAGTCAAAATACATTTGACCTTTCTCAGTAAGCACTTGTTGAACACTATTTGAATGTCAAGCCAATAAACAGTGGATAATGTACCGTATAATGTATACTAATAACGCACTGAGGTATATCTATGTACATATTTTATATACACAATATAAATATAGCTCATGGGAAGCGTGCGGTCTCGATGACGCGAGTTCTATGATTTTTGTTCACCCAAAATGTGTTCAACGCGCATAAAGAAGTTTTCACTTCAAAAATCAAATGTAGTCAAAATACATTTGACCTTTCTCAGTAAGCACTTGTTGAACACTATTTGAATGTCAAGCCAATAAACAGTGGATAATGTACCGTATAATGTATACTAATAACGCACTGAGGTATATCTATGTACATATTTTATATACACAATATACATATAGCTCATGGGAAGCGTGCGGTGTCGATGACGCGAGTTCTATGATTTTTGTTCGACCAAAATGTGTTCAACGCGCATAAACAAGTTTTCACTTCAAAAATCAAATGTAGTCAAAATACATTTCTCCTTTCTCAGTAAGCACTTGTTGAACACTATTTGAATGTCAAGCCAATAAACAGTGGATAATGTACCGTATAATGTATACTAATAACGCACGGAGGTATATCTATGTACATATTTTATATACACAATATAAATATAGCTCATGGGAAGCGTGCGGTGTCGATGACGCGAGTTCTATGATTTTTGTTCACCCAAAATGTGTTCAACGCGCATAAAGAAGTTTTCACTTCAAAAATCAAATGTAGTCAAAATACATTTCTCCTTTCTCAGTAAGCACTTGTTGAACACTAGTTGAATGTCAAGCCAATAAACAGTGGATAATGTACCGTATAATGTATACTAATAACGCACGGAGGTATATCTGGCGCAGCGGGCGAGTAGCCGGTTGCGAAGCGTGAGGCCGTGAGTTCGATTCCCGCACCTTGACAAATGTTTGTCTGATCCACAAATATTTGTCTCGGGTCTGGGTGTTGTGGGACCACAAGTCCCTCGTAGTTCTTGATACCCACGATACAGGTTTAACCTAGTGTGGGGTCAGGACTATGTGTGTGACTGTTGGGTGTATTTATTTATTTATTGGGTGTATTTATATCTATGTACATATTTTATATACACAATATACATATAGCTCATGGGAAGCGTGTGGTGTCGATGACGCGAGTTCTATGATTTTTGTTCACCCAAAATGTGTTCAACGAGCATAAAAAAGTTTTCACTTCAAAAATCAAATGTAGTCAAAATACATTTCTCCTTTCTCAGTAAGCACTTGTTGAACACTAGTTGAATGTCAAGCCAATAAACAGTGGCTAATGTTCCGTTACGATATCGCACATTCACAGCTCTTGGCTAGCTTCCATAACTACGAGACGAGATTAATGAACTGGTTTATTGTTCTATTGAATTAATAATGTTTATTTAAATAAAACAAATCAATTTTTTTTATATTTAAACGTGGACTCACTTTTCGAACTTACGAGATTGCGTTAGTTAAAATGTAAGTGGGAATAAATTAATGGCGGCATTGTCTCTATTTAACACTAGTCACTATCAATGTTAGTATTCTTACGAATTAGTACGAATTTATTTTCTCGAATCTTCTATCTTTACAAAAAAGTTATTGCTTTCTTTACAAAAAAATTACCCTACCAAAACTATGTGCAAGGGGACAGGGCTATAAAATTCTGTGCATAATTATCTCTAGTTGACACTTGATACGTATAATTTCAGCGGTGCAGAACGTCGTATCTAGAAATTTAATATTTAGACATTAACTTTTATGGAATAAAGTTGATTTTGAACGTTAATTAATTTTTGTTGCGTTTATAAGTTTAACGTGTGATTTTACTTTTGCATGGGTAAGTAAGTAAGTAAGTGGAGCATTATTTTTTGGTACATTCATTTGAGAGTTATCGTTCTAGTTATCTTATTTCGATGATATCCTCTCTCTTTCCTAATCCCATTCCTCTACGGTGGGCAACGCGTCATTTATTGTTTTGACATTCCTTTTTAAAATTGTGGTTCTTTGTGGGTGGTGGAGATCACTTAGCACCAAGTGACCCATTTATCACTCGTTTATAGAAACGAGTGATAAATGGGATATACAACGTGTTACAGAAAGGTGTGGTCATATTTTAGGGTCATTACACATTCCTTATAGTAAGTACCTATGTACCGGATCATTACAAACCAAGACATTCTAAAATTTCACGTTAATTTTAATCACTCGTTTATTAAGATCGTTAAGATTGATGACATCACTATTAATTATAATGAATGACATTGACATGACATTATTTTTAATAAACTTGAATAAGATTTACTTAATTCTACGGGCACACGTACGTAACTTGTAATTTAAACACAAAATACCTGAAAGAGACTGTTTGCTGAAGACGATATAGGATGGTCCTCTGAAGTATTTTAAAGATTTCATTGTCGGGTCATCCATCTACGAATTTGGCTTAATACAGTCGACGAGCCTCTTATAAGCTATTATCAGTTGCACCAGTACAAAATACCAATACATAATACTTGTTTTTAGTCAAATACAACATATTTATTGAATTCGTAAACATACTTCATAAAATCAGAAATTGCCGAACTGACTGCGTCAAATAAATATTGACATTTGACAACTGTTTAATGTTTTTTAATTAAAAAATAATTTAATGAAAGGAGGTCTGAAGTATCACTGTTTATCATTTAGTGTTGTTCACATTTGAAAGTCGATATCGACATGTTACTCATTCGATAAAAAAGAAAATTCTATAATTATTGTCCTAGCAATGCAATCGGCTTTGCTACTATGGGGGATAAAATACCAATACCCTACACTATACATTGCTTAAATTTGCCCGCCCCTTTCTATAACACGTTGTATAAGCCTATGGCTTATGCTATAAAAACCAACAATTACAATACGTTGTTTTGTATATTTACTTTCTCGTAAACGCAAATACGCGTTTATTTATTTATTAAAATCATTTTTATCATATAGCCGAGTGTCGACGTCATTTTGGCAGCGTGTACGATAAAGTTGTCAAACTAATTACGCGTCAGAGTTAATGGTCTGGAGGCCAATTGTCGTAATTTTAAATGTTCAAAATATCATTCCGATCTAGTCTCAGCGTCAAGAAAGTTGCAAATGACATTCTCTTAAACCAATAATCATCGTCAAATGTGAACACTGATCGTAATAAGATTGAATGTAGAATAAAAGTTGACTGAAGCCAAAACGGTATAATGCTACTGCTAATGCTAGGTGCATTTGACGTTGATTATTGGTTTAAGAGAATGCCATTTGCAACTTTCTTGACGCTGAGACTAGATCGGAATGATATTTTGAACATTTAATATTACGAGAATTGGCCTTAGACCGCCTACTAAGAAAATATTGTACAAACCAAATAATGTCTTCGTATTTAATTTAACAAGATTTTGTTGATATATCAGTGCGGTAATTTTCGTTTATTTATTTTTTATAGCATAGGCTTGTAAACGAGCCTGGTTACTTGATGGTAAGTGACCCATGTACGCCCACAATACCAGAATCCAGAGGGCCAAACCCCCTCTCCTTGCCAATCCCTTAAATATCCCTTTCCTTTAAGGTTGGCAACGCGTTCATAATTCTTTTGTATTGTGGGCGTACATGGGCGGTGGAGATAACTTACCATCAGATGACCCACTGGATCGTTTGCCGGCCTATGATATAAAAAATATAAAAAAGAATCATGGGCGCGTTACCGACCTTAAAGGTTTGAGCCTCTGGATATCTCACTCACCGTACGAAATACAGGAGCAAGCTGATACTTTACGTCGGTTTTCTGTGAGACAGTGGTGACCCGGTCGAGCCGGTCCCTTTGGGCTGTAGACACAACTGTCTACAGCGTGATTCTATCACTCTTATTTAGATTCAATTAAATTAGAAAAAAAACAAAGCAGAAGTTAGAATAAGAAAACAAGAAATATTACTTATAACTTAAATGTGGAACTAAGGAAACTACATACGCACTCACGCCTGTACTCCCCGAAGGGGTAGGCAGAGGTGTAGCCAGTACACCCACATTTCGCCGAGCGTATCTCCGTCCCACGATGTGATAGGGGGCGAGCATATCGCCATACCGGGCACAAATTCCAGACTCCGGGCTGATACTGAGCATTTCGTAATAGTAAAACCCAATACCACTTTACCCGACCCGGGGATCGAACCCGAGACCTCAGCATTAGCCTCAATCGTAACGCGTACGCATTACAACTGCGCCACCGAGGCAGTCGATAACTAACTAGTCGAACTAAGGAAACTATGATGGCTTTTTGCTTGACAGCCTCCGTGGCGCAGCGGGCGAGTAGTCGGCTGCGAGAGGCCGTGGGTTCGATTCCCGCACCAAGACAAATGTTTGTGTGATCCACAAATATTTGTGTCCGGTCTGGGTGTTGTTGGACCGCAATTCCCTCGTAGTTCCTGATACCCACGATACAGGTTAACCTAGTGTGGGGTCAGGACTATGTGTGTGACTGTTGGGTGTATTTATTTATTATATATTTATGTATTATTACTCTATAATCGTCCATGATTATAGTTCCCTAAAGCATATTTTAATGAGACGCCTCCCCTCTCGATTTTAAACCTTACTGCATAAAGAATTGAGTACTATGCTGATTCTATAACGGCTTATTCCACTTTGTGCACCTGGATGAACAAAGTAGAATCACTTAGTCAACATTGTTCACCTTGGAATATCATCAATAATCTTTCTTTTTGCCTGGTGTTATCCTGATCTTGGTCAATTATTAATTATTTGAGATAACGAATAAGGACTGCCTTGGTGGCGCAGTAATGAGTACCTATTACGACTGAGGTTGACGCTAAGGTCTTGGGTTCGATCCCCGGCTCGGGTAAGTGTCGGCCGTAGTAGTAGTAGTATTAGCCCGGTGTCTGAAATTGTGCCCGATATGGCGATAGGCTTACCCCCTATCACATCATGGAACGGAAATAAACTTGGCGAAATGTGGGTGTACTGGTTACAACTCTGCCTACACCTTCAGGGATTACAAGCATGAGTGCGTATGTATATATAGATATTACCTAGGTCCTATTCATTTTTATCTTTAATTATTTCAGACAAAATCTTTAACATTACAAAGATGGAAAAAATACGAAGTCAGATATCGTCACAGGGAAAAGCTAGTTAGAAGAGGGCATGACTCTCTCGTATACCGGCACGAACCGTCTATTTACACTGCCTCGTCTTTATAATGAAAACGACGCCCGACGTTCCGACGCGACGCCTTCATAGCGTCACAGGCGCCTAATTAAAACGGCAGTAAATCTCTGTCATAATTTCATTTAATCTTTATCTGAGAATGTTACTTTAGCTTTGTGAGATAGATGGTAAACTTATTTTTTGTTTTGTTGTTGCTTAAAGGGTGGGTTAGGTCGATATGCTAGATGGGAGTGGAACAGACTACCGAGATATAGGGGTCACGGGTTCGATACCAGACATCACGTGACACACTGAATTTTTAAAGGCACATGTGTATTCAAATTGTCGAGTTTTTAGCCTACAGAAGGATTTACGCATATTACGCAAATACTTCAATGGGACCAAGGACTGTATACTACTAGACGGGCTGTTTAGAAGTAAGATTGCGACACATCAAGCCGAAGTTTGACAGCGCACAGACAGGGAGCGCGATAGGGGTTCTAGTTGAGAGTAAGCGTGGTGGCAGTAAGAGAAATGGCAATATATAGTTACGGCCAATTGACCACAACTTAGTGGTACAATTGGTGGACCGCACAGCTTGTCTAGTAGTATACATTAAAGTCTTTGAATGGGACTAACCGATTCCACCCCCTAGAGAAGGATTATTGTATGATAGTTAAATGGGACTAACTTTCTAGAATACTCTATCAAAAAAAGAATCATCCTAATATGTTCAGAAATTTCCTGGGGAAAATTCACAATACATTGATGATGTGGATATATACAATACAATGGATGTACATTTCAGTATATAACTTACTACATAAGAATGATAACCTTATGTATAATAAAACCTGCCAGAAAATATGTAGACTGTTAGTTTTTGGAAAAACTCGACCAAATAACATATAAACGGGTTGAAACAAAACTTTTTATTTTTTATTGCATAGGCCGGCTAACTAGCCAGTGGGTCACGTGATGGTAAGTGATCTCCGCCGCCCATGTACGTCCACAATACCAATAGAATCATGGGCGCGTTGCCAACCTAAAAGAAAGGGATAATTAAGGGATTGGGAGGAAAGGGATAATTAAGGGATTGGGAGGAAAGGGATAATTAAGGGATTGGGAAGGGGAGGGGATTTGGGCCTCCGGATATCTTACTCACCGTACAAAACGCAGCAGCAAGCTGCTATTTTACGCCAGTTTTCTGTGAGACTAGGTTTCTAGTCGGTAACACCTCGTAGAATATACTACTATTAATAGCCTCTATCTGAAGCCGCTATAGTTATATATAAATTCATATATAACATAGGATAAGCAAGATTATTTTTTATACTTTTGTACCTGGTGAATGCTGTGTATACCTATAATGGGCGTATATATTGGCTATAAGACCTTATGTATTGTCTAGTTAATAAAATTGTAGAATATGTATGCTGTTGGTGTACCTAAAGTAAATAAATAAATAAAGATGTTTCGGGTAAGATGAAACTGGCATGGTGAAAATGTCACCAAAAGCTCCAAAAATAAACAAGATAAAAAAGTAAGCACAATGAAACTTTTGTTGTTTATAGGAACCAGGCGTAAATGACATGAACTACTTTTTATTCCAGGAAAATCTTTCACGTAGGTGAAGCCGCGTGAAAAAGCTAGTTAGTGTTATAAAATACAATAAATAAATACACCCAACAGTCACACACATAGTTCTGACCCCACACTAGGTAAACCTGTATCGTGGGTACGAGTATCAGGAACGCAGCACTTGGTACCACAATACCCAGACCCGAAACAAACACTTGTAGATCACACAAACATTTGTCTCGGTGCGGGAGTCGAACCCACAGCCTCTTGCTTCAAAGCTGGCTACTCAGCGTCTGTGCCACGGAGGCTGTCGTTATATCATCAAACTAAACTCTGTTAAGGCAAAGAGGCCCAAATCCCCTCCCCTTCTCAATCCCTTTCCTTTAAGGTCGGCAACGCACCCATGATTCTTTTGGTATTGTGGGCGTACATGGGCGGATCACTTACCATTAGGTGACCCACTCTCTCGTTTGCCGGCCTATGCCATAAAAAAAGAGAAACGTGGCATGTAACACGATTTCATCACATTCTTTATGTGTCTGTGAATGTTTACTTAGCTAAGAATGTGACACTTTGGAGAACAATTCCAAGCGATTGTGGTTTAAGAGCGGATGTTAAAAGCGATACTTTCGACAGCCCATGAGCGCTGAATCGTAAAGACTGTGACGTCAGTAGTCAACATACGCATCACGCCTGTAATCCCCGAAGGGGTAGGCAGAGGTATAACCAGTACACCCACATTTCACCGAGCGTATCGCTGTCCCATTTTGATAGGGGGCGAGTCCATTTTGATTGGGTTTTTCTATTACGAAATGCTTAGATCAGCCTGGAGTCTGAAATTGTGCCCAGTATGGCGATACGTCATGGGATGCTAAATGTGGGTGCAGTTAGTTAGGGGGATTTGAGCCTTCGGATATCTCACTCACCGTACGAAACGCAGCAGAAAGCTGCTACTTTACGCCAGTTTTCTGTGAGACAGTGGTAACGACCTGGACGAGGCGGCCTATTCATGCTGTAGACAAAGCTGTCTACAGCGTTGCTCTACCACTCACTAATTGCCCACCCTTAAAACGCTCAAGTACATTGCCACGATACCAATCAGGCAATTTATATGACTAGTTATAATTAGAGTCCTCAGCAATATAATGCAAACCAATTATACCGAAGCATGGGCTATTATATATCATATGGATTTTAATAATATCATCCAAATTCAAATATGAATATAAGGACATATCCGAATTAATCTTAATTCACCAAGTAAACAATAAATATTGAAATTAGGTCAATATGTATACAAAATTATTCTATACATCTGACTTTCTTTACTTCGTGACCTATTTTATATTTTCCCTTACATATGGAGGCTTTATAGCCTCATTTATACGGAGAGAGTTATTTATTACATGACAGAGACGAGAATACTCGTAAAGCCCCAAAGATGGATGGGTTTTAGTTTTTATCAAAAGCATTAGTTTAAAAGTGCCGAGATGTTATTTTGGATCGACTGGATCAAATCTTAAATATTATGGAATGAAATTAAGGTAGTTAAACATCTATGTACTCGGTTGTAAATATAGATAACACATCTACTTAGCCATTTAAGAATAAAGGTTCGTTGTAATACTTAATATTGTTTGATAAAGGCTTGACTTTATATGAAGTCGTTGAAATAAAAATGTCGCTTTATTTTACTCCAATCTTGCTTTCTGACAAGTCGAATGTCTTTAAACAAGACTCTTGAAAGTTGCAACATCACAAACTTTAAGGCTATTCTTAATAGTTTCTTAAATGTTGTCAAAGATGATAGGACATTGTCTGTGCTTTAATTTTTTTTTATATTTGGGTGTGTATTTTAATGTGTTGTTCACTTTAGCTGAAGTTCAACTGAAATGCATCTTATCAAAATTCTACTTGTGAAATAACATATATTCTTCGATACTATTCTAACTCAAACATACCAATCTCCTTCATTTATCTTCACCCATCACGTGAAATTGGCGGAATAGCTTTATGCTCGTTGCCATTCACCAAGAAAAGAAGAAGAAGGCTATTGTTGATCAATTTGACTGAAAGTATGTTCAGACGGATCAAATAACTTTCAGTATTCTTGTTCAAAGTGATTCGACTCATATGAAGTAATTTTATCCGCTACAATATTGAAGCCATATACTACATCTCCTATGTATTTTTTTTCAAATAAACTGAATACAGTAAATATGCCTTACGCACAAATGAATAAGTCATGAATACAGCAATAAAATCTTCAAGTATCAAGAGACAGCGGTGCTCGCTGCACATTTTATTCATGAGTCGGTGCCTCCATAGCGTAATAAAACGTTTTATACTCTTCTAAAGTCTTAAATATTACAGTGCTTTTGACCGCAGCTACTGACGCAATATCTTCTATGTAAAGCGGATTATATAGTTATTGGTAAAGTTAATAGTTATAACGTTTAACAAAACTTTGAAACAGACTTCAAGCAACAGCATGTTAATTCCAATACAATAACACAATCGCAACGAGTGTACTGTTGTCCGTTGAGGAGTTTTATTTTTTTTCTCCGTCATCAGATCTTAACCAAAATTATATGGGGCCACATCGCAACTAAACTCTATCGAGTGATTTTTTTCCAACAAAATTGGTCCACAATTGGTGGAGAAATCGATGTACATACATAAAAAAAGCAAAAAAAAAACCAAAAAACGTGCCGATTTGGCATTTTATTGTAGATCTGTGGCGACCTTAGGTGTAGGCACATACTATCTCATATCATTGATATTTACATACGCACTCACGCCTGTAATCCCCGAAGGGGTAGGCAGAGGTTTAACCAGAACAACCAAAACACATTTCGACGAGCGTATCTCCGTCCCATGATGATAGGGGGCGAGCCTAGCGCCATGCCGGGCACAAATTCCAGACTCCGAGATTTACGAGTGGTAGAGCCACGCTGTAGACAATTTTGTCTACATTTGTCAATTGGGTCGGCTCGTCCGGGTCGTTACCACTGTCTCACAGAAAACCGGCGTAAAGTAGCAGCTTGCTGCTGCGTTTCGCACCCACACTTACCCGGGTACACCCACATTTCGCCGAGTTTATTTCCGTCCCATGATGTGATAGGGGGGAGCCTATCGCCATACTGGGCACAAATCCCAGACTGCGGGCTGATACTGAGCATTTCGTAATAGAAAAACCCAATATCACTTTTACCCGACCCGGGGATCGACCCCGAGACCTCAGCGTCAGCCTCAGTCGTAACGCGTACGTATTACAACTGCACCACCGAGGCAAATTATATTGATATTATAATTCGTTGCGATATTCACAGCTGTGAATGAAATAGTCATAGTAATTCATTATAATAGTTTAGGCAATACAATAATTCTTTGCATTTAATTATTTGACAAATATCGCTAGTTTGTATTACTTCTTATTTTAATCTCGAGGTTACGCATCTTTGGCAGAGTCAATGCTCTGTGAAAACCTAATAGTTTGGTAGAGAAATGTAACCTAATTTTTAACGCTGTCGGTTAATATCACACTAATTGCCTGATGTTCATTATTATTTTTAACCGACTTCAAAAAAGGAGCTGTTTCGGACAGATAGATCAGACAGGTCTTAACTAGATTTTAGTTAAATTTAGTTTACGTCGTGTTCATAATTGCCTATTTTTGAGGTCCTGGTGGCGCAAAATTTTATTGATGAAATTTGAAAAGATTTTTCATTCACCTTTGGACCCAAACGACTCCTCCAATCCAAACAAACCTCACTAGTACCATGACGACACCCACCCTCCCGACCATAAGAAGGACAAATGGTGGCCCGCCATCGACAATGGGCCAGTGTAATCGGATCAAGGTCCTGGCATAGTCATTAAAATAGCAAAATCCTTTACCCAACTATAGACTAAAACGTCTCTAGAAACAATGTTTTGATTTCGTCATACTGCTATTTTTCGTAATCTAGAATCTTATAATTCACTTACCTAATATAAAATCAGCATGCAATTTATAATAAACTAGCCTTTGCTCGCGGCTCCGCCCGGGATAAAAACCTATGTTACTCAGTGATAATGTAGCTTTCGAACGGCAAAACAATTTTTGAAATCGGTCCAGTAGTTTTAAGTTTATTCGTTACATACAAAAATACAAAAAACTATTTCCTCTTTATAATATTATTAGTGTAGATGTAGATTTAAATAACGGTAATGAGCTTTATAAACATTTTTTACGATCCAGTGAATTTACACACAAACATATATCATAGTATGCATACTAGTAAAAAGAAGAAACATTGACATTGAAAAATATTTTTAAAAAGCAGCGAATAAAATTAATCTTGCGGAGAATCAAATATAAGTCTCTGAAGAGAATAAATAATTGTCACAGAAGAAATTCCGTTGATATAAAATTTATCGGTTTCAATAATGATCTCATTTTTACGTTCATACGTCTTATTATTTTTGAGAAATCCTAACTAATGTTATAAAATGCGAAAGTGACTGTTAGTTAATCGCTGGACCGATTTTGATGAATTTTGGAACAAAGATAGATAGGGCCGTGAAGACTTTATCCCAGTTATAGGCTACTTTTATCGCGGAAAAGGATGTTCATGCGGACGAAGCCACGAGTAATAGCTTGTGTAAATTAAATAATGTAAAATAATATGTTTAAAAAATATACATCCCTGAATACCATAATATAATACACCTCACTTGTCTAATGGTAACGTAACTTGAGGCTGTAAGCCCTCCTGTAACAAATAAAATTCATAAGTTAACAGTTTAGTTCCGACTTTGAAATACATAGAATAAGGTTGATTATTGCGCTGCATTTGACGTGCCGGTGGGAGTATTGGAGGATTTTCTTGGATTTATCGATTAAACAAAAATAATTATAATATTTGCCCGAATAACATCTTAATTAAGTGTTATTTAAATCAAATTATCATTAAACTATATAGTTATCATTCAGAATACGTAGAGTTACGACGCGAAAGATTTTTTATAATTTTGTTTTTTTTTTGCCTCTGTGGCGCAGTGGGCGAGTAGCCGGTTGTGAAGCGAGAGACCGCGGGTTCGATAACTGCACCGAGACAAAAATGTTTGTGTGGTCTACAAATATTTGTTTCGGGTGTGGTTTTTTTCGCCCCAGAGGGGTTGACGCCAGTCAGGCGGCAGATTGTAAAAGCCAAATCTTTCTGTAATATGTGTTAAAAAGTATGTTGCGCTGACCCCACTTCGAGTGGGATAAGGGCAGGTGGAAGAATAATGATCATCACGAACGTACCTCAGTAAAAGCACATAACAATTTCATTTTATATTTAATAAAAATGCCTTCGCCAAGCGTTGACGAGGGTAACAAAATGAAAAAAAAACACTGGTTGTTTGCGCTGGAATGCGTGAATACATTACTTTAGTTTTTAGCACGTAAAGTGCAATGCTAGTTGAATTTACTTTTTGCATGACAGAATTTTGTAGCATGTATTTCGTTGAAAATAAAATTTGTCGAAAGTCAAATTTAAAATAATTTCTGTTTTGCTGAGAATTTATAGTAGCGCTTTTTTAACACGTTCTTGAGCTTAATGATTAGGCATATAATGTCAGTAAGGGCTTAATAGTATTCATTATAGTGTATGATTGTTTTAAGTCCTGATGAAAAGCCTGATTTCTACTCAAATCCCTTATGTCCCTTCTGCCACAAGTGCGCGTATTTCTACAACACGTGTAGTATAGGAGCACATTAGGTTGATTAAATTTAGTCAAATTATATAGCAGATTATTTCCAATATAAGAAAGTTTTCCCAAAGTGTTCCCATTTTAAGTGGTAGAGCCACGCTGTAGACACCCTTGTCTACAGCATGAATGAAATTTCTCTCAGAAAACCGGCGTAAAATAGCAGCTTGTTGCTGCGTTTCGTCCGGTGAGTGAGATATCCGGAGGGCCAAACCCCCTCCCCTTCCCAATTCCTTAATTATCCCTTTCCTTTAAGGTCGGCAACGTACCCATGATTATTTTGGTGTTGTGGGCGTACATGGGAGGTGGAGATTACTTGCCATCAGGTGACCCACTTGCTCGTTTGCCGGACTATGCCATAAAAATAATATGTTTATTGCACAAATCTACACCACAATTATACAATAAACACAACTTTAAACTAGTTAAGGAAATAATTAAAATGAGAGATCAGCCGCACTGTCAGTATTCCTGCCAAAACTCATAATATTACTTACAATAATTTTTATAATCATAACATACGTTTTAAAGTGTTACGGTCTGTTGTTTCCAAATGATGTCTTCATTAAAGATAAAATTCTCATCTCCATAACATATATATCTTAAAATGTTTTTAAATCATAGTCCGTAAAATAATCTTTCAAAGCTGGCACGTTATATTTTCAAGAGTCTATCCAATCGTCAAATTTCACATGACCTGCAAACGCGAAGCAATTCTATACAACGAGGAGGTCCTTCATGTTTGGCATTGCAAAGCTATAATATTGCCAAAGTATGATAAGACACGTTTCTTTTTACGACGTATATCGTATTAGTGAGATTAAAATCTGTAATAAAGTGGCTCGTAGCTTAGTTGTTAGCACTTAGTTTATTGGTCTGGAGTAATGTGTAACTCTAATTACGTTTTTTTTTATACTAGCTTGGCAAAGTGACTACGCTACACCTGATGTTAATTGCAGACAAATCCAAGAATACTGTCGACTAACGACAGACGATGTGTCTATCGTAGGTCGGCAAAATTATGCCAGCCTGCCCAATTGCTTCTTCACACTCCGTTTAAAGGACCCCATATTAAAGGAAGGAGGGAACACGTGTGCCGGCAAACTATTCTACAGCTTGATGGTCAGGCAGAAGTAACATTTTGCGAACTTTTTAGTTCTAGCCGAGATGGAAGAGACCACGAAGCTGTGGTTCCGTAAGCCAGCACGCGTGGTTCTGTTAAGGAAAGGTGAGGATGGGATAAGGTCAAAAAACTCTTCAAAGCCAAATACCAAGCGATTTTCAAACTGATTTAATAACAGAAGTTCTCAATTGATATTGTGTTGTTGTGTTACATATTGATTTAAAATAATGATAAATGTATTATGTACCTCTAACACTTTTATAATTTTGTCAATCTATTGTCTACCTAGGTTTAGATGCAAAATTTTATAAATAAATAAATAAAAAAAAACGCTAAATGTAGACTAATATTGATGAGCCTTATTTATAGTATATAGGGTTTACCTTGATGGTCAGACGACCTATAAATTTGGCTAATATCTGATGACGTAATATGAAAGAAAACGGCAAACTTCACAATGGATAAAAACAACAGTAAAGGTACCGAAATTCACAAGGTGGTAGGTCCCTTGTATGCGAGAAGCCGTCTGAGTTGGTACCACCGCTTTATCTATTTCTGCCGCCAAGCACAAGCCAAGCTTACACACTGAAGCACTGTTGTATTCCGGTTTGACGGACATTAAAGCCAGTGAAACTACTGGGCATTATGAGACTTGAAAACTTATGTCTCGGGATGACGAGCGCAGTCCAATATCATGCAGTGCTTTGTAATTCAAAGTTCTGGGTGGCGTTGCTTCTGTTTATGGGCAGGCGTGGCGCTTACCATCAGGCGAGCTACATGTTCGTCTTGTCGTTCAAGTTAATAAAAAAACTGGCTTTGAAGTCGGTTTTTGAATTTTTTAACTTATAATGAATACTAAAAACGTGGCTTCATGAAAGCGGCCCAACGGAAGACCAGAACTGGTTTTATTACCAGCCTATGCTGAGTTGGTGTCGTTTTTGAGACGAGCACATCTAATTTAAGTGTTTTTTGTATTTTCGTTTTCCTTATAATTCGTGCTTGTTACGAATAAATATTTTTCTTTCTAAAATCTCAATACATTAAAGATGAACTTAAAACTTTCCTGCATGTTGTTGTTGTTTACCTCGCTTCGTATTAATTACTACCACGAACTGTTTCTCGGATCAAGAATTCAATATTTATGAATAGAATTTATCTATAAACTCGAACGGAGTTGATAAAGTATTTTGAATTTCTGATCTTCATTCTGAATTCGTAACATTGCACTCTGGCTATTGCTAAAGTGCAACAGATACGCTGCGTTTAAAGTACTAGATAAGAAAATTCTGTCAATAGAAATTATCTGTAACCAATCCACAGGACGAAAGTGGCAGGTTCGAAACCAGCCTCAAGAGCATACACCTCTGACTTTTCTAATTTACGTGTATATTTATTGCTAATTATCACTTGCTTTAACGGTGAAGGAAACATCGTGAGGAAACCTATATACTTGAGAAGTTCTCCATAAGAATTTCGAAGGTATGTGAAGTCTACCAATCCGCATTAGGCCAGCGTGGTTGACTAAGGCCTAACCCATCTCATCCAGTAGAGGAGGCCCGTGCCCAGCAGTGGGACATGTATAATACAGGGCTATTATTATTATTTTTTATTTAATCCACAGGAAACGGCTAAACCCCTGAACGTTTGCCCTCTCTTCTATAAAAACACTGTCCAAACCCTCTTGTTATTATCAGGCGAAGCACGAGCTAATTCCACCTTGTGACGTTATTAATCTATCACAATAAAACAGAATCTCCAACTTGCAGAAGAAAATAATAAACGACTGCCATAAATTTGGCTCGAAAATGTTGGTATTTTCAACCAAGAAATAAAATGCATACCTTTTTATAGAAAGACTTGAGAAATTCGCTTTGTTAAAAATGAGGTTACTCAAAATTAAATATTATGTCATAAGTTTAGCTATTTATTGTTATCTTAGATAATTTCTTTAGGGAATTGCTTTCAAGATGCTTTCTCTAACGTGAAATGAATTCGTCCTTTTGTGTGATGCAAAACCCCTCCGGTCTTTGTGATCCTTGAAATTGCGAGTATTTTTTCAACATCAAAGTTGTTTTGCACATGGGCTCTTAATTTGATTTTATGTTTAGATATAATTCATTTTCGTGGTAGTCTTGTTTGTTGATTTTCTTGATTTAATTTACATATGGACTTAGGTACAATGATACCTAATTATATAAAAAATATGCAGAATTATCGCTGTTACTTCGCATTATTCCTTAACTAATGAGATGAAACATAATTACGAGTGGTAGAGTTGTAGGCCGAAATAGGGTATTTGGATTGATTATTTTTAATATCATAATCAATATGTTAAATTCCCTAATATCATTTATCGAAAGAATTATATAAATCAAGTCAAACATATTAGAATCCATTCAAATGTGCTGGAAGGGGTAGTTGGCAAATGATGGAAAGAGGATGCACGACATGGCAAGTTACGTCACATGGCAGGTTACGCCATTACAGTGCACGCGTGTTTTAGCAAAACAGTATTAGTGTTGGTTACGTATAAAATATTGTATATAATTAGACATAGTCATATACCCTATTAGCATGCTTTTGTACGACTTGGCATGAATATTATATACAAAATATGCAATCATGTACATAAACTTAAGTATTTCGACCCAAACTCATTTTATCAGTCGTATCAGAATATTTAAACGAGATTACATTTGACCCGAGCGTAATAAAACCTTACATTTGAGGAAATCTTTGATCCTCTTGTAACTCTTTCGTTTTCGTTCAAATATTTGCATGCATAGAGGGTTTTCTCCACAATTTTGTTAGCATTTGTGGTTTGTCTTTTCCGATGCATAAATTTAAACCTTATCTTGGTGCACAATATGCTTTGTGAAAGGAAATTTGAAAATTCTCGCTTGCGTTAGCATAGTGGATGTGAAACAGAATGTGACTTGTTACAGTTAGTTTTCAACATGCTGTTATTTTTTCAAATATTTTTTGTGAAGAATTTAAAAAAAATATAAAAATACTGACTGACTTCGTGACTACTATGTTTTCTGTCTCACAGAAAACCGACGTAAAGTAGCAGCTTGCTGCTGCGTTTCGTACGGTGAGTGGGATATCCGGAGGCCCAAATCAAATCCCTTAATTATCCCTTTCCTTGTCAGCCTAGGATATAAAAAAAAATGCAAAATACGAATCGGTGTCGCGTATCGAGGGTTCCGTACCATTAATCTTAAATTTACTTTTGTGTTTTTATATATGCACATACATACGCACTCGCATCTGTAATCCCCTAAGGGGTAGGCAGAGGTATAACCATTTCGTCGAGCTTATTTCCGTCCCATGATGTGATAGGGGGCGAACCAATATCTATACCGAGCACAATTCCAGACTCCGGGATGATATTCAGCTTTTCGAAATAGAAAAACCCAATATCACTTTTACCCGACCCAGGCATCGAACCCAGCACAGCAGATGTACCGCGCACGCATTACAACTGCGCATATTTGTCCCGGTGCTTGAATCGAACCGTGACCTCTCGTTTCACAACTGGCTATTCACCCATTGCAACTGTCTGGCTAAATTCATATAAACTCAACACTCGGTAAACTTAATTTAAAAATTGAAGCATTTAAAATAGTTCTTGCGTAAGCCATAGCAAATTAAAATTAAAAGAAAAACAGAGCACAGCCATTAATTCCCATTTGGAATTTCTAAACAACAATCGTGGTATTCATCTTGAGTGATATGTAAACATACCAGAAAGAAAGAACGATTTTTTTGTACGATAAAATAAAATAAATAAATAAATAAATACACCCAACAGTCACACACATAGTCCTGACCCCACACTAGGTTAAACCTGTATCGTGGGTATCAAGAACTACGAGGGACTTGCGGTCCCACAACACCCAGACCCGAGACAAATATTTGTGGATCAGACAAACATTTGTCAAGGTGCGGGAATCGAACCCATGGCCTCACGCTTCGCAACCGGCTACTCGCCCGCTGCGCCACGGACTAGATACAGGACTCGTATTTTAGTATGTGGTCAGGACAATGTGTTAAATTATTAAGTGTGTTTTTTATCATCTTTCCTGACGGAGACGCAGATTTGTCGTCCGGCCGATACGGCATACCTACATTATCCCGGCTATTCGTTGGAAGAGAACTTCAAGCGAAAGGCTGGGGTATGTTTGTATGTCCGGTCGGATGTCTGCTGTCGCCGTCTGCGCTGCATGGAGGATCCTTCCCTTTCCACACTGTGGGTACGCTAGGATCTCGGCACGCAGAGCCGAATCTATGCGTGCCTTTACAGATCCCATGACGGGGATGACGAGACAACTCGGCTGTTTAACTACATCAGCCAGGCGGCAGATGACGCGCAGGAGCAGTATCCGACAGCGGAACTGGTGGTCTTGGGGGACTTCAACGCACACCATGAGTTGTGGCTGGGTTCCTCCAAGACTGACCATGCTGGACGTGCTGCCCATGCATTCTCTCTGACTCATGACTTGTCGCAACTGGTGCATCAGCCCACTAGGATCCCAGATGTGGCAGGTCATGCGCCTTCACTGCTGGACCTTCTGCTGACGAGTCATCCAGCTGGGTACAATGTGACGGTAAGTGCCCCCTTGGGTACTTCTGATCATTGCCTGGTTGGATCGTCGGTGCCTCGTGCTTTGCCTCCACCTCGCGTGAGGGTAAAGCACAGGATCTGGCACTACTCGTCAGCAGATTGGGATGGTATGCGCGAATATTTTGCAGCCATCCCTTGGCGGCAGCGCTGCTTTGAGGGCACTGATCCTTCTGCGAGTGCCGATGCTATTGCCGACGAGATCCGATTAGGAATGGAATACTACATTCCTTCCTCGGAGGTCGTCGGAAGTGGCCGAGGACGCTCCTGGTTCAATCGCGAATGCGCTGATGCTGTTAGTGTGAAACAGACGGCGTATCGCGAGTGGATCAGGAGTCGCGCCAAAAAGGATCCCAATGTAAGTTCTCTCAAGGCAGCCTATAACCAAGCCACCAAGGCCTGTAAGAAGGCTTACGTTAGAGCGGATGCACAGCGCGTTAACAAGATTGGATGTGCTTTGGCTGATCAACCAACAAGTAGCCGAGCTTATTGGAGCCTTGCCAGAGCCATCCAATCTAATTTCTGCCGACCTTCACTGCCTCCGCTGAGATATCCGGATGGATCGCTTGCTCACGGGCCGCAGGAGAAAGCCACCTTGCTGGCAAATCTCTTTGCGGCTAATTCGCGGCTCGACGATGGCAATAAACTGCCACCCACGGTGCCTGATTGCGGACACTCTATGTCGGATGTCCGAATCAGGCATTGTGATGTTCGGCGCGAACTGCAGTCGCTCGATGTCCGCAAAGCCAGTGGTCCGGACGGTATCCCAGCGGTAGTTCTCAAAAAGTGTGCGGCGGAGTTGTCTCCTGTGCTGACGCGCCTATACCGCTCTTCCTTCCTCTCCGGTATTGTGCCCCAATCTTGGAGAGAGGCCAACGTGCAACCGATCCCAAAAAAGGGTGATCGATCGGACCCTAGCAACTACCGTCCAATCGCCATAACCTCAGTGATGTGCAAAGTAATGGAGCGGATAATTAACGCGCAGCTGGTCCGCTACCTGGACGATCACTCGCTGATCAATGACCGGCAGTACGGCTTCCGGTCTAAACGATCAACGGGTGATCTTCTAGCGTACTTGTTACATTGCTGGGGGGAGGCGGCTGACAGGCATGGCGAGGCTCTAGCCGTAAGTCTCGACATTGCCAAGGCTTTTGATAGGGTCTGGCACCGTGGCCTCGTCTCCAAGCTTCCGGCGTATGGGCTTCCCGACAACCTGTGTAAGTGGATCTCTGGCTTTCTGCATGAGCGTAGAATGCGTGTCATTGTTGAAGGACACGCTTCGCAGCTCATGTCAGTTAATGCCGGGGTCCCACAAGGCTCTGTGCTTTCGCCCACCTTGTTTATTCTGCATATCAATGACATGTTACCACTTGGTAACATTCATTGCTATGCAGATGACAGCACTGTGCATGGGCGTTACTGCAGTAAGCCTCCTGGTAGCCGGGAAGTCACTGAGAGGCAGCGAGAGAATCTTGTCATTGAGCTTAACCAGACCTTGGATCTCATTTCGGAATGGGGTACCAAGAATCTGGTTGAGTTCAATGCCAAGAAAACCCAGGTGTGCGCATTTACGTGCAAAAAATCCCCGTTCTCTCCCCTCCCCAATCTTCAGGGTATCCCGCTCGCAATGCGGAATAGCCTAAGTATCCTAGGCATGGATATTTGCTGCAATCTGAATCCAAGGAACCACATCGAGGGCGTAATATCAGCCACATCACGCAGGGTCGGAATCCTGAACAAGGTGCGTAGGTTTTTTGCACCCGGCCAGCTTTACCGCTTATACAAAGCGCAGGCACGGCCGGGTGCAGAATACTGTTCGCACCTATGGGACGGTTCCGCAAAGTACTTGCTCGATGCCTTGGACGGATTGCAGCGACGGGCTGTCCGCATTGTGAATGATGCAGACGTCACAAAAAATTTAGAGCCACTACAGCTGCGTAGGGACATTGCCTCGCTTTCCGTCTTTTATCGTCTGTATCACGGTGAATGCTCTGAAGAATTGTTTGACCTTATTCCTTCCTCACCTTTCCTTAACAGAACCACGCGTGTTGGCTTGCGAAACCATAGCTTCGTGGTCTCTTCCATCTCGGCTCGGACCAAGAGGTTTGCAAAATCGTATTTCTGTCGGACCATAAAGCTGTGGAATAGCTTGCCGGCGCACGTGTTTCCTCCTTCCTATAACTTGGGATCCTTTAAACGGAGTGTGAAGAAGCAACTAAGCAGGCCGGCATAATTCTGCCGATCTGCGATAGATTCAGTGTCTATCGTTGGTCGACAGTATTCATGGATTGCGCTATACTTACCATCAGGTGTAGCGTAGTCACTTTGCCGAGCCAGGATAAAAAAAAAAAAAAAAAAAAACTTATTGCAAAATATTTTAAAAATATGCAAGGTAGGTTCCTCGTATGCGAGGGGCCGTCTGGGTTGGTACCACCGCTTTGTCTACTTCTGCCACCAAGTCGCAGTGTGTAAGCACTGTTGTGTTCTAGTATGAAGGACATTTAACTCCTTATGTCTGGCGTGACGCTTAACATTAGGCGAGCGACCTGCTCGTTTCAACACTCAAGCTAATAAAAAAATATATAAATAATTGTATGTGATATTCTTAACGAATAACCAAGTATTGAGGTAATTTTTCTTCAAAATATCTGCGACAAGTAAAAATGTTATATTTCTATAAACATAATTTCAAGTTATTGCATAAAAATTCGACAAAATGGCTACATACTTCAATGTTCGAGGCACGCACAAGAAGAATTCGACCGAACACATTCCGAAACGAAACGAGTTATTTCTGTTTTAAACGCTGTCAAATTAACAGATGGACTTGCTTCCACGGATATCTATAATAAATTCGATGCTTTATCACTTCAAACATCTAACGCCACAAATATAAATGGAAATAGTACACTGACAATACAAAAGTATCCACTGTATCTATTCATCATGAAGAACCAACCTTTATACGCTCACCTTCTGAAGGTCAGACTAAAGGTGATATAAGCACTTTTCAAAGATGTTTTAAAGTCATGTTCTTGCGCTGATTACATCTAACAAGTTCCCAGGAACGTTAAGGTTTTCAAGTTCTAGATTTATCTGTTCGTATTATCGGAGGATGTTATTTTTAAATATATTTTTTCTTATGTATCCTTCTCTACCTTTCTAGATAGTAAATGGTAGGGATGTCTCCTTTTGCTTATTTATTCGTGTCTGCGTATTCTACTTATGAATATTATTTTTTTGTCTGAAACTATTCATGATTTAAGTTTAGAGCCTTCGAAATAAGATGACAAGAAACGTAACTCAAGCAATAAAATGATCCCGCCAAAACTCTGTGCGAGGGGGCGGGGCTATAAAAGTCCGTGCAGCTCATTCATTCATCAATTCATAAAAATTGATTCATGATCTCTAGTTGATACTTAAGGGTCTAATTTTTGCGCGGTGCAATACAAAATGTGTCAAAATATTACTGCCGGTAAGCAAATCTGTCGATAGACAGAATATTGGGAACGGCCATTAGTGAAACATTGAGAGCCTCCGTGGCGCAGTGGGCTAGTAGCCGGCTGCGAAGCGAGAGGCCGTGGGTTCGATTCCCACACCGAGACAAATGTCAGTAGAATCCACAAATATTTGATTCGGGTCTGGGTGTTGTGGGACCGCAAGGCCCTCGTAGTTTCTGATACCCACGATACAGGTTAACCTAGTGTGGGGTCAGATCTACGTGTGTGACTGTTGGGTGTATTTATTTATTTATTTATTCACTAATTATGATTTTCTCTTTACAGATAGCAGCAATGGAGACGGACAAAATGTCGACAGCGTCTTCAGTGGGAGCGGAACGGAGACCGCTCCTACAAGCACTGGTATTGGAGAGGCGAATACTGTTCGCCTGCACAGTCTTAGTTGGGCTGTGCACGTTTCTGTGGATAACGGCTGTCTGCACAGAGAAATGGGTGCATATAGACGGGGGAAATGGTAAGTCTGAATAAATTAATAATAATACTATTATGGTTTGGGCATGTAGAGAGGATGGATGAAAGAAGATTGACGAAACAAATATACATGGCGAGTGTGAATGGTACAGTTGGGAGGGGAAGGCCTCGGCGAACTTTCATAGATCAAGTTGGAGATATTCTCGAGATAGGCCAGGTCAGGAGTACCCTAAACCGACGTGCATGTATGAAAAATTTAATGAGGATCAATGAGGCGAAATAGGTATGCAAGGATCGTAGCAAGTGGAAATCCGTTGTCTCTGCCTACCCCTATGGGAAACAGGCGTGAGTCTATGTATATATGTATGTAAATAGATTCTTACTTAGGTATGATTTATTTTTGGTATTAACTTCATACAACGCATCATGGCGAGGATGACGTTGAAAAAAATTATTAAGTAAGATAAGATAAGATTTTAAGTGGTTGAGCCACGCTGTAGACAGTTTTGTCTACAGCATGAATGGGTCGATTCGTCCGGGCTGTTACCACGGTCTCACAAAAAAACTGACTTAAATTAGTAGCTTGCTGCTGCGTTTCGTACGGTGAGCGAGATATCCGGAGGCTCAAATTCCCTCCCCTTTCCAATTCCGTAATTATCCCTTTCCTTTAAGGTCGGCAACGCGCCCATGAATCTTTTGGTATTGTGGGTGTACATGGGCGGTGTAGATCACTTACCATCAGGTGACCCACTTGCTCGTTTACCGGTCTATACTATATAAAAAAAGATGCCTACTCTCCGCTTCATACAATTACAATCATATAAATTTGCAAGTGGACTCGCCATCTACACTAAATAAACACTTAAATAGCTTATACCATTGACTCGGTGGGTCAGTTGTTATGCGTATGCGTTACGATCCCGGGCCGAGTAAAAGGGATATTGGGTTTTTCCATCACGAAATGCTTAGTATCAGCCCGGAGTCTGGAATTGTGCCCGGTATGGCAATAGGCTCACCCCTATCACATCATGGGACGGAAATAAGCTCGGCGAAATTGTTTATCAATCAATCAGCTTGTCCGTGGCAACTAGGAACATATAATCTAATATTACACACTGTAGTTGCCCTTTTCTATTTATTTCCTTTTATCACATTACACGTTATTTCTGTACAGAATTTTAAGAACTTAGGTCTTATTACATCATCTTCCAACATACTGCTCAGATTATCTTTCTTTACCATTTGGTCAACCTCTATTTCAAGGTTAGTTCGTTTATACAGATATATTGGGCATTCAGTCAACACGTGAACCACGTCTTCTGTGGCCGCTGGGTCACAGATGCATGAGGGGCTCTCCTTGCACTTGAAGCGATTCAAATACTCGGAGAATCCCCCATGGCCCGTGAAGACTTGCGTGAGGACCGGGTCCACCAGCATATTCTTGATCACTTTATGGGCTACCCTAGCATCAGGCATTCGTTACCGATGCTGTTTCTCCAGCCCTGTATCGCTCATTCCATTCGTCAATCGACTCCTGACGGATCTGTCGCTTGACGAACGAAATGGGACATCGGTCATAATCGGGCCTCCTTTTTAGGGTGGTAGCCACCACCTTCGCGAGCTCGTCCGCACGCTCGTTCCCTGCCAACCCCACGTGCGCCTTAACCCAAAAGAGGTTAAAGATTTTACCGCACTCTTTGGTCTCATTCAACATTTTTGTGATTTCGAATGCTATGGGGTGGAGAGAATTTCCGCGCGCAACCGTCTCGAGAGCGGCCCGTGAGTCGCAGAAGATGCTATATTCGTGGTATTTTTCCTTGGAGGCTATTTGCACCGCCTTGCGCAGGGCCAGCAGCTCCGCCTGGTAAACGGTGCAGAACGATTCCAGCTTAATTTTGGTGGCTTTCGTCTCGGCGTCGCCATCCCAAAGGGACACCGAAGCTCCGACTTGGCCACCAATTTTGCTGCCATCAGTGAACACCCTACGGGTGTTTGCAGCCTCTAGGTCAAGTTCTGCGTCGTTGACCACGCATTTTAACTGCAAAGCTCTGCGCCTGGCTGGATGTTCCAAGTTGGCAAAAGGCACAGGACATTCCACGTCCCGGTCGCCCACTACATGCCGAGTGTGTCCCTTTTTCACTTCGTACAGAAGCGCCGCTTCTCGGACACGAATGTCTAGTGGAAGGATCCCAGCAAGTAGCAGGGCCGAGTGTAGCGAAACGGTCCTGTAGCCTTTTACCATCTTTTGTGCAAAGCCTCGTTGAACCACTGCAAGTTTTTTCCGTATGCCTATCTTTTTACTTGCAGGCGCCCAGGCACTGGCTGCGTATAATATCGTTGGTTCAACAACTGCTGTGTATAGCATTTTCACCACCTCAGGTCCCAGCCCCCACTGCACCTTTGCAGCGGTTGCTAGTCGTCTGAGGAAGGTAATGGCCTTCCTACAGACTTCGGAGACGTGCGTATTAAATGTCAACTTCTCGTCCACAGTCAAGCCCAATATCTTTATTTCCTTTGACAAGCCAATGTCTACACCCCCCATCCGCAGGATTGGTGAGTCATATTTAAGTCATCGTGTTACGATCATAGCCTTCGTCTTCTTAGGAGCGAATTTCAGCTTATTCTTGACTCCCCAATCCTAACATAGGCCAGTGCTTCGTTGGCCTGTCTCTGTATCTGTAGTGTTTCATCCCCGTGAAACACTAAAACGAAATCATCGGCGAAAGCTTGGCAGTAATCGCCCCGGCTGGCTAATCCCTTGAGTAATGGGTCGAGGAGCAGGTTCCACATGATGGGCCCACCAATGGATCCTTGAACGCATCCCTTGGTGGTCCCCTTCGCGTGTTCTACCCCGGCGTAGCGAACCTTTACTTTTCGGCTCTCAATATCGAATTCATCATAACAAGAACAAAACATCGCTATATCGGCATAACATTTGGACGACTTTTTTTGGCATCTTATATGATCATCTATGATTTATGGATTTCGATAGTTAAATAAATAAACACACAACAGTCGCACACATATTCCTGACCCCAACCCCTGTGTCGTGAGTATCACTATCCATAATATATTTTTTCCTCAATTTGTTGAAAGCCGAAAACAGTTTGAAGGAGAACGCTTAATTCTAATCTCACATTAATTTACTTTATAAACAATAATTAACTATATTTGTATCTGCCATTTGTAATAACCTAAAGTTGAAATACAATTATAATATTTCAGCAGGTAATTAAATATGAAAGACCGTGCAAAATGAACGTAAATTCTACATTATTTTACTGTAATGACCAATTAGGATTACAATTAACAATTTATGTTTATTTTACAATGCTAAGTTTATGCTAATTGGTATAGACTGACATCTGACATACATTAGCACATATCTGACTTTTCGTAATTACATGTGTATTTTTTTTATTAACTTGATTGACGATTCATGCAGGTCGCTCGCCTGATGGTAAGCACAACGTCTGCCTATAAACAGACGAAACACCACACAGAATTTTGAGCCGCATTGGACTGCGCTCGTCACCCAAAGACAAAATATTAAGTAACTTTACTGGTTTCATTGTCCTTCAAACCGAAACACAACAGCGAGTGCTCAACACAACTGCATTACACGAGCGCAGTCTAATGCCATGCAGTGCTTTGTAATTCAAAGTTCTGTGTGGTGTTGCTTCTGTTTATGGGCAGGCGTGGCGCTTACTATCATACGCTTGCTTGCTTAGCACTGTAGCTAATAATATAAAAAAACCTTTTTGGGTTGGGATCCTAATAAGCAACCTGCTCGTTTCGTCGCCCTAGCTAATAATAAAAAAAAAACGTCTGAGTTGGGATCCTAATAACTATTATGCTGAAAATCTGTTTAAAACTTTAAACCCTATTGCAAAAACTTACCTGCAATGTTATAATAATATGCATGCATAATATACAAGCACTTTCTACAATATAACTAGAAACATGAGATCAGAAGGCCAATTCTCGTAATTTTAATTGTTCAAAATATCATTCCGATCTAGTCTCAGCGTCAGGAAGTTGCAAATGGCATTCTCTTAAACCAATAATCAACGTCAAATGTGAACATAGATCATAATGCGATTGAATGTAGAATAAAAGTTGATTGACGCCAAAACGGTATAGTGCTAATGCTAGGTGCATTTTGAACATTTAAAATTAAGAGAATTGGCCTCCAGGTAAATTATCCGTGTCTCAAATGAAGCTATAATTATAAAACTATTTCGAAATAATTTAATTCGCTCTCCATTGCAACTGAACGCTTAAAAGTTTATAGCATTCCGCTTTCAAATGTCGCTTTTATTAATGTTCACGACACATACAAAGCAACACCCATTCATATTCACTTTTGGCTCGAAACCACTCTTTGTATGTTCGCATGCAATAATCTCGTTAGTAAGGAACATTAGAGTTAGTTTTTGTAGTTTTCAAATTAGCTTGGCATTCAGGGTTTAGGTAATTGAATAAAATAAATACACCCAACAGTCACACATATAGTCCAGACCCCACACTAGGTTAACCTGTATCGTGGGTATCGGAAACTACGAAGGACTTCGGTCCCACAACACCCAGACCCGAAACAAATATTTGTCTCGGTGTGGGAATCGAACCCACGGCCTCACGCTTCGCAGCTGGCTACTCGCCCACTGCGCCACGGAGGCTGAATGTTGCTTCCATTACAGTAACAAATATGCACAACATTTTGAGAGTGGTAGAACCACGCTGTAGACAGTGTTGTCTACAGCACGAATGGGTCGGCTCGACCGGGTTGTTACTACTGTCTCACAGAAAACTGGCGTAAAACAGTGGCTTGCTGTTGCGTTTCGTATGGTGAGTGAGATATCTAGAGGCTCAAATCCGCCTCCCTTTCCCAATTTCTTTAATATCCCTTTTCGTTTAAGGTCAGCAATGCGCCCATGATTATTTTGATATTGTGGGCGTACATGGGCAGTGCAGTTCACAAACCAACAGGTGGCCCACTTGCAAAAATGATTAAATAGCTCTAATACAGTAAAGAGCAAAATGTTTTTTGTAGTTTTGCAACACGAGCTGATGATAAGTAATTAATGAAACGAGATTTTAAAAACTTTGTCACGAAAGCGATAGTCATGAAAATAAGAAAAACGCCAGAATAATGGAACAAGTATTATAATACAGTATTGCCATAAACTGCCTCGGTGGCGTAGTTGTAATGCGTACGCGGTACGACTGCTGCGTTGAGGTCTCGGGTTCAATCCTCTGGTCTGGTAAAACTGATATTGGCTATTTCTATTACGAAATGTTCAGTATCAGCCCGGAGTCTGGAATTGTGCCCGGTATGGCGATAGGCTAGTTATCACATCATGGGACTGGGCTACGCACGGCGAAACGCGGGTGTACTGGTTACACCTCTGCCTACCCCTTCAGGGATTACAGACGTGAGTGCATTAATGTAAATACTAGTAAACTAGAAACACTACTCGGCAAGAATGGAATAAAATTTAAAGTTTAAGAGGACCTTGGCACTGAACGAGCCGATGTAAATTGGAAAAACAGTGCGAGTGAATGAAACATTTCTTTTAATAGGCGTGAATAACTTATCTAACCCTGCTATTAGTGTGACTCATTTAAATTAATGAGATATAATTAATATGTTTTGTTTTTATTAAACCAGCTTGCCTCGAAAGGAATGTTCAGTACCCAATGGTGCTAATTATTGTGAAATTATTGGAATAGTTGTAATGATTGGAGTGTGCCAAATTTCAAGTCGTCAACAAGTTGTTTCCGCGAAAAGCACTTGTGGTAAAGCAACACAGATACATCTATACATTGTATAGAACATAAATTGCTTACCGCGTCTGTTTGTTTATCCGCTAACTCCTCCTAAACCACGCAACGGATAAGGTAGGTCTGTCGTATGCGAGAGGCCATCTTGGAATCACCGCTTTGTCCATTTCTGCCGCCAAGCAGCAGTGAGTAAGCACTGTTGACATTGAAGCCAGAGAAATTACTGGGCATTATGAGACTTAACAACTTATGTCTCCGGGTGATGAGGAGTGCAGTCCAATGCCATGCAGTGCATTGTAATTCAAAGTTCTGTGTGGTGTTGCTCTGCTTATGGGCTGGCGTGGCGCTTACCATCAGGCGAGCGACGTGTTCATCTTGTCATTCAAAGCTAATAAAAATATGGGCGTACTCGTTCTAATTATGAAGGATGTATTTTCTGTAGCGAATTTTAACATACATTTAAAAAGCCGCAGCAAAGTGTAAAATTTAATGTAATAAACAAGAATTTGGTTAATACGATGAAACCCTAATGACTCGGCTAATTTAAGCGATACTAACGTATTTTCAATTTATGCCTCTAAGGATCTATCTTCGTTAATTTCCGGAAAGTCATATTCACTATTCGAAGTTAGATTCCAACGCCAATCACAGCGTAGGTTATTTTTACCTCAGGCAGAGCTGCGAGCAAAACCTAGTAAATCATATAGAATTTTACGAGTGGTAGAGCCACGCTGAAGACAATTTTGTCTACATCATGAATGGGCCGGCTCGTCCGGGTCGTTACCACTGTCTCACAGAAAACCGGCGTAAAGTAGCAGCTTGCTGCTGCGTTTCGTACGATGAGTGAGATATCCGGAGGCCTAAATCCCCCTCCCCTTCCCAATCCCTTATTATCCCTTTCCTTTAAGGTCGGCAACGCGCCCATAATTCTTTTGTATTGTGGGCGTACATGGGCGGTGGAGATCGCTTACCATCAGGTGACCCACTTGCTCGTTTGCCAGCCTATACTATAAAAAAAAAACCATATTGCGACAACTACGAAATGGTAAAGTAAATTTGAGAACCACTCCTTTGTCTGGTAGGCTTTTGTTAGCAGTACACAATAGTTAGAACAATGTCAAACACTATAAGCTTGTACACAATGGTTGTTGGTTGTTGTACAAAGCACTGCAATTGGTTTGCTTAAACTGTGGCTAGGTGTATTTACATTAGACCTCGGTACTCCGGCAAACATTCAATTTCTATATCCGTTTAATTCCATTGTTTGTAATTAATTAGAATGGTTAACTGTAGGCTCCATTATAATAATACTAGCCTTTGCTCGCGGCTTTGCTCGCGGCTCTGCTCGCGTGAACGCCCTTTTCCGGGATAAAAAGTAGCCTATGTTACTCAGTGATAATGTAAGCTACATTATCACTAACGGCAAAAGAATATTTGAAATCGGTCCAGTAGTTTTTAAGTTTATTCTTTACCTACAAGAATACAAAAATACAGCTCTGTATTATACACGTCCCACTGCTGGGCACGGGTTTTCTCTACTGAATGAGAAGGGTTAGGCATTAGTTCACCACGCTGGCTTAATGCGGATTAGCAGGCATCAGATACTTTCGAAATTATTTTGAAGAACTTCTCTGGTATTTAGGTTTCCTGATGATGTTTCCTACATCGTTAAAGCAAGTGATAATGAATAATTAATACACACGTTACTTATACAATACGTATTTGCTCTTGAGGCTGGTTTCCAACCTGCTACTTTCTCGACAGTCCGCACCACTCCTTGCTGAGCTATCGCTGCTTTTATCCAAGGCAAGGTAATCTTTTTATCCCTAGTTATAAAAGTTTATTTTAATTAATAGTCTAAAGGGACTTCAAAATTCGAAGTTTATACCAGGGTAACTTTTATGAAAAAGAATAATTAATAGCCAATTATTATTTTAATTATATCAGAACTTATATTTACAAGCAGCAATATTTGAGTACCGTAGTGTTCCGATTTCAATGACATTAAATACATGGAAATTATTGGTCATCACATCGGAGGGTAACAGGAGCAGTACCTTGAAATGCAAAAAAATGAGTGGTGTTGCTACTGTTTATGGGCTCCCATATAGGTTTTTTTAAGTAAACTTTCCATTAATCTATAATTCCATAGTGATAGCTCAGCGGGGAGTGGTATGGACTGTCGAGACGAAAGTCGCAGGTTCGAAACCTGCATACCTGAGAAGTTCTCCATAAGAAGGTATTTCGAAGGTATGTGAAGTCTGCCAACACGCATTAGGCCAGCGAGGTGGGCTATGGCCTAATCCCTCTCACTCAGTAGAGGCGGCCCGTGCCTAGCAGTGGGACGTATATAATACAGGGCTAGTATTATTTATTCCATTAATCTGGTGACCTGCTGAACTAATCATTTAGACTAATAAAGAAAACTATATCGAGATCAAGCAACCCAGTGTCAATACCTTTCGTTTGCTTTCCATCAGTCGCTCGATTATAATCCCTCTCCTCAAAATCCTTAAACATATTTTTGTTAAATCAAAACAGATAAAGCACATCCATAATTCTATTGACTACCTTGTCAAATAATGATATCAATGTGGCATAAACATGGATACATTATCGATTGAGCTTATATTTATTAGCGCTGCCACATGTCAGTAGGAGCGGCGTTACATCGCACACGCTGTGCTTGTTTATTTTAAGTACTTCGAGTGATTTGTGCGTACCGAGGAAACGTTACATGCGCGTGTATTTTTGAATGTATATCATAAAACTGTTAGGAGTTCCCGTTTACGTTTTTTCTGTAAGTAAGGGCGTAAAGATTGATTTGACTGGTTTTAATTGGTTTATTTATAGCACTAGTACGTTTGTGTTGCTCTGACAGATTTACGGACAATTTCAATAAACAACGTCAGTCCGCCATACACAGATCGATCCAGAAAATAAACGAATAAAACTATGTCATTAAATTTGTGGGAACAATCCGTAGATTCAGAATAATATAATAATATATATAAAAGATTTTCCACACAGGCGTATGTTTACATTTCAACGCCCTTCTTTTTCATAATAACCGATGTCAGTTTACATAAGGTTTTTAGATATTCCTTAATTACCCATTGACGTCCGTCGGATCTTAGAAGCCGATTTAAAATAATATGGAAAAAAATAATTGTATTCTGCCAGATTTTATTCTGGAATACGTATTTATTTTTGGAGAAAAATATGAATGATAGATTTGACAAATTGTTTCCACATACGTGTGTGGCCTTTGCAAAACAAATTATTTGAAATTGTAAGAAGTGGCTATAGAGTTCAAATATTCCATAATTAGGCCTACTTAGGCTTACTTTGATTTTTACTATTAAATAAATAAATACACCCAACAATCACACACATAGTCCCTGACCCCACACTAGGTTAACCTGTATCGTGGCTATCAGGAACTACGAAGGACTTGCGGTCCCACAACATCCAGACCCGAAACAAATATTTGTGGATCGCACAAACAATTGTCTCGGTGCGGGAATCGAACCCACGGCCTCACGCTTCGCAGCCGGCTACTCGCCCGCTGCGCCACGGAGGCTGTCTATAAAAACGAGTTAAGTGTGGTATATTAGGTTTCATAAGGTATATTAATCTCCGAAACAAAAAAGTTGTGTAAAAGCTAATTTTATTGACTAAAAAGTCAATTAACGCATTTGAACTGGAGTTTTTAATACAACTTCCTTAGAAAGTGAGCTATGAGCTAACATATCTAATAAGCGTCAAATAAAAATCAGCCTATTTTTGTCTTATATCTGAAAAGGAATCACAATTTTATAGGCGATTATTAACCTCATAGAAATCTAAATATAGCTACATCTAGCGGTAAACTTTTATATGGGGAATTCCTTTATGAGTCATACACAATGAACCCTAATCCCCTCGTACGACACATAGAAAATACATACATGCATATATAGACTCACACCTGTTTCCACTGATTTCCACTTGCTATGATCCTTGCACACCTCTTTGGCCTCCTTCACTCTCATACAATTTTTATACATGATTGATAGAAAATAATATGGCTTTATTTTTATGGCTCAGAAAACCTAAAATAATTGTATTCGTTTTACCAGAAATTGTAATAAAACTAGCAGGCTTCAGAGCATGGTATGAGACAAAAATACTTAAGAATGTCGACTGTACAAAATGTCTTAAAAATGTCGACTAAATTTCAAATATACAACTAATTCCAAATGCATATATTTTTTCCTTCTTTAGTTGTATTCTCATCATTGAAGGTCGTGACTTCATGATCTAAAACTCTCCATTTATATTACTATTTCAAACTATACTTCACAACCATAAAATTATTACGCAGCACTGCCACATTTGCCATTTATTTCTAAGTCGTCTATTTACGAATTCACTTTTTTCACATCAACTGCTCGATGTCTGACGTAACCGGACGAGCTTTTCTTAATGTGTAATTCAACCAGTTGTTGTTTCTCAATTGGTAACTGAAGTGGTGTTCCAGAAAACGTTAATTGTGTCTTTAGGTTAGCAGTGTGGATTCGAATTATGATAACGTGTTTTCGAGTGTCGGAGTTCCCGCGCTCCCTGTTTATGAATAATATAAATTGCTATCGATCGATGTGTAAACTACCGTGCGAGATTTGATATTCACAGGCAATAACGTTATTCGTAGTTAAGCCATTCATAATGATTTATAAAGAAATATTGTAGTGGGGTTTTTAATTTAGTATTCGTAAAATATTGGTGCCTTTGATAGTATGTTACTAGTCATTACTAAACAGTACAAATATTTTAAATTTGTAGGAGCATTTTCTGATGTAAGAGTGCTCCCAGAAGTTGACGACTCCTCTAAAAGAAAACTATTTCATTTTTATCATTTCCCATTTGAAAATTATGCTACTACTGGACATAATATTGAATCATTAGAAACAACATTTATTCAATACACTTAACTGGTAATCAAATGAGTACCATTGTATTCATATATCATTTTGCATATTACAAAATTGAAGTTAAAACTTGTTTCAAGTAAATACTAGTTACTCTACATTCTTACCAAATAAATTAAGACACATTCAAATACAAAAGCCACACTCTGACATATAAAATATGTAACAAAAACCCTGTTGTGCCTTTTAACTACGTTATCAGAATCGTTATTCAAATGTAAAGAAATATCTCAATTTAGAAAATTCTACCATAAAAATAAAGATTAGTGACCACCCGGTGGTTTATCAAAGGTGGTAGTTACTCGGTACGGCACCTTTTTACTATTATAGCAAGTCGCTGTTTTACTTACGCACGTAAAACATTTACAAATTAAAGTTTTTAGTAGTATTTCTTTTATTATACCACTTTCGTTGAGCTGCTGGCCCACCATATGTCCCATTTTTATGTCAGATTTTTGCCATTAGAGATATTTCCTTATGTTTGAGTAAAGATTCTCATAACACACCTAAAAGAACCAACAGGGGTTTTGTTACATGTTGTATACCGGAAGAAAGATATCTACTAGGTACTTTCAAAATTAGCCGTCTTATACGTTAATTAGTGTTTAAACCTTACTCTAAAATTGACAAATAGGCTAATTAAGCATTTAAATCGTATAATACCGATCGTACACGTATATTAATACAAATTTATTAATTAGAAACGCTTGGCGCTGGGGTCGGTGGCCGTAGTTCTATTTCTGCTCTCCGATGCTAGAGTAGATACGTTTGTGCCTCTGATAATGCAATCCACTGCATTGTTTTATTTGAAATTATGCCAAAACAGGTTCATTATTCTTTTATTTTGAGCCTCACAGGAGTCATTTATCGTGGTTAACAAATATTTTCCTTTGTTTTTATTTGCAATTCCATCTTGTCTGTTTTGCTGTTTCATGTTATGTTTTCTCTTTTTCATGTGCCACAGCTCGAAACTCGGTTGTGTGATTTAGAAGATCTACGTCAGTTTAATTTTTCACTTTCGTATAATCTATAAAGTTAATTTGGTTTTGTGAATTTCCTTCTTTCATACATTCGCACTCACTCTCGCCTGTAATCTCCGAAGTAACTAGTACACTCACATTTTGCCGAGCTTATTTATGGTATTGTGGGCGTACATGGTCAATGGAGATCACTGACCCATTTGATCATTTGCCGGCCTATGCTATAAAAAAACAACCTTTAAATAACGTGAACAATTGCTTGTTAGAATAACTTAAACATTAAGCGATGACGCGATGCGACGGATGGTGCAATCCTCACTATGAACATCCTCCTTTTTCGAAATCGGTAAAAAAGAAACAAATAAAATTTGGCACCCCTAACACCGGAACTAATTTTTAGAGTACTTGTATTAATTATCATTAGTTTAAAACGATTTGGATACCCGCCAACCCTAACTCTATCATTGTCCCCAGGTATATATCTGCCAGTGAAAGGCAGATATCTGATGGGGAGCGACTCTGGAGTGTGGGAAATATGTCGATACGTATTTCAGCCAAACGTGGCGGTCACTGCATCGAATGTTACGGCGACGACTGCTCGCCCGAATGTCATCCCAGGAATGGCTGGGAATTACACTACAAGTGAGTTATAAATTTTAGTTACACTAGTTTTTGTCCGGAGCACTGTCCTGGTGAAAGTATTTTTTAGAATGAAATATATCTAATAGCATTCAAGGGTAATGTAGCTTCCTATTGGTGAAAGAATTTTCCGAATCGGATCAGCAGTTCCAGAAATTACCCCTTCTAACAAACTTCAAACTTTCAAACTTTATCTATTTATAATTATTTCAATGTAGATTAATTAAAAATATTACAGTAATGATTTGACAATAAGTACTTTTGATAGAAACTAAAGTGGTAAAGCCACGCTGTAGCTATATTTGTCTTCGGCATGAATAGACCGGCTCGACCGGATTATTACCACCGTCTCGTAGAAAACCGACGTGAAGTGGAAGTCACTGTTACATTTCGTGAGGTAAATGATATTACCGAAGGTCCAGATGCTCCCTCCATCTTAATCCTCATTCCTTGGCTTGATCGGTAACACATCCACGATTCTTCTGGTGTTCGTGGTGTTACTTGGTTTATGGGTGATAGAAATCACTGACCATCAGATGACCCACTTGCTCGTTTGCTGACGTTTGCTATTAAACGATATCACCTCATGCATTGGTCAGCAGGCTTAGACTGAGAAACCGGTGAGGTGCTGGGTATTAATTCCAGATCAGGCAATCATAAAGTTGTTTGAGTTTTCGGTTTGAAGAAATCACTTAAGAGTTGACTTGTCCGCGACTGGAATTTAAGCCACCCCGTCTCGTTCGTGCATTGCGATTGTTACCCTCATATTAGTAATAGCACCGTTATTGGTGTTAGTGAAGGTAGTCTGGGGTATAACTATGTAAAGCGGGTAGATAATAAGATTGAGATGTGGTGGAGGTGATTGCTAAGGTACTCGTATGTAATAGGGTGCATTATTATTTGAGGAAACTTAGTCGTGCTTAGAACTCTTTCGTGGTAACGCTGCCCGAGTGTAGTTAGAATTGTGAATAATCATAGCAAGTGTAATAAATTGTGAACAGTAATATAATATTGCATTTAATATGACTGTTAAACTTTTTGAACATCCTGACGAATTTATTTATCTTTATTGCACAAAAGTGATAGTGGGTTTACACGATATAGTCAATTTTGCAACACAATACCACAAGGTACCATGTGTTAGCTGTAGTTACTTGCTACGGTATATCAAGTCGATGGGCCCGAGGGAGTTTCCATTCTGCCGGACACTCCACGATACATTTTGAACGCCTTTGATATTGGTGCAATCGCCGAAAGTGCTTTGAATTCGCTGTTAGATCATCGAGTGCTGTGTAGTTGTGTCGTTTCTTACATCGCTGAAAACTTGCTAGAAATAATGTGCTTTTGTCCATAGAAATAAGATGTCAAGAAACGTAACTCAAGCGAAAAAATGACCCCACCTAAAGTGTGCAAGGAGGCGCGGCTATAAAAGTCTGTGCATAATCATGTCTAGTTGACACTTGATACGTCTTTTTGACGGTGCAGAACGTCGTATCTCGATCTAGAAATTTAATATTTAGACATTAACTTTTATAAAATAAAGTTGATTTTGAACGTTCATTAATTTTTTGCGTATATGAGTGTACCTATATAGCTCTGGTAATCTATCATCCTTCATTGTGCCAGCGTGGTGGATTAAGGTCCGAACCCCAATTTTGAATCGTGTGGCAGGGCGGGCCTCGATTTTTTTTCTGTAAGAATAGCATAAGCCGGCGCCGGAGCCCGTTCGCTTGTGTACGCGGCGTGCGCTCACGCTACTCAATGCGATGCACGCGATATACCCAGATTTAGATCTCACATATGATATACCAACCCATGTATACACTAGAATTAAGTCATTTTTAAATATTTAATTATAATTTGTTTATTAGTTTTATGTTATTAATTTTATAGTTTGTTATTATTTTTAAATAAGTAGAGTACTTTTGTTGGTTTGTATTATTAGTAGCTTAAGTTTATGATAAGGTTGATTGTTACGATGTAAGTGCTTTGGTGTAATACTGTAAACTTGCATTTAAATATAAATATAAATAAATATAAATATAAATCAGAGGACTACGTCAATTTTAAGTTTTAACCGTTGTTTCAATTTTTCGGTCTTTCGGGTTTGAGGAACAAAAAATGCCGTAATATAGGCTGGATATTTTACTACTCCCATCCATCAACAATACAGTATTCTCTAGAGGCGTTGACGTCACGTGTCCACTCGTATAAAGTACTAGCCAAATCTTTCTGTAACATGTGTTAAAAAGCATGTTGCGCCGACCCTACTTCGAGTGGGATAAGGGCAGGTGGAAGAGGAATCTATCGACAATATAGACGTAGGTATAATATACGTTATTGTGTTGACAATAAGGATTGATACATCATCATACTTCCATATCTTTTGAAGTGGTTTAATCGCCACTTACGGCATGACATCGCTTTGAGTGTTTTGAGTGCGAGGGAGCGCGTGAATTTGCTGTTTGGTACTTTGGTTGAAAATCTGGGCCCTTGAGGACATTTTAACAGAATTTTGATATAATATAAAATTAATACGAATCTAAATCGCTGCACAGTCCAGTGGCTGCCTACTTAGGCTGAAAAACCGTGAAGTCCTGGCTACAAATCCCAGGTGGAGCAATCACAAATTTGAATTTTGAAAATCACAAAATTTCGATTTGAAAATTCACTCATGATTTCCTCAGGGGGTGTTTTACCACATGTTACAGAAATATTGTATTTTTATGACCGGCCGTCTGCGAAACAAATCTTTCTGGATCACACGAATATATGTCTCCGTGTGGGAATTGAACTCGCGGCCTCTCGATTCACAGCCGGCTACTCGTCCACTGCGCCACAAATTGTAGGTACAGCATTAGTTGCACCTCTGCATAGCCCTTCGAGGATACAGTCATGAGCTTATGTTATGTGAAGTAATGTAAAATTGTGATTGATCTACATGGAATATATTTATGTCCTAATCCAGGTTATGGTCTACCTGAGTGCCAGATTTCACCCAAAACCATACAGCTGAGGCGTGACTGACTAACAAATATCCAAATTCACACACTCAAACACATCCAAACTTTCACATTTATAATTGTAGTAGGATAGCTTCAATTTACAAGCAACAGTGTGTAAGCACTGTTGTGTTCCGGTTTGAAGGACATTGAAGCCAGTGAAATTACTGGGCATTATGAGACCTAACACCTCATGTCTCGGGGTGACGAGCGCAGTCCAGTGTCATACAGTGCTTTGTTATTTAAAGTTCTGTGTGGCGTTGCTTCTGTTTATGAGCAGGCGTGGCGCTTACCATCAGGCGAGCGACCTGCTCGTCTCGTCATTCAAACTAATTTAAAAAAAAAAAAAACAAAAGTCGAGAATTTCCATTAGGACAGGTATTAAATTATGTACAATGATCATTCCTGAAGGTTAAGGTTGTCTGGAAGAAATCGCTGTTTGCGATAAGACCGCCCATTGTATCACCCTTACTGTATGATCCTCGTTTTATAAGCTACCTACTTTATTTAGTATGCAATAAAGAATATTCTATCTATCTATCTATCTATCTATCATTCCTAATGACCTAGGTAACCCACTTGAAACTGATTCATTATGAACGGTTAAATAAATTTATTTCTTCAAAGAACAAAATATTCACTTATTAGAGAAATACTGGTTATCTTAAATCTATATATAAAAATTGACTGCCTCGATGGCGCAGTTGTCGATCGATGCTCTCTCGGGTTCGATCCCCGGATCGGGTAAAGTGGTATTGGGTTTTTCTATTACGAAATGCTCAGTATCAGCCCGGAGTCTGGAATTTGTGCCCGGTACGGCGATAGCCTCGCCTATCACAGCGTGGGACAGAGATACGCTTGGCGAAATATGGGTGTACTAGTTACACCTCTGCCTACCCCTTTGGGGATTACAGGCGTCAGTGCGTATGAGTATGAGTATGATATATAAAAATTAGCCACGAGCAAACACTAGAACAATACTTGCCGAACCGATTGCCATGATACAATTTAATAAATAATGACGGGAGTAATATCATAAATCACCAATATTGTACCAGTAATAGCCATTGGTCATAGCAATGCCTTTATTACGTTTCATCGATGTTATAATTTTATAATAATATTGTTATTTGTTTTAAATCTAGTCTCTCTTCACTTTTATCTTTATTATATAGGTTAGGATTTTTTTATTTTAATATTATATTACATTTTTATAATATTACAAGCCCTTACATAACATCTACATTAAGTAATATATTTTGCTTAGGTTTTATTTTTAACAATGTGAAACTTTAATATATTTTTGAATAAATAAGATCTGCTGGTCTCTTTATAGTCAACTCATTACCGGCGTATCTCACATATGCCAAATGCTAACCTAATGATAGTTATAGAAAATATACTTTGACTACACTTCGTCACTCAATTTGTAAGCGGTGCATTGCGTGGCAATTCGGTGAGATTACATAGTTATATTTCTTGTTTCGGCATCATTAAGAAGACACGTGCTATTATAATGGCGAGTTCACACAGTTTCAATTTAGTTCATCAGTTGCTAAATGACGTGTTTTAACCGTCTGAACAGATTTTCAATCGAATTGATAACCAAAAACCATGCAGCTTCTGATGGTTCAGTCAGTTGAAAATATAACCAGACTTTTTATATTATATATCAGACTCTTCATATCACTTCTACATTATACTAGCTTTAACCCGCGGCTCCGCCCGCGTGAATGTCTTTTTCAGGGATAAAATGTACCGAGCCTATGTGGAAATACAAAAATGAGAAACATGTGTCACATTATTTGATAGCCTCCGTGGCGCAGCGGGCGAGTAGCCGGTTGCGAAGCGTGAGGCCGTGGGTTCGATTCCCGCACCTAGACAAATGTTTGTCTGATTCACAAATATTTGTCTTGGGTCTGGGTGTTGTGGGACCGCAAGTCCCTCGTAGTTCCTGATACCCACGACACAGGTTTACCTAGTGTGGGGTCAGGACTATGTGTGTGACTGTTGGGTGTATTTATTTATTTATTTATTATATTTAAATTAGAGCATATTATCCATCTACGTAAGGAATAAACACGCTCTCAAAATTTAATTAATTAAAACAGTGCCACCTATCCGGCATAAACGTAACTATGTTCGTCGGAGTGGTCATGTCGCCCTTTATATTTGTGCAAAGTCTCATATCAATAATTGGGCTAACGGTTCTCGAGTTTGCACGAATGCAGTCCAGTGCCATGCAGTGCTTTATAATGCAAAGTCCTGTGTGACGTTGTATCTGTTTATGAGCAGGCGTGGAGCTTACCATCAGGCGACCGACCTGCTTGTTTCGTCATTTAATTAAGCTAATAAAAAAATACTATTTTTTACATTGACTAGGGGTGTTGCCCATGTTTTTCCACAAAACATAAAATAAAAACTTAAAGTCCGACGAATATGAGACATATCTTACTTTCTTCCCCACATTATTCTGCATCGATTGGTATCGGTCTCGACCCCATACCCCCAGCGGTTTCGGAGGAGATAGCGTGACAAGCTTTTGGCAACGGCGGCGGCGCCTGTTACTTTTTTTTAGAATAGAGAGATACTTATCTACTATTTCATTTTATGAATTATTTACATGTTTTTGTTCTTCATATGCCTAATGACAATTAGGAATAGAGAGAACAATATAATAAATAAATAAAATAATAATAATAAATACACCCAACAGTCACACACATAGTCCTGATCCCACACTAGGTAAACCTGTGTCGTGGGTATCAGGAACTACGAGGGACTTGCGGTCCCACAACACCCAGACCCGAGACCAATATTAGTGGTTCACACAAACATTTGTCTCAGTGTGGGAATCGAACCCACGGCCTCTCGCTTCGCAGCCGGCTACTCGCCCGCTGAAAAAATACAAATATATAATTCACGGTAATATGTTGTACCGTCGGTCTCATGTAATATGTAAAACTATTGACAGCCTCCGTGACGTAGCGGGCGAGTAGCCGGCTGCGAAGCGAGAGGCCGTGGGTTCGATTCCCGCACCGAGACAAATATTTGTGTGGTCCACAAAAATTTGGTTCGGGTCTGGGTGTTGTGGGACCGCAAGTCCCTCGTAGTTCCTGATACCCACGATACAGGCTTACCTAGTGTGGGGTCAGGACTATGTGTGTGACTGTTGGGTGTATTTATTTATTTATTATTTATTATTAGCAAAGCTAACTAGCCAACTATGCTGCCTGCGGAAGTCGGCCTTGGGCTTCAATTTAACTAGCTTAATGACCTCGTCAATTATGCATCTGAGGACCTGGTTAGGAAAAGGGTAGTTGTAGGTTTGATTTCCATAGATAAAAAAATATTATGACTGCCTCGGTGGCGCAGTTGTAATGCGTACGCGTTACGATTGAGGCTAACGCTGAGGTCTCGGGTTCGATCCCCGGGTCGGTTAAAGTAGTATTTGGTTTTTCTATTACGAAATGCTCAGTATCAGCCCGGAGTCTCGATTTTGTGCCCGATATGTCGATAGGCTCGCCCCCTATCACATCGTGAGACGGAGATACGCTCGGCGGAATGTGGGTGTACTGGTTACACCTCTGCCTAACCCTTAGGGGTTTACAGGCGAGAGTGCGTATGTATGAAAAATTATTAATCGTTCAGAAAATAGATTTTTAAAGGAACTAGCTTTTTAATACAATTTATTGTTCATGATGAAAATATTATAGATGCAAAATTATGTATTGATGCAATAAATAACCATCAGTGGTTGATGTACGAAACATTTGTGTTATGTAACTACTAGTGATTCATTTAAGCAGTAATAGCTCAGTGAGGACTGGTACAGCTTGTCTAGAGAAAGGTCGCAGGTCCGAAACCAGTTCCAAGACCATACACACCTCTGACTTTTCAAAGTTACATGTATATTCATTGTTAATTATCGCTTCCTTTAACGGTGAAAAAAATATCGTGAAGAAACCTACACACATGAGAAGTTCTCCATAAGGATTTCGAAGGTATTTGAAGTCTACCAACCCGTATTGGGTCATTGTGGTGGACTAACCCCTACCCCCCTCAACCCTAACCTCTCTCATTCACGAGAGGCGGCTGTGCCCAGCAGTGTAACGTATATAATACAGGGCTAGTATGTTATGTACTGAGTCATTTATATAAATTCGTATAACAATCAGTATATGAAGACTATCGCAATGTACAAAACATACTTCATAATAATATTCAAAAGAAAGTAATAATTCAGAAAGTATTGACTGCGATATCACGTTTCATTTGAAAAAATGTATTATAATAACTGAAACTAAATAAATGAAAAAAGAAAAATAATAATACATCATTTATAATTTTAGATTTATAAATGGATACCAATTGAAATCCTACAACAAATCAAAAAGCTCAGCTTTAACAAAACCTTAATCATCATTACGTTGTAGGGACTTAGGTACGATGGTATACAAATTGGACCATTAACTTTAATTGTATACTTTTTATACTTATTTATTGTATTTTATTGTTTTTTTTTTATTGTACTTTATTTACTTTTTTATTGTATACTTTTTATTGTCGCACCTAAGTCCCTACAACGTCATCATCATCAGTGTGTACTTCAATATGAGGTATGCACTAGTTTGAAGAATATTAGTGGATATTTTTGCGGCTCTGAGCGTTTATATACATCTGAATATATTGGGCGGCCGATTCTCGTGATCATTACGTCACCACATTGTAAAGATAACGCAACAACATTTTTTATTATTAACCAGGTGAGTTCATATAAATTATAGAACAATAGCTGAAGCTAGTTCATCGATGCGCAAATTTTAAACGAAACATTCATTACGGGCCTCTGCAACGTTCTGACAAGCAAATAACCGTATACATAAAGAAGGTGAAATGTTTGGAAATTCGAGCGAATTTTCGCGCTGTTCCGAAGCGTGTTAGTTTATTTTTTCCCAAACCACCTTCTGTTTAAGCTCACTCGATTTGTCCATTATCTCCCGCCGGTTTACTTTATCTCGTTGTTTTCTTTTGGAAGCTAAAACTACTCACATCCGAGCTTCAATTAATACCTATGGGCGAAGGCGTCCGTATTAACCCAAATTGTAATAAAATAAATCTATCCCTGATTACTTCTGTTTTCTTAGAGACATAGTTAAAGGTATTTTTTATACGTGTAGTTCAGGTTTTGATAAACCATTGCTATGTTTTATAAGTTGTAAATTGGTTAAGTTTAGGAGTGGAAGTAGGCGACAAACGGATTTGGCTCAAACCCAGCCTCATCTGCACGTGTTACACTCTACTGATAACGGACGAGGCAATGGTGAAACTTGATTCCCGTTGGCGGTGGGTTGCCCCACATTATTCCAAATCCACCGTTATATCACGGTGGGTAGACGGACTCTGGAATGAAGCTGGGATGCTAAGCAGAAAAAATATATATTGGTTAATAAAAACACAGACTGCGGATACTTTAAAACAGCTTCTATCCTCTCTCTATATGAGGTCTGTACCAGATATTTCCATCTTATACGTAGTAAAGTTTTAGGTACTGCTTGTACAAAGGATCCCTTACATGATATCCTTCCTTTTGTTACACGTAATTAGACCGTTGATATAGCATGATACGTTGTTACTCCTGTTCCTAATATTGAAAAGTACTTATTTATGTTAAGTACAACCTTACAACTTAAGAACATTTCTTTATAAACCAGTATTGAAAAGTGCAAAGAGAAAATTTCTTACCCGTTCGTTTAAAGCGAAAATTCTTTTCCATTTTTTCTTTTTCTATGTTATGGCAAAATTACTACACTGGGCCTGATGTTAATAACAGTGCAGTAATAATAATAAATACACCCAACAGTCACACACATAGTCCTGACTCCACACTAGGTAAACCTGTATCATATCAGGAACTACGAGAGACTTGCAGTCCCACAACACCCAGATCTTATGACAAATATTTGTGGATCAGACAATCATCTTGGTGTGGGAATCGAACCCACGGTCTCTGGTTTCACAGCCGGCTACTCGCTCGCTGCGCCACGGAGCCTGTAGGTGCAAATATAATATCGACCGTCAAGGGGCATTGTGATAAATTTGACGGTTTAGTATAACATGGGGTGCGGCAAAGTGTACCACGTGTAAGAGAGGTTGGCTTTAATCCTGAGATGTTGGTAGCCCATTTACACACGCCACTTCATCTACGTAGTATAGAAATTCCAACTTCAATTTGAACTCTATACCATCAAGTTTCGTTCCTGCAGTTTGAGCCAGCATATAAAAGTACTTAGAATAAACAGGTACAGCAACATTAACCGATTTACTAAGATTAGGCATAGTTTCTAAATCCATCCATATAAGTTTAACATACGCACTCACGCCTGTAATCCCCGAAGAGGTGTAACTAGTACACCCACATTTCGCCGAGCGTATCTCCGTCCCATGATGTGATAGGGGGTGAGCCTATCGCCATACCGGGCACAAATTCCAGACTCTGGGCTGATACTGAGTATTTCGTAATAGAAAAACCAATTACCTCTTTACCCGACCCGGGGCTCGAACCCGAGACCTCAGCGTTAGCTTTATCGTAACGCGTACGCATTACAACTGCGCCACCGAGGCAGTCATATAAGTTTTGTAGTCAAAAAGTAATATATTGTTATGCCGTTTCGTTGTACGGTGTAAATCATACATTTTACTAAAATTATCCCAACCTCGTCGTAAATTCGCTGGCCCAGACTCGGGTAGTTAATCGCTCACAAAGTGTTTACCTATTATTAAAACTAACAAATCTGTCGCTATTTACATACTTCAGTTCGCGTGTGACGTTGGTTTACCTCAAGATAAATGCGGTCATGTGAGCAGTTGCGTCCTGAGGTGGGTCTGTTAATTGTATCACGTCATTAATATTAATAAGGGTATGGACATCTGTTACCTCATTGGTCCAGTTACAGTGTACTTTGGTTGGGAAAATATGAGGCCTGTGTATAGGACGGTCGGGCAATTATAATTTGTGAGTCTTTCGGTTCAAAATGAGAAATATAAAACTCAAAAGATCAAAGCAAAATTTAGTTTTTTTTTTATTTGCATGAATAACAAAACGAGCAGGTCGATCGCCTGATGATAAGCGCCACACCTCCCCATAAACAGAAGCAACACCACAGAGAACTTTGAATTATAATGATTGGACTACAGTGTTAGACCTCTTGCATGCGTGAGGCTATCTGGGTTGGTACCACATCTCTGTCTATTTTTACTGCCAAGCAGCAGTGTGTAAGTAATCATTGAAGCCAGTGTAATTACTGGAAATAAAGAGACTTAACATCTTATATCACGGGGTGATGAGTGCAGTTCAGTGCCATGTTGTGATGTGTAATCCAAAGTTCTATGAGGTGTTGCTTCTGTTTATGGGCTGGCGTGGCGCGTGGCATGGTACATGCCAGTGACTTGCTAGTTCCGACATTAAAAATAAATAAATCTACTTTATAGACCTAAATTTCCTAAAATGAATCTTGCTAGGGTAGAGTGCCTCGGTGGCGCAGTTGTAATGCGTACGGGTTACTACTGAGGCTGACGCTGAGGTCTCGGGATCGATACCTAGGTCGGGTAAAATTGTTATTGGGTTTTTCTTTACTAATTGCTGAGTATCAACCCGGAGTCTCGAATTGTGCCTGTATGGCGATAGGCTCCTCTATCACATCATGGGAAGGAAATACGCTCAATGTGGGTGTACTGGTTATCTTTGCCTACCCCTTCGAGGATTACGGGCGTGAGTGCGTATATATGCATCCTGCTAAGGATATGCGAGAAGTTATTGCGCAAACTCGTGCCTTTCTGAATTAATAAGACAGACACGTACTTAATATTATTCTTCACAAGTGCGTATTGTGTCCCGCTCTTATTAAAGCTCACGGTCTCAGCTATGAGATCGATGATAAAAAATGTAATATCTCTAGTTTATTAAGATGGAACAAAGCGCGTACATTTTTATTTTGTCGTATTATTTTCATACTTCAGTTATTAGATGTAGGGCGGGAAGAATGTTTATATCCATACTTATTCTTAGGGAAGGCACATGCTATGCATCGTGAGCAGTTAGAAAACTAAATTATGTTGATGGTATCCGAATGGAGAGAGCTGGTAGATAAACTACTTTCTTTCTTTCTATCTGGCGTCATTCCGACTTAATATCAGTGCCTGCATTCCTCCATCGTGATTTGACGATGAAATTGGTGTTATATGGGGCGACCCCTACAACCTGCAACGCGAACCAAGCTTCGCCATTGCATTCTGCATAAATCCAAAATTGACTTCTAAATTGAGCTGCTTTACAGTTTGTTTCATAGTAATAAAAAATAAATACACCCAACAGTCACACACATAGTCCTGACCCCACACTAGGTAAACCTGTATCGTGGGTATCAGGAACTACGAGGGACTTGCGAATGCTTGATACGATCACCCCCCACGCCGCGCCCACCGCTGTCGCCCACTAGGCTACTTTAATCCTGGAAATAGGCATTCACGCGGGCCGACCCGTGGGCAACAGCTAGTAATATATAAAATATTTAATATATTGCTTTCTACAATATCATTAAAGAAACACAATTTGAGCATAATGCAGCAGAATTACATCGGCTCTGATTGATCACAGCATGACTCTAGATTCCTGTGGCGAACAGAAAATGGGATAATACTGTAACATTCATTACCACTTTATCGTTAGAAAATAATATTATATTTTGACAGCCTCCGTGGCGTAGCGGGCCAGTAGCCGGCTGCGAAGCGAGAGGCCGTGGGTTCGATCCCCGCACCTAGACAAATGTTGTTGTTGACAATATTTGTTTCGGGTCTGTGTGTTGTGGGTCCGCAAATCCTTCGTAACTCGTGATACCCACAATACAGGTTAACCTACTGTAGGGTAAGAACTATGTGTGACTGTTGGGTGTATTCTTCTTAATTCTTGTATTTAATGATTTCTCACATTAAGAAGATTGTTAAATTTCATGCAAAATTACAGGTTAATAATATTCAAGTTTGAAGCTAACATTTTGACGTCGCGTTGCCAATTTGTTTTCTCAATAGCAATGCTCAATCATCTAAATAAGATGACTAGAAACGTAACTCAAGCAAAATAATTATCCCACCAAAACTATGTGCAAGGGGACGGAGCTATAAAAGTCTGTGCAGCTCGTTCATTCATCAATTCATAAAAAAATATTAATGATCTCTAGTTGACACTTAATACGTCTATTTTTTTGCGCGTTACAGAACGTCGTATCTCGTTTATGAAATAATGCTGATTTTGAACCTAACTTTTTAAATGTTTGTTGCATGTATGAGTTACGTGTGATTTTACCTTTGCACGTGTAAGTAAGTGGAGCCGTATTTTTGGCAGATTCATATGAGAGTTATCGTTCTAGTTAGTTATTTGGAGGTGCTCAATAGCATAATTTTTATTTGTTAACCCTTTACTTCGCAATGTTGCACCCGTGCAACTATTTATTTTAATTTGACTAAATGGTTTTATTCGACATACTACTGCCATATATGGAAAAAAAATGAATCGACTCTTACACACCATTACATAGTTGTGATCAACATGGTGTCGCATCAACACCGTGTACGAGGACGTCCGGTAAGTTTTACTGAATAATAACAGTTTTTGCATATTTTATTATTGATTGCTAATGAAATTGTGTTCTTTAGGAATGTCGTAAATTGTGATAAATTATAATTATTAAAACATAATTATATGTTGTATTCATATTCAACTACGAAATATTTGCACATATTCATAGACGTTGCGTACTCGCAACATTGCGATGCTTTCAATCATTTAGTGTTTATTTTAAATTTTGTATGGGTGATACGTTGCCCTTTTACTAGCTCCGATGGAATTTATATTATGGCATGGCTTTTCGAGCTTTTTTTATATTTATTGGGCTATGTTCAAATTTAAGCGGTTGTTTTCTTGGCTATTTAAAATAAATGCTTTTTACCGCAATTTTGGCTATGAATTATTGCTTATCTTCTTCCGCAAACTCGAACACAGACAGAAAAATTAACTTTCACATTATAATATTAGGTAGTAGGTTAGTTCAATTATCTGTTATTTATTGACTAAATGTTATCTAACGAAATGTGTTTGATGTTGGGTGTTTTTCTTTTGTTTACTTACTAACAAGGACGCTTGAAATCGGAAAGAGCAAAGAAAATTTTGGCTTTAGTTACACTGGAAGCTGCCTTATCATCCGACATTCTGAGCCTGAAGACGAAGTTATCATTCAAAACATCACTCAACACAAATCAACAATACAAAACTATGAAGCCTCTGACTTCAGTTCGGAACCAAGGTCCCGTTCGTCTTCTCGTCGTTCTTCTTTAGAAAACTTGAACACTATCCTTGATAGCGCAGAACTTTTTCTTTTTTCCCAGATAAAGAAACAGTTCCACTGACTCCAGTTATAAATAATATAAGATGATGGTACCCTGTAAAGGCACTAGAGCGGGGAGTAGGCGCCAGTATTTTACAATAATACCTTTACAATATTTGTCAGGGCTGGAGTTTCGGGGTTGATATATGATTGGTTACCATATAGCGGAGACAATTTACCTCTTTTTCAGATTGAACCACTTTTAAGACTAAGCGATGGCATATGGCTGTATTGTCATAGGTCATTATTATATGTGCTAATAACGCCTAGTTGTTATATAGAAGATACCTTTTGACAAACTCTAAACAATGCATAACACTAAAGAGTTTAGAAGCCAGATATATGTAAAACTGTTACAAGTAAATCGTGTACATGGTCCTTTCATCTGAACTTCCACTAGTACAAAAAATCATTACACCTATACCTAGACCTACATTCGCTCTATCCCGATTTTGTACAACGCGATGGGTGCAAATAAGTATTGTAAAACTGGGTATACAAATGTTAATTGTTCAAAAAAAAAAAAAAAAAACATGTGAACAATGATTGTTTGGTTCCCAAAAAAACTGTTTCTTTAATTTTTATAATGTTGAATAAAAACTTTTTTCATAATTTGCGTTTACTTTCTAATAATGCTACATTATTTTCAGCATGTACTTATCTCTGTGTTTCGAAATTTGGCGTATTTGCAACGTATATTATTTACATATATATGTATAGCTGATTTTTTAAATTATTTTTTTGGTTATTTATAAGCTCTAAATATGACATAAATTCAAAATAATAACCAAATTTCGTAAAAAAAAAAAAATGAGCGTTAAAGGGTTAATTAGCTTCTGCTCTCGGCTCCGCCCGGCCCGCGTGAACGGCCTTTCCAGTATAAAAAGTAGCTTATGTCTTTCATCCAAAACTGGTCACCTGTTAAGGCGTGATTGTCTTACATAAGGCCAGCATTCCTGCCTTCCGTCCACCTGCCCTTATCCCACTCGCAGTAGGATCCGAGCAACATGCTTTTTTTAACACATGTTACAGAAATATTGGGCTTGTAGCTTTTACGACTGGCCGCCTGCCTGACGTCAACCCCTATGGGGAGACCTACTTATTTACCTACTAAAAAAAGAATTATTATTAGGCACAACACTACTTGACTATTAGGCAAAGCACTTTCCCAGAGCCTATTCGCTTCGCATAATAATGAGTTCTTAAGACGAAAAAGGCGACGAAACTGCTAGTATCTTTTTATAATATTCAAAAGTTAAAAAAATAAGGGTTTTCGTATGACCGGTTCCTATAACTTACGTTGTTGTTGTCATTTTACCGTATGACAAAGACCCAGAACTAAATCTCTCTTCTCGCTCTTAGATGACTAGCAAAACCGAGTTAGGTTTTGAAAACTCTATCAAGCGTTAGTCGATAGCATCACGGTCGCTGATACCGTCATTTGTTACAAATAAGCGCAAGTAAACCTCATAGGCGCCAGTAACGCCATACATTATTGAAGCTACCGTCCAATAGTCTCCTAGATTTACCTACATAGAACACTCCAAGCAACAAGAGGGTTATATCCTGATGATATATCCACCGATTGCTCTTAGGGATGATTGCGTAAAGTCCATGGATTGAGTACAAATGCGCAGACACATAATAATGCACAGATAATTATCCCTAAGGTCGGCAACGCGCCCATTTTTTTTTCTATTGTGGATGTACATGGGCGGTGGAGTTCGCATCCCATCAGGTGACCTACTTGGTCGTTTGCCGGCCTATGCTATAAAAAAAAGAAACGACGTCACTGTTACGCACGTCTAACTAAGCGTTGAAAGTCTGTCTTTACTGTTTGTTGAGACCTATGGAAATGATAAATTAACTATGTTAACAAATATAAATTGAATTAACTAATTATTAATTTTAAAAAACACGACACTCTTATACGTCGGAATTCCGGGTGAACAAATATATGTATGAGTTCATGAACCAGCGTATTGACTTCGACTTTCTAAAGAATATTAGAAATATTCTTTTCATTCATTTGATCATTCGGAATTCCGAGTTGTCGAAGTGAGTCACAATTTTTTCACCGTTGTATGATCGATAGTGTTTACATTAAAGTAATATAATCGATTGTTTCCAAACACATAACTTCTATATTAAAACAGAGCACACAGATTTAAAAGTTAATAAATCATATGTAAACCAAAATAATTTACTGTACGCATGACCGTTGCTCATTTATAAAATATTATGTCTGCAAGCTGAAAAACAACCGAGGTACCGCTAAATCACTACCAGGTGCTACCGATTACGACCGTGAAAATTTACTAAAGAAAACTCCGTTGATCGGTCAGTTTCACGAAGAATAAACACTGCCGGCACAGCCCACACAATTAGATTTATAGTCACCGATAAAAATACCACATTGGTTTTCTTTAAAGTCGCCAACGAGCCAAATCCAGATATCCTCGGTAGCTGGCCATGTAAATAAACAAACAATGGTGAATGTAAGCTCAGTACACCATCGAGCATCAGCGTACCGACCGTCTGTTATGCTATTAACGATGCACCGCGTCATTGTAACACGAATAGATGTTTGGAGAAAATGCTATTCGTCTTACACAACGAGTTCACTCAATCAGTTTATTTTTGTGTTTTAACAATAATCTGTACATAAATATTGGGAATATTTGTTGGTAAAGTTTGGCGTAAATGTTTGGAGGAACCATCGCTAGACCACAATTAGTTGATATTTGATAAAAACTTTAAAGAAGTCTTAGTTTCTATATGTTGTAGGGTAAATAGTGTATTATTCCAGATTTTAACTTGGCAGTCTGATACCAACAGTAATTGAACTATTCATATAAATAATAAATGTCTCACTATTTTGAATTTATTTGCGATTACATGAATTCAAAAAATCAAGATGCCCATGTGGTTGATTCTTCAGTATTCGGTAAATAAATAGTTAATAGAGTTAATTTATTTAAAAAAAAAGCAACTGTTCCCATAACTCTACTTCGCATAGAACCTATACTCAGTAATGAACATAATTTTTCAGCCTGATAATTACTAAGTCTAATCATAAATTTTTAAACACTAAATGTTTCATCTAAATTGGACTGATATTTGTACAATTTTCGCGTGTTGCTTCAACAAACAAATAAGTACATTTTATAATAGTACCAATTATATCAATAAGTTTTTTTTATTAGCTTTAATGATGAGACGAGCAGGTCACTCGCTTGATGGTAAGGGCCACGCCTGCCCCATAAACAGAAGCAACGCCACACAGAACTTTGAATTACAACAAACTGTATGACACTGGACTGCGCTCGTCATCCCAAGACATGAGTTGTTAAGTCTCATAATGCCCAGTAATTTCACTGGTTTCAATATCTTTCAAACCGGAACACAACAGTGCTTACATACTGTTGCTTAGCGTCAGAAAGAGACAAATGATGGTACCAACCCAGGCGGCCTCTCGTATACGAGAGACCTACCACTTTGTGACTACATATTAATCTATATCTATGCCTCGGTGCCGTAGTTGTAATGTACGCATTACGTGACGCTGACGCTGAGGTCTTGGACTCGATCCCCGGGTCGGGTAAAAGTGATATTGGGTTTTTCTATTACGAATTGCTCAATATCAGCCCAGAGTCTGGAATTGTGGCCAGTATGGCGACAGGCTCGCCCCCTATCACATTATCGGACGGAGATACGCTCGGCGAAATGTGGATGTAACCAGTACACCTTTGCCTACCCCTTCGGGAATTACAGCCGTGAGTGCGTATATTAATCTATACTCTTATCATGCTAGTGATAGACTCGGACCCTAGCTATTCATGAACCGATAGACTCGGAGCTAGCTATTTACAAACTTACGGAGCAATGATAATCGAGCTCAGTCGTACCTACGGAATTCAATTTCCATTTTATGTTCTTTATTTTTTTAAGCAAGTTTAATCACTCATTTGTGTCACTCCCGCACAAACCAGTAATACTTTAACATACATTATAATACAATAATACACACTTGCTCACGTACCTAACTAATCAATTCATAAACCTAGATGTTGTTTTTGTGCATGTAAAAATAATTTGCATCCTAGCCTTTTCAGAAAAGGAGACGGTAAGATGCTCTTGCAGACTCCGAGATCCAACCCACTTCCCCAACGCTTGTTGTCTTTCATTTACATGGAAGAGATTTAGAGAGTGGTAGAGCCACGCTGTAGACATTTTTGTCTATAACATGAATGGGCCGGGTCGTCCGGGTCGTTACCACTGTCTCACAGAAAACCGGCTTAAAGTAGCAGCTTACTGCTGCGTTTCGTACGGTGAGTGAGATATCCGTAGGCCCAAATCCCCCTCCCATTCCCAATCCCTTAATTATCCCTTTACTTTAAGGTCGGCAACGCGCCCATAATTCTTTTGGTATTGTGGGCGTACATGGGCAGTGGAGATCTTACCATCATGACCCATTTGCTAGTTTGCCGGACTATGCTATAAAAAAAAATACATTCCGGTCACACTCCATCAATATCTTCTAATATATAAAATTCTCGTGTCACAATGTTCGTTCCCATACTCCTCCGAAACGGCTCGACCGATTTTTATGAAATTTTATATGCAGAATCGGCCAACATCTATTTTTCATCCCCCTAAATGTTGAGGGTGGTCCACCCCAAAAAAATTTATTTTATTTTAGAGACAATTTTTTTATTTTTTTATGATACAGCATTAAAAATACATACAACCCTAAATTTTCACCCTTCTACCATCAACCCCTATTTTTTAATAGTCATTTTAGTATGCTGTCAAGCGCGTTTCTCACCGGGGGCGCCCACTAGGCTACTTGAATCCTGGAAATAGGCATTCACGCGGGCGGAGCCACGGGCAACAGCTAGTATGATATAAGTCTTCAATAACAGTTTCCATTACAATACGTATTTAGATTCCATTGTCAATGTGTGGGAGTTTGTAGACTGAAAATTGCCATTTTTGGACGCGTGCCAATACTACTGAAGTTTACTGTACATTGTTTTAAGTAGTTGACCGCCTCATTAATTTAGTGGCGTACATAGACTGAGAACCCGTGAGTTAATGGGTTCAAAGCCCAGACCGGTAATCATAATTTATGTTTGAGGTTTCTGTTTTCGGGAAACATCTAATAACAGCAAACGTACCGCGCTTCGGCTTTTGTAATCTTGTATTAACTTTCATAAACCGGCCAAGTGCGTAACGGACCACGCACAGTGAAGGATTCCGTAGTGTAACCGTAAATATGCCATATCTCAAAAAATATACAACCATTTGCCTACCTGCCTCGGTGGCGCAGTTGTAATGCGTACGCGTTACGACTAAGGCTGACGCTGCAGTCTCGGGTTGGATCCCCGGGTCGGGTAAAGTGGTATTGGGTTTTTCTATTGCGAAATGCTCAGTATCAGCCCGGAGTCTTGAATTTGTGCCCGGTATGGCGATAAGCTCGCCCCCTGTCACATCTTGGGACGGAGATACGCTCAGCGAAATGCGGGTGTACTGGTTACACCCCTGCCTAACCATTCAGGGATTATTGGCGTGAGTGCGTACATATACAACTTAGCTTATTGTAACGATTTTTTGTTGAATATATTATTTCATATTTTTCCACGTCGTAGCTTAAAATTTTAAGGGGGGATACATTTTCACGATATTGGACACGCATATTTCATAAAGTAATTACTTGTATAAATGTATATAAAAACCTCTACATCATTTTAGGATCTATCTAATGAAACCACACATGCCTATGTGCAATCGAAAAGATCATTCCTCAGTTACATGCATAGATTTAACCCAAAAAAAAAACTTAATTTTACTACACCTTTGTGTAGTGGATCATAGGATTATACCCTAACATTACAATTTCATGGATATATTGACACCCTCCGTGGCGCAGCGGGCGAGTAGCCGGCTGCGAAGCGAGATGCCGTGGGTTCGATTCCCGCACTGAGACAAATGATTGTGATCCACAAACATTTGTTTCGGGTCTGGGTGTTGTGGGACTGCAAGTCCCTCGTAGTTCCTGATACACACGATACAGGTTAACCTAGTGTGGGCTCAGGACTATGTGTGTGACTGTTGGATATATATATTAATTTTCTTATAGTGCTAAAATGGCTTTGATACAGACAGACAGACGGATATGACGAAATTATAAGAGTTCTGTATTTGCAATGGCAAATAAAATAGACAATGTTCTATGGAATCCTAATTAATTCAAAGCTGTAGGAATTCGAACACACAAGCAATATAATCACCCTAAATTCTTTTCTCTCTATAAATTCTTAGGAATGGGAGCATGTGGTGATAATTAAAATTGTCCCGCGTTGATATGAGGAAATTGAATCGTTACGCTATTGTGGGAAAAGAATTAGATAAACCGACCCGATTCAATTCCCCGTTATATCTTTCTATAGTAGGAACAAATTATAGACAACTCATTTTTGTGGCGAGCAAGCGACAATTTCAACTAACTAAGTAAGCGTATAGACATTGATATTATCTGCACAAATATTAATACTGACTGCCTCAGTGGCGCAGTTGTGATGCGTACGCGTTACGATTGAGGCTAACGCTGAGGTCACGGGTTCGATCCCCGGGTCGGGTTAAGTGGTATTGGGTTTTTCTATTACGAAATGCTCAGTATCAGCCCGTTGTCTGGAATTTGTGCCCGGTATGGCGATAGGCTCGCCCCCTATCACATCGTGAGACTATGATACGCTCGGCGAATGTGGGTGTACTGGTTACACCTCTGCCTACCCCTTCGGGGATTGTGGGTGTGAGTGTGTATGTTAACGGCAAAGTAACAGCTGAGCAGAGACTTCTTATCAACAGAGTAGATAAGTTAGTATTGTACTGATAGATATAGTATTTGATTTTATTTAGTTTTACTCGCTTTCCTCGCTAATAATAATTATTACTCGCATCTAAAATGTATAGATATAGTTTTTATTCGTGAGAAAGAAGAAAGAAGGCCGGCAAACGAGCAACTGGGTCACCTGATAGTAACTCATCTACGCCACCGTCCATATACGCCCACACTACCAGAAGAATTATGGATGCGTTGGCAGGAAAGGAAAGGGATAATTATCGTGGGTCTGATACACACAGGACAACGAGGAATTGCGGCCCCACAACACCCAGAGCCGAGGATCAGATAAACATATGTCTAAAACATCGAACCTATGGTCTCACGCTTCGCAACCGCGCTATTCGCCCACTGCGCCACGGAGAATAACAATATGAAGAAAAATCTTAGATAATGCAAAGAAAAATATTCCATAAATTTTGGATGAAACGTTTTCACAATCTTTCTTATTATCGTCTTATATAACTGGGGTCTGTTGTTGACACGCAATTATCAACATTTCTAAAGGCACATTTGTATGAAGGAAATTAATTAAATTGTGCCTATTCATGTGCCCTGTGTAAAAATAAATAATTCCAACTCAAAAATATTACGGCGGATTTCTGGACAAATAAAAAATACAATACGATATAGGAGATTTAACCAGTACGTTTACATTTCGCCGAGCTTGTTTCTGTCCCATGATGTGGTAGGGGATGAGCCTATCGTCATACCGGACACAATTACAATTATTGTTTTACGAGCATTTTGCCGTTCGGTAGTTGGGGTCAGATTTTATGTCATTAACTATATATATCACTGGTTTATTGGCAACCGATGGGGTTTTGGTTTCGATCCTCAGGTCTGACTATCAAAATTTGTTTTAATGATGCCTGTATATCTGGGATTGAAATTTGTGTCCGATATTGGATATCGATAGCAGCGATATCAGCGGTAGTATGGACTGTCGACATGAAAGTCGCAGGTTCGTAACCAACCCTAAGAGCAAGCACCTCTGACTTTTTTAAGTTACGTGTGTATTCATTATTAATTTAATCTACAAGGTGGTGGGTCCCTCGTATGCGAGAGGCCGTCTGGGTCGGTACCACCGCTTTATCTATTCATGCCGCCAAGCAACAGTGTGTAAACACTGTTATGTTCCGGTTTGAAGGACATTGAAGCCAGTGAGATTACTGAACATTATGAGACTAAAGATCATATGTCTCGGAGTGACGAGCGCATTCTAAAGCTATACAGTACTTTGATTCCAAGTTTTGTTGGTGTTGCTTTTGTGTATGGTTAGGCGTCGCGCTTACGATCAGGCGAAAAGACTCCAGGCTGATATTAAGATATGATAGGCAACGTTTCATAGTCCCTATCCAATTCCTGTAGCATTGGAAAACTTCCACATTGAGAGACATGGCATATGTTTCTTCATGTCTATAAAATTGCTCTATAAAATTTACAAGAAATAAATCATGCCATCTGCACCAATACCATATAAATAACCAAAATATACAGCAGGTAGATACTATCAGAGACTTGGGGGTAATTTTGGACAGTAAGCTAAGGTTCAATAAGCACATTGACACCGTTGTAACAAACAGCTTTAAGATGCTAGGCTTTGTCTTAAGAAACTGTAAAGGATTTAAAGATCCTGTAACTAAAATCCAAATCTATAAGTCTTTAGTTAGATCTGGTTTGGAGTATTGCAGTTTACTATGGAGTCCACACTATGACATTTATATAAAAAATCTAGAACGCGTACAGAAAAGATTTTTGTGGCATCTCTGCTACAGTTGTCATCTTGCCAAAAAAATTACTAGCTACCCAGACCGACTTATGCATTTTAAGTTGAGCTCACTATATGATCGACGAGCGTTGTTAGACATGATGTTTCTGCATAGCCTATTCAATGGACTTATTGACTGTCCACAGATAACAAGCAAATTGAATATTAAGATCCCTGTAAGGCTTCCTAGATTGAATAAATATGGTCCTTTTAACATACGCTACTCTTCGACAAATTTAGGCTTATATTGTCCTGTTAATAGAATTTGTAAACAATATAATTTACTGCATACGTCAAGTGACATAGACATATTCTCCCAAAGTAAAGTTAAATTCCGGAACGCCAATTTGCAACACCAACTATCAGATAAATTATTATAAAAAGTAACTTTTCATTATTATTGATATGTTTTTACTATATCCTATTTCTATAAGTTCTTTTGTTCTTGTTAATATGCATGCCGTGTTCGCCTCACATTGTAACGACATTTAGCTTAAGACTACTATTGTAAGATACCTAATATTGTACTCAATTAATGTACGTTGCGTTGGCGATACAAATACAAATAAATAAATAAATGTCTCCATAACCGCATCTAGACTTTTCCCAGGAGGTAAAGTACTTCACCCGTTTTATTAGAAGTGTAAAACCGTAACGTTTACAATTACGTTTATTTTTTCGTGATAGAAAACCAATACCAATTTTACCTGATCTGGAGATTGAACTCGAGACCTCAACACAGCAGTCTTATCGCGTACAAATAAGGGCAGGTGGAAGAAGAAGAACAAACAATGTATCTTCAATAATCATAAAGATTCAATATGCCACTCATTGACCCATCGTGCTACGATTTCTTTGGCTCACTCTTACCGTCCTAACAGCATACTCAATTTTACGATCTCAAATAAAATTCAAAAATAACACCGTAGTGTATCGGTAACAGCCAATAAAAAGATTCATGAATTAAAAACTTGTAGCTTTATGATTTACGATATTATAACTAGCTGTCATAAAACGATTGATAGACTTTTTTTCAATGAATTTAATCTGATTAACGATAGACTCAAATTTTTTAACACTCGTCATAAAACAGGGACAAAATTTGACCCCTTTGTGTAGTTGTGTTAGTCTGCAGCACCATAGCGCCTAAACGAAATAAAACGAAAGGATCGATTTTTTATTTGCGTTTTTCGTTGCTAAGCTGGTTTAATTAAAATGGTTTTTATCTATGTTCGAAGTTTTTTTAAAGCTTAGGCCGGTAAACAAGATAGTGGGTCACCTGATGGTAAGTGATCTCCACCGCCCATGTACGCCCACAATACCAAAAGAGTTATGGGCGCGTTGCCTTTACTTTAAAGGAAAGGGATTATTAAGGAATGGGAAGGGCCCCAAACCCCCTGGGCCTCCGGATGTCTCACTCACCGTACGAAACGCAGCAGAAAGCTGCTACTTTACGTCGATTTTCTGTGAGACAGTGGTAACGACTCGGACGAGCCGGCTCATTTATGCTGTAGACAAAAGTGTCTACATCATGGCTCTACCACTCAAAAATCTGTTATATTCACACATGCATACGTCAAAGTTGTCCAAATTATGGAAAAAGTAGAAGTCTGTAGGCGCAAGGTCTGGTGAGAACGGATGACGGAGAGTTTCCAACCCCAGCTCTTGAAGCTTAGAGATCGTCTGTTATTCAATATGGTGTCGCGCGTTGTCGTGCAGGAGCATGGGGATGGGCGATTGACCAAAGCTGGCTGCAGATGTACGAGCTTCTCCATAAGAACACAAAGAACGCAATGATTTGACGAACTGGACAACTTTTTGGCGGGAAAAGAATCAATACCCGTGAGCATCGAAATAAGATGACAAGAAAAGTAACTCACGCAAAAAAAATACCCCACCAAAACTGTGCAAGGGCGTGGGGCTATAAAAGTCTGTGCAGCTCCTTCATACATCAATTCATAAAAAAATATTCATGATCTCTAGTTGACACTAAATACGTCTAATTTTTTGCGCGGTGCAGAACGTCGTATCTCGATTGATAAATTTAATATTTAGACATTAACTTTTCTCTATTAATATTATAAAGAGGAAATATTTGATTGTTTGTAGTTTGCATTGAATAGGCTCCGAAACTACTGAACCGATTTGAAAAATTCTTTCAATATTGGGAAGCTACACTATCCCCGGGTGACATAGGCTTCTTTTTATCCCGGAAAAGGCCGTTCATGCGGGCGGAGCCGCAAGCAAAGGCTAGAATGAAATAAAGTTGATTTTGAAAGTTTATTAATTTTTATTGCTTGTATGAGTGTTACGTGGGATTACCTTTGCATGTGTAAGTAAGTGGAGCCGTATTTTTGGCAGATTCATATGAGAGTCAGCGTTCTAGTTATCTTATTTCGATGTCCGTGAGGCAGTACAAAATGCATTTGAAGAGTTTGTTGCCTCCCATCCAGCCGATTTCTTCAAGAAGGGCATCGATAAATTACCACTGCGCCGACAAAGATGCATCGATAGCATGGGTGGTTACTTTGATTAATAAAATAAAATAAAAAAGATGCGACACAAATACTTTACCTTTTTTCGTACAGAACAGTAATTTTATAGGATACACCTAATAAATTTATACCTAACAGATTTTGCTACATTCTTAAAATAGAATAACTACGCATTTTATTTTTCTTTCCCGTATAAAAGTTGTATATTATTTTGCACATTCGGAAATTACCTCTGTATTTTTATCAGAAAATGTTATTGGAAAATTGTTCCACGAATGGAGACGTCATTTACAAGCATGAAAAAATTGGGTTCATTGAAACGTGATTTCCCCGAGCTTTTTACGGATAATAAAGTGAGAATATGTACGTGTTATGATATCGGATTTTTTTTCTTTTCTAAATTATTACCATGTAATATAACACACCATTACCACCAAAGGGATAGACAGAGCTGTATTCACGGACCAGAGGGCGAGCCTATCACCATACCGGGCACAAACTCCACTCCCGTGCAATTTATGTGTGATGACTTCAAATCGATAACTCGAGCACAAATTATGTTTATATATTATATGAGTGGTAGAGCCACGCTATAGACACTTTTGTCTACAGCAAGTATGCGCCGGCTCGTCCGGGTCATTACCATTGTCTCACAGAAAAACGGCGTAAAGTAGCAGCTTGCCGCTACGTTTCATACGGCGAGTGAGTTATCCGGAGGCCCAAACCTCCTCCCCTTCCCAATTCCTTAATTATCCCTTTCCTTTAAGGTCGGCAACGTACCCATGATTCTTTTGGTATTGTGGGCGTATATGGGCGGTGGAGATCACTTACCATCAGGTGACCAACTTGCTAGTTTGCCGGCCTTTACCATAAAAAAACAGGCCATTACTGTCTTTTTTCTATTTAAAGCCAGTATAAAGTTAATACCAAAATTATCGCTCCATTTTACCTTTTCGCCCACCAATATTTTGCAACGTTGCTATGCACACACTTAGTACACCATTTTGCAAATTGATTTTACATTACCCGTCCACAGCACTTAATAAAATACATAAATTTAATACAATTATCCGGCGCTTGTATGGTAAAAAGCATATCTCGCACAATTTACGATATTACAGTGATTATTATCTTCCTTGGGAAAATAGAGTTTATATAAAATATTTTAGGTGAAAATAGTAGTGAAAGGAAGTTCTTATGAAAGGCTGAGATTCACTTTGTAATGTTTAGTTATTATATAATGCCAGAGACATATATTATTATTTCTGCCGCCAAGCAACAGTGTGTAAGCACTGTTGTGTTCCAGTTTGACCGAACTTAACATCTTATGTCTCGGGTTGACAAGCGCGATGCCATGCAGTTCTTTGTATTTCAAAGGTATGTGTGGTGTTGCTTCTTTTTAAGGGCAGGCGTGATGCTTACGATCGGGGCGAGCGACCTGTTTGTTTATAATAAAACTAATAAAACAAAAACATGGTAAAACATTATTTGAACTATAAAACAAAACATAAATAAGTATAAATATTAAAATTCATACACAGATCACGTCTATAAGAAGCATACTCCAGAATCATTTGAGTCGCATCTGAATGGGCAGAAGAGACCTCTTTTGCCTCAGACAGCGCCACTTTGAACGATTTCACGCATTCAGTCTTAAGACTCTTGTGGGCTCTCTCTTATGCTAGGTGCATTTGACGTTGATTATTGGTTTAAGAGAATGCCATTTTGAACTTTCTTGACGCTGAGACTAGATTGGAATGATATTTTGAACATTTAAAATTACGAGAATTGGCCTTCTGATCGTCTCCTTGATCTGGCTAATTAAAAATAAATTTGTTCAGTTGTAAGAACGTGACAGAGACAGTAAAGCCCTGTATATTTAATTACACCTCAAACGTAAAGACGTAAATATCACGTGACATTTTCTGAGTAAAATATATCTTTGAATAAGCTATGAATTTGAATGTCACCAATAAAACCTAGAATGTCGTATACAATCGAATTTTTATTGTTTAACTTTACAACTTTTTACTTAAATTCCAGACAAATACTATACTAAAATATCAATAAAAGTCAATCTGGAAATGTAAAAATATTTTTAGCGAACTTGCAACGCGTTGTCACAGTATCAATGAATTAGCACCGTCCGTGCATAAAAATATATTTGATGTTTGCGATTTTATTGTATAAACGTCAGAAACGGTAACAAATATCTTACTAACGGGTCTTTTCTTAAATATAGACTAGTACTACAATATCAAATATATTAAAAGGAATGTTCTGATTTTAGGGTTATATTAAGTACACGTTTGAATCTTAAAATGTTGCTATGAATTTCTTTATTGTATCAATTAATACGTCGTAATTGATTTATACCACAGAAAGTTGTGGTCATATTTGAGACATCCTCAAATTTATGCTAATTTTATACACTCGTTTATTATGATCGATCACATCACTATAAATAATTAAATAAATAAATACACCCAACAGTCACACACATAGTCCTGACCCCACACTAGGTTAACCTGTATCGTATGTATCAGGAACTACGAGGGACTTGCAGTCCCACAACACCCAGACCCGAAACAAATATTTGTGGATTAGACAAACATTTGTCTCGATGTGGGCATCGAACCCACGGCCTCTCGCTTCGCAGCAGGCTACTTGTGCACTACGCCACGGAAACTGTCAAACTATATTTATTATTTGTATTACCTCTGCGCACCTAGTGCACCTAAATACATTAATTTGCTTATATTCGACCACACCTTTCTGTAACACGTTGTATAATATTGAATGATATCGCTAAAATCCCTTTATTATCCAAAGTGTAAAAGACACTTTTGTCTACAGCCGGCTCGTCCGGGTCATTACCACTGTCTCACAGAAAACTGGCGTAAAGTAGCAGCTTGCTGCTGCGTTTCGTACGGTGAGTGAGATATCCGGAGGCCCAAACCCCCTCCCCTTCCTAATTCCTTAATTATCCCTTTCCTTTAAGGTCGGCAACGCACCCATGATTATTTTAGTATTGTGGGCGTACATGGGCGGTTGAGATCACTTACCATCAGGTGACCCACTTGCTCGTTTGCTGGCCTATACTATAAAAAAAAAAGGCTATGTGGAATTTGAAACACATAACTTTACGGTACTATTTTTTCATACAGTTATGTTAGGCTATTATCTGGTTTGGAGAGGTTTAAGAAACTTTTTCTTCCACCTGTGGGATCATCGTATCATATTTTAACACATTTTACAAAAAGATTTGGTTTGTAGTTTTTACGACCGGCCTGACGTAATCTTCTCTGGGGAGAAAACAGAACCGACGCAAATATTTCTGGATCATACAAACATTTGTCTTGATGCGGCAATCAAAGCCGCGGCCTCTCGCTTCACAGCCAGCTACTTGCCCACTGCGCCACAGAGCTTGACAGAGATTTAGAAAATAAATATTTGAAATTAATTAAGAAGCGGTACATGATCCGTATAATAACATCCCACGGGCATAGAATTTCCTCTGTGTTGCGAGAATAGTTCAGCCATTCGCAAATATACGATGATTAAATAATTAATAATTCACGGCATTCAGGTCTGAAGTACCTTGACTAATGCTATAACAACGATTGCTCTGCTCTTTTGGTTTTACATTTAACCGACTTAAAAAAATGGAGAGGGTCTCAATTCAGCGCATATTTTTATGTAATTTATTTCTCCGCCCTATGATTCTCCTGATTTTGTTGAGAAGTGATTTATTCGATAGAGTTTAGCTGCAATGTGGAAATATTTTTGTATGTTTTCCAAAGATAAATAAATAAATAACAGCACACTCCTCGAGATTGTGTTATTGTATTGGAATTTACCACTAATTAAAAAATAGGTTCAGCTAAAACTTTAAAACAGACAACCCTTCCCAATCTCTTAATTATCCTTTTCCTTTAAGGTCGGCAACGCGCCCATGGTTATTCTGGTTTCTGATCTTATGTTATAAGAATAAGTCCATAACATATTCGGTAGTTATGTAAAAAAGGTATTCCATTATGAAGCCACAATATTAACTGAGTGTAAACGAATACCTTTTGTATGGGTTTGCCCTTTGCCCTTTATGCATGACAAAGTGCCACAAAGTGTCGCGTCGCGTTGGTGTGGGTGTAAATAACAAATACAGTGGAGTCAATAGCCCTTTGTTGTCTATTTACAGTGTAACTAGTTACACAGAATCAATCATGCATGTGCTAGTAGTTACGTGAGACGAGTGACCAAACGACAGTAATCACTTTAACTCATAGTTTATTGGTTACATTTACAATATTACTACTTTACAGACCACAATTAATACAACTATAACTTAAGACAACTAGGACCGAATAGTAAACCAGCATAGCTACCGCGTAATGAACACTTGGACTATCGACTTAGCACTGATCTTACTGACTGGAGGCTGACCAAATGACTGCGGGCAATAGACCTCCAGTAATGGCGGCAACCTGTTTTATACCATTTAACTACCCTTCTATAACTATATCTCACCATTATTATTTCAGTGTACCCAACGTTGCTTTCTCAGACACCCTCAATATACCAATATTAAGAGAATACGCTAACACATGTAGTACTAAGGTGTGTTGGGTCTATGACAAATGTTGCCGGTACCTCATCCATCGTCATCTTAAAGCAATTTTAAGTAATATATTTTGTTAATTTTCGTAATTCAGCGAATATTGGCGAAACTTGTTTTCCCCTTGCGGGTTGTGTTGGGGTCAGACCACTTGGTACCATACTGGGAATATCTTGGTGCGCCGGTTTCGGTCCGCGCTGTCTCAACATACCAGTTAATTAATTACGCAATATTTTATCCATTTGTTTTCTTTTTTTTATTATTTATTACTTTCCGCCTGGCGTTCTCTCGGCTTAATGCCAGGGTACGCCTTCCCATGACGATTTGATGGTAGATTTGGTATTATGTGAGACGACCCACCGTCTGACCCCCATAATCCGCAACGTAAACAAGTTTTGGCATTGCGTAGTCCGTTAATCAGCAGAGTGTACTACGTGCAGGTGAGGGGTTGGCTTTGAGCCTAAGATGTTGGTGGCCCACTTACACTTACAATTTAACCATACTTCATAAATAAGCCCTGTATTAAAGACGTCTCACTGCTGGGTACGTCCTCTACTGAATCAGAGGGGTGAAGCCTTACTCCACCATGCTGGCCTAATGTCCTTCAAAATTCTTATAGAGGACTTCTCAGGTATGCAGATTTCTTCACGATGTTTACTTCACCGTTAGACTAAGGGATAATTAACAATGAATACACACGTAAGACTGCCTCGGTGGCGCAGTTGTAATGCGCACGCGTTACGATTGAGGCCAACGCTGAGGTCTCGGGTTCGATCCCCGGGTCGGGTAAAGTGGTATTGGGTATTTCTATTTTCAAAATGCTCAGTATCAGCAGCCCGGAGTCTGGAATTTGTGCCCGGTATGGCGATAGGCTCGCCCCCTTTCACATAAGGGACGGAGATACGCTCGGCGAAATGTAGGTGTACTGGTTACACCTCTGCCTACCCCTTCGGGGAATACAGGCTTGAGTACATATACATACATGTAACTTAAAAAAGTCAGAGGTATACGTTTTTGGAGCTGGTGCCGAACCTGCAACTTTCGTTGTGACAGTCCGTACCAATCCCACTGAGCTATTGCTGCATAACTTCATAAAATACAATATAAATACCAATAACGCATTAAACCGAAATGACTCTTTTTATACAACTCATTAAATCGCACTCATCCCGTAATAGAAATGAAAGCTGTATAAAAATGAAATAAACCCGTCTAAACTGTCCCGGAGATCTGTTTTTGGAACTCGGAAATATTTTATGTTACAGTAAATTGCTTTCACTCTCCGGGATGAAAGTAAAAACTGAAATGAAAATGTGTATTTTTATTCTTCGTAAGAACGACAAACGACGGTGTAGATTGTCTAATGCTCTCTTCATATACCTACACATGACGCGGTGCTGTGGCTTGGTATATGATTTTTAACTCTTGGTAAAAAGAGCAGTGTTACAAGTTTCATTGGAATAAAATTAGTTTATACGGATTTTATCGCGGTTTAATTTTTATTTTAGTCCCGACGTTTCGAAAGCTGACTCAGTCTCTCCCGTGACCACGAAGGCTGAAAAGTGTAATATTTACGCGAACAATAATCACTAAGTTTCATTGGTCTAGGTGGCAGCGTATATAGTGTACCGGTGAGATCTTAGGTTTGAATCCCAGGACAGGACATCAATAACTGCATTTGAGGTATTGGGTTCGAAAAAATCACATAGGAGATGCCCGGAATTTGTGACCGGTATGGGATTTGTTCGCCCCCTATCGCACTATGAGATGGATTAAGCTTGGCGAACTCTGAGTGTACTAGTTGTACATCTGCCTTCCCTTTTCGGAATACAGGTGTGACCTTAAGTGTCAACATTTTGGCCCCTATGTCTGCCTAATTATCGTAGCCCCTAAGCGAATAGGCGGATTTTAATACGGCTTTTTCTATTATTAATCTGGCTTAATCGAGATAGATTTAGCCAGAATAGTTCTTTCTATGTTTGAAGAAAAAACAATAGCTCATCTTTTATAATCGACTAGCCTTTGCTCGCGGCTCTGCCCGCGTGAACGGTCTTTTCCCGGATAAAAAGTTGACTATGTTACTCAGTGATAATGTAGCTTTCTAGCGGCAATAGATTTTTTGAAATCGGTCCAGTAGTTTTTCAGATTATTCGTTACATACAATAACACAAATCTTTCCTCTTTATAATATTAGTGTAATTGTCAGGCGTTTTAATCAGTTTATATGAACACTGAATAAAACCCCCCACATTGATTATCATTATAAAAAGATCAAATGTTCTAAATCTTTTTTCTTAATACATAGCAAATATTTTATATGAAAACTGATTACCAACTAACTACGCTGTAGTTTAAAAAGAGCCTGGCCCTGAAAAAGCGCGTCCTCGGCACGTGTGTGAATAGAGCACAAGTTGGCAGTTAATTTGAAACAGTTTGCCGGCGCTTCTCGGCGCGGCGCGGCGTTACCGACTGACAATTTGACAAGCCGTTTATTCTGGTAGACGGGGTGTCGATTGAAACTATGTCTTAACTTATTTTCGTGACATCTTTTAGTCCACATTTCCGTCAGAAAAGCACAACCGGCGGATTGTTTTACACGCTTAATGTATTTTAAACTAGCGATGCGTAGTCACGACAGTAATACTGACCGAGTTTTGAGTGCTTTAATTATTCTCGGAATCTTTAATTATCAAATCGCTTTTAAATTACTCCTACGAGCAATTTAATCAAACAACCGATGTAACTCACAACGATCGAACTAATTCGGAAAACTTTTTAACAAACAATTAAAATTGTTTCAAAAACTAAAACGCTAAAAATAAAACTAAAAAACCATTTTGAGTCGATGATGTAGTTTAGTAATCAATTATTATTGATACCACCGCCAGAAAAAGAAAGGCCTGCGGTGCCGCCTTTTTCTTACAAGTCGACGATGAGCCAACCAGGCTTCCGTATTCTAAGCGCTTTGTGGAGCAAGTTTTTTTTTTTATCATATCATATGATTTTGGCGCCCTCTGAAACTGCTGCCCGGGGCGGGTGCCCTGATGTGGGTGACTTATTCTAATCACAATGTATTTCGGTGCAGATGGCAAGTGATAACGCAGAAAGCTATCTAAATTCAATATTAGCGAGAAAAGGAATCAAATAAACGCATCTTCAGGTAATTTCGTCCCAAAGATTCTGATTAGATTACAATATCTCAAAGCATTTTTTGTGAAAACATTTTCCTCATGACCAATGATTATACATTTTTTATTAAATAACTCGCGGACTATGTTGTTATGATATTATAACCGACTTCAAAAAAGGAGGAGGTTCTCAACTCGGCGCGTTATTTCTTTGCTTTTTTATGTTTCTATTTCACCGCCAACTGTGAACCGATTTAGTTGGGAAAAATTTCATTCGATATGGGTTAGCTGCAATATGGTGCCATATAAATTTGGTTAGGATCTGACGACGGAGTGCGGAGTAAAAAATGAAACTCCTCAACGGACAACAGTACACTCCTCGCGATTGTGTTATTGTATTGGAATTTACATGCTATTGCTGTAACTACCACTATAATTGAATAATAAAATAAGTTTTTGACTGCCTCGGTAGCGCAGTTGTAATGCGTACGCGTTACGATTGAGGCCAACGCTCAATCCCCGGGTCGGGTAAAATGGTATTGGGTTTTTCTATTACGAAATGCTCAGTATCAGCCCGGAGTCTGGAATTTGTGCTCGGTATTACCATAGGCTCGCCCCCTATCACATAAGGGACGGAAATACGCTCGGCGAAATGTGGGTGTACTGGTTACACCTCTGCCTACTCATTCGGGCATTACAGGCGTGAGTGCGTATGTATGTAAAATAAGTTTTAACAAAACCTAGAAACCGACTTCAAAATAAAAACACTGACAAAAATAACAATTTCTGTAGACCTCTTTGGAGTCAAATGCCATGCAGTGTTTTGTGATTCAATGTTCTGTGTGGCTTTGCTTATATTTATGGGCAGGCGTGGCGCCCATCAGGCGAGCGACTTGCTCGTTTCGTCACTTAAGTTAATACAAAAAAGCAAAAATATACTTAAATAACATTATGTGAAAACACTTTTTTCTACATTCGTTATTTCCTTTGTCGGAGCCGTCCTTCAATTCGAATGTTCGTACATTTTATAATTTTCCAATACGCTTTGTTATTTCACGGACTGCGACAGAACAAACAACCAAACTCGTCTGTGAGTGACGTTTGCACCGTTTAGAACAATGCTAGAATTTAAGAAGCGGCCAAAACTGTTTTCTGTTTTAACAAGGTAACCAGCAATAGGAGCAGCCATTTTACTCGGAGACGATTAGAAATGTATGGATGTTTAGATGCTAGGTGTATTTTATGAACCACTACACAAAGATGTAATGAAATTAAAAGGAAAAAAAATTTAGATGGCTCTCCATACGTGGAACTGAGATATTTTTATCTCCATTGCACATAGGCAAGTGATTATCATTCGATAGGTCATTAGTTTGTGAGCTATGCGTGTCGGAAGCCTTGAAAAATGTGTAAACGTTTACCGATGTGTCACCTTTTTATCATACCATACATTTAATACCGTAGACAAAATTGGTTACAATATATCTCTACTTTTCTTATAGTTCTTCATTTTAGAGTATTGAAATTTGTTTGTCCTTGTTGCAGGATGCACGAATTACTTAGCACAACCCAGCATGGAGAATGGCAAGCCCTCCGATCCAGCGTATGATGTAAATATAGCCAGTAAGTAATAGTTCAACAAATTTATTATAATAAAAAAAATACGTACATACGCACTCACGCCTGTAATCCCCGAAGGGGTAGGCAGAGATGTAACCAGTACCTACACCCGTTCGCCGAACGTATCTCCATCCCATGTGACAGGAGGTGGGCCTATCGCCATACCGGGCATAATTCCAGACTCCGGGCTGATAATGAGTATTTCGTAATAGAAAAACCCAATTTACCGATCGAAACCGAGACTTCAAGGTCGGCCTCAGTCGTAACACGTACGCATTACAACTGCACCACCAAGGCAGACAAAAATTGTGACTATGACCTGGGGATTGGTAAGAACTTTTCAAAGTTAGGTGTGTATTTATCATCATGAGACATCGGGAAACATGATAAGAAAATCTGCGTGCCTGATAATTCTCCAAAAGTATTTCGAAGGCACATTAAGTCTACCAACTCCTGTAAGGCCAGCATGGTATACTAAGGGTTAATTCCTCATTAGTAAAGTAGGCCCACGTATGTGCCTTGGGGCGGAATTAGGACGTGTGTAATACAGGGTTAGTATTATATTTTTTTAAACAGTGCTGTAGTGGAGACTGCGCTTAGGCAGATGCAGTGTATGAAGCCCTGGCAGACGATGGACTGTGGCTTTTCTTCCTGTCTGGCGCTATCCTTATGCCAGGGTCAGCCTTCCCATCATGACTTAATGCTAACTAGTAAATATATGGGGCGCTTCGCTGTCATACCCCCGCAACCCGGTATGGGAACCACGGAACGCTGACCTTGGAAATTAAATATGTGGGGCGATCCGCTGTCCTACTCCCACAGCCCGGTACGGAACCTTGAACTCGGGACGAGACTTGCCGGAACGTACTATGGAGGGTTTATCACTATGCATATGGCAGTTGCTATTCAGCTTGGTACAAATAAGTGTCAGGTTCCCTTCAACCATCCTTCCTTCCATCTGCTCTTATCCCACTCGCAGTGGAGTCGGCGCAACATGTTTTAACCGACTTCAAAAAAGGAGGAGGTTCTCAATTCGGCGTGTTTTTTTTATGTACATCGATTTCTCCGCCAATTGTGGATCGATTTTGTTGGAAAAAAATTCATTCGATAGAGTGTAGCTGCGATGTGGTCCTATATAAATTTGGATAAGATCTGATGACAGAGTACGGAAAAAAAATAACTCCTCAACGGACAACCGTATACTCGTCGCGATTGTGTTATTGTATTGGAATTTACATGCCATTGCTGTAACTACCACTAAATAAAAATTAAAGTCGGTTTCTAAGTTTTGTTAAACTTTATATTATTTAACACATGTTACAGAAAGATTTGGCTTGTAGCTTTTTATGCCCGGCCGCCTGTCTGACGTCAACCCCACCAGCAATTATTTAATTTTATTTCATTGTTCGCAGATTACGTGCGTACCATGATCTCATTCGGCATTATCAGTTTATTCGTGATGACTATGGGATGCGGTTTCTCTACATACACGTTCCGGAACCCGCGCTACATGTTCAAGAGGCTAGCTGCTGGCATACACTTTATTAGCAGTAAGTGAATTAATGTCTTTAATACCTGCATCCCACAAAGTGTAAGCAGAGCTGCAACTAGTGCCTCCAATGACCCGCATGATGATGTTATTTCATTCAATATGCGTATTGTGCATCCTGTCTGCGCATATTGACACAAATTCAAATCCCGTACCACTCGGGTGGTACAAGGTGGTAGGTCTATATGCAACAGGCCGGCTGCCACCACTTTGTCTATTTCTGCCGCCAAGCAACAGTGTGTAAGCAATTAAAGCCAGTGAAGTTACAGGGAATCATGTGACTTAACAACTTATGTCTCGGGGTGCCGAAGGCATTCCATTGCCATGCAGTGCTTTATAATTCAAAGTTCTTGTATGGCGTTGCTTCCGTTTATGGGCAGGCATGGCGCTTACCACCAGGCGAGCGTCCTGTTCGTCTCAGCATTCAGGCTAAAGAAAAAAAACTGATATATTTTTTTCGAATGGAAAAATTAATTTGGTATCAAAAACAGAATCTCACCTATTTCACAGTTAATGAATTTAGAAAATATTGCAAGAAAATCTCATAATAGTGTGCTTAACTCTAGCATAAAATCTCGCTAGCATAGAACTGGGATCTCGCGAGTTACAACCCATAATCCGACATTAGATCTAGAACTACTTGAATATGTATAAAAGATTTATATTCAAATTCGATATACGTTGCTTATACGATTTCAAGTATTAATATCTTGTAAATTTAAACTTTTAGATCTCCTTCAAGTAAAATCCTAACATACAAAAGCAATATATCTTTTAAAAGTAAAACTCATTGAATTTCTGAACATGTCATCATTTCTTCATTTAAATACTTATAGTCCCGTATTACAGAACGATAATCAAGTGAGCTCTTTGATTAGTGTCGATTTCTGTACACGTGATTAGTCCGTTTTTGTTTGGCGCCAAAAATAGACCAATCACTTGTACTGAAATCGACACTTAACAAAGAGATCACATGAGTATCGTATTTATTTATTTATTTTATACTAGCTCGGCAAAGTGACCACGCTACACCTGATGTTAAGTGTAGCGCATTCCAAGAATACTGTCGACCTCGTTGGTCGATGTGTCTATCGTAGGTCGGTAAAATTATGCCTAATTGCTTCTTCACACTCCGTTTAAAGGACCCGATATTATAGGAAGGAGGGAACACGTGTGCCGGCAAACTATTCCACAGCTTGATGGTCCGGCAGAAGTAAGATTTTATCGAATTTATTTTTATTTTATTTTTATTATTACAGATCGTTCTGTAATACGGGCCTTAGTCATAGTTAACGAACAAAAGGCACAAAGAATTTCAGCCCCTGCCAGTTCGCATTGGAAGCTAAACGCTTTGAATGGTTTGCCAGTCTCCATGCCAGCCACGTAATGGTAGAACTTGCCAAGTTTCTTACAATGTATTGTGATTTGTGATGCAATTGCTCATATCATCTCATATATAAAATTCTCGTGTCACAATGTTAGTTACCATACTCCTCCGAAACGGCTTGACCGATTTTGATGAAATATTGTGTGCATATCGGGTAGGTCTGAGAATCGGCCAACATCTATTTTTCATCCCCCTAAATGTAAAGGGTGGTCCACCAGAAAAAAAATTATACAATTTTTTTGTTTTTTTTTTAATGATACAGCATAAAATACATACAACCCTAAATTTACAACCGTCTACGATCAACCTCTATTTATTAATAGCGACATTAGTATTTTTGTCAAGCGCGGCTCTCACCGGGACTCGCTTGATGCGCCCACTAGGCTACTCACGCGGGCGGAGCCGCGGGCAACAGCTAGTAATATTGTAAATTCAATATAGTGACGGGAACAAATCATTCTAGTCAACTACAATTCTTGAGATCTTGGGATCAATTTTTAGAATTTTATAGAATCCTTGTGAGACAGCTTAAGCTAACAACCTCCGTGGTGCAGTGGACGAGTAACCGGCCGTGAAGCGAGAAGCCGCGGGTTCGATTCCCGCACCGAGACAAATGTTTGTGTGATCCACAAATATTTGTTTCGGGTCTGGGTGTATTCTCCCCAGGGGTTGACGTCAGGCAGGTGACTGGTCATAAAAACTACCAGCCAAATCTTTCTATAACATGTGTTAAAACCTGAACGGGCATGTGAAAGAAGAATGGATAGCGGTGATTGGTTATGCCTTTTGTTACGACAGTCTTCGTGGCGCAGCGGGCGAGTAGCCGGTTGCAAAGCGTGAGGCCGTGGGTTCGATTCCCACACCGAGACAAATGTTTGTCTGATTCACAAATATTTGTCTCGTGTCTGGGTGTTGTGGGACAGCAAGTCCGTCGTAGTTCTTGATACTCACGATACAGGTTTACCTAGTGTGGGGTCAGGACTATGTGTGTGACTATTGAGTGTATTTATTTATTTATTTATTATGCATTTAATCGGAAAACAGAACATTCGGCAGAACATTGTTGTGGGAGAAGTCTAGAATATCCTTCTGAATCCCTTCGTAAGTTAGAGGTATGTCTAATTTTTATCGGCTCAGCCCATGATTTGGGGAATTGGCGGTACTGAAAAGCTCTGCTGAGCTGTTTCTAGGCAGGCGTGGCACTTACCATCAGGATAGCGAACAGCTCGTTTTATCATTCGGCTAAAAAACAAAGATAAACTTTACAAACTAAAACCAAATATCTTTATTGCTCTCTCATATTTAAGGCTAAATAGATACTTAAATATTTTTACGAACATAATAACATGATAGACGCAACAGATGTACGTACTCGTAAGTGTTTATTCTTCAAATCGTAAGTAAATACTAATAAACGAATGCATGAACCATAATATGAATGAAAAACATCTGTCCGATCTTCTTTTATAGAAGAGCTTCGTAATACTACGTAGTGCTACTCTATGGTTAATTTTTCTTTTCAACTTTTAACCCCCATAAAAAGGGTGTTTTAAGTTTCACTCCTTCGTCTATCTGTAGGCATGTGTGTCGAATGGACTGATTTGAATGTATTTTTTTAAATACATTTAAGTTGGTTAAATCGGATGATTCTTGGCCATGTTTGAATAAAATCTATTCAGCTGGGTCACCTGATGGTAAGTGATATCCACCGCTCATGTACGCCCACAATAACAATTGCATACTCATGGGCGCGTTGCGGACCTTAAAGGAAATGGATAATTAAGCGATTATTATCCAGATATCTCACACTCCGTACGAAACGTACGTCGGCTTTCTGCGAGAAGTGGTAACGACCCGGACGAGCCGGCCCATTCATGCTGTAGACAAAACTGTCTACAGCGTGACTCTACCACGCGTATAATTAAGGGATTAGGAAGGGGAGGATCGAACTCATTTCGAAGCCAAATGTATTGATCAATTAATTTAATATTGTAAGTACTAAACACTTTGTGGAAAGGTTTAACAACATACATGCTCATAACAAATAAACAATACAAAAAACCTGTTAACTTTAGGAATGAACGTTCAATAAACTACAAAATAATGAAAATTCTCCATCTACTGTTCGACATGCAATATCGGCCTGGCTGTGCAAGTGACAGGTTCTGTTTTGTAATTCCAGTGCTGAGAGCTTGTTGTGTTAAATTACTTTGATATTGAAGTTGAAAAGCAAAGGATAATAGTAGGAGTACTGGTACTGGTGGGAGGGTACCTTATACTTTTACCCAACTGGATATAATGAGGAGAGCCGACCAGATCTACCCAGATGAGGAGACCAGAAAATCACATTACAAGGCAGGTCCTGAACCTCGACATAAGCCCGATGAAATGAGGAAGATCCTTCCAAACTTGGATGTCCGTAATCAATAACAACCTGAAGAAATTCCAGGTAGAGGAATGGACGATCCAGAATGGTATTACCTAGTGAAAGTTGACGAGGAGAGCCGACCCCATATGAAACAGGATAAGGCTAGGCTGAATGATGAATGGGCTACCCAGTATACACACGGTGAAAGTTCTGCCATAGGGGCTAGTATAGATGAATCGCGTTCCAGGGTCAGTCAGTGAATATTCAGTAACTTAAAGCCGGCATAATTCTGCCGAAAGTCAAGAGACGCAATGTCTTGACGATCATTGAATTTGGACTGTACTTACACACACACACAGTGTACACCAGGTCCAGTGTAGTCGCACTGTTGTGCCAGGATTCAAAAAGCAACCGGAGAGGCCCTCTATAAGGGCCGGCGCCTTGGGGCCGCGGAAGAGTACAATAGCGTCCCCGCAGCCCTGACCGAACAAGCGCACCCGGAGGAACATCGTTGGGTTTTAGTCCGTGAGAGTAGGATATAACCGCCCCGGCCGACCATGGCGTGGGGTAGTACCCATAAAGGGTTTCCCAACGTTAAAAAAAATATACAAAAAGCAAGGAATCCAATAATCAAATGGGTCAAAAGGCAAATAACAGTCTTCGTGGGGCAGTAGCCGAGCCGGCTGTGAAGCGAGAGGCCGCGTAGTTTACAACACAGTATTTTTGCATATTAATCTGTTGACAAATAAATATTTCAATTTCAAAGTGCAGTCATACACTATATAGATATATAGAATGCACGTGCTATCTAGCATATAGCTATATGCTACGCTGTTGTGCGGTGTTGTGGGACCGCAAGTCCCTCGTAGTTCCTGATACCCACGATACAGGTTTACCTAGTGTGGGGTCAGGACTATATGTGTGACTGTTGGGTGTATTTATTTATTTATTTATATATTAAATGATTCTCACTAGCCAACAGGCACTTTAACGTGTTCAGAGATGAGGACACTACTTAGTAATAAATCTGATACATTCATAAGATTTAGAGATAAATAAGCACTCGACAATAGATTGAACTGCGGTTGGATTTCGTACCCGACAATTCAATTTTCTAAAAGGTTATACTGACTCTTATCTGCCTGTTGTCTGGTTCAGAAGCCAATAGTTGTAAAGCCCAATTGTATAAGCAATATATACACCAACCATGGACTGTAAGAGAATTTAAGTGAGAATCATAAAATAGATAAGTAATTTGGTGTGCAATATATCCACGACCTATTCTAGACTTAACAGTCAACTTCAAACCGGAATACAATAAATAGTGCTTACACACTGTTACTTATCGGCAGAAAGTGAACGCGGTAGTACCTATCTATCTTGATGGATAGTTATTATAAAATGTATATAAATTTTGTTACAGCATCGTGTACGTTCGTCGTGGTCCAAGTGATGATGTCATCAGTAGACCACATGAAGAAGAATGTCAAGTTTGTGTATCCGGATGGCGCTACTCATTAGTAAGTCTATTCTTATTTTGACTGGAATTATCCCGGCCTTTTGCCAGGGTCCGCCTTGCTACTTAAACGCTTCCACTTCCGCGTACTACCAGTAGTACGAGAGTATAATTATAATTTCTACATATTAACGTTGTTAGTGCCAAACTTTAATAAGACATTGTATATTAATTGATGTATTATATGTTGACTTTACTTGAACATAAAATGACCTGTTTATATGACGTATGTTATTGATATTATTAAGGATATTATGATTTCAATGGATTAAACATTATAAATATATAGTAAATAATCATCTTTTTCCTATAAGGTCGGCAATACGTCCATGATTCTTCAGGTATTGAGGATGTCCATCGGCGGTGGCGATCACTTACCATCCAGTGACCCACTTACTCGTTTGTCGACCTCAGCCATAAAAAAAACTCATATTTATAATTATGTGTGTATAAATAATAAGCAACACTCCATATTTTAAGTTCGGAGTTGGTGAAAGTTTTCAACAATATCGTATTGTAATAGTTCTGAAAGCAGTATTTCAATGGAGTTTAACGTTGCTTTACATCTCAGAGAGTGAAGATCAAAACTTTACCTAAACATGGAAATACGTTGTACTAAGTCTATTCTAGGTAATAAATTTGAAACATGGCCCAGCTGTTTATAGTATGATGAAGTTAGGGAACAATTATAAAATATAAAAGTAATATTAAATCGTTACAAGTTAGGATTTCATTTTGATAATTTCAGTAGAGCAGTAGTTGAGCATCTAGATATTTATTTATTTGACTAGCCAAACATTGTTTACACCAATACAATTATAGGTAGATAAAATTCAATCGAACTAATATAAATGCAACAATTACTTACTGGCTAATACCACATGCACAACTTAGATAAACTTTAGATTAAATTAAAAGAAATTTTGTCACTAAATCCGTGAAAACCTATTAATGGCTTTCTAGTGTTACTTTAATAACATATTTACATTGTGTTAGCTGTTGGTTTTCCTAATAATAAGTAAATAAATAAATAAACAATTCAAATAAATAGTTACGTATCCTAGAGTATGTGTACGATCTGATGGCGTCGCATCACAAGATGTACCACAGACGCAAGCTAAGCACATTTTGTAAAACAGTAAACAGTTCTTAGAACAAGTACATGTCGTTTTTATGTAATTTGAGACATCACAGGTGTGCTCCAGACGCTACCTCAGCACTTTTATTGTCAACACTTCGAACCTTCTAGAATAAGTAATGCGTATTGTTTACATCGCTCCACATTATAAATAGGGAAATTGTACATGAATATTCAGTCTAATAAAGATCTTCACTCTGAACAGTCTTTTAAAAAGCTCCTCGAGCCGTCGCCCGATTTGACTAAATAGTGTAAAATTCAAAAAAAAAAGGGTATTCATTTATAATAATTATTATTAATAAATAAATATACAAAGGAGTTGACATCATTTAGTTATTCAATCGTAAACTATGAATATTTACGAATCCTCACACCGCCACAGTTAATATTTGCTTTTTCTGAAATATTTATTTGGGTTCTGGATTTTGTTCACGATACAAAATATCAAGCCACAATCTTACTGTGTGTGTATATTGTGTCTTTGCATATTATATTTATATAAATCGAGTGGTAGAGCCACGCTGTAGACAATTTTGTCTACATCATTAATGGGCCGGCTCGTCCGGGTCGTTACCACTGTCTCACAGAAAACCGGCGTAAAGTAGCAGCTTGCTGCTGCGTTTCGTACGGTGAATGAGATATCCGGAGGCCCAAATCCTCTTCCCAATCCCTTATTATCCCTTTCCTTTAAGGTCGGCAACGCGCCCATAATTCTTTTGTATTATGGGCGTACATGGGCGGTGGAGATCGCTTACCATCAGGTGACCCACTTGCTCGTTTGCCGGCCTATACTATAAAATATATATATATATATTTTCTCCAACAGCTACCACATCAGCTTCTTCCTCGCCTGGTTTGTGGTACTCATGAATCTCTTCGCCGCAGCATCATTCCTCTGGTACTCTCGAAAGAGGAAAGGCGACAAAGCAGCCACCGATGAGCTCGCCATGGCTGACGAGCCTACCATCATCGGCCGATGACCCTGCTGCCTTACATCTTCAACGCACCTGCGGCCGCAGAATTTTCTGAAATTTCTACTGAACAGTGCTCAAACTCAGCTGAGTTGGTGTGAATCTTCCATACGTTGATAGACGCGCATCATCAGCTGCCGTACCTCGACTGATTCTGTTCTATATCTAAGAAAACCTGAATTTAAACTTAGCCTTGTTAATCTTATAAGCGGTCTTTGCTTGCCGACGTGAAAAACTTTACTTAAAGGAATTGAAATACTAATTTTATTTTGATCTCGACTCATTGCATCGGTTCTGTTGTTCGAATTGAATACGAATTGAATGTCGGATCCGCTTAAAATAGAATACATAAAAGTTCCTGACATTATCTGCTTGCGAATCTATTTAAATTTGTCTTATAGGATTAACGAAGATCCAGTGTTAGTGGTATAATGGTTAATGTCAGCGCACATCAGCGGAACTAAATCGCAGTGTATTGAAATTTGAAAAATACTCTTCTCATTTTCTATCACTCCGAGCGATGTAGTGTTGCTCGGTGAAGCAAAAAAGATAGTTAAAGGCCAACTACAACAGGTCTCTGCTATATTATTATGTTGCGATAATACTATTCATTTCATGCACGGAAATGAAATTTTGTCCCTTTCAAAAAGCATTATGACAATGCTTATATTATACTGCTTAATACAAAATAATATATGGTGAATATTCGCTTCACGTACATCCCGATGACTTGCGGCGACAGAACTGGACGTGCATATTATCAGACCACTTGCACGATGTGCGCTGACCTTTAATCTCCAAGTACGTAATATTTAACTGCATATAAAGCGCTGCCATGAACCTTTATACGCAAATTATTCTAGTCATATATTGCATAATTGTAAAGGATTAATTCCGTAATAACTAAATATAGCAATGAATGTTAAAGTGAAATTACTGTCCCGAATTGTAAAAAATATATTCTGATTGTATTAAGTCCAAATAACAACAAGTAATGAGGGACCAAAAGGATGTTATTAATAAGGGACGTTTAAAACCATTATGGAATTTAATGTTTATAAGATCATAGAGTGATGCTACGAGTGATGTGCTAAAAGATTCCTTTAATATTATAAACACTTTATCTATTTCTGTCAGTCCTCTGAGTATATAAATGTTCCCTATAGAAGTAGTGTTTTACGGAATGTATCCTGAGGAGTGGTACTGTTTATTCCATTGTATTTGCATTATCGTGTATTGATGTTACGTATGTACGTTCTTCCTATTTATAATTCTTTTTTTATTAAATAAAACTCATTAAATATATTGTTATTATTTATTTAAAATTTAGTTTAAAAATTTACCTGCTATTGCGAAGTATTGAACTAAAACTGCCTCGGTGGCGCAGTTGTAATGTGTACGCGTTACGATTGAGGTCAGCGCTGAGGTCACGGGTTCGAGTCCCGGGTCGGGTAAAGTGGTATTGGGTTTTTCTATTACGAAAATGCTCAGTATCAGCCCGGAGTCTGGAATTTGTGCCCGGTATGGCAATAGGCTCGCCCCCTATCACATTAGGGACGGAAATACGCTCAGCGAAATGTGGGTGTACTGGTTACACCTCTGCCTACCCCTTCGGGGATTACAGGCGTGAGTGTGTATGTATGTATGAACTAAAATTAGAATACTCCCAACTAAAATGCTGGTGTCAAAGTGAAAATGTGTGCGAAAAAATGGCGGCTAGAAAGTATTCCAGCTGTTGCGTCAATAACCCTGGCAATATCTTCAATTATTATTCTAGCACCAAAACGTTGCCAGCCTCCCGAAATTTGAATCTAATGACGTTGCTGAGGTATCAAGCTAAGTTATTTTTTTTTAGTATTCATATGTTTTTGTTAGGAAATAACTTAAAGCCAATTTAAAACAACTTAATGTGTATAAGTTAACTACTGTATATAATCATGTATAGATTAAAATATAAACAAATAATAGGTGTACATGTAGAAGAATATAATATAAGATATGAGAGAACGAAAAAAAATATTGAATTTCTCTGTCGAAAATAACTTTACAAAAATCTGAGAAAAGTTAGATAACCCTAATTTTGGAAACAAGGAACATTACGCCAAGAAAAAAACAAAACACACAAGAAATAACATTTTCAGAGAGATCAAGGGATGCAATAACAATTTCGCTTGCAGCAGTAAGTTGCAATAAAATTAAAAACTCGGATATCATTTGTTACGTTTCAAAGAAAACAAATGCATTAAGCTCTTGTAAAAATGATTATTTTAATCGAACTCATTCATTACGAACGCACAGCAAACCGACGTCGGTGACAAAGTGATACAGAATATAAAACAGATGGCCTGATATATTCTGGACAGGCCTTAAATGTTTTGACGGGTTTAAATACTTAAGACGACATTAAATCTCCGAATCGGCTCTGTACGGGTCCTAACAATATCTTTGGAACCCAGGGTAACTCCACTTGCGCGCAGTGTGTTTTGTAGCTAACAGCTGAAGCTTACCAACCAATGGTTTATCAACCAAATCCCAATTATCATCAGACTTTGAGCGTGGTTCTTGTTCAGTAGTAGGGCATTTCTATGGTAGTAAAATTGGTGGCGCAGTTGTAATGCGTACGCGGTATGACTACTGTGTTGAGGTCTCGGGTTCGATCCTCGGGTCGGTTAAAAGTAATACTGAGTGTTTCTATTTCGAAATGCTCAGTGTCAGCTCGGAGTTTGGAATTGTGCCCGGTATGGCGATAGGCTCGCCCCTAATCACATCATTTGACGGAAATAAGCTTGGCCAAATCATCTAGATAATATCAAAAATTTAATAATAATAAGATATGTTTTATAGACGCGTACTAGTGCCAAAAATGGATGTAGTACACCGTGGGATAGCAAAATATTGACAGGAAAATGAGAATATAATTTTTAATCTCGATCGTCTAAATCAAAATCGATTTAAGATTTCAAAATGATAGGTCAGTTCTAGATTGGATTAAGGCAGGTTCTGGATATAGAGATCACACAGAATGTGGTACTATAATTCATATAATTTCATAGAATGAATCCTATTCAATAATTAGTCAAAAATATTAAACAGAGTTTTACAAATTTTATTTATCTATAGAAATGAGTATCGCCTAAAACTACGTATTTGTTTCATCATCACAAGGTCATTATAATTTAGGTCCCTCAACCACATGGATGGATGCGGGCTGCTCAAGACCGGGATGGTTGGCGCTCACTTGGGGAGGCTTACGTCCAATAGTGGACGGAAACAGGCTGAGATATAACCACATGACTGCAAATGAGATTAAACACTCCTTTTGCTCATCTTCCAATCGAATCTTTGCATAGATGACCCTAACCTTTGTTTTGGGGATGATATGCGACGTTTTACTGAACTTTGTGCCGTAAGTACAATATCAAATAATAGGGGAGGAACTCTTCTTGTTCCATGATGTGGACTTTGGTGAATGGAAGGGTTTCTACGAATGTCTCTTCCAAGCTCTCGCCTCGCATACCTGTTGCACTAATCTTTGTCCAAACCATCTCATACACTTTCTACATCTTACTCCGTTAACTTTTACAACAGAAAAAAATGTCGAATAATCTTTTCGCCGCCGGCTATTTTAAGATGAGCATTGTCGAATATCTGGCAAGCGCCCAAACTTCAGCTGTGACACTGCCAACGTCAACTGAGGTTAGTGTCCTAAAAAAAACGGTTGAAGGAAAAGGCCAGAAGTATTAAATTAACGGGCATGTGCTAAGGGCCCGATTTCCGCTTTGTCATAATTGTAATTTATTATACTTTGAGGATTGATATATGATCTTAGAATTTTCTAGGCCCATTTCAGTTGAGGAGTTCAGTGGCGCAACAGGTGAGCCAGCTTTTACGAGAGCCACGCTATATATAGTCCTATCTACAGCATGAATGGGTAGTGGCCGATCCAAGATTTTGGGTGGGGGGGCTTGGCCCAAAATAAAAATAAAAAAAGAGTATATACTGTTAGGCAACATTTGTTAGACCAGACTAACGCAACACCAGACTTGTTGGGGACTCCTTATTTATCATTTATCGATTGATAATGAAGGTGTCCGAGAATGTTATGCCGGGTAGATTGATATAATAGCCGTGCAAGTAGTAAACAAGTTGTACGCCTGGTGGGGTGACAGTTGCTTTATAAGAGAGCGCTCCGTCATTGGGAGCTCAGTACGGTGAGTGCTCTGAGTGCTCTGAGTGCTCTGAGTGCTCTGAGTGCTCTGAGTGCTCTGAGTGCTCTGAGTGCTCTGAGTTCTCTGGGTTCTGTGTGTTCTTGGTTCTCGGTAATCAGTCATCAGTCTCGAATACATTACTACGTGGTTACGCTGGGTCAATTGAACTTATTGTTACCTAGAAGCATTCAGTTCATTCTGAGTGCTCATGGGTAATAATAGTTGTAACAATACTATACCTATTTAAAACAAAATAAGTAAGAATAAGCGCCTCCTATAATTGAGCCCCTTAACTACTGTGAATGGGCATGGTTCGACAAATAAATAAAATAAATAAATAAGTAAGGGATTGGGAAGGGGATTTGGGCCTACGGATATCTCTCACCGTACGAAACGCAGCAGCAAGCTGCTACTTTACACCGCTTTTCTGTGAGACAGTGGTAACGATCCGGACGAGCCGGCCCATTCATGCTGTAGACAAAAGTGTTTACAGTGTGGCTCTACCACTCAAGTCCCCCTCCCCTTCCCGATCTCATTCCTTTAAGGTCGGCAACGTGGCCCTGATTCTTCTAGTATTGTGGGTGTACATGGTTACAGGCGTGAGTGCCTATGTATTTATGTAATTATTTTAATGAGTCGATGATACACCCTATGAATTATTTTCTAATTTTCATAATAACGCTTTGGAATGGTGACAACTTCTAATAAAAACAATCAATGCAGAAAATTAAGACAAAATAAAATAATTATTTAAGAGAACTAGGTCGACTGTATTACAGTAGCAGGATTAAACCGCCGCGCCAGTGAATTAATAATGTTACTACGTGTTCTAAAAACCAATACATTATCCAAAGTGATAATCAAACCAACTCTTTCCCTCGCCTCTGATGTCCAAAGAAATTCAAAAAAACGAACAAAAATACCATTAGGCATATTAAATGGGCCCAAAAATAAAAGTCCACATTCTGCGATGCTAGATATCCTAACTAATATTATAAATAAAAGTCCACATTCTGCAATGCTAGATATCCTAACTAATATTATAAATAAAAGTCCACATTCTGCAATGCTAGATATCCTAACTAATATTATAAATAAAAGTCCACATTCTGCAATGCTAGATATCCTAACTAATATTATAAATAAAAGTCCACATTCTGCAATGCTAGATATCCTAACTAATATTATAAATAAAAGTCCACATTCTGCAATGCTAGATATCCTAACTAATATTATAAATAAAAGTCCACATTCTGCAATGCTAGATATCCTAACTAATATTCTAAATGCGAACGAGAGTTTGTATGTTACGCTTTCACGCCTAAATCGCTGAACCGATTTTAATTAATTTTGGCACAGGGATAGATGGGACCCTGGAGACGGTTATATGCTACTTTTTATCTCGGAAAAGGTTGTCCACGCTGGCGGAGCCGCAAGCAAAGGCTAGTAATTAAATATATCTGATAGATCAGTTTGTTTTTGTCACGCCTTTTTATGTATGCGTGAGCTTGTCAATATTAAGTTTTCAGTGTGACCTTAGATTAGAGTGTGACGATGACGCCTTAGCCGTCATCCTAGATGCATTTTTGAGTGGTAGAGCCACAGACACAGTTCTGTCTACAGCATGAATGGGCCGGCTCGTCCAGGTCGTTACCACTGTCTCACAGAAATCCGACGTAAAGTAGCGGCTTGCTGTTACGTTTCGTACGGTGAGTGAGATATCCGGAGGCCCAAATTCCCCCTCCCCTTCCCAATCCTTAACTTATCCCTTTCCTTTAAGTTCGGCAATGCGCCCATGATTATTTTAGTATTGTGGGCGAACATGGGCGGTGGAGATCACTTACTATCAGATGACCCACTTGCTCGTTTGGCTGTCTATACTATAAAAAAATACATTTAAGTGTTATTTAAGCGAGCAGATCGCTCGCCTGATGGTAAGCACCTCGCCACAAACAGAAGCAACAACACTTTGAATTACAAAGCACTACATGGCACTGAACTGCGCTCGTCATCCTGACATGTTAAATTACGTAATGACCAGTAATTTTACCAGCTTCAATGTCCTTCAAACCGAAACAAAAAAGCACGTTGCTCTCACTCCACTGCAAGTAGGATAAAGGCAGGTAGAAGAAGAAGAGTGACAGGCGCATACAGGAAATCTCTCTTTATAACATCATTATCTTCCTATATATAAAATTCTCGTGTCACAATGTTCGTTCCCACACTCCTCCGAATCGGCTCGACCGATTTGTATGAAATTTTATTTGCATATTTGGTCTGAGAATCGGCTACTATCTATTTTTCATTCCCCTTAATGTTAAGGGTGGTCCACCCCTAAATTTTTATTTTTATTTTTTAGACAATTTTTTGTTTTTATTTTTTTATGATACAGCATTAAAAAATTCCTTTAACCCTAAATTTTCAACCCTCTACGATCAACCCCTATTTTTAATAGCGATATTAGTATTTTTGCCAAGCGCGTTTCTCACACCGATCGCGATGACGGGACTCGCTTGATGCGACTAGACTACCTTAATCCTGGAAATAGGCATTCACGTGGGCGGAACCGCGGGCAACAGCTAGTTACAATATAAATACCTCTTGACTACCTCGGTGGGGCAGTTGCTATGCATACGCGTTACCACTGAGGCTGACGCTGACGTCTCGGGTTCGATCCCCTGGTCGGATAAAAGTGATATTGGGTTTTTCTATTACGAAATGCTCAGTATCAGCCCGTAGTCTGGTATTGTGCACGGTATTGCGATAGGCTCGCCCCCTATCACATCATGGAACGGAGATACGCTCGGGGAAATGGAGGTGTACTGGTTACACCTCTGCCTAGCACTTCGGGGATTACAGGTATGAGTGACTGCGTTAATGCCTCTTATCAAAACGTGCAATAATAAATTGAAATATCTATAGTTAATGCAATATTGTAATCGATCATTTACTTATCAACCACATGTACCTATAATAAAAATGATATCAACTTCATTCAAAGACTTTATAGTATCGAAGTCCTTAACTCCATTCATTGAATTGCTACTGGCACACCAAAGCGCGCTCAATACTTATTTACCCGTAACCATGGTGACGGGTTCCAAGTTTTGCATGACAGTGCTTCCAGAGATAATGGAGTAAAATAATTTCAGCAGTAACCTTAAACAGATCAATAAAGGCGGGGTAATTGAAGCGTATCACGCGATATGGCTGACTCTAAGGTAAGCGATTCGTTTTTTTTCAATTTAATTAATGTTGGTTACGTGACTCGGTACGGGCGCACGAAGTCCCTTCGGTGTTTGATGCTATTACCCTATTTTATTTTTTTGTTTATTTATTTAAGGTATACAAAACAGGATACAGCCATATATAATACAAGGTTTTTATACAATTCAACAAGTTGAGCTAGGATGTACCCCTAACTATGTATACACAACTAGTTAGGCGAGAATTAAACACTTAAAATAAATACTATAACTTAAGTATACCTAATACAGCACAGTATAGAAGTGAAGACGCAAGCATAGGTTAGGAACAATCCCAGGCCATGCTGAGGCTTTTAGCCTTAGCTAAGAGGCTCTACGCAAAACATATAAATTGTTTATAACATTTTTAATATACCTACCTACTTTCATTTAAGCGCATTCTTAACTTGACTTCTAAAGGCACCAGGGTGGGGGTTAAACACGTCAATTTCTATATTACTATTTGCACAGATGTCATTACCATTGTAATATCTGAGGATTACCCGAACTATTTGCTTTCGTGACGTCCTGTTCATGTTTCGATTTTACGATCAATGCCTTAATTGGCAGGTTGTACGTTATTGTAGGTTAGGACTTCATTCATAAAAATCTGTTGATTTTTACTTTTGTTCGATTGTGAACCTTTAAGTGTTAACGTAGTTACAAGTACTAGTGGTAGTGCCATACTGTAGACATTTTTGTCTACAGTATGTATGGCCCTACTCGGCCGGGTTGTTACCAATGTCTCGCATAATAATGACGTAAAGTAGCATATTGCACTGCTACGTTTCGTACGTTGAGCGAGATATCTGGAGGCCCAAATTTCCTTTTCCCTTCCCAATTCCATAAGCATCCCGTTTTTTTAAGGTCAGCAATGCGTCCATGATTCTATAAGAATTATGGATGTTCATGAGCGGTAGAGATCATTTACCATCAGGTGACCCACTTGCTCCTCTGCCTGCCTATGCAATAAAAACCAACAGCTATCGAATTATCTGAATGGTTTTTCTAATTCATTTATTTTTACTTTTTTTAACGTAAGATGAGCTTTTAAATAGTTGCCTTCATGTGTTGGGCCGATTCCAGATCCCTAACATCTGTTCACGTCGCGACGTGACTTGTGTACAAAGCGTCTAAAACCTTTTATTTCATAGCAAAAAGACTGACGACCGATCTGTCGTATCTGTATAGTCGGGTCCATTTACACATCCAAGGTTACAATAATTCACACTAGGCTGAAAATTGGTAGGATTGTTCAAAACACCATTATAAATGAAATGTGAAAAGGCCTCATCGATCCGACACCTGGATTTTTTTTACTCCGGGTCAAAGATCAAAAAAACGGTTTTTTTTGCGATTTTTAGCAAATCGGTAAGTTTTATCATAACATTTGCCCAGACAAAAATTGTAGTACGTAATTTCATTACAGGTGATTGGTCTATTTTTGGCGCCAAAACGGACCAATCGGAAATTGATACTTAGCAAAGAGCTCACGTGACTGTTGTTCTATAATACGGGCCGTAATCAACAGCCTGAATTGCTGACCAGAGTTTTAGAATTTAAATATTTAGAAATAAGTCATATTAAAAAAGCCATAATTATAAGGTCACTTAATTAGCATTTTGCATGAAAGTCGCGTCTATATAGCTTGATCACTTAAATAAATAGTTACATTTGGGTCCTCTAAATATTCGATGTCAATTAGGTTAGTGATTTCTTAGGTTTACGCGAATATTACACATTGAAATAAAACTAGTTTTTACGGATTTTATCGCGGTTTAATTTTTATTTTTATTCCCGACGTTTTGAAAGCTTTTCAGCCTTCGTGGTCACGGGAGAGACTGAGGTGTAGGTCGTCTCGAAAATAAATAGTTTTTTTTAGAAATAGAAGAATTTATAAAATAAAAATAAAAATTAAACCGCGATAAAATCCGTATTAATTAGTTTTATTTCAATTAGGATAACTTAAAAAAAATTGTTCCTACCAAGATTGCTGGACTCCAAACCATCAAATTCCAATTGACATCTCATGATGAATACATAAAAAATTTACCAAATGGAGTTTGACGTACTACGCCATCGGTCTTTATAAAAACCAAAACATTTCAATGCGCCTTACCATGTTCTGATACTGCGAAATATAATTTCTCCGCAGCTCGCAACGAGTTTTCCTTTGTGAAATAGATACATTTATCAGGTATCTAACCGTATCTCATTAACGCCCTTCCTATCTGTTACAAGGCGTAACTTTAAAATATATTATTACGTGCATTTCATAGTTGGTGAAGTAATATTTTGTATGGAGTCTGTTTTAAAGATACATACGCACTCACGCCTGTAATCCCCGAAGGGGTAGCCAGAGGTGCAACCAGTACAACCACATTTCGCCGGGCGTATCTCCGTCCCACGATGTGATAGGGGGCGACCCTATCGCCATACCGGGCACAAATTCCAGACTCCGGGCTGATACTGAGCATTTCGTACCACTTTACCCGGCCCGGGGATCGAACCCGAGACCTCAGCGTTAGCCTCAATCGTAACGCGTTCGCATTACAAATGCGCCACCGAGGCAGTCAGTGTTTTAAAAATGTTAATATTATTTTGTATTAAAACTATTTTAACCATAATTTATTTAAAATGGTAACGTAAAAATCTAATTTTACTGTCAACTTATTGGTTACTTTCATTGAAACTATACATAACATACCATTTTTGATCTGATACGATGGACGACATCGTGCAAACAATTATTTTTGGTATCTATCAAACATGCATACTATAATTAATGACTATTTTCCGATACAGTACACATTACCACGTACTGATAACAAAACAATATTTACTTTAAAATATATTCTAAACAGGATACACCTGAGAAAACGAAAAATGGAAAGAAAGCAAAGGAATCTACTGGCAAAGGTCAGGCCGAAAATGGAAGTGCCAGTGAATCAAGTGGTATTTATTATATTCTTTTTATTTTATATCGTCCAGTAACTCTTGAAAAAAAGACAATACAATCAGAAAATGAGTAAGGATTCCGATTCGAAAATACGATTATTCTTTTTTTTATGAATTAATTTAGAGTAATAAGTTCATTAATTTCTCCCAATACATTTACTTATTCAATTAATGTAATTTTGGCTTATTAATTCACTCTAAACATTATATTGTTGGTATTTAATATTTGGGAACTAAATTCCAAAGTTTATTACATACATACATATGTATGTATAGCAATTCGACTTTACATTCTTATTTCTGGATGTGACCAATAATAAAACTATAAACTTAACCTTAAACATTGAATTGAAAAAAAATAGTTGCACGAATTGATATTTATATATTTGAAAAGTTCAATTTATGAGTGTTAGAGCCACGCTGTAGATACTTTTGTCTACAGCATATACGGGTCGGCTCGTCCGGGTCATTACCACTGTCTCACAGAAAACCGGCGTAAAGTAGCAGCTTGCTGCTGCGTTTCGTACGGTGAGTGAGATATCTGGAGGCCCAAACCCCCTCCCCTTCCCAATCCCTTAATTATCCCTTTCCTTTAAGGTCGGTGTATGTACACACTCACGCCTATGTCCCATGGGGGTAGGCAGAGACTATTGAGTACCACAAGCTACGATCCTGACACACCTCATTCGCCTCTTTCAAAGTTTATTCTATACTTATAATAATATAGTGAATTGATAACTTGCATGCACACATTCGCAGCTTGTATTCATTCTAGCTACATAAGTTTATACGTAATATAATTTTGTAGCAACACAATATTGCTCAGTATTTTTCCATAACCGTCAATGCTCTGTAAATTAAAAAAGTAATCAGAAACAAAGGCAAAGAAAGCAATACTATAATTATCCTAGTGAACGTCTTTATTGGAACAGTGAATATGTATAGGTATTGTTCCGAGTTGAATGCTCCCAGTTACCTTAGGAACTAATTAACTTTCCGGCAACTTAGTTTGTTTGCCCTACTCTTCAGAGCTAAATGAACCGATTTACTTGGTACAAACATTTTCGTCGTATCCTTTGTTTTGAACTTTTCAAATATAGAAATATCAAATCATGCAACAATTTTTTTTTTCCAATTCAACGTTTAATATTGGTTGTAGTTTCATTATTGGTCACATCCAGAAATAAGAATGTAAAATCGTTTTGTTCATTCGTTTGTTGTATTTTGTTACTAAAGAATAGGTGTAGAACATATCAGTCCATTAGCGTTTAGTGGTAAACAATTAAAATTGGTAGTATCTTGGGGCTGGTTTTGAACCTGCGACTTTCGTCTCGACAGTCCATACCAGTCCCCGCTGAGTTATCACTGCTTCACTTCAACACTAGTTATAAATTTAGTAATTCCTGTGCAGATAAAGAAGACACCGAAGATAATGATACAAGTCAATTTGGGACAGGCGTAGGTACTGCAGCCATCACAGTGGATCGTGATGAATACTTACAAGCGCACAGAGATCTAACATTCGATCGGAACCAATTGCAAATAAAAAATAACATATTGCATCGAAGACTCGCTGAGTATTATAAGTAAGCGCTGAAATTATTTATTGAGTGGTAGAGCCACGCTGTAGACAGTTTTGTGTACAGCAGTAATGGGTCGGCTCGTCCGGGGCATTACCACTGTCTCACAGAAAACCGGCGTAAAGTAGCAGCATGCTACTGCGTTTCGTACGGTGAGTGAGATATCTGGAGGCCCAAATCCCCCTCCCTTTCCCAATCCCTTACTTTATCCCTTTCCTTTAAGGTCGACAACGCGCCTACTTACCGCGCGATCACTTATCATCAGTTGACCCAATTGCTCGTTTGGCGGCCTATGGTATAAAAAATACAGGACTAGAGATCATATTAGATAATACAAGACTTATAAGAGATGTTAAATTTAGTGCAAGCAAAATCGATTCAAGACAAACATAATAGATACCTGAGCATTTTTTATAAGCCAAGTATCAAATATTAATAGAGTTTAAACATCACGTTTATGTCCATAAATACTTAATTTGAATCGTTTGGAAATTGTTATGGAATTTGTAAGCTAGAAGATATCTCACAAACTATTGCTTTGGGAATTATTTCATTGTACTCCGTGCTGATGTTCATTGTACTGCATTAAGCTGATATTACAGACCCATTTTTAATAATTGTATTCCAACCTTCTGTGGTACTCAATAAAAAACCAAATGCATTAGCCGACTCAAATACATTAGGCCTAGAAGCTCCAGCACTAAAAATAAACCTCAAAGATTGACATTAAAAAATAACTCGTAAACAATATAACACAACGCATACCGCATAAAAAACTCTGCTAAATCATAAAAATCATGTTTGTTTTATATAGCAGTCGCAACTTGGCGCAAGTCGCCAATGCTTGTTTGTACTGGGAAAACACATTGGACCATCTCTCGTATGAAATAAAAACGCTGTTTGGCAGACAATTTTGTTTTGGTATTTAGACTTTTTGTGGTTTCTGCTTCTGAATATTGGTTCATTTGATGCTGTTTATTGATATGAATATGATGCAAGTCAAACAAGATGTGTTTAATATAGATTTGAAATGGTTGCGCGTAACAAATGTTATAATTGTCTCACTGAAGTATATCTGTATGTACTCGTAGTCTTAAAATCGGATGAGTAATTATTATAATTTTTTTTTGCAAATTTATACCTACATATTATTATTAATATAAACATTAACTGACAGCCTCCGTGGCGCAGCGGGCGAGTAGCCGGTTGCGAAGCGTGAGGCCGTGGGTTCGATTCCCGCACCTAGACAAATGTTTGTCTGATTCACAAATAGTTGTCGCGGGTCTGGGTGTTGTGGGACCGCAAGTCCCTCGTAGTTCTTGATACCCACGATACAGGTTAACCTAGTGTGGGGTCAGGACTATGTGTGTGACTGTTGGGTGTATTTATTTATTTATTTATTAATGATATCGTGTAGGTAAACAATACTTGAATTTTTTTGAAAGTATTTTTATTTATATCCCTGTGACAAAATAGTGTTGTAACAATATTAGATTCTATAAATGGTATGTGACAGTTACAAGGCATTATTAAAATACAACATAAACCTGTATCCCTGAAAGGGTACGCAAAGATGCAACTAGTGCATCGACAGATCACCGAGCTTATTTAGAAAAAAAATACGCATTCTCGTCTGTAATCCCCGAAGGGGTAGGCAGAGGTGTAACCAGTACACCCAGATTTCCCCAAGCGTATCTCCGTCCCATGATGTAATAGGGGGCGAGACTATCGCCATACCGGGCACAATTCCAGACTCCGGCTGATACTGAGCAATTTGTAATAGAAAAACCCAATATCTCTTTACCCGACCCGGGGATCAAACACGAGACTTCAGCGTCAGCCTTAGTCGTAATGCGTACGCATTACACACCACCGAGGCACCGTGCATTTTACGCACCACCGAGGCAGTCGGGTATTACTTATTTTGAACTCAATTTCAATTTCGATTTCGGGCAACTCTTGTATGACTTGTGTGTTTGAATCGAACATTTTAAACAATTATGATTGTCTGATTTTGAATTTGAATCTAAGACCTCATTGGGTTGCTACAACTAGACTAATGAAGTGATCATTTGGCACTATAAAGATTATCAACAAATTGATTGAAAATATTGCAGGAAGCGTAAACTTGATCATGTCTTAAAACCACTAGAAGGAGCTACTGATTTGGAAGACAAGTACCAGCAGAAACTAATCGCATACGAGGAACTCAAAGAAAAGGAAGAACGAGATGTCAACGACGTAAGAGTGTAATTTACTTAACAATTACTAATTTTGTTTCAGTAATTTTATTGCGTACGCGGGCCGATTGCTGTGATGAGGTCTCGGGTTCGATCCCCGGGTGGGGTAAAGTGATTGGGTTATTCTATCATGAAATGCTGAGTATCAGCCCGGAGTCTGGAATTTGTGCCCGGTATGGCGATAGGCTCGCCCCCTATCACATCGTCGGACGGTGATACACTCGGCGAAATTTGGGTGTACTGGTTACACCTCTGCCTACCCCTTCGGGGAATACAGGTGTGAGTGTGTATGTATGTGATTTCATCGGCAATGTTAGGCCATATTTAATAAAAAAAATATTTTACCTCATAATATTGATTTCCAAATTATAAGTACAAAAATTAAATTCAAATAGAACTTGACACAAAAATAAAAACAAACGTAATATCTAAATATTATAATTTCCTAACAATAATCATAAATGGTCATAGAAAACGCGGACGACCGAAAAAGAGATGGAGAGACGAGTTGGACGCATTCGCGAAATGGGAGAAGTTGATAGAAGACCGAACCCAGTGGAAGAGTAAAAAGGAGGCCTTTGGCTAGCAGTGGGACACATTCTAGGCTATTAAAGAATAAATGTTTTATTTAAGCGAAATTGACAGCCTCCGTGGCGCAGCGGGCGAGTAGTCGGCTGCGAAGCGAGAGGCCGTGGGTTCGATTCCCACACCGAGACAAATGTTTGTGTGAACCACAAATATTGGTCTCGGGTCTGGGTGTTGTGGGACCGCAAGTCCCTCGTAGTTCCTGATACCCACGACACAGGTTTACCTAGTGTGGGGTCAGGACTATGTGTGTGACTGTTGGGTGTATTATTATTATTATTAAATAGCTTTTGCCTTTTATGGGATTAAAAATAATCCATCCATTTCTCCCGTTAGATCATTTTCAAATACGCAAATATACGTGAGTCTTTATTTGTGTTGTTTGAATTATTCTTTTAGGAATTATCTGTCAAGAATTTGGTTTTTTTTATGTCTAGCGGTTTGAATATATAGCCCATAGCGTTAATGGATCAGTCTTTAAATATGAATAGATAATGAGAAATGGCCTTTCATTTTCAATTGCTTCATGATAACTGATTTTCAGATAAAATCAAAAGTACAAGCTGTCGAACTGCAGTATGCTGATAGATTGGAAGATGCGGGGAAGAAGTTTGACGAGTTGCAGAACCACGAGAAGGATACAGGCACAGGACTTATCTATTCAAAAAAAGGAAAGCCGATAGCCGATAAGGTAGACCTTTTACATTTAGAGTATTTTTAAATATTATTTGGAGTGTGTGACTGTCTCGGTGGCGCAGTTGTTGTAGTTGTGTTGTTGCGTACGCGTTACGATTGAGACCAACGCTGAGGTCTCGGGTTCGAACCCCGGGTCGGGTAAAGTGGTATTGGGTTTTTCTATTAAGAAATGCTCAGTATCAGCCCGGAGTCTGGAATTTGTGCCCAGCATGGCGATAGGCTCGCCCCCCTATCCCATAAGGGACGGAGATACGCTCGGTGAAATGTGGGTGTACTGGTTACACCTCTGCATACCCCTTCGGGGATTACAGGCATGAGTGCGTATGTATTATCTACGTATGTATTTGGAGTGTAAGTGGGCCACCAACACCTAACCTTACCTGCACGTGGTTAATGCATGAGGCAATGGTGAAACTTGGTTCACGTTGCGGATTGTGGGGGTCAGACGGCGGGTGGTCCCACATAATACTAATTACCAAATTCTGTCAAATATAAGTATGTACGAGAAGGCGGACTCTGATATTAAGTCGGGATAACGTCAGGCAGAAAACAGTATTTTTCAATTGTGTAAACAAATATTTTACCTAAGAGTTTCAACTTTTTTTTGTTTATATCAACAATGGCTGTAAGCCACATGGATATTCATTCTGTTATCCTGCACCGTTGTTACGAGGAATAGCGAAACATTCGGAGATCGAACCCGAGACATCAGCACAACAGTCATACCGCGTACGCATTACAACTGCGCAATCGAGACAGTCGAGCAAATTGATAAAATTGAAATTTACAAACTCACAAATCGAAGATACCTACCCAATATATTTTTTGTACCCGACTATATAGGGACCACCGTACATACATACATACATACATACACCTGGCGACTGTCAAGTGACGCAACGTCTCAACAAACGATATTATATTTTGAATGCACTACACTTACCTGTTGGTAAGTCGAGTGTAGTTAATTTATGCCAGGATTAAAAAGCCAACGATAATTAGCAATGAATAATAAGTATTCACTCAGGCACATGCAGAAAGCTTTACACGTTTAAAACTAAAGAAATAGTGGTATGAATAAATTAAAAACTAAGGAAAAAGTATGAACATATTATGCATGTGAACAAAGAGGGAGTACAGGCTGGAGTGGCCAACTTGCCGAGTCATAATAAAAAGTTGTGCCAGAGTAATGCTGAACTTCACTGGCTATTTCTAAAAGGCTACTACAAACTATTATTCATGATGTGCTCCGTTTTGTTTTTTTTTATAGTATAGGCCGGCAAACGAGCAAGTGGGTCACCTGATAGTAATTTATCTCCACCGGCCATATACGCCCACAATACCCAAAGATTCATGGACGCGTTGCCGACCTTAAAGGAAAGGGATAATTAAGAAATTGGGAAGGGGAATTTGGGCCTCCGGATATCTCACTCACTTTACGAAACGCAGCGGCAAGCTGCTACTATACGTAAATTTTCTGTGAGACAGTGGTAACAATCCGGACGAGCCGGATTCATTCATTATGTAGACAGTTCTGTCTACACTGTGGCTCTACCACTTATACCTTGTATTTTCATTCATCCAATAAAAAAGTGGTGTTGTAAGGTTGATCCCTTTGTCTGTATTTATCTGTGGCACCGTAGCGCCTAATGGCTGTTCCCAATATTCTGTCTATCGACAGATTTGCTTGCTAGTAGCATAATTTTGACACATTTGATGGAAGATCTGTCAAAATACTATTGATAGTAAGCAAATGTATCTCTTTAAATAGAATAGGGAACGACCATAAATTGTTGGAACGATATATTTATTTATTTTGGTACTAATTAGAAGTTTACAACATTATGCCAGAACAGTGACAATTTGAAAGCGTATTTTTATATCTCAAAGCTGTAATGTAATGTTTATGGTTCTTAGCTTTGTTTGAGAAAAATCTGGTGAGCCATTTAGATATTTTTCTAATTGATATCGAAAGTTTTAACGGTTTCTTGTATAATAGACGCTCATAGTTCCGTTGCTTACATGAAATCCACTAAAGTGTTGGAGTAGGTAATGTGGGCTTTAGGAATTATGAAGTGCAAGAGAATATTTTTTGTTGTCACTATCTATATTACATGCACAACTGCTAGCCGTTCTAGCGATATGTCAACGGCATGAAGAGAGAGACGAGAAATGATGTACTTGCCCGTCCTGCCCCGCACATACCGTGAGAGGTGACTGGCACTCACGCGTAGAGAATTGATAGGTACCCTATCAATAAACTGATTGATTACTGCTCCTTGGAGTTTTCGTCTTCTTTTATGATGGCCCTGGAATATGTGTAAGAGAACTGATTATTTTTAAATTCTTGCTTCAAAACTAAGTTCAAAATGAATTCATCTTCTCATTTTCAAATACTCTTTTGCAGACAGTGCAACGGTTCCTGACGCTGCAGCGTATGAAATGCGAACAATCTTCAGCTCTATGCCTGCGGTACATTCGAGTCAGAAATGCTGTTGCTGAGCTCGATGCTATTGTTAGAAAATTAGAGATGCTTGCACCAGGACTGTACGTCGCTCATTACGAGCAGTTGCATATCGACAATCAGAACTTCATGACTAAAATTGAAGGTAGGTTTTATTATATACACACATACATAGGCACTCACGCCTGTCCTCCTCAAAGGGGTAGGCAGAGGTGTAACTGGTACACCCACATTTTGCCGTTCTTTTTTCGATCCCATGATGTGATAGGTGGCGAGCCTATTGCCATATCCGGCACAACTCCAGACTCCCAAGTTGATACCAGGCATTTCATGATAGAAAAACCCAATATCACTTTACCCGACCCGGGGGTCGAACCCGAGACCTCAGCGCGCAGTACAACTACGCCACCGAGGCAGTCGTTTAGTTTTATATCAGTTTATTATATAGCAAGTACATTTTCAGGGAAGTAATGGTAGAGCCATGCTGAAGACAGGTTTATATACAGAATTAATACTTCCTATTCAATTCTCGACCGGGGTACTATTCTGGCTGGATGTTACTCATTCTGTTACTGCTGGTATTGTATTCCGTAAAAAAAGACGGGTATATATTGTTAAAAGTTCTTTTTTATTTAAGTCTTATGATAGTACCTACTTTTGACAACCTCCATGGCGCAGTGGGCGAGTAGCCAGCTGCGAAGCGTGAGGCCGTGGGTTCGATTCCCACACCGTGACAAATGTTTGTCTAATCCACAAATATTTGTTTCGGGTCTAGGTGTTGTGGGACCGCAAGTCCCTCGTTCTTTCTGATACCCACGATACAGGTTAATATATTAGAAAACGGCTCTTAACCGACTGATTAGCGAGCGAATGCTTAAACTGTTAATTAGATGACCACCGTCGTAGAATTACACTTCTAATTACATCGGATCGTATCCGAAAAGCAATCTGAATCAAGAACAACGACTTTGATAAGGGTCCGCTAAGTTGTGTTAACTAATTGTAGAGAAATTGGCAAGAGACATTAAGTTCGGCGAGTTGGTACTAAGTTTCGATGAATTCATTAAAATCTTTGGACCGTGCATTAATCGTTAATCTCTCTTCCACATCGTTCACAATGCTATGGTCCCTCGCCAGTAAAAGTTACTGAATGGTGACTAAAGTTTTAGTTTCCAAACTAACATTTGCCACAGGGTCGTATTAAGTTAAAAATGTTTTAAAATATCTGTGTATTTTTAACCTACTTCAAAAAAGGAGAAGGTTCTCTATTCGGCGCGTTATTTTGCTTTATATTTTATACATACATACATCTATTTCTCCGCCAATTGAGGACCGATTTTGTTGGAAAAAAAAACACTCGATAGAGTTTAGCTGCGATATGGTCCCATATAAATTTGGTTTAGATCTGATGACGGGGTACGGAGTAAAAAAACAAATCTCCTCAACGGACAACAGTGTACTCGTCGTGATTGTGTTATTGTATTGGGATTTACATGCTATTGCTGTAACTACCACTAAAAATTGAAGTCGGTTTCTAAGTTTTGTTAAATGTTATGGAGGAATAATTGTGACTAGTTTAACCTAAATTTGCCAATCGTGGAAAACAGCTTTTTTTATCGTGGCGCACCTGATGGTAAATATAGTGTTATCCAAATTAATATAATGTCTACCGTAGATAGACGCTGTGTCATTCTACGCTCACCAGAATTATACCGGCAATAAGTTAGGTACTGGATATACAACAGCTGACCCCAGTACGCAACTCGCATGACCGAACCACTGTGATGAGGTTTTTACCATGTTTAGGTAATTGATATCCAGCCAGGGGGCATCTCAATCAGTTACCCTACCACCACTTAGTTGCTGGTAGTCCTACCAGCAACGGCTGGCAGAAACTTCCCTTGTAATATCCTGCTCGAAAAATTTGTTATAATCATGTCACAGAACGTGAAGATGAACTCATTAAGAATCGCGGTAAATGCACTGAGCACAACCAGATCTTGGCACACATAAGAGAAAAGATGCATCATACAGATGAAGTGATAGACTTTACTGAATGCGACCTCGGCGAGGCTGAAATTGAATTTTTACGTTCTAGAGAAGATCTTGGACAAGTCAAAGTAAGTTTGGTGAACAATGTGTTTAATACAAAGATTTTAATGTATACTACTAGACGGGAGGTTTAGAAGTAAACGTGCGTCACATTTTGCGCGAGTTTAACAGCTCACGAAAAGGGAGCCCGATAGGGGTTCTAGTTGAGAGTAACCGAGATGGTAATATTGAGTTACGGTCATTACAGGCGGGGATTACAGGCGTGAGTGCGTATGTATGTATGTATGAACACTCACAGGCCAAAATACTAGAAGAATTGCCAATATTAAAGGTGAGCGTCAATCCTACATAAATAAAATACTAATTTACAACCTTACGCACACTAAACATGCACACAAAATCTGAACTATCAACCACTAAAGTTTGGTGAAACTACGTCTTATCAGCTACGCTTAGCAAATTCATTCCTTTTAATAAAGATCTATGTAAACTTATTTCGCCACAACTAGCTCCAAGACTAATAACTTACATACATACGCACTCACGCCAGTAATCCCCGAAGGGATAGGCAGAGGTGTAACCAGTACACCCACATTTCGCCGAGCGTATCTCCGTCCCACAATGTGATAGGGGGCGAGCCTATCGCCATACCGGGCACAAATTCTAGACTCCAGGCTGATACTGAGCATTTCGTAATAGAAATACCCAATACCACTTTACCCGACCCGGGGATCGAACCAAAGACCTCAGCGTTGGACTTAATCGTAACGCGTACGCATTACAACTGCACCCCCCAGGCAGTCACTAATAATTTATTCATAGTTTAATGGATGTTGCTCATAATACTAACACTTCCAGAGTCGCCGTGACAAACTTCGGTGGACTTTGGAAGCGGAGAGGCTTAAGGCCGGCTTACTTACTAGAAGGGATCTGTTGCGCGACTTCCAAGACGCCACAGACGAGGTAAATTGTTTCAATGCTTGGCTAAGTTACAGAATACTTAACTAAGACCTAAGTGCAGTTTCATACTATATTATGGCTGGTTTCTTTTGAAAGTAACTACAAAATTAATTTTTAGAGTGATAGAGCCACGCTGTAGACACTTTTGTCTACAGCATGAATGGGCCAGCTCGCCCGGGTCATTACCACTGTGTCACAGAAAACCGACGCAAAGCAGCAGCTTGCTGTTGCGTTTCGTATGGTGAGTGAAATATCCGGAGGCCCAAACCCCCTCCCCATCCCAATCCCTTATGAAATGAAATGAAATAGTTTATTAATCATGTAGGCAATTAAAATAGCGCTTATGACAAGTCAGTACAAAATAAAGAAACTTATGTAGTTATAGAAATCATATCAACTAATGTATAAATAACATACATAGCATCGTCAAAATACACTAGGCAATTACACTAAATTATTTATTTGTTGTCTTAATTATCCCTTTCCTTTAAGGTCGGCAACGGGCCCTTATTTTTTTTGGTATAATGGGCATACTTGAGTGGTGGAGATCACTAACCATCAGGTGACCCACTTGCTCGTTTGCCGGCTTATGACATAAAAAAACAATACTAAAAGAAACTGATACTATCATGAACTAGGTCTTCTGTACCTATGCAAGAGTAGGTAAATTTGGGAAGATCGTCACCGATTTGTCCGTTTTTGTGGCCAAGAGGTAGTCTGAAAGCATGGTTATTTTCCGGTATAAGGTCATTAAAGCCAGTGACTGGGCAATATGAGACAACATTTTACGTCTCGGGTTGAGAAGCACAATGCAGTACTTTATAATTTAAAGTTCTGAAAAGTGTTGCTTATGAACAGGCATGACGCTTACCATCAAGTAGGTAAGCGACCTGCTTGTTGCTTCGCCCCTCAGGCGAATTAATAGAAAAAATGTTAGTGCAGTGGGTGGTTAGTTGAGTAGTAAGTAGTAGTAAAAGTTTTTTTGGGTTCGATTCCCACATTATGGTAAATGTTATGTGAACCGCAAATATTTTCTACACCATATTTTTACCTCCGTCTTTAAAAATTGAGAGCTATGCACAATCCGTACAATTGCACGGTAAATAAAATCACATCTTTTATCAACAGTCAAAATAAAATAAGTCTTTAAAGTAGACGTGAGACCAAAGTCGGCCATACTAACTGGCAAGGAAACTTTAAAGTTTTAAGAAGTTAGTTATTCTGACAATTATAATACTACTGTATTTTAGGTGGTAAAACTAAGAGAAAAGAAGGCGAGTCTCGAAGCACAGATAGTAAGAACTACAAGGGAACTCAGAGAGGCGCGCAGACAAATGCAAATCCGACGATGCCCTCCAGTACAAGAGAATTCCAATGAAATGTTTCCTATGATAGAGTTTTAATTACATATTTATTTATTCACAAAGATGTGATACGAACATATTATATTTTTCTATTTATTTCTATATTATTCATTAAATTTTAAATTTTAGTAGATCAGAAATTTTGCAATCTTAAGAATTTCAATTGTATTTGTATGGTCAAAAAATTATATCAAATTGAAGGCTAATGGGTTATTAGATCAATCTCCATTATTTTAGAATTCGATAGTCATTTTGTAGATGGATCAGTAAACTACCACATGCCACCATTTTATCAATATCAATAATCAAATTGTGTTATATTTTAATCTTAAGAATTTCGTAAGTACCTAACTTTATTCAGTTTTTATCTCATACTAGAATACTGAAATTATGATACCTAGTTACAGTTGGTAATTTTGACAGATTCAAATTTTATATCGACCGTATTATATTTTATTTTGCTAACATCAAGCGAGTTTACATAAAAATAAAAATAGCATTGCAATCGTGGTGATGCAATAATAATGAAACATTCGGTAAACGTTCTTCAAAACAACGAAAACTAAATATATTTATAAACTGATAGAGTAAAAATTTATTTTATGTTTGTTTATCTCGATCTTTATTTGATCAAATAAATGATATTCTCGGAAAAGGGCACGTCATGAATACCCTCAACCGACGAAAATGTATGAGAAGATGTACGAGTATGAATGTGGAAGAGGCCAAAGAGTGTCAGGATCTTAGCTTATGGCACATAGGCGTGAGTGTGTATGTATGTATTATCTCGATTTATTACTATATTAATTTTACTATGTATCCATTTCAATAATGTTTCAATATTATCTCACTTGCGTTATTGTACACAATAAACAACTTCAAACGTAAACACCGTGACTTCAATGAAACACAAACAATCGTTCAAAACGTTTATTCTTTCTATAAAACATTGAAAATCACTGACATAACATCCAGATATCGATAAACATTTCGTAAATTTTTGTTCGCTTTCGACACGACTGTCCCACTTACAGCTTCGTCTAAACTGGAACTGTCGACATTTTGTCGCAACTTCATCGCATATCTGATACGATAATGTTCCTTGCGAAATATGAGATTATTCGAGAACACATGTTTATACAGGTTATGAGAATTATAGAAATATTCAAAAGTAGTTTTTGTTCGTCGCTCTACTCAACATTGTTCTTTTTGTGGGATAAAATGTTTAAGCTATCCTCAATACGTTATTGAAATCGATTGAGCAGTTTAACCATAAAAATGTTGCAATCAGAAAGTAACCCATTCAGCAGCTCCATACAGCTCATTTCGCTTCACTCAAGCTAGTAAAAAATAATAATATTAGTATAGATATATTCTCTTCAAGAAAGAGTTTGTAATGGAATTATAACGTATTCTGTATTATAAATTATATTATAAAAACGCCGATGCAGTCTCAAACATGAGGTACATTTTGATTTAGAATATAATATTACAAATCTGACTTACTTCTACAAATAGTTTAACTAGAATATATATATTAAATAATTCTAGATCTGCTGCTACGACGATTTTATATCACTAATTTTATTATCAGTATACATCAATTGGAATGAATATTTTTTTCAATGAACACATTTGGTCTAATTTAATTCGGAGTAAAAATTTAAAGCGATCTACGTAAAATCAATAGACCGCTTAAATGGCATAATGGTTATGATAATTATTATTATTTTACAGGGTGAATTGTTTCGATCATTGCGTAAAGACGCATATTAGCAGCATTCGTAAGAAGCAATGATGTTTTTTTTGGAATAAAAATGAATGAAATCAATATATTTTCTTATTAATGATGTTACAAATTAATTATAGGCCTATGAAACAATCCACGCTTCGCTTCGAAATAAATTTGTCTTAGCAATGCTTTTTCCACAACGTACAGTATAAATCTGTGTTTGAAAAGCATGATTTTATGTTGAACATAAAATTCATCGATTAAGTAATTATGTACATCACAAAACCCATCATATGGGAAACTAATAACTAAAAATTATCTTTAATGTGTTTAAAAACATAATATTTCATTTATCTACTAACTAGTCCACAAACATCCGCACGGAAACAATTGAAACTATCATCAAAGATAACCAATATTTATGGTGAACGAAACTATTTGCATCATTGTCTAATGGCCGTTCCCTATATTCTATATAAGATCTGCTTGCTATCAATAGTGTTTTAACAGATCTTTCATACAAAATGTATCAAAATTTTACTGCGAGTAAGCAAATCTGTCGATAGATAGGATATAGGGAACGGCCATAACCGTCACATAAGTAATAGTCAAACTATCAACTGATTATTATCAATTGACTATCGTTCGACCGTTAGCTGCATCGAAATAAAATGACAAGAAACGTAACTCAACCAAAAAATGAACCCACAAAAACTTTGCGCAAGGGGGCGGGGCTATAAAAGTCTGGGCAGCTCGTTCATCAATTCATAAAGATTTATTCATGATCTCTAGTTGACACTTATATCTATTTTTACACGCGGTACAGAACGTAGTATCTGGATTTAGAAATTTTATATATATTTTTTTTCTTTTTTTTTTTTTATCCTGGCTCGGCAAAGTGACTACGCTACACCTGATGGTAAGTATAGCGCAATCCATGAACACAATTTAGACATTAATTTCTATGAAATAAAGTTGATTTTGAACGTTCATAAATTTTTGTTGCGTGTATGAGTGTTACCTTTGCATGTGTAAGTAAGTGGAGCCGTATTTTTGGGAGATTCATATGAGAATTATCGTTCTAGTTATCTTATTTCGATGGTTAGCTGACTGTAATTTATTAATGGTCGTTCCTAACATTCTGTCTATCGACAGATTTGCATACTGCCAGTATTTTGACACATTTTGTATGGAAGATCTGTCAAAAACTATTAATAGTAAGCAAATCTATCTTTAAATTAAATATAAGGAACGGCCAGTAGGTATTCGATCCATAAAAGATCAGAATGGGACGGCGATCCTATAGCCAGACAAAACATATAACTATTTCATAAATTCACTGTAACTACAAAAATTAAAGGCACTTGTATGATTCCATGACTAGTTGCACTGGTTTTGGAGAATTAAAAATCATCCGGCCTTTTGTTCGGAGAGCCGTACTTCGTCGGGTTGGGCGGGTCCGTTGCGGATCAGCGGACCGTGTTTCCAGTCATCTGGGTAGCCGTACTGTCTTACGTCGTCCCACCACTGTTGTTTGCCGTCTGCCCAGATGCAGTACACCACGTTGGTACCGACCAGCACAGCGAAACACACCCAGAATGCTACGCGCCACTGAGCCAGCGTTGACTGTAAAAAGAAAAGACATTTTAATACATTATAAAGTACCCACTTATTCTCCCCAGAGGGGATGACGTTAGGCAAGCGGCCAGTCGAAAAACCACAATACAAGCCAAAGATTTGGCCCACTGTCTTCCTTGCACGCCCGCACAGTAATGGTCATTGTGAATATTGATATCACAATTGAACTATGCGTGGTTTTTATGACATTTAACAATAACTTCTTCCAATACTTTACAACTTATGTATTTCTGATCACATTTATAAAATGTGAGTTATATGTAAGGTTAAATAGTTACTACCCTATGCCCCCAACCTTGTACAAGGCACTTCGACATGGGGACGAAGTTATTAAAGAGGCAATTCTTCTTATAGGTAAATTATGCGAAGAAGCTGCGGAAGCCCGAAACAAACAGGTCATACATGTTAAATTACACAAGAATTTAACTTCAGACCCACTAATTACAGAGATGCGTTGCCATTTTATTATAAAAAGAAAGCATTACCTTCAGACGTTCTTAATTTATTACCTAACAGAATATGATTTGAGTGTGAATATTTTAGAAAATAGAAGTAATGAGGAATATTTTTTTTGATATGAAAATTAATATTTGTATTAGGTATTATTATTCATTCCAAAAGTTTAACAAAATTTACATCTCTAACTGTTAGAGGTATAAAATATTTTAGGCCAGCTTTTAAGACCAAATACCACACTGTGCAATGGTCATTACTGTGCAGGCGTGCGAGGGTGATGGTGAGATGATTCTACTATGCGCCAAGCTGTGCTTATACCAATATTTAAAATATTCATTGTAGTGAATTGGATTCTTCCATTATCAAGACATATAGCGTATAAAGAAAAAAACTCTAGGTTTGGTAAACAATAGCTTGATTAGTACTCAGTACCGCATCGCAATATCTAAGATGTAACCTTTATTTGTCTCTAATCAAATTAGAGCTTGTGAAGGTGACTTGGTAACTCTGATCAGATTAACTTTGAGATTGCGTACAAAAACAATACGTCTTTGTTTCGGTTTGAATGACTTTTGGTGGAAAAACACTTGTATCATAAAAACAAACTATCTGAAAAACAAACTTATAAGTTATCGTGTTTACTCTTTTATGAGCTGATTTTTGACTAAATAAATTAAATCCATCAGATAAGGCAATAAACAGTCATTTTAGGCAGTAAGCACTGTTGTGTTTCGGTTTGAAGGACATTGAAGCCAGTGAAATTACTGGGCATTATGAGACTTAACATCTCATGTCTATGTGTGACGAGCGTAGTCCAATGCCATGCAGTGTTTAGTAATTCAAAGCTATGTGTGGTGTTGCTTCAGTTTATGGGTAGGCGTGGCGCTTACCATCAGGCGAGCGACCACCTCGTTTTTTTTATTCGTTTATAAAATATATCATTTGACTCTTTTCCATTTTTATCAACAGTGACTATTTTGAATTGTATGGTGTCTAAAAGTTTATCTGTTATATAATGTTTACTTGGAATTTGTTAAATAGCCCACTTAAGGCATATTCATTTAATTTTTTCATACGTTTTGACGCTTCTTAAACATTTTTAGTAGGTAAATACGATTAAGAATATTTGTGCAAGGCGGCCTAAGTATTTTAAATTAAATACTTACATCAGGTGTCAACAAGCCAATCAGGTAGGGCGTGACGATTCCGGCGAAGGTAGATGTCGTGTTTACTAGCGAGGTCAACGAACCCGCGTAATTAGGCGCCAGGTCCAGTGCATTCACCTGGAAAATTATCACAAGTTAAACGTATGAAGAATGAATGAATTGACAACTATGATCGACGGCTGCTTTGACCCTAAAGATAAGTACTACTAATTTAAGTTTAACTTTAGGTAACACCAGCTTTATCTCTAGTTAAAAACATTAATTAGGGCACATCGAGAAATAAGAAAATTTAAACCATCAATCAATTATAATGCGTACGCAATTGGAATTATTTAAAAACGATTCCAAACTACTATCTCCAAATATAATATTTGTTAAATAATGTTTCTTTCGTAGTACAGTGAACAAGTGTGCAGTGAAAAAAGGCTGGAAGTTCCGCGATCGAGATGTTTTTTAGAGTGATCCAATAATAACTCGAATTTAGGTATTGTGAGATCTAAAGTCTCTCGAAGTTCTTGGTACCCACGGATTACAATACAGTGACCGCATCTTTCTGTGATGTTGGGATTGTGTGTGTGACTATTGAAAGTTATTAATTTATTTGTTATGTCTAGACTTTGAGAGAATTGTTTATACAACTTTCATACTTTTTATACACTTAAGGTGAATTGTTGATTTCAATTGCTTCCCCAGATAAGGTTATTATGACTAACTACAGATTGTTTTAGGTTTTCCAACTACTTATTTAGATCATGTTGCAAATCACAATAATCTTGTTTGTGATATCTTAGTTCTTAAACATATTTACATCCTTATTTTTTGCAATGTTATTCATTCATTTCAAAATTTGCTTTGTGATAAAAAAATATATTCAATTACATATTTTGACTAGATATGCTCGGCGAAATGTGGATGTACTGGTTATCACCTCTGCCTACCCCTTCGGGGATTACAGGCGAGAGTGTGTATGTATGTATTTAACAACTTATGTCTCGGGGTGACGAACGCAAACCAGTGCCATGCATTGCATCATAATTCAAAGTTATGAATGGTATTGCTTTTATGGGTACGCGCTTACCATCAGGCGAGCAACCTACTCGTTTTGTCATTGAAGCAATAGAAAAAAAATTAATTCAATAACATACATACCTTCATACCGCTATAGAAGCCTCCCATTAAAGCCATCGATAGAATAAAGTACACCATCGCAGCTGTTCGATCGCAGCCCGAGTAGGAAGCCAGAATTATACAAATAGCTGGTCCGGTAGCCGCTGGAATTAAATATAAAAATTCTAGACTATTTGTTATTACTGTTGCATAGAAAACCTAAAGTTAATGTGAAGTGACAGTACCCTTTAGCGTTCATACGGTGATATATCCTGAGGCCCAAATGGTAACGAGGCATGTAGACAGTTTTATCATCGTGAGGAAAGCATACCAGAGGATTCTTCACAGAAGATCGATAGTTTTTTTATATTTATGTCATAGGCTGGCAAACGTGCAAGTGTGTCACCTGATGGTAAGTGATCTCCACCGCCCATGTACGTCAACAATACCAAAAGAATTATGGGCGCGTTGCCGACCTTAAAGGAAAGGAATAATTAAGGGATTGGGAAAGAGAGGGGGATTTAGGCCTTCGGATATCTCACTCACTGTACGAAACGCAGGCGCAAGCTGCTACTTTACGTTGGGCGTTGGGCGAGCCGGCCCATTCATGCTGTAGACAAAAGTGTCTACAACGTGGCTCTACCACTCAAGATAGTGTGTGAAGATTGCCAACCCGCATTAGGCCAGCGTTGTGGACTAAGGCTTAACTATTCATTTTAATTGAGGAGGTCCACTCCTAACTGTGCCACAGTATAGCACAAGGCTGATATTATTATTACTTTAAACTCACCGATAGTAGTATGGATAATTCTGCCCGTTTTAATAGTGTGCCATCCTTTCTTGATGCAAATGTCGCATATAAAACCGAAGAGGAAGGAGGAAATCCACATAGCTACGTAAGGTAACGCGGTGAGGGTGCCTGTAGTGGCGATGTTGAATTTGAGAACATCGTGCGAATACTTAGGAAGGTCTGTTACCATTGTGTAGTAGCCCCAGTCGTGACCAACCTGCGAACAAGATTAATCATGTTTTAAAAAAGGGCTTTCTATCTCGACTGCCTCGGTGGCGCAGTTGTAATGCGTACGCGTTACGATTGAGGCTAACGCTGAGGTCTCGGGTTCGATCCCCGGGTCGGGTAAAGTGATGTTGGGTTTTTCTATTGCGAATTGCTCAGTGTCAGCCCGGAGTCTGGAATTTGTGCCCGGTATGGCGATAGGCTCGCCCCCTATCACATTGTGGGACGGAGATACGCTTGGCGAAATGTGGGTGTACTGGTTACACCTCTACCTACTCCTTCGGGCATTATAGGCGTGAGTGCGTATGTATGTATGTATGTATGTGCTTTCTTTCTGCCTGGGGTTATCCTGGCTTAATGCCAAGGTCCGCCTTCTTGTTTTACAAAGGGCAACATGTGACAGCCAGCTGTGAAACAAGAGGCCGCACCGAGACAAGTATTATGCGATCTACAAATATCTGTTTTGGGGTTGGATGTTGTGGGACCGCAAATTCCTCGTAGTTCCTGACACCCATGATACAAGTTAACATAGTGTGGGGTGAGAACTATGTGTGGATGTATTTATTTTATATAAAAAATATGCTTAAAAATATATGTTTAATGTCAATTAGAAAAACATTTGTAACTATCAAACGGCTGAACAGATTTTCTTCAAGCTAAGAACCACGTTAATTAAACTACCTTCCAAAGAAAAAAGTATTCAGATCTGTCCATTTGTTTAAGCTCTACGATGCCATAAACTTATAACAGCCCTTCTTCTTGTCAGGGATTGGACACATGCCACTTTGGTCTTATCATATGTTCGCATCGTGCTACTAATTAACGTTTCACTTATTTATAAAGGGTTGTGAGATGAACAAAGTAGACGTTTACACCGTTGTTTATTGTAACATTATGCCTACGACTTTACTAGCGTAACTCTTTAGTAATTTAAAAGAACGTTAAATTGATTTCGCGGAAAGGTACTACCGGCATTAAAGGTTTATTCTTGCCTTAATGAGAGGTCTTTGTCTATTTCTACTGAAAAACAGCAGTGTGTAAGCACGGTTGTGTTTCTGTTTTAAGGACATAGAAGCCAGTGACATTACTGGGCTTTATGAGACTTAAGATCTTATGTCTCGGGGTGAATTTCTATGTTTTGTTGCTTTTATTAGAAGGCGAGCGACCTGTTCGTTTCGTCATTCAAGCTAATAAAAAAAATTAGGTTCAGACGAGTCGAATCGCTTTCAGCAAGAGCCTTGAATAATCAAAAGATTTGACGGATCAATTCGATTTAAAATCTGTTCAGGCAGTTCAAATTAGTTTATCAATAAAAAAAGAAACGTGTGAACCCGTTAAAAGGTAAGCTTTTAACATAAAGATCAGAGATCTTTTACCAGAAATGAAAAATGGCTACCACTTAACCGTTAATATATCTGATAAGTAACCAAACGAAAAAGACACGTTTATTACGTGTCGTGTGTTTGCTAATGACACAACGTTTATGGGCCGTGACATTAAGGGCGTGGTGCCGCTACATAACTATGCATATATACACCAAAACATCTGGTTTATCCAACAACGGAAATAAAAATAAATTTGGATAAACTTGTTAAACTAATAACGCCTATAAACAGCCGCGGTGTCTTTCGAAACTTATACGCCATGTGGTCAAGTAATAAATCTTATATTACGCTAATTTGGTATTGTCTGTACGAGCCTCCCACGGGTGTGGTTTCTTTCGTAACTTCAATGTTGTTTGATACATGTTTACCTTTCTACTGATTACGCAATAAGCAGTGTACAGTAGTAGGTACATCAAATTTTGTTTCGACATCCCGCTCAGAGTTTATATATCACCCTAAATTAATCGGACTAACATTTTTTTTATAACTGGCTTAGAGGCTTTCAGATTTTGATGGTCCAGTTATACTTCTTTGCATAGTCAAACCAAATCATAAAAACAAAGATTGCATAAATCGTACTAGTAGTAGTAGTTTAAAATAACATTATCCTGAGATTAATTGCACTTCAGATTGATGATTGATGACACCTTTTATTTACTGGTTTCTGAAAGGCTGATCAAATCAACATTCAACTAACAGAACTTTGAGTTGACATCGCTGTCAAATCAATAAGAGTTGCTGAAACGTTATTTAGTGAAAACAAAATACTATTTGATGTCTCTTTAGTACTGTTTGACATGCGATTTTTCATATTCATTTGAAAGTTATGTTAGCTAACATGTGTGTCAAATCAAAGGTGTTGATCACGCTTCTAGCAACTCAATTTCGGCTTGACATGAGATTTGACATTTGATTAGTTAATTTAACAATGAAATCTTTCAGAAATCGGGCGTTAGTGAATCTTCCATTAGGTTTTATGTATCTCATCCCATACAGGCTAGACTTAAAACAAAATAATCATACTACTCATCTCATTATTCTAATGGTAGCGTACTGAAGCTAAGAAACCGATGGGATCCTCTCTCTAAAGTTTCATTTCAGGTAATCACAATATTGACGTTCCAGTTAAATTAATCACACATGAGGATTTTATACTCCGGGATTGCAATTTATGATGATAGGTTCGCCGCTTGTCATATTATCATGTTAAAAATATATACTCGGTGTAGTACTGGCTCAGAATCTAGTAGAACAACGTAAGTACGTATTAGTTAATGCTCTGTCACCTTTCGTGTAAACAGGAAAAATAAAATACTCGGAAGTAGGAACAAACATTTGTTTGATAGGAATTTTATTGATAAAACACTCGAAGAGAAAGATTAGATTTTTGTTATCAGATCAGTCATGACTCATGATATAGTTGATTTGGTTGACAGACAAAGATTGTAAGGTTGTTCAGATCGCTAAGGAGTATTTGTTTCTTTCTGTCTATTAATATTACATGAAAAATTTAGATTTATTATAATGTACTAGCTGTAGCTCGCGGCTCCGCCCGCGAGAACGTCATTTTTTCTGGAATATAAATCATCCTATGTCCTAATCCAGGTCATTTACTTATTTATTTAAGAATCGCCAACAAATACTTATGCTGGGAGAGTGTTTACCTACATTAGTTCGACAACGACGCGACGGGATTTGCAAGGTGGGCGAGAAGGAACACTTAGAGCAAATTTTATTAGTCAATTGGAACATTTATATTTATTATTTAGTATTTTGTGTAAATGAATCAACCAACCTTCTCTTCTAGAGGCAAGAGATTGAATATGTCATCATAGTCTTTTGTGCTAAATTTTCTCCAAATGCCGTTCAGGCGTGATTGAATATAATAACAAAGTACAAATTCACAAAACTCACAACCATTAAAATTTTCACATTTATTATAACAATAGGATAGTGCAATACGTTCCTAGATAAAAAAGTGGAATTACCGGATCTAAGGCTCATTTACATTTATCACTTTGAATGTTCATGGAGGAATCCTCCAAAATTTAAAGTGAAATGGCCTTTCATTTATGTTACATCCATAGTTTATCATATTGTGTAAATATTTCACCCGGCGTGATTAACTTTGGATATGCATCAAAAGTGATACAATTTAAATCCCGCTTTAGCAAATTTATATCGTATTAATAGTTCATTATAACCAATTATTTACCCCTAGGTTCAAATCCTAGATCGGGTAACCATAAGTTTGTTTATATTTTCGATTCCATGAGTGGCTGGCAGCTGACAGTCTCCGTGACGCAGTAGGAGAGTTGCCAGCTGTTAAGCGAAAGGCCGCGGGTTCGATTCCCGCACCCAGATAAATGTTTGTGTGATCCACAAATATCATGTTTCGGGTCTGGGTGTTCTGGGTTCTCCCCTGAGGGGTTGACGTCAGGCAGGCGGCCGGTCGTAAAAATTACAAACTCATACATTCTGTAACATGTGTAAAAAGCATGTTGCGCCGATCCCACTGCGAGTGGGATGCGGGTAGGTGGAAGAGTGGCTCTGGATTGAAATTTGTGTCCGATATGGCGATAGGCTCCCCAATTACCATGGGACGAAAATAAGCATGCCGAACGGTAGGTGTACTAGTTGCACCTCTACCTTCCCCTTCGGGAATACAAGTCTCACACTGTGTTGTGTTTATTAAGGAATTCCCATAATTATCACAGGCAATTCATATTTCCGATGAAACCGCTACATCGAGTAGTGCGAAAACATTTTATGCGACCGAGTTAGATAATGAATATCCGTTGAACTGTGGTCTGCAACCACAAAGCGTAAGCGGAAATGTATTTTTAAAATGCATGCTATAAAAGCTATACGAGTACATATATTTGAGGTATATGTATATGTATACCTACTATAGCTGCTGCACTGCCTCGGTGGCGCAATTGTAATGCGTACGCGCTACGGCTGAGGCTGACGCTGAGGTCTCGGGTTCGATCCCCGAGTCGGGTAAAGTGGTATTGGGTTTTTCTATACGAAATGCTCACTATCAGCCTGGAGTCTGGAATTTTGCCCGGTATGGCGAAAAGCTCACCCCCTATCACATCAGGGGACGGGAATACGCCTGGCGAAATGTGGGTGTGCTGGTTACACCTCTGCCTATCCCTTCGCGGTTTACAGGCATGTATTAATAAATCAAATTTTTCGAGAGTGTAAGCGGGGACCATCCAGTATCTTAGGCCCAAAGCCAACCTCATCTGCACGTGGTACACTCTGCTGATTAAAGGGCGAGGCAATGGCAAAACTTGATTCCCGTTACGGGTTGTGGTGGTCAGATGGCACACATAATACCAAAATCCATCGTCAAATCATGATGAGAAGGCAGACCCTAGCATTAAGCCGGGATGACGTCAGGCAGAAAGAAAGAAAGTACTCGTAGGTATACATTTATTTCGAGTATATTTTTATCCTAGCACGAATAGTAATTACACTGCGCATGATGTTAAGTCCATCGCAGACCAAATATAATATCGACCATCAAGAAACATTGTGTCCCGCGATAGCTGGCTTGTATTTGGCCACTATCACGCCTGATGGTGAGCGATAATGTAGTCCAAGATGAAGCACGCTTGCCTAGCAAAACAAGATTCACTCACAACTTGGTCGACAGAACTATGCTAATCTGAAGCCTCTGGATATACTGGCTGACCCCAGAATACGACTCGCCTGTACACTCGCCATTATGGTGGGTTTAGGGGGCGTAGGATGGTTGCTATCCAGTACGGTACAACAATGTAACAAGCACCGTCCATCACCAAGTTCACATATTCCAGTGGTCCGACTTAATTTTTATGAATAATATTTATGATGAATCTAGAAAATAGGATGGTGGTAGGTCTCTCGTATGCGAGAGGCCGTCTGGGTTGGTACCACCTCTTTTTCTAATTCAGTCGCCAAGCGACAGTGTGTAAGCACTGTTGTGATCCAATTTAAAGGACACAGAAGCCAGTGAAATTGCTGGACATTCTGAGACTTAACAACTTATACTTCTACTTTTCGGGGTGACGAGCGCCGTCCATTTCTTTGCAGTGCTTTGTAATTCGAAGTTCTGTGTGGCGTTGCTTCTGTTTATGGACAGGAGGTGGGATTACTATCCGGCGAGTGACCTGCTAAAAAAAGATAAATACAATAAGACTTACAGCTGCACAGACAAGAGCCCAACACGGCGCTGATCTTAGAATCGCTTTCCATGGCACTGGGTCCTTGATACTTGAGCTCTCAGCAGTCGTAACATTCTTGTTCAGGTAAGCCAACTCCTTCTTCGATATAAACGGGTGCGTATTTGGTGTACTATAGCAAAGAATGCTCTGGAAATAAGAACATTGTGATTAACATAAATCAGTAAATCCAATATACTTATGTGAACAACTGGGTGGTAGGCCGTTAGGGTAAGTACTACCACCTTCTCTATTTCTGTTGTTAAGCAGCATTGTTGTGTTTCAGTTTTATGGACATTGAAGCCAGTGAAATTACTGGGCATTATGAAATTTAACATCTAATGTCTCGGGGTGACGAGCAGAGTCTAGTGATATGCAGTGTTTTGTAACTCTTGAGTTCTGCGTGCTGTTGTTTCTGTTTATGGGCAAGCGTTGCTCTCTATCAGGCGAGAGATCTGGGGTTCGAAGACAAAATACCACAGAGGTTGATATTACTATTTCCTTTATTAAATTACTAGATTGACATAACGATTGGCATATAAAGATAATCAGATAAAACCGGATTTTCACTACAAAACGACCAATTTACCTCTTGATGCATATGGTAAGCCTCCACATGACACTAGCTAGTTTGCTCACCTCTGCTATAAAACATATTCCCCAACTACAAGATCCTCATAAAGAAATAATAAGCTTACCCATAGTAGGAACCACAGCAATCCAAACCCGCCAAAGAAGTAGAACACGTAAGCCCAATCTCTTCCATCAGCCAATAGAATACCAGACATGAAAGAGCCGAAGATGTTACCGATTTGTGCCCCTCCGAAGACCAAGGCGCCTTGGAACGATCTCTCATGAGGTGGCACCCATCTGGCCAACATGATCATCAGAGCTGGCATCGTTGGACCCTAAAAACATACGTATAAAGTTATTTTTTGTAAGAGGAAGACCACGTTGTAGATAGTCTATAGCAGCGATTCCTAAAGTGGGTTCACAAAATACCCAACAACATTGAAGATGAACTCGTACACGGATTAAATGATTCTGATATGTTTGCTCATTTCATGTAAGTTAATGATCATTTAATGTAGGGTTCCAGAAAATGAAAGGCATTTCTTGAGTGTTACGTAGCTTTTAAAGTTTGGGAACCGCCGGTCTACAGCATGAATAGGCCACTAAAATTGTTTTGACTAAATAAATTGTATCTGGCTATGTTACCTCTGTCTCGAACCTCATAGTACTAGAATAATATATTTTGATATGTTAAAAACTATTTTTACTGCCTCCATGACGTAGTGGACAAGTAAAGCCGGATGTTAAGCAAGATGCCGCGGGTTCGATTCCCGAACCGAGGCAAAATATATGTAATCCACAAATATTTCTTTCCGCTTTAGATGTTTTCTCCCCAGAGGGTCTGTCAGGCAGGCGGGCGGTCGTAAAAACTACAAGCCAAATCATGATGTAACATGTGTTAAAAAGCTTGTAGCGCCGACTCCACTTTAAATGAGATAAAGGTAGGTGGAAGAGGAAGTAAAACTAACTTTGTAATTAGTAGAGTCTACAATGGAATAAAGCTAATAATACAATAATGAACACATAAACAACCTTGAGTTATACAAGTACTATACTGACATCCAAGCAAGTATTGTAATTTGAATTGCGTAAATTAGTAACTAAGCCAAGCATGACGTTTGTTTATATTATATTTTACTGACTGACCCTTGCCGTTTCACCTGCGTGCCCCGCTCCCATGAGTAGCATGAAGTTATATAACTATGTACCGTCATTTACAAGGTGGTAGGTGCCTCGTATGCGAGTGGCCGTCTGGATTACTACTACCACTTTGCCTATTTCCGCCAGTAAGCAGCAGTGTGTAAGCACTGTTGTGTTTTGGTTTGGAAGGCAGTGAAGTTACTGGCTATTATGAGACTTATCATCTTATGTCTCAGACGAACGCAGTCCAATGCCATGCAGTGCTTTGTAGTTCAAAGTTCTGTGTGGTGTGGCTTCTGTTTAGGAGCAGGCGTGGCGCTTACCGTCAGTCTTGCGACCAGCTTATTTCGTCACTTAAGCTAATAAAAAAAAACTCGACAAAACAATTATATGGTGTGAATAAGACCTCAATCGGTCGAGTCGTCCAAAAGTTATCCGAGCACAAACGGACACACCAACAATTTTATATTGTGCCTCACAATAGAAAACTAATGTTGGAATAGGTTAGAGCGTCATTGAACTTAAACTTAACTCAAAGGCGTGTTACGAAATAATAAGATTGTCAACGCATTGTTTTCAATTCCTTGCGTTATATTATGTAAAGACATTCTTGGTTATTTTTATTGTACTATTGTTTGTTTGTTGATTATGTACCAAGTATGCAAAAGATAGTTTGAATAGATTTTATAAATAATGTAAATTGCAAATATTGTTTTCATTGTTCAAATAGTGGTTTTCCCGAATATTATGTGTTGTGATAGAAATAAAGGCAAAAAATCTAACAAATATTTTAAATACAATTCACCAGCAATTCAATGTTACTTAACGACTAAATTGTGAAACAAATCACCATTTTATGTAAAAATATGATTTTGACCTAAGCGTACATAATTTTTTATATAAGCTCACGCGTGTATCCTCGAGAGGACACATAGAGATGCAACTAGTGGACTCACTAACAAAAATTTATAAGGTTGAAATAATTCCACCTTACAATTTTTAACCGACTTCAAAAGAGGAGGAGGTTCTCAATTCGACACGTATCTTTTTCTTTTTTTATGTATGTACATCAATTTCTCCGCCAATTGTGGACCGATTTTGTTGGAAAAAAATCACTCGATAGAGTTTAGCTGCGATGTAGTCCCATATAAATTTGGTTAAGATCTGATAACAAAGTACGGAGAAAAAAAAACAAAACTCAACGGACAACAGTACACTCGTCGCGATTGTCTTATTGTATTTGAATTGACATGCTATTGCTTGAAGTCGGTTTCTAAGTTTTGTTAAACGTTATATTATGTCCGATACGAACCTAGCGCCATGTTACACATTTATGGCAATTCCGGACACTTCGCATATACTTTCTGTACCCAAACGGAATACGAAATTTAAGCATACGAAAAACTACATCTGTATGTCACATACATCCTCAACAGATTTACTGCTACTTTATGAAAATGACATAGAACTGGACGCAAAAACCTCTTCACTTACCTCCCCCATACCCTGCAGGACTCGGAGTATAAACAGCCAGGTTGCACCACCAGCCCTGATGACCACAGGAGTCAGGAAGGTGAAGAGAGCTGTACTGAGTAAACCAAGGCCTAGGGTCCACTTGCCTCCGAACTTCTCTGCCAAGTAACCACCAGGCACTTGCGTAGCTGCATAGCCGTAGTAGAAACCGCTGAGTATAAGACCTTGTTGCTTCTGATCCCAATCGAATATGGCGTACTGGAAATAACAAGTTGTTAGAGAAAACAGTTTGCCGGAGTCCCAAATCCCCCCCCCTTCCTAATACCTTAATTATCCCTTTCATTTAAGGTTGGCAACGCGCCCATAATTCTTTTGTATTATGGGCGTACATGGGCGGTGGAGTTCACTTACCATCAGGTGACCCACTTGCTCGTTTGCCGGCCTATGACATAAAAAACAGATTGGAAACCTTTTTTAGATCCGATTTTTTTTATTAGCTTGAGTGTCGAATTAGTAGGTCACCCGCCTGATTGAAAGCGCAACCCCTGCCCATAGACAGAAGCAGACAAATAACTTTGAATTACAAAGCACTGCATGGCATTGGACTGCGCTAGTCATCCAGAGACATAAGATGTTAAGTTTTTTATTATTTTTTATTGCATAGGTCGGAAACGAGCAAGTGGGTTACCTGATGGTAAGTATACTCCACCGCCCATGTACGCCACAATACCAGAAGATTTTAAGCACGCTGTCGAACTTTAAGGTAAGGGATAATTAAGGGATTGGGAAGGGAAGGGGGATTTGGGCATACGGTGATCAAACTCACTGTACGAAACGCAGCAGCAAGTATTACATCGGTTTTCTACGAGACAGTGGTAACGACCCGGATGAGCCGACTCATTCATGCTGTAGACAAACCTGTCTACAGCGTGGCTCTATCAGTCAACTTATTAATTAGTCGGGTCTGCCTTTAAATATATGTCTTTAAATTATATTTCGTATATAAAACTTAACTATTCTCCTTGTAGTTTATAGTTTTATGTGATTATCAAAATTCAACTAAAATATACAGTAGGTGGTTATTTTTTTTTCATTCATACGCACTCACGCCTGTAATCCCCGAAGGGGTAGGCAGAGGTGTAACCAGTACACCCACATTTCACCGTGCGTATCTCCGTCCCATAATGTGATAGGGGGCGAGCCTATCGCCATACCTGGCACAAAGTCCAGACTCCGGGCTGATACTGAGCATTTAGCTTAGTTGCAATCACTAATCAGTAAAGGATAAGCGAGTTAAGCAACCCTTGGTTGCGGTCAGTCTATGGATGGGTGACCGCTTAGTGGTATTCCAACAGAGCGTCTCCATGCTTCGGAGGGCCCGTAAAATGTCGGTCCCGGCTGTTATCAACCGATAGCAGTCATTAAGCCAAGTCGGAGGCCTTCGGGTGGCTTGAAAAACTCTGACACTAGGTTGACCACTAACCATTCGATAAGAAGAAGAAGAAGACTGAGCATTTTGTAATAGTTAAGCCCAATACCACTTTACCCGACCCGGGGATCAAACCCGAGACCTCAGCGTTAGCTTAATCTTAACGCGTACGCATTACAACTGCGCCACCGAGGCAGTCAGTTTTTTTATCATTTGTTACAGAAATATAAAAATGTGACATTTGGTGAGCTCATATTAAGTCAGAGACAGATTGGACCCACATGTGTATCGTATGCAATGCATTATGACATCTGGAAAGATACTTGTTTTTAAATGAAAACTAGCTTTTGCTCGCGGCTCAGCTCGCGTGAACAACCTTTTCCTGAATAAAAAGTATCCTATAACCGGGATAAAAAGTAGCCTGTAACCGTCTCCAGTGTCCCATCTATCTCTATACCAAAATTCATCAATAGGTTCAGCGATTTAGGCGAGAAAGCGTAACAAACAAACTCACTTTCGCATTTATAATATTAGTTAGGATATAAGGATTATAAAGATTCAGTTTTATTTTTTCGCATTCGAAACTCCACCATCCGGTTCCGGTCAGTCGCTAAAGAGAAAAATATGTACAATCTAATCTTGTAACAGGTTTACATTAAGTCATCATATGTCCGTATTTTAGAAATATTCGAAGATGACCGTAGCGCTATTTTGATCGTTGTACTGTATTGTAGGCAATGTAGAACGCAAATTGTCTCTGACTAAATCATACTTCCATTTTTTCTGCAAGCTGGTGTTGAATACAATACATTCTAAATATAATATTAACCATCGAGTGATGTTCCATCAACGTTTGCCAGAATTATGCCAGACTAAAGTATAGATGTAAAATGTGACTGTGAAATGGCAGAAAATGGAATTACAGACAGTGTTCCCAAATTAGTGAAATTATCCCTACATTTGGTGGGTTGGACCCGTTGCTTTCAAAATAGTACTTTCAACCTCGCAGTGATATTTCGTCTACAACCCCTACCATGACGACGTAATTTTATCGAATGTTGACACTTTTATCCGAGATTTCTGAGTGGTAGAGCCACGCTGTCGACAATTTTGTCTACAGCATGAATGGGCTGGCTCGTCCGGGTCGTTACCACTGTCTCACAGAAAACCGGCGAAAGTAGCAGCTTGCTGCTGAGTTTCGTACGGTGAGTGAGATATCCGGAGGCCCAAATTCCCCTCCCCTTCCCAATCCTTTACTTATCGCTTTCCTTTATCGGCAACTCGCCCAGGATTATTTTAGTATTGTGGGCGTACGTGGGCGGTGGACATCACTTACCATCAGGTAACCCACTTGCTCGTTTGCCGGCCTATACTATAAAAAAAAACTACAAAAATAGATGTCGTCAATAGTTATGTCTCTCGGGCGCGAGATATGTCGTGTGACATATTTTAAACCTGCAAGTCACTGTTTATGCTCCTACACTATTTGTACATACATAAATACGCACTCACGCCTGTAATTCCCGAAGGGGTAGGCAGAGGTGTAACCAGTACACCCACATTTCGCCGAGCGTATCTCCGTCCCTTATGTGATAGGGGCGAGCCTATCGCCATACCGGGCACAAATTCCAGACTCCGGGCTGATAATGAGCATTTCGTAATAGAAAAACCCAATACCACTTTACCCGAACCGGGGATTGAACCCGAGACCTCAGCGTTGGCCTCAATCGTAACGCATACGCATTACAATTGCGCCACCGAGGCAGTCACACACTACCTATTTGTTTTCGGTAAAAATAATTTACAATACCACTATCTTTATTAAGTTTCATATTATGTATATTTATTGAAGGAAAAATGTGATAGCAGAACGGTGGATTTAAATAAAACCTCGTTTCGTTGAGGACACTTGAGTTTTAATGCATCATGATGTCATTTAACTGCACAACTCATTTAAGAACTTGTTTCCCTAAGTAATCATATACCATAGAGGTCTTATTTAAGTATTCAAGATACATATACATACGCACTCACGCCCGTAATCCCCGAAGAGGTAGGCAGAGGCCAGTACACATTTAGCCGAGCTTATTTACTTATACTTATTTTCTGTATAATAGACCCTGTGGTCTGCTCTTCCTTGCTTAGGTTTAACGATGGACTAGAGAACAATCCGCAAACAAAAAGTAGTATAATAATTCATATCTCAACGGCAATCATCGAAGCTAGATGCCGTGGGTTCGATTCCCGCACCGACACAAATGTTTGTTTCCGGTCTAGTTGTTGTGAGACCGTAAACCCCTCGTAGCTTTTGATACATATGATACGATCATTATGTTAATCGTACAGATTAACATCATGTGAGGTTACGACTATGTTACGGTTACATGGGTGGTGGAGATCACTTACCATCAGGTGGCCCAGTTGCTCGTTTGCCGGCCTATGTTATAAAAAAAATGTGTGACTTTTTGGTATATTTATTTTTTAACCGCCTCATAATAACAAAGGTTCTCAATGTATATCTTATATATAAAATTCTCGTGTCACAATGTTCGTTCCCATACTCCTCCGAAACGGCTGGACCGATTTGTATGAAATTTTGTGTGCATATCGGGTAGGTCTGAGAATCGGCCAACATCTATTTTTCATCCCCTTAAATGTTAAGGGTGGTCCACCCCAAAAATAAAAATGTATTTTTTAGACAAGTTTTTTGTTTTTTTTTTTATGATACAGCATTAAAAAATACATATAACCCTAAATTATCAACCCTCTACGATCAACCCCTATTTTTTAATAACGACATTAGTATTTTGTCTAGCGCGTTTCTCACCGGGGGCGCCCTCTAGGCTACTTTAATCCTGGAAATAGACATTCACGCGGGCGGAGCCGCGGGCAACCGCTAGTATACATATATATTTATCATGTATGTTCACGCATAACTCCGCCAAATATGCACCGATTTGAATATTTATTTTTGTATTCCCTAATAAAGTATTGCGTTTGTGGTCTCGTTAAAATTTAAAGAAATAATTCCACATATAAGGGGATGAAATTGGGGATGAAATACTAAGCACCTTAAGGAACTATTTTTTATTCTCTTAAGTGACGAAACGAGCAGGTCGCTCTCCTTATGGGAAGTGCCACGCCTGCCCATAAACAGAAGCAATACCACACGGAACTTTGAATTACAAAGCACTGTATGGCATTGGACTGCGCTCGTCACCCTGAGACATAAGATATTAAGTCTTACAATGCCCGATAATTTCACTGGCTTCAATGTCCTTCAACCGGAACACAACAGTGCTTACACCCTGCTACTTGGCGGCAGAAATAGACAAAGCGGTGGTACCAACCCAGCCGGCCTCTCGCGTATGAAGGATCTACCATCTTGTAAACTAATATACTGTATAATATATTCACCGACTTTGATAATTCTTCCACTAAAAATAGTAATACAATAAACTAAACAGCTAGTAATTTTTGACATAACGCACACAACAATTAGCAATATCATATTTAAAAATAGTTAATCTACAATAAACTTCTTTAGGATATTAATTAAAAAGAACCGTGACTCTTATTTAACTAAACAAAGACTTTTTTATGTATAGACTACTACGCATAATTGCGAAGGCATGTTGATTACGCAAAGTAGTTTAATAAATGTTAATTACATTGATCCGTTTGTTTAAAATAAAATGACACTTAAATTGACCTTCTTAATATACTTCTCACGGCCCTTTAATTATTATGTGTTTTTAGGCCATGGCCACGCGCATAAGGAATCATGCGGAAATGTTAAGCTATGCGTAGATTGTTTACAATATATTTAAATGAGAATGTTCTTATGCTTTAATTATTTGATTCGATGCATAACTTGGCTCGCATGTATTATTTAACGAATAATATCTTTTTCCGGAGATCTTTTTGAAAAGTTGTGTATGTCTTGATCAAGGTCGTAGTCTACTTGTGTGTAAAATTTTAATTAAATATGTTCACCGTAGTTCTTTTTATAGCATCGGCCGGCTAAAGAGCTTGTAAATCATTTGATAGTAAGTGATATCCACCGCCCATATACACCCACAATACCAAAAGAATCATAGGCGCGTTGCCGACCTAAAAGGAAAGGGATAATTAAGGAATTGGGAAGGGGAGGGGACTTGAGCCTTCGTATAACTCACTCACCGTACGAAACTCAGCAGCAAGATGCTACTTTACGTCAGTTTTCTGTGTTACAGTGGTAACAACCCGGACGAGCCGGCCCATTCGTGCTGTAGACAAAATCGTCTATAGTTTGGCTCTACCACTCTAAATGATTTATTTAGTTTTCTACTCACAAGCATCCAAACTATCACATTAATATTATATTAGTAAGATTACTGCCTCTATGGCGCAGTTGTAATACGTACGCTTTACGATTGAGGCTAACGCTGAGGTCTCGGGTTCGATCCCCGGGTCGGGTAAAGTGGTATTGGGTTTTTCTATTACGAAAATAATGCTCAGTATCAGCCTGGAGTCTGAAATTTGCGCCCGGTATGGCGATAGGCTCGCCCCCTATCACATCGTGGGACAGAAATACGCTCGGCGAAATGTGGGTGTACTGTTTACACCTCTGCCTACCCCTACCGGGATTATAAGCGTGTGTGCGTATGTATGTATGTAGTGAGATCACAGAACATAGAAGAAGAAAACAGAGAGTCTGCCCGCACAAACATTCGCCTCTGTAACTTCTGTGCACCAGGATCGACACTGGCACCCTTTTTGTTAACACTGAGCAGTGAAGCTCGGCGAGTCTCTGGGAATGCTAAATTGACTTTGTCCCGGAATGAAACAATAGGAAGAATAGACGTTGTCCGTAGCTTTTTCCGCTTTATGTCTTGGTTGGATGAAAATAAATGCTTACTTTTATTAAGTGAAGTACGTTACTTGGGATATGTCATGAGCAAGGATGGCGTTGACGGATCCATCTAAGGTAAATGCTATAATAAAAATTCGTAGTCCAATCAAATGTCTCTCTCGGGTTAGATCTTTGGGTCGGGTAAAAGTGATATCGGGTTTTTCTATAACGATATTATCAGTATCAGCCCGGAGTCTGGAATATCCCGTTATGGCGATAGACTCGCTACTTATCACATCATGTGACTTAAATACTTACAGGCCTATAAGCGACCACAGTATCGTTCCCAATGATTTCATCACTAGGGCACGCATCAGGATCTACGAAGTGCGACCCATCGCTCCGGGTTGTGTTGACCATCTGAGTGATGGCCAGATTGAGGCACACTCGCATGGTGTACGCATTGCACACTCCCAGCAAGCCAATCACACCGAGGATATATCTTTGGGGGATGATGCAACCTGAAAAAAATATATTCTTTAATCCAGATTTTTATCCACCTCCGTGGTGCAGTGGGCGAGTAGCCGGCTGTGAAGTGAGAGGCTACGGGTTCGATTCTCGTACCAAGTCAAAAATTTTGTGTGATGCACAAATATTTGTTTAGGTCCGGGTGTTTTCTCCCCGGAGGGGCTGACGTCAGGCTGGCGGCCGGTCGTAATAACTACGAGCCAAATATTTCTGTAACATGTGTTAAAAAGCAATGCGAGTGGAATAAGGGCAAGTGAAAAGAAAAGGTTTTAGTAGTTATGGAAAATATCGGAACTCGCGTAGATAGATATGAATAAACTGTTATAAAATTTAAGTGTCTGGTAAATAATTTGACGTCTGATAGCCAATGATGATAAGGGATCTCCATGATTTTGTATACATACTGTAATCAACCTGTGACCACGGCTGATGCAAATCGGTTGAAACAACGGAAAATAATTGGTATTTATATACCTTCCAAGTTACGTGATTAAGACCAGTTTTTGATGTTATAAATATATATTTTACAACTCAATTTCTAAATTTCGATTTAGATTGTGGCAAATTGGATTTCATACACAAACAACTTTACGTCCCACATTTTCAAAAATAAAATCATAATATGCTGTATCAAGTAGGTCATTGATAAACTTACTTTTATTATAAAATCATGCAAATATTCACGCACTGATAGTAGGTAATAATTGTGATAAAAGCGGAAACGACTGTTAGTTTTAAACGACTTCAGAGTCGTGCGTTTATATTTTATTTTTGTGTACGAGTATGTAATGTTTGGTCTTGTTTTGAGGAATTTTTAGGGGTTAGTTGGTCGCAAAATTCTTTGCCAGGTACACGATCCTGCAGATTTCCCAATGACCGCTGACTTGACTTATAATAGGGATATATGAGAGCCAACGGCAGGCGAGCGACCTGCTCATCTTGTAATTTAAAGCTAATAAAAAAAAGATTGTGTGGTTTTATGAAACCATGGTAAAAGTGAAACTTTTTTTCACATTATAGACATTTAACTAATTTTTTTTGGAATAATATTACATTAAACACTAACAAAAACAAACAAACAAAATAGCGTGCGAACTATAGACGCCGCCATATTAGTCTTGGCTGCTCTGGCGAGCACCTTTCACTTTATCCCTACTCCGCGGCCGACCGTCTCGCGACATACAACACACAGGCCAATTTTTTTGAGACTATCTACGAAAGTAGCATGTGTAATATAAAGTCCAGTGCTATGAGGGCCAATGAGGTGATTGTTTTTTCATAACAAAATATTACTTTTTTTTATAGTATAGGCCGGCAAACGAGCAAGTGGGTCACCTGCTGGTAAGTGATCTCCACCGCCCATGTACGCCCACAATACTAAAATAATCATGGGCGCGTTGCCGACCTTAAAGGAAAGGGAATAAGTAAGGGAATGGGAAGGGGAGGGGAATTTGGGCCTCCGGATATCTCACTCACCGCACGAAACGCAGCAGCAAGCTGCTACTTTACTTTACGAGCCCGCCCAATTATGCTGTAGACGAAACTGTCTACAGAGTGGCTCTACCACTCAACGCTTACTTGATTAAACCTATATTTTTTTACAGAGTGTAATAAATATTATTGCATTTGTTATAATATATAACATACAGTAAACAACACTTGAAACTGCTGTTCAAACATTGCAACAACTGTTCACTTATTCTCACATACACATCAACTCGTGATTATTTTTATTGATTATTGCGTGTATTATTCAAAGATTTTAATGTATACTACTAGACAAGCTGCTCGGTACATAGATATTGCGCCACTAAGTTACGGTCAATTGACCGTAACTCAATATTATAAAATCGCTTACTCTCAATTAGAACTCGCGCTCCCTGTCTGTGAGCTGTCAAACTCAAAATGACAAATTTTATGAGTGGTAGAGCCACGCTGTAGACACTTTTGTCTACAGTATGTATGGACCGGGTCGTCCGGGTCATTACCACTGTCTCACAGAAAACCGGCGTAAAGTAGCAGCTTGCTACTGCGTTTCGTACGTTGAGTGAGATATCCGGAGGCCCAAATTCCCCTCCCCTTCCCAATCCCTTACTTATTCCTTTCCTTTAAGGTCGTTTGTGGGCGTACATGGGTGGTGGAGATCACTTACCATCAGGTGACCCACTTGCTCGTTTACCGGCCAATATTATTATACAAAAAAAAACCCGCGTTATGTGGCGCATTTTTACTTCTTAACAGCCCGTCTAGTAGTATACATTCAAGTCTTTGATATTATTATTATTGAGTGTACTGGTTACACCTCTGCCCAACCCTTCGGGGAACACAGACGTTATTGCGTATGTATGTATGTAATATTGCGTGTTATGAAAAAATACCTCAACCTACAAGCCATTTATAAGAATTAAACATAAAATTATTGAAAATACAATTATATAAATGGCTTGCTGACTATAATTATTATAATTTGCAAGAATGTATGGATAATAAATTATAATGTGTACCTGCCTGCCTACCTTATAATTTAAGCTAAGCTTTAAAAATTTGCATGCTATATATTGTAGCAAAACATGTATGCACTATTAGAATTTATTTGTAACACCTTTTATACCATGTTTTATGCAAATAAATGATTATGATTACAAATATGCTTAGCTGTATATTTTTTATAAGCCTGAATGACGAGATGAGCGTAATAGTAAGCGCCACGCCTGCCCATTAACAGAAGCAGACACAGAACTTTGAATTACAAAGCACAGGATGGCCGTGTACTGCGCTCGTCACCTCGAGACATAAGGTTAAGTCTCATAATTCCCAGTAATTTCAGTAGCTTAAATGTCTTTCAAAACGGAACACAACAGTGTTTTCACACTGTGCTTGATGCCAGACAAAGCGGTGGTATCAACCCAGATGGCCTCGCGCATACGAGGGACCTACCACCTATGCTTCCTACAACATTGAAGTATAGTTATTGTTTTAAGCGGTGGAGATCACTTACCATCCATACCAGGTAACCCATATGTCATTTTTAAAATTTTCCGCTAATAACATGAGTGTGCATTGACATTGTACGATGCCACTACTGTATCATAACAGCATCATAAAAAACCGTGATGTCAATTTGGAAATAATTTGTAACTTTGAAAGGCTAATCAAAATCTTCAAACATAACTACCATCTCGATTAAATCGGCTACTGGACAAAAAATCGCATTCAAATCGGACATCACGTTTAGGCGCTACGTTGGTACAAACAGACACACACGGAGACAAAAGAATTAAACCTAAAACCTTTTTTGTCATGGGTTAATGAGACCACAGTGGAATTACCGGGCATTTGTCGGGGTGAGAAGCGCAGTCGTGTCACGCTGTGATTTGTAATTCAAAATTCTGTGTGACGTTGCTTCTGTTTATGGGTAGGCGTGACGCTTACCAGACGAGCGACCAGCTCGACTCGTCATTCAAGGTAATAAAAAAGACCTAACTATACCTATACCCAGTGGCTAAAGCCACTTATACACATTCAACGAACAAGCTCTCAGTTTTACAATACATGAACAATGCGTGAGAAAGTTTGTGTGGGAAATAACGTGCAACTTTATTCCATATTGGTGTTCGTTCGCACATAACTGTACCGATTTATTGACTTACACATATTCGATACTGGTTGCTTTGTCGCTAGAAATTGAGTATAGTTTTTGTTATTCAAACGTTTGCTTTTTAGTCTTTTTGTTACTAATTTTCAATGTGATTTTATAGCAGATATTGGCAATCAGATGGTAGTCAGGATGGATGGAGTCATCTGATAATAATAATCCTACGATTAATATCAATGTGAAAGTTTAGATGTTTGTTAGTCAAACAAGCCTTAACAGATGAACGGGTTTGGGTGAAATAGACTCAGTTAGACCAGGACCTGGATTCGAACATAGGCTACGTTTTATCCCGGCAAAGGCCATCCATCTACGTGGGCGAAGCTGTGAGCAAAACTAGTAATGAGTAAATAACACCCAACAGTCACACACATAGCCCTGATCCCACAATAAGACGAGTCTTGTGTCGTGGGTATCAGGAACAACGCGGGACTTGTTGGTGTCACAACACCCAGATCCGAATTAAATGTTTGAGGATGAGACAAATATTTGTCTCAGTGCGGGAATCGAACCCGCGGCCTCACGTTTCACGTTCGACTACTCGCTGCTACGGAGGCTGTCAATGTGTTGATGGATGATGGTGGTTGATGGTAAGTGATGGCCGTTCATGAATTCCCAATACCAGATATATAATGGATGCGTTGCACATTCTGAAGGAGAGAAATGGGGGATTTGGATAAGTTAAAAACTATGTCGAAAATGACGTTTTTATACGCCATTATGTAGAAACATTTATGAATTTTTTATTCGCATGCTTAGTTTCAAATGTATCACGTTGAAATTATTTGACTGTTAATCGTACACTACTAACGCCTGGTTTCTGAAAGGCTGATCAATATAAAATTACTTAATCAACTGTCAACTTTCATGTCATGTCAAAATTAAGTTGTTAAAAGTGTGGTCAACACCTTTGATTTAACACACATGTTAGTTAACATAGCTTTAAAATTAATATGAAAAAATTACGCTATTAGAGAGACATCAGATATTATTAAATTTTCACTAAATAACGTTTCAGCAACTCAAATTGATTTGACAGCGGTGTCAAAATCAAATTTCTGTTTGATAATGGTTCGATGAATGTTGATTTGATTAGCCTTTCAGAATCCGGGTGTAAGTGATAGGTATGTCGCGGAATACCGCGAAATATTTTGATTATTTACAATTATTCATTTAAAAGTTGTATACAGGAAATCTTATTTTTTATTATAAGATATTGTAGGTAGATAAATACTGCTTGAAAGTATGTATTGGAGGTAATGGAGGGCGAAGGGGCTCTTTTTTCTGTAGTGAGTGGACAGTGTAGTTAGTGGATTGTGTACCTAGTGCGGCAAAGTCGAGTTTAACGGTAAGTGCTAGAACATAATCATGGTGACCGTATAATACAATATTTCTTTGTGCTTTATGATTTTTTCTATATTATATGTGCTTTAGTTGCTGTGGCGAAAAATGCAATATAAATACACCCAACAGTCACACACATAGTCCTGACCCCACACTAGGTAAACCTGTGTCGTGGGTATCAGGAACTAAGAGGGACTTGCGGTCCCACAACACCCAGACCCGAGACCAATATTTGTGGTTCACACAAACATTTCTCTCAGTGTGGGAATCGAACCCACGGCCTCTCGCTTCGCAGCCGGCTACTCGCCCTCTGCGCCACGGAGGCTATCAAAATATGATTAAGAAGTTAAGGATATTGAAGCCAGTGAAATTACTTTAATGAAACAAACGCATTCCAGTGCCCTGCAGCGCTTTGCTATTTATACTTCTTTGTGGTATTGCTTCTGTTTATAGGCAGTTGGCAGGCAAGCAGGGCATGATGCTTACCATCAGGCGAGCGACCTGCTCGTCTTGTCATTCAGGCTAATAAATAAATATCATAAGTTGAAGTATCTAGGTATGATTTTCGTAGTATAAAGTATCTTACATGATCGTAAAGCCCTGGTTAGACCATTATCTATTCTTTGTGGTACTTGCGTCTTCTGCCCTAACAGCTTGTGTGCTTGCGCTTGCGCCTCTGTGTCCTCCATTTTGTACTCCATTTTACACCATACACCTGTAACAGACAAGAAGATAAAATATTCTGGTACCTATTTTTTTTTTTTAGATACCAGAATATTAATATGTTCTAGGAATCTTTAATAATAATATCAGCCCCGTATTTATATGATCAACTGCTGGGCATGGACCTTCTCTGTTATTAAGGGGTTAGGCTTAACGCTACGCTGGCCTACTGCAGGTTGGTAAACTTCACATATCTTCGAAATTATTTTAAAGAACTCTCAGGTGTGCAAGATTCTTCACGATGTTTTGATGTTTCCCTTCACATTTAAAGCGAGCGATAAAGAAAAACGTATTCACATATTATAACTTCGAAAAGGTGCGTTCGCTGTTTTTTTTATTTGTAACTACAGGCCTCGATTACTTATCGACGCTATTTTATATTTTATTTCGACTGCCTCGGTGGCGCAGATGTAATGCGTACGCGTTAAGACTGAGGCTGACGGTGATGTCTTGGGTTCGATTCCAGAGTCGGGTAAACGTGATATTGTTCTATTACGAAGAGTTCAGTATCAGCCCGGAGTGTGGAATTTGTGCCCGGTATGGCGATAGGCTCGCCCCCTATCACATCATGGGACGGAGATAAGCTAGGCGAAATGTGGGTGAACTGGTTACATCTCTGCCTACACCTTCGGGGATTACGGGGGTATGTATGTAGTGAACTTTATATTAGTGCAAGAATTTTCAGAATATGTTCATATTTCAAAGATTACTCCGTATATTTTCTTTAGCATATTCTGACATAAACACGTAGATTTTATGTACATATTGCTTTTAGTCTACACAAAGTCTTGTCTTGCTATTTACAATTACAATACTTAACAATCCTGGACTAATATAAAAATATTGTAAACTTTATAGTTGCCCAGTGTATTTTGACGATGCTATGTATGTTATGTATATATTAGCTGATATGATTTCTGTACTTACATAAGTTTCTTTATTTTGTACTGACTTGTCATAAGCGCTATTTTAATTGCCTACATGATGAATAAAACTATTTCATTTCATTTCATTTCACAACATATTGTCGAACGCATGCATGCATCTGTTAAATGACTTATAGAGTTCGTTTTGGTACTATAAAAAATTTGGGCACATTTGTGTCGACATCACCAATCCTCCAAAAGTGATGAATCATATGTTATACGACAGCTTTTAGCATGGACTTTATTTTATTCTAAGGGGGCTAGGTCCTAATTGAGAGCAATGATGTATGCATGTATGTAATGTAGGTATGCTCATCTATTAAGGTAACTAGAACGATGATTCTCTTATGAATCTGCCAAAAATACGGCTTCACTTACTTACACAATATGCAAAGGTAACTCATACACTCAACAAAAAATAATAATAGTTCAAAATCAACTTTACTTCATAAAAGTTAGTCTAAATATTAAATTTCTAGATCGAGATTTCTAGACCGCGCAAAAAATTAGAATTATTAAGTATCAACTAGAGATCATGAATCATTTTTTATGAATTAAACGAGTTGCAGAGATTTTTACAGCCCCGCGCCGTTGCATAATGTTTTGGTGGGCCCATTTTTTTACTTGAGTAACGTACGTAACGCGTACGCATTACAACTGCGCCACCGAGGCTGTCACTCACCAAATAATAAAAAACTTGTGTAAATCAGGCATCCCAACGGAAAGTTTTTTTAATACTCTAATTGAGATAGAGTAGTACGAGTAAAAAAAAATGCGTGGCGGCGCGCTTCAATTTAGATTAGATATCATTTAGTATACTCTGCTTTCAGTGGACTTAATGATGATTGATTTTATAAGTCAAAAATGATAACTATTGTACAGATAGCGTTAGACACGCGCTAATGGTCATTCTGAATATTTTGTCTATCCATAAATTTGCTTAATGGCAGTAATTTTTTGTCAGATTTTGTATGGAAGTTTTTTTTTATTAGCTTAAATGACGAGACGAGTAGGTCGCTCTCCTGTTAGTAAGCGCCACGCCTGCTCATAAACAGAAGCAACGCCACACAGAACTTTAAATAACAAAGCACTGCATGACACTGGACTGCGCTCGTCACCCCGAAACATAAGGTGTTAAGTCTCATAATGCCCAGTAATTTCACTGGCTGCAATGTCGTTCAAACCAGAACACAACAGTGCTTACACACTGTTGTTTGGCGGCAGAAATAGATAAAGCGGTGGTACCAACTCAGCCGGCCTCTCGCAAAAAAATCTGTCAAACTACTATTGATAGTAAGCAAATCTATCTGTAAATAGAATATAGGGAACGGCCATAAGTCAGTCTATAGTATTGTATAGATAAAAAATATAAATTGAGAGCGATGACATAAAGCAGGGATAGCTCAGCGGAGAGTGGTTAGGATTGCCGAGACGAAAGTCGCAGGTTCAAATCCAGCAAGAGCATACAAAGTAACGTATGTATTCAATTTTAACGCTTGCTTTAACTATGAATTAAACCTGCATACCTAAGAAGTTCTTAATAAGAATTTCGAAGGTATGTAGTGGTGACCAAAGCCTAACCACTCTCATTCAGTAGAGGAGGCCCATGGCCAGTAGTGAGACGTGTATAATACAGAACTAATAGTATATTATTAGATTAATGTCATAATACGTAACATAGCGCAGCGGGCGAGTAGTCGGCTGCGAAGCGAGAGGCCGTGGGTTCGATTCCCACACCTAGACAAATGTTTGTGTGAACCACAAATATTGGTCTCGGGTCTGGGTGTTGTGGGACCGCAAGTCCCTCGTAGTTCCTGATACCCACGACACAGGTTTACCTAGTGTGGGGTCAGAGCTATGTGTGTGACTGTTGGGTGTATTATTATTATTATTATAGTATCAGATTTTACAGGTTCAATGCAGCCATTGATAGAGTGGTAGAGTTACGCTGTAGATATTTTTCTCTACAGCATGAATGGGCGGGCTCGACCGGGACGTTACCACTGTCTCACAGAAAACCGACGTAAAGTAGCTTGCTACTGGGTTTCGTACTGTGAGTGAGATATCCGGACGCCCAAATCCCCATCCCCTTCCCAATCCCTTAATTATTCCTAGGTTGGCAACGCACCCATGATTCTTTTGGTATTGTGAGCGTAAATCGTCGGTTGATATCACTTACCATCAGGTGGCCCACTTGCTCGTTTGGTAGCCTATGCTATAGAAAAACCAGCTGCGAGAAAAGAGGCCACGTGTTCCAACTTGTTGTCTCTATCTTTAGATATATCTATCTATATTTTCCCAATGATTCCTTTCCTTTAAAGTCGGCAACGTATCCATAATTCTTCTGATATTGTAGACGTACATTCACAGTAGATATCACTTATCATCAAGTGACCCACTTGCTAGTTTGCAGAAAATAATTTTGAAAATTAAGCGTATTTATACAGTATGTAACAAAAATCCTGTTGGTCTTTTCTAGATCGTGAAGATAGACAACTTAATAAAACTAGTTAAATAAAAAAACAGAAGCGAGATATTATCCTTACACAGGTAGCTTAGAAAATGAACATTTAAAAATGTTATTTTCATCTGAAAACTGATGAACAGCTGACTGATGTTACGTATTGACGAAACCGGGGGCACACGCGGCGCGTTTCATGCACGTCGACGCCGCAACTAGCTATCTTACTCTGGCTCCGAGACATGGCTCTTGCAGAGGTAATCAATCGAAATACAGTTTACAAACAATAAAATCATTAACGTATAAAAAAATAATATGATTATTTTTATAGTCTTATTTTCGTATGTTATTTCATTACGTTTGAATATATATTCCGATATCGCGGTTAAAACGCCCAACAGGGTTTTTGTTACATATTGTATATTGCAGGCGATTGTACATTAGATAAATAGGGCACACGTACATATTGTTCTACCGATGTCATGTGTGTTTTTAGCATTGAACTAGTACGATGTGTCATAGCCTATTAAGTATACCTAAATATCAAAGTACAGGATACATTGCATATACTAGTCACTTGACTGCCTCGGTATCGCAGTTGTAATGCGTACGCGGTACGCCTACTGTGCTGAGGTCTCGAATTCGATCCCCGGGTCGAGTAAAGTGATATTGAGTTTTTCTATCACGAAATGCTCAGTATCATCCCGGAGTCAGGAATTGTGACTGGTATGGCGATAGGCTCGCCCCCTATCACATTATGGGACGATAACAAGCTCGGCGAAATGTGGGTGTACTAGTTAGACCTCTGCCTACCTCTTCGGTGAGTAAAATAATTTCAACTTCTATAAACATTATACTTAATTGGTACAACTAAGCTAAGCTTTTTGATTTGGAGCTGATACATAAGAAATGAATTGAGAAACTCCTCTTTTTTTGAAGTAGGTTAAAAATGACGAGAAATCAGTTACATTCTTGTTTCATTCAATATCTTAACCTTTTGAGGTAAATATTTTGTCTCTTTGTAATCCTCGGAAAGCACACCGACTGTGTGTATTTAACTATTAAAAAGGTCTACATCAACTTAACTTGTACAAGACGTTTTGTAAATAACTTCGTAAGATAGTAAATACTAGCAATAGATTAAAAATAAGTTAAGTTTATTTACCAGTTTTTTTTTATTCTATTGTTAGTAGAACTGGTCTTTTGTATATTATATAGATATCCAAAATGTTAGAGTTTAATATTTTAAATCCCTAGTCTGTGCAAGAACCGGCTAACTCGTTATAAGATCATAATCATCAAAATAATTTACTATGAGTAAAGAAAGTCCGTTATGAAAACATTATTTGTTCTCATTCCCTTATCGCTGCGCACACGCAAATATACCTAATATTCAGAATATTCTAATCACAAACAATAAAATTTAAATTAAAAAGATTTAAAAATCGAAAAAAGGTCATGAATGCTTCATACATGGCATTATATGTATCAGTGCTGTCAACATAATATTATGTTCCTTATTTGAATGAACTCTACATTTGAATATAAAAATATATTTTTAAACTTACAATTTCAATGAATTCAATCCAATTCTTCGCGATTGATTCCACTTACACTTCACTCAAATAATAAAATTCACATTACCTCATACGTCCACTACGCACAGTCTACTTCAGTCAAGTATCGTTATCTGGTAGAGCTATGGTAGCAGAACCGTCGGTCGCGAAGCACAGCCACTTGGCGAATATGGGCGCCAGACGATTGGCAGCCTCAGGCGCACCGCGCCACGAGGTGGTCGACCTTGAATACTCGTCTAATCAGTATATAGCAGTGTTTGCCCGCGACTGCGCATGAGTCGTTGTGAATGTCGATTTATTTGATTTTTATACTTTTTTTTTAAGTAAGTATTTAAGCCCTGTATTATATACGTTCTACTGCTACGGGCCTCTCTACTGAATGGGGGGAGGCCTTAGTCCACAACGCTAATCTAATTTGGATTGATAGACTTCATACACCTTCGAAACTCTCGTGGAGAACTTTTCAGGTATATAGAATTCGTCACGATGTTTCCTTCGCCATTAAAGCAAGCGATACATAACACTTTATACAAACGTAACTTAGAAAAGTCAGAGGTGCATGCTCTTGGGGTAGGTTTCGAACCTGCAACTTTCGTCTCTGCAGTCCGGTACAGCTACATATATTGGAAAAATTATATGATATATCTAAATTAATTAAAGATGTTTTTTTTTATCAAACTAGGGGCGTTGCCCATGTTTTTCCACAAAAGATAAAATAAAAAAAAAACTTAAAGTCCGACGAATATGAGACATATCTTACTTTCTTCCCCACATTATTCTGCATCGATTGGTATAGGCCTCGACCCCATACCCCTAGCGGTTTCGGAGGAGATAGCGTGACAAGCTTTTGGCAGCGGCGGCGGCGGCAGTTACTTTTTTTTAGAATAGAGAGATATGTATTTAACAGGCTCGATATGAAAAGGAGCCGATAACTTTTATTTTTACACATGGCATATTAACGTGTTTATTATTAGCTTAGCTTGAATGACGAAACGAGCAGGTCGCTCGCTTGATGATAAGCGTCACGCCTGCCCATAAACAAACAAAACACCACCCAGAATTGAATTACAAAGCATTTCATGACAAATTACAATACAGCATAAAAGTAAATAAAAAATTACACGTAATTTTACACATAAAAAAATTACCTACGTGTAATTTTTTATTACTATTATTATATTAACTTAAATGAGGGACTCGTGAGTACCGCGTTAAATTCATATTGTAAGCAAAAACAATACATACACATACATACATACATACGCACTCACGCCTGTAATCCCCGAAGGGTTAGGCAGATGTGTAACTAGTACACCTACATTTCGCCGAGCGTATCTCCGTCCCACGATGTGATAGGGGGCGAGCCTATCGCCATACCGGGTTAAAATTCCAGACTCCGGGCTGATACTGAGAATTTCATAATAGAAAAACCCAATACCACTTTTACCCGACCCGGGGATCGAACCCGAGACCTCAGCGTCAGCCTCAGTCGTAACGCATACGCATTACAACTGCGCCACAGAGGCAGCATTATATAAAAAAAAATGAATTCAATAAATGGTTCAACGCACAAACACAATGTCCTTGTATCTCTACAATATCTGCAGAACGCATACTGGCAATACTAGTTTGGGCAGTCGGGTACAATCGTGAGTGTTTAATAGTCCGTAACATTTGCATGAGCTTAGAAGCTTCGATAGGTTTTTTAAGTGTGTAGAGAATTATTTAATCCGATCTGTATTTTAGAATATTCGCATAAAAATAGTTTTGCGGATTCCTATAACCGAATAATCTTGTTTGTGATTTCATTATTATTTTTTATTAATAGTAATAAATTATTGCATGTGTGCACTATAATTATATAATTGTAAAAATTATATTCAAATTAAATTTGAAATCAGAATAAAATACATTACATTGATAAGTGTTGGTAATATTAACATCTATCATAGATTTTTTATACAAGTTAGGAATCAATTTAATGTTGAAATATACATTTTATATGTATATTTTGACTGAAAATCTAATTCATTTGACAGACTCCGTAAGGTCAGGACCATGTGTTGTCATACCTTTAAGTATTTTTTTATTTATTGAAATTTAAAGTTAAGTTTTTAATTCTAGAAATAGGATGATTAAGTACTAGTTTATATATCTGTTATTTTAGACTTGTTTATATTTCATGACATTGAATTTTATAAAAAAAATACTTTATCTGCACAGATGAATATCAAACGTTTGTTTATCGACTACTCAAACAGACTCAAACCAAACGAAAATGTTGAATAAATAGTGGGTTCTTGGAATAATCACGACACATGTGGCGTCAACTGAAAAATCAGGATTCAATTGTATTACATCTATGGAATAGAGATTTCGTTAGTGTAACGTTATCGAACGTGGGTTCGATTCCCGCACCGAGAAAAAATTTAATTGCCTACATGATCAAGAAACATTTCATTTTTATTTTCAGTTATATGACTCGCTAGCTTTTGCTCGCGGCTCCGCCCGCGTTAATGGCGTATTCCAGGATAAAAAGCCTATGGCCTAATCCAGGTCATGGTCTACTAACAAACATTCAATACACAAACTCACAAACATCCAAACTTTTACATATATTATACTAGCTTTTGCTCGCGGCTCCGCCTGCGTGAATAGACTTTTCCGAAATAAAACGTAGCCTAAAACCGTCTCCAGGGTCCCATCTATCTCTACATCAAAATTCATCAAAATCGGTTCAGTGATTTAGGCGTTAAAGCGTAACAAACAAAAAGATATTTTTGTCATAAAAAGTATGATAAGTTACTTCTTATACCTCCAAGAGTATGTGTACAAAGTTTCATAATGATCGGTTAAGTAGTTTTTGCGTGAAAGCGTAACAAACAAACGTACATTCACATTTATAATTTTAGTATGATGACTTACTCATCACTAATTACAATATAAGTCATAAACTACACGCACAACAATAAAACCCCTTATATGAATTATTTTACAAGGAAAACTTGTGTACTTTACGTATCTTAATTTATGAATGTTTGCTAGACGTGGCCGGTAATTACGTCCCTATGGAATCAAAGTTCATAATATAAGGATGGATTCAACACAATAAGCTAATCATTGGTTAATAGAGTACTTGGGATCTATTTACAGTACTATGATTTAAATATATACGCTTCGGAATTTTTTCTACATTAGTATATCAGAGTCGTCTTCTTCCACCTGCCCGTATCCCACTCGCAGTGGGGTCGGCGCAACATGCTTTTCAACACAGTTACAGAAAGATTTGGATTAGAATTTTTGCGACCGGCCTCCTGCCTGACATCAACCCCTCTGGGAAGAAAACACCCAGACCCGAAACAAGATATTTGTAGATCACACAAACACTTATCTTGGTGCGGGAATCGAACCCGCGGCCTCTCGCTTCACAGTCTGAAATGATTTATTATTATTTCAGAGTGTTAGACAAATTTCACCATAAACTGTTAGTTAAATAAATCTCCTGTTACATATTTTTAACGGATTGTTAAGGTTAGTGAATGTTTCAAAATGTATAATCTTAATGGTTTAATTTTTTGAAATGAAATGAAATAGTTTTATTAATCATGTAGGCAATTAAAATAGCGCTTATGACAAGTCAGTAAAAAATAAAGAAACTTATGTAAGTATAGAAATCATATCAACTAATGTATACATAACATACACAGCATCGTCACAATACACTGGGCAACTATAAATTTTACAATATTTTTATATTAGTCCAGAATTGTTAAGTATTATTATTATTTTTTCTCTGTTTTATGGGTGGATATGGACCATAGGCATTACCGAAACGGCAGTGGAAATCAATTGTCATCAGGTGACCTACTTGCTCGTTTGCTGGCCTATGCCTATCTAAGCGAATGATATATAGTGCAAACAAAGTTTAATATTACAGATATATTTCTGTAGGTGTAACTGATACGCCACACACATTCTGAATCATTTTAATTGCTGGTTCGTTTCATAGATCAATTTATTTTAATAGCTAAATAGAACTGTTGTTCGGAAGAAGCAATGGCGAAACTTTGTTCCCTTTGCGAGTTGTGGGGTCAGACGGCGGGTCGCCCTATATAATACCAAATACCGTCAAATCGATTGTATGAGAAGGCAGACCCTGATATTAAGCCGGGATAACGCCAGACAGAAAGGAAGAAGTAGGGACAGTTGTTCTGAGACATTGTGCAATGTACAGTATGTAACAAAAACCCTGTTGGCCCTTTCTAGGTCGTAAAGACAGACATAGACAGCTTAATAAAAATAGTTAAATTAAAATAATAATAAACAGAAGCGAGATATTATCCTTACACAGGTGGCTTAGAAAAATGAACATTTAAAAAAATATATTATCATCTGAAAAGTGATGTATCTCATGTGGCGTACTGACGTAGACGGGCGCGCACCGGCGCGGCGCGTTTGATGCACGTAGACGCCGCAACTTGCCTTCTCACTCTGGCTCCGAGTTATCGCTCTTTCAGAGGTAATCAATCGAAATACGGTTCACAAACAATAAAATAATTAAGAATATGATTATTTTAATGCCATGTCGAACACATATTCCCAACCCAGGCAACTAATTGTATTTTTTTCAATCTAAAAACTAATGCCTGACTGCCTCAGTGGCGCAGTTGTAACGCGTACGCGTTACGATTAAGCTAACGCTGAGGTCTTGGGTTCAATCCCCGGGTCGTGTATAACATGATATTGGGGTTTTCTATTACTCAATGTTCAGTATCAGCCCGGAGTCTGGAATTTGTGCCCGGTATGGCGATAGGCTCGCCCCCTATCACATATGGGACGGAGATACGCTCGGCGAAATGTGGGTTACACCTCTGCCTGCCCCTTCAGGGATTACAGGCGTGAGTGCGTATGTATGTATGTAAAAACTAATATAAATTGTGCTTGCCCGATAAACCAATGAGAAAGAACATGTTTATAATTTAAATGAATGCTTTAAAACGATGTGTGCAATAAAAGTTACATTAAAGATAATAATGTGTGTCAATGTGATCTTGATCTCTAATATTGGGCAGTGTCAAGTGAAGATAAAAACTAGAGTCCGACCGTTTCGTAATAAGGCCCACTGACCACTACCAACGAGATGATACGGTAAATTTACATAAATTTTGTTCTAAGTTATATAAGTAGCGGTATGAATTTGGATCGCTGTAAATATGGCCGCGTCGTACGTTGGTACGATTTTTATGACACGGCACATGCGTACAGGCACAAGTTAAACGTTTCTATAAAATCGCTGCGCACGGGTATAGATATCGAAATAAGATAACTAGAACGACAACTCTCATATGAATCTGCCAAAAATACGGCTCTACTTACTTACACATGCACTCGTACATGCAACAAAACATAATGAACGTTCAAAATAAACTTTATTTCATAAAAGATAATGTTTAAATATTAAATTTCTAAATCGAGATACGACGTTCTGCACCGCGCAAAAAATTATACGTATTAAGTGTCAATTAGAGATCATGAATCAATTTTTATAATTTAATTAATGAACGAGCTGCACAGACTTGCACAGAGTTTTGGTGGAGTCACTTTGTTGCTTGAGTTACGTTTCTTGTCATCTTATTTCGATGGGTATAGAAAACTTGTAAAAATCATCTATCACGGGTGCTGATCGTCGCTCATCCCAGCCCCAGCTCAGCGCCTCTGTTATTACTTTACTATTTTAGAGAAAGAATGGTCAAAGTCATCGATTTTGGTGATTATAGTCCATCACCCCCCTATTTCTTCATCTTTGGGGAAAAATTTCTTCTTGGGACTGGGACCAACTTTAAGTCATATTCTTTCTAATCAAAAATGATCAAAATCCAAAAGTGAAAACTTATGTATGGAGAAACATACAAAAAAACGCGTCGAATTGAGAACCTAAGTAATCCGTTTTTGCTTCGTTTAGATTTAGGGCTCTACATTTTATTCATTCTAAAGTTAGCAGTATATTAGCTTAACGCTCGCGGCTGCGCTCACGTAAAAATCATTTTCAGAGATGAAAAATATCTTATTTCGTAATTCTAATTATGATTCACTTGTGTGCAAAATTTCAATCCAATCCCAATCCCAATGTTTTGCGTTTTTGCCATACCTATTATTGGAATCAAGTTTAACAACTCACGTGATAGGGGCCACTTAATGAAATGATATCCGTGGTGCTTTACATCTGGCTTCTCCAGTTGTAAATGTCCTTGTGCCTGAGGTTAAGACCTCCTTAGTTAATTATTTTGTCTCCCGCTTTGCTATGGAGGGAAGTGAACAATTATTATTTCCAACTCCTCCCTAATTTTCTATTTGATTAATTTCGTTGCGGGATAAAGACACGATTGCTCAGTTTCGAAATATGCGTGCCACTGTCGATCCTGGTTTACAGGAGTTACAGTGGCGGGTGTGTGGGTGGGATAGTTTCCCCTCTTCCCAGTCCTAATTCCTTTCCTTTATGGAGGGCAACATGATTGATCTTGGTATTAAACTTCAACTCAGTACGCGGACGCATTCAAAACGAACAAACTCATATTTATTTTCATATTATATTATCTAAGTTCCCACCATATGGTTGGATTGGACCTGACCGCAGTTAATTGATAACAATTAGCATTTATTTTACTAATTAACATATTAGCAACCATCTGTTCAGCTCAATGTCTGATCAAGCCTCACCACACAACTCTGTAATTAATATAAACTTGCCTAATCGTATATAATGCTCAGTATCAGCCCGGAGTCTGGAATTTGTGCCCGGTATGGCGATAAGTTCGCCCCCTATCACATCATGGGACGGAAAATACGCTCGGCGAAATGAGTGTGTACTGGTTACACATATGCCTACCCCTTCGGGGATTACAGGCGTGAGTGCGTAATATATATATATAATTCATGAAATCCTACTTCCTACCTACTATCCAATTAGTATTATAAATGTGAAAGTTTGGATGTTCGGAATTTTGGATGTGTATGAGTATGTGAATTTGGATGGTTGTTGTTGTTAATCACGCCTTAAGGGCTGTACGAATTAAATTATGGTATTTAATATTCGTAAAATTGAAATAGTTGAACCGCGTACGTATTATTAGGAGACTAAACACCTTATGTCTCAGGGTGACGAGCGCAGTTCAGTGGCATGCAGTACTTCATAATTCGAAGTTTTGGTTGGTGTTGATTCTGTTTATGGGCAGGCGTAACGCTTACCATCAGGCGCTCGATCTGCTCGTCTCATCTAAAGCTAATAAAAAAAAAACTGCGCCGCCGATGTGGTATCGGGGTCCAGTTAAACGACACGTGTATCCAAAAATTTCGATACCATAATGTTATTATATCACTATCTACACTCGCTTGAAGTGGGCGTGAGGTTCATTCGATATCTCTACATTGTGTGGGTTATGTTAGCATTAACCTTATTTAACAGTTACTCCACAATTTATAACCAATAAAATTATACTAGTTAATAAAACAAAAATATAATCGACTCAAAAAATCTAAAAAGACAACCAATCGAGTCGATCCTAGTTTATGTCTCGGGATGAGGAGCGCAATCCAGTGCATTGCAGTGCTTTGTAATTCAAGGTTCTGTGCGGCGTTGCTTCTATTCATGGGCAGGCGTGACGCTTACCATCAGGCGAGCGACCTGTTCGTTTCATCATTCAAGCTAATAAAAAAAAAAGATTTTGAGGTACGCAACCAAGACAATACCGTGAGGCGTGACAAGTCAAGGGACTGCTGTTATGCATACTTTGTCATCAGATCTTTAACCTTTAAGTATATAGGATCGCAGCTAAATTTTATCGAACGATTTTTTTTCGGTAAAATTAGTCCACAGATCGCGGAGAAAACGATGTACATTCGTAAAAATTAAAAAAATACGTTCCAAATTAAAAACCTCCTTTTTTGAAATCGGGTAAAATTGGCACTTAATACGAGTTAATGAATTTTAACACGTATTCTGAGATACAAGAAATAACCGGACAAAACTAGATTAGAATCAATAAATCAAGTAAATAGCGTGTTAATAAAAATACTATTAGTTGCTGCTCAATTTTTAAACCTTCTTCACACAACATAGAGTAAAGATTGATGGATTGTATAAATTATTATTTACAATCTACAGGATGTCGAAATCCATTCTTGAATTTTAATAGCTTTAACACTGGCCTCTTTAAGATTCAGTAACACGTAATTTTAGCACAAATAAATTTTAAATAACTATCAAAGTACATTCAACTTTTCGGACCTCATTATTATTCATAATACATAACAGAAAATGGCATGAACAGAATTAATTTAAACAAACTAGCATTAAAAATCATACAAATACGGAATACCATTTTACTACGGTTTTAAAAGCATGGAACTGTACTTCATATTGATACACTGTACTTCGGATAAGAAGTGGTCTCATAAATGAATAAATAATAATAAATAAATACACCTAAAAGTCACACACATAGACCTGAGGCCAAACTAGGCTAACCTGTATCGTGGGTATCAGGAAGTACGAGAGATTTACGGTCCCATAACACTCAGACTTGAAGGAAATATTTGTCGATCACATAAACATTGGTCTCGGTGCGGTAATTAGATTGTAGCCAGCTACTCGCCCGCTGCGTCACGGAGGCTATCGCCTGTAAAATTCCTGTCCCCCCGGTGATGCGATAGGTCCCTTGCCTTACTTTCCTTCACTACCCTTTATGAAAGAGACTTTTCGTCTGTTCCAAAGAAACACAAATATACTTGTTTTTGTCAAAAGATGTCCGACTGCAAGTAAAAATTACCATCAGGTGACCCATTAGCTCGTTTGCTGTCCTCTGCCATAAAAAATCCTTTAATCTAAACAATTTTGAGTTAGTTCTCCCAATCGTTGACTAGTGACACTGTCTAAATTATTTGGGAATTAATTATATTTTAGGTTTGCAACATTTTTCAGTCGGTTTTTAATAAATTTATTGAATCCAAAAGATCTTTATACCTGCGGGTATCTTTTTTCAGTAAATTTTCACTCATGTCATTATTTCTTCTGATTATATTAGTCCAGGGCCTCTAAGCACCGGTTCCTCTGTACGGAGGTAAAAAATATAATGTGTAACATGTATGGTTATTTGTACATCAGTCAAGTAACAGCAATTGCCAGGAATCTAGATTAAACCGGTGTTTACCGCTGTAACTATGTACCATCTTGGTACTTACAATATAGGCTCAATTTGTTTTTTGCATTATTTCCAAATGTTCTAAAATTCGAAGGATTATATTGGATGCATATGATGCACTTCTTTTGCGTTGAGGTCTTAGAAAAAAATATATAAAGGTTAAATATGTCACCACTATTTAGCCGCCTCTGTATATATATTTTTATGTGTGTTTACGCATAACTCTGCCAAATGTAGAACGATTTCGATGCTTTTTTGTATTCGATAGGGCTTACTGGGCTTAATTTAAGCAATAAATCCTTCCCTAAGGAGGTGAATTCGGGGCTGAAAACAAAAACACTTTTATGCACTGATTTTGATAATTCTTTCACTGAAAAATAGTAAACCAAAAACATTTTAACAAAAAAATAAAAGCGACTAAACTAAAAAGGTAAATTAAAACTAATCAATCATTGATTATTCAACTTTAGTACCACAGACTCAAAAGTGTACTTTTCGTTTTGTTGTATAATATTTTTCTTATTTAATTGTGTAAAAAAATATACCGGACTTGATAAACTACAATTAAAGTACGAAAAATATCTGTACCAACAGATAACCTTTTTGACCAAAAGCTAACTATGCTATAAAATTACAGAATTCTTATCACTTATTTGATAAGGAATTGCCAGAATACACGGTCGTTTGAACTACTTATAAACATTTTAACCTAGCCACCAATTAGAAAAACCATTTGTAACTTTTGAGAAGTAGTGGTAGAGCCTGTAGAGTGGTGACTGCTCGGTGGCGCAGTTGTAATGCATACGCGTTGTGACTGAGGCTGACGCTGAGGCCTCGGGCTCGATCCCCGGGTCGGATAAAAGTGATATTAGGTTTTCCTATTACGAATTGCTCTGTATCAGCCTGGAGTCTGGAATTGCGCCCGGTATGGCGATAGGCTCGCCCCTATCACATCATGAGACGGTGATACGCTCGGCGAAATGTGGGTGTACTGGTTACACCTCTGCCTACCCCTTCAGGGATTACAGGCGTATGTATGTAGTAGTAGAGCCACGCTGTAGACAGTTTTGTCTACAACATATGTATTATTAATGATTCTATGTATGATATGTATATCTACATATGTTATTCATATAATTTCTGATGCCTAAATATCTGGCTTTTATTTTTGTACTGACTTTTCATAAGCGCTATTTCAATTGCCTACATGATCAATAAACAATTTTACTGGATTGTTACCTCTATCTTACTAAAGACCTACCTAAAGTAGCATCTTGATGCTGCGTTTCGTACAGCCGGCTTGACTGGGTTGGTACTACTGTCTCACAGAAAATCGATCGACAGTAGCGGTTTGCTGCTGTGTTTCGTACGGCGAGTAAGATATCCTCGAGCCCAAATCCCCTTCCCCTTCCCAATCCTTTAATCGTCCCTTCCCTTTATGGTCGGCAATGAGTCTATGATTCTTCAGGTATTATGTATGTTCATGGGCGGTGAAGATCACTTACCTTCAGACCTTCAGGCGACCTACTTGCTCATTTGCCGACCTCTACTATTACAAATATAAAAAATGCTAGTAGGCAGCCAAACTACGCATTAGTAACCATACATCCAACCTCTAAATGGTTGATACTAACATTAATCTGTATTCTCTTTGCATTGACAATGGCTTACTCATGATGTCATATTGAATTTAATAATTCTTTAGATTAAAGCCTTTTGTTCGGCATGTTTATTGTCTTACAAACATGACTTACCGCATGGACTACCAAGGAGGTAGGCAGAAGCATAACTAGTGCATACACGGTTCGTCAACACATGATGTGACGAGGCTAATGCTATATTGGGCACAAATATAATTGATGGCAAATAAGATAATTCGTTTTTAATCATAAAATTCATACAAATGTAGTTGCCCAACCTGGACATCGAACCAAAGATCTCAAGCACGCTTTTTATAGCAGAGGCTGGCAAACGAGGAAGTGTAACAGTAGGCAATGGCTTGGATGTGATCTGGCATTGCTGAGGTCCATGGGCGGCGGTAACTACTTATCATCAGGTGGACCGCCTGCTTGTGACAGATAAAGAAGATAGACAGTATCTGGCCAATAAATATAAAAGTGAATTTAAAATGGTGCAAAAATACAGCGTATAAAAGAAAATTTGAAGCAAAATGTAAACCGAATAGAATGTTTTAAATTATATTATTATTACATAAAAAAACACAAATTACCTCTCAAAAATAAACGTTGTCTATTTTAAAACTATTTTCTGAGTTTGATATAATATACCTATAACTAAAATGTTAACCGAGCAAATATTAAATTGATTTAAGTTTTAATTGATAAATCTAAGAAATATTTCAGTGTTATAAATTGTAGTCGTCGAGTATAATTTTGGTAATTAATCATTAACGATAAGCTGAGGAACTTTGACAACTGGAATGCAAATGCGAACCTATAGCGAAATCGGCAAAGACTTTAAGTATACTACTAGACGGGCTGTTTAGAAGTAAAATTGCGTCACATAACGCGGGAGTTAGCCCACAGACAGGGAGCGCGAGAGGCGTTCTAGTTGAGAATAAGCGAGATGGTAATATTGGCTTACAGTCAATTGACTGCAAATTAGTGGTACAATTTCTATGTACCGCGTAGCTTGTCTAGTAGTATACATTATACTCTCTAAATCGGGCACAAATTTCAATCAACCAGTTTGTAATTTCTTTGTTATAAAGAACTAGGTTCTTATTAATAAATTACAATGTAGCCTACAGGACTAATAAGTAATGTTATTCTAACAATTTTCTACGTGTTAAGTGTATTTAAACTAAGAATAATAAGTCCTTAGCACTTCTTAGAGTGTGTTAACACAGATACATTTTGTTCATGTGTTATTCACATAGTACTATTACTATTATTTATATGTATACTGATAATCAGCACAGTACTCTAGTTACTCTAGAAGGGGTAGGCAGAGGTGTAACCAGCACACCCACATTTTGCCGAGCGTTTCTCCGTCCCATTATGTGAAATCTCCATATTATTATTATCGCCATACCGAGCGCAATTCCAGACTCCAGGCTGATACTGATAATTTCGTAATTGAAAAACCCAATATCACTTTTAGCCGAACCGGGGATCGAACCCGAGCCCTCAGCGTCAGCCTCAGTCGTAACGCGTATGCACTACTACGCCACCTAGACAGTCAGGACTCTATACTGGACTCATATTAGGCATGTAAATCACAGGCGTAACATTATACATGATAATATGTAGCCAATGTGCGTATACATTTACATAATACACTATCAGCAAGGCTAAATGAATGATTATCATTCCGTACACACCGGAACACTTTGTCTACGCTAATAATAGAATATATTATAACTAATTCACGTATCTGTGTCGATACGGTGCAATGTATGTGTTAATGTGGGTTCGAGACTCGGATAAGACTGCCGACACACGCAGCTCCTCATAAACGAAAAACTTACCGCCTAGTGCCTGGGGTAGAGTCAGAATCCGTCATCCTACTGAGACACCTTTATTTTAATTGATTTTGACCATCAGATCATCATCAGTAGAAAGAACATTGGCTCTCATATATCCCTCTATTACACAAGTACAACGCATTTTGGAACCGTCCACGGGATCATAACCTTCATACGATTAAGTACAGACATTTGTGAACGTCTCTCTCTAAAATAAAAAAACAATTAAAACAAACTCATATGAATCTACCAAAAATACGACTCCACTTACTTACACATGCAACAAAAATTAGTGAACGTTCAAAATCAACTTTATTTCATAAAAGTTAATGCCTAAATATTAAATTTCTAGATCTAGATAAGACGTTCTGCACCGCGCAAATATATAATACGTCGTACATTCTAGAGATCTACATTCTATTCTAGAGATTATTATGCACAGACTTTTAAAACCCCCTTGCACAGAGTTTTGGTGGGGTCATTTTTGTGCTTGAGTTACGTTTCTTACATACATACATACATACGCACTCACGCCTGTAATCCCCGAAGGGGTAGGCAAAGGTGTAACCAGCACACCCACATTTCGCCTAGCTTATCTCCGTTCCATGATGTGATAGGGGGCGAGCCTATCGCCATACCGGGCACAAATTCCAGACTCCGGGCTGATACTGAACTCTTCGTAATAGAACAATATCACGTTTACCCGACCCGGGGATCGAACCCGAGACCTCAGCGTCAGCCTTAGTCGTAACGGGTACGCATTACAACTGTGCCACCGAGGCAGTCATCAATACGTTTCTTGTCATCTTATTTCGATGCTGCTTACAATGTATATACGCTAATATAAAAACAAGAAGGCGAAGTCACATAATATAATCATTATAATGCTGATCATGTAGAGTCAACACAAATAGACGATTATCGATGTAAAATGTAATTTATATTCTCAAACCGTATCTTATGTGACGAATTGATAAAGGAAATTGATTGTTCTAATGTACAACTCATTCATAGTGGTTTAATTTATTATCTGGTTTATTTTTAGACGACAAATATCTAATGAATGATAATCGGATGTTGCATACGTACATACATAGACTCAAGCCTGTTTCCCATAGGGGTAGGCAGAAATAACGGATTATCACTTGCTACGATCTTTGCAGACCTCTTTAGCCTCCTTTACTCTCATTAATTTTTCATAAATGCACGTCAGTTTAGGATACTCCTGACCTGGCCGTTCTCGAGAATATCTCCAACTTGATCTGTGAAAATTCGCCGATTTCAATCCACCCGAAGGCCTCTGGCTTATCGACTGTTGTCAGTTGATAACAACCATGACTGACTTTTTTACGTTCATCCGGAGCACGGAGACGCTCAAGTGCAATACCATTAAGCGGTCACCCATCCATAGAATGACCTCACCAAGAGTTGCTTAACTCGGTAATCTTTTACCGATCAGTAAGTGCAATTGGCTTTATAACAATATGCATAGCCATAGGTGCTCATGCAGCTAATAATGCTAGTAGAGGCTCTTATGTCGTAATAACAGCTCTTACTACTGGCAGAGCCACGCTGTAGACAATTTTGTCTACAGCATGAATGGGCCGGCTCGTCCGGGTCATTACCACTGTCTCACAGAAAATCGACGTAAAGTAGCAGATTGCTGCTGCGTTTCGTACAGTAAGTGGGATATCCGGAAGTCCAAATCCCCTCCCCTTCCCAATTCCTTAGTTATCCCTTTCCTTTAAGGTCGGCAACGCGCCCATGACTTTTGGTATTGTGAGTATACATGGGCGGTGGTGATCACTTACCACCAGGTGGGCCACTTGCTAGTTTGTCGGCCTAGGAAATAAAATAAATAAAAAAAAACTAATGCAGCGTATTTGCAAGAGGAAGCCTCAGGTCAAAACAATGCCTCTACTTGCTTAAATAGAGACGCCATTCAATCTGATGCACAACGCGCTGTGAGGCAAATATAAGTGGCCGTAGTGAGAGTCATAATTTGCCAGTATTAGGCGACGCGGACGTCGCATCTCAAATTTAAGAAAAATACAATTTTTGAACTCAGAGTGGGGCGTAACGAATAAACTTAAAATCTTCTTCTTATTCCATCTGCCCTGCCCTTCATACGGTGAGTGAGATATCCGGATGCCCAAATCCCCCTCCCCTTCAATTCCTTTCCTTTAAGGTCCGCAACGCGCTCATGGCATTTTTTGTATTGTGGGTGTACATGGGCGGTGGATATAACTTACTGTCAGGTGACCCACTTGCTCGTTTGCCGGCCTATGCTATAAAAAACATTGGCGTCAAAACTGTGTATTTTGAGTGATAACAATTTTTTTCAGAATTTGATAGCTATAGGTAGGTACTGAAATCTTAACCGAGCAAATACTAAATATATTTTGAAAAAAAACTCATTTGAATCAAATTTCAAAGTCAAATTATGACCCTTATTCTACTATTGTGTTTCAAATCGTAGTCGAACCTCGTCTCTGCGCATTCAGCAGCCTCAGTTTGCCTGAAGTCGAAGTTGCTGACCACAGAACTTAAGGAGTCTCACGGCTGTATAAATCCATGTGCGGCATAATAAAACATTTTGAAAAATAATAATGAAAATACAAATAACGAGTGGGTAGACCTTTCTGTAGTCAATGTATATATTAACATATTGGCGATTCTAGTATCATAATAAACCTTATGATGCTTTGGAAGAATTTAAATATTTCTGTTTTAGTAAAAAAGAAATAGCACCTAAGTTAAATTGAAACTATAAAACTAATGAATAAATTGCTTTACAGTGTTTAGTAGGCGTTTGCAATCATGTTAATTAAAATAAAGCCGATAAAAATATCATAAAAGCTTTCGAAACGTCAGGACTAAAATTAAATTAAACCGCGATAAAATGCTATGGTTGGTGGAAAGCATTGACTCAAAATTAGTTACTTTTAAATTTTGAGATGGTTTTAATTGTGTTACAAAGGTTTTAATTTTTTTATTTAATTAAATAATCATCAGAATTGTAAGTTATAATATGTCACTAATTTTACCCTTTTAACGTTAGAATTTCTTCAAGACTGTGAATGGACTGTAAATGAAAAAAGATAATCAAAATCATATCGTTGTGAAAACTTTTCTTCGAATGACTTTTTTTTAAATTGTAGCCGATAGCATTGTGCCTATATATTAAGGCGAACTTTTTTATTGCATAGGCATACGAGCAAGTCGGTCGCCTGATGGTAAGTGATCTCCACCGCCCATGTACACCCACAATACCAAAAGAGTCATGGGCGCGATGCCGACCTTAAAGGAAAAGGATAATAATTAAGGGATTGGGAAGGGGAGGGGATTTGGGCCTCCAGATATCACACTCACCAACAAAACTGTCTACAGCGTAGCTCTACCACTCAAATTTATTAATAACTAGCTGTCCCGCGCGGTTTCACCCGCAACTATAGCAGCGCCACCTACTGGGTCCAATTGTGAATCTAAACCATCCAGGGCGCCACCCAAACGCATACAAAACATTCATTCAACTCGGTCCAGCCGTTTAGGAGGAGTTCAGTCACATACAAAGGTACAGTAGAATTATATATATAAAGATAAGGGCCCACACATTATGCAAGGGAAATATATGAAAATGCTTTAAGAATAAGTAAGTTGTATCTATCATTAAGTTTATATTTAAATCGTTTCAAAAGAAAACTTAAGTCACATAAAATTCTTATCTACTACATTATAAATAATACTCAGTAATATTAGGGTATGATTATCACAAACATATTCGTATAGAAATATTTATATACTCGTACTATATTGTACTACACATTATTGCCATGTTCCAATGTAAATAATTTCTACATTTGTTACACAATTCATTGTATCTTTGCATTTTAAAAATAAAACAATTATAATATAAAATATGTAACAAAAACTCTGTTTGACATTTTAACTGCGATATCAGAATCGACATTCAAACGCAATGAAAAACTTGCATACGAAAATTGGACATACATACGCACTCACGCCTGTAATCCCCGAAAGGGTAGGCGGAGGTATAACCAGTACACCCACATTTCGCCGAGCGTATCTCCATCCCACGATGTGTTAATGTATTGTTTGTAAACCGTATTCCGGTTGATTACCTCTGCAAGAGCGATGACTTGGAGCCAGAGCGAGATAGTATGTTGCGGCGTCTACGTACATCAAACGTGCCGCGCCCCCGGCCTCGTCAATCCACACAGAAATTCAGATGCAAATAACATTTTTTTAAATATGTTCATTTTTTAAGTTATCTGTGTAAGTGATTTCTTATGTTTACGCGAATATTACACATTGAAAGAAAACTAGTTTATACGGATTTTATAGCGGTTTTTTTTTTGTAATAAAATTAAACCGCGGTAAAATTCGTATAAACTAGTTTTATTTCAATTATCTTTGTAAGGATAATATCTCGTTTCTGTTTTTGTAATTGAACTATTTTTATTAAGCTGTCTAAATGACTATCTCACGACCCAAAAAAGGGCAACAGGGTTTTTGTTACATACTGTATATAAAACTATGTTACAATAATATTTTAGGTTACATTTCTTCTGCTACATTCATATTGGATAAAAACACCAAAAATATAAAAAATAATAATAAAAATTCTTAATAAAATCACTCAATTGTCACAGTTTTATTTCAAAAGAAATAACGTAATCTAGGTGACCCGTGCGAATACTTCGCACCAATATAATTTAATAGACCGATAAATATATCTTATACATTTAATATAATATTATAATAAAGTAGAAATGTTTTTCATCTCTTTTTGGCAAAACCTACCTATATGTTTTAAACTTTTTTTTTTTATAGTATAGGCCGGCAAACGAGCAAGTGGGTCACCTGATGGTAAGTGATTTCCACCGCCCATGTACGCCTACAATACTAAAATAATCAAGGGCGCGTTGCCGACCTTAAAGGAAAGGGATAAGTAAGGGATTGGGAAGGGTAGGGGTATTTGGGCCTGCGGATATCTCACTCACCGTACGAAACGCAGCATCAAGCTGCTACTTTACGCCGGTTTTCTGTGAGACAGTGGTAACGACCCGGACGAGCCGGCCCATTCATGCTGTAGATAAAATTGTCTACAGCGTGGCTCTACCACCCAACATTTGTCTATTTTTCGTCAATAGCGACACACAGAAGCTTTAAAATGGTGTTTGAATCATTAAATTTGATGAAGAATTATGAAAGTTATGGTGATCCGACAAAAATCCTTAAAGAAATAATATAATGTAAATAGGTAATATGGCTTATTGACACATATTACAAAAATATTTAAAAATATCTTACAATCGACTTAAAATTCTTTGAAAATAGCTGCTCAGTTGAAAGTACTGTGTAAAACAACCATTTCTGCGACAGAACAATGAAAATATGTTTAATTTATTGAAGCGGCTTTTATATTTTAAAACAATTAATAATATTATAAATCTATTTATATTATTCCAATAAATATCAATGTTATTCTGGACAGTTATCGTTACAATAATAATAAAGTTACAAATAGCATTATCTCACTTAAAATAGGTAACATAAAAAAATATCACTCTCTCAGACACAACCATAATTTTGTACCAATAAATAGATGGCACTACAAATAACTGACTGTTATTTATTGGGCATATTGTAAAAAATCTTGAATCACTACTTAATTAGACACTAGTTTTTTTAGTACCGCCCGCGCGGTATTATTTGTGAGCATATATCCGGGGTAAAAAGTACCTGGCACGGCAGACTATTACCCTGGACCTGATATTAAGTACACAGCAGTCCAGATATTAAGTACAAATATGATAATGACTGACATTCCGTCCCTCGACCGTCGGCAGAATTATTTCGGTCTGAAGTTACTGGATATATTCTGCCTTGCGTTGGCATGCAACTCACCTGTATGAGCCACTATGGGTGGTATTTCAACACGTACAGGGTGGTCCCTTACATTGGCATGCGACTCACCTGAATGAGCCACTTTGGTGGGGGGGGGGGGGGTTGTGTATTACACCATGTGTACGGTGGTCATTATCCAGTTAGGTACAATCGTGTTTCAGGTACCCCACCAGCCTATGACACTCTCCTGCCCATCATATTTCTATTTGCCATAAATCATGTTCCGTTGCTACGTTACTGCGTGATAAATGGAGAAACCAAGAAACACGTTTTCGCATGTTTTTATTACTAATCCTACACTGTCTGTCTGTCTCTGAATATCTTACCTTTACATAGGATCTTTTGAACTGTAATTGGTATCCACCAGTAACAGAATATGGTGGATATCCGAACAAAAGATGTAATGTCAAAATTTAAGAGGGTGGTACAAAACTCTCGGTGCGCGAGTCCGCCTCACCCTTGGTCAGTTTTTAAATGCAAACTGTACCACAGCCAATTATCTAAAGCACAACCTTCTATAAAATATTATCATAACGCGGAGCTCTTCGCTTCTGCTTTCTTGTTCTTTTCCTTGTCATCTTCAGAAGCAGTGAGTGGTCCATGTTTCCACCCGGCCGGGTAGCCGTATTGTCGTACGTCATCCCACCACTGCTGCTTGCCGTCTGCCCAGATACAATACACCACGTTGGTGCCCACCAACACCGCAAAACACACCCAGAATGCCACCCGCCACTGTACTAGTGTGGACTGGAAACAGAAATGTAAATGTTATTTTTTATTCATGTTAATATTATTCATGTTAAGGTTATTCATGTTAATATTATTCATGTTAATGTTATTCATGTTAATGTTATTCATGTTAATGTTATTCATGTTAATGTTATTCATGTTAATGTTATTCATGTTAATGACGAAAATAACACGTGAACATTATTGTGTCTTCCCCTTAATAGAGACAATAAGAAAAGTGTTAATGGACATATTCTTAGTCATAGTCTCATTAGAAATTTAGGTTAAATTTAAATTACTCATTGGTCATAAGGCTAGATTGTAATTTTAATTATATACTGTAGAACCTTCTACATCATTCACAAAATAAAAAAATTCCGAGGTCACTCTTCTGCCAATAAGAACAAAGCCAACAGCATCAACATGAACTTTGCAATGCAAATTACTGTTTGTAACTGCGTTGCACTCGTCACTTCGATGTATAATTTTCTTTTTAAATGCCAGGCAATTTCACTAGCTTCAATGTTGCTTGGCAGCAGATATAGACTACAAGGTGGTACCTAACCAGACGTCCTGTCGCATACGAGGGACTTAACTAGTAATAAAAAAATTGAAAATTAAAACAATTTAAAATTATTTGCGTCTCGTCATTCAAGCTAATAAAATGTTCAATAATATTTCGAGTTCCCTAAATTCATTACGCAAAGAACACAGTCGGCGTCACAATTTTAATCACGTGACAAAATTCTAAGTAAATTCGATATGAAGCGGGAAACAAGCGTCAGAAATGTTGACTTTGACAATATCGCTAAGTCGATAACATCTTGATCAATACAGGGCTGGAGTCAGGGTACACAATACGAGTATTATTCTTCTTCTTCTTTTAATTATATGGCTCCACCGGTGTATCGGTGATTTCGCCAGTGTCAAAGCATATATGACTTCAATTCTTGACATTGTTTCCGGCCTAAAGTTACCTACTTTTGACGAGTATTATTAAAAGGGCTGATTATTCAAGGCCAGAATAGATTTTATCTGCCAGATACCGCATTACAGAACCAATTTAGGAAGTATCAATTGGACCTAATAAGCTTCTCCGTATTATATTAACAGCGTGATATTCTCGTCATATCGTTTTATCTTAAAAAATCTACGCTAAATATTGTAATTAGTTTAGTAGCTCCCGTATTCAATAGTGTGCCTGGATGGGTAATACTCCTTTATCTATTTCTGCCATCAAGCAATGATATGCTTGGTTTGAAGGGCATTAAGTCCAGTGCAATGAGGTACTGGGCGATATTGGACATCTTATGTATCGAAATATTGTGTAATACTTTTTAATTTAACGTTTCTGTGTTTTACTATTTTTTCATAAAACCTATCAACGATAGCTTTTATACAACAAACAAACAGCGAACTAAAAGCTGTAATTGTAGGAAGAGAAACATATTTTTAAACTGTTACATATAATTATTATATTTATGATAGAAAGAAAGTATTTTTAAATGCATAAAAACAATCTTATATTAAACTATGTTGCTCCATCAACTTCCCTAATTCAGCTACATGCTGCAGTACTGCAATGCTGATTATTTATCCTAATATTATTTATTTGACTGCCTCGGTGGCGCAGTTGTAATGCGTACGGGTTACGATTAAGCTAACGCTGAGGTCTAGGGTTCGATCCCCGGGTCGGATAAAGTGGTATTGAGTTTTTCTATTACGAAATGCTCAGTATCATCCCGGAATCTGGAATTTGTGCCCGGTATGGCGATAGGCTCGCTACCTATCACATCGTGGGACGGATATACGCTCGGCGAAATGTGGGTGTACTAGTTACACCTGTGCCTACCCCTTCGGGGAATACAGGCGTGAGTGCATATGTGTATGTGTGTATGTGTATTATTTATTTATTTATGAAAGCCTCCGAGGTGCAGGAGGTGAGAAGCAGGCTGTGAAGCGAGAGGTCGCGGGTTCGATGTTTGATACACATGTTTGTGTGATCAACAAATATCATGTCTCAGGTCTGGGTGTTTTCTTCCCAAAGAGGTCTTCCGGGCAGGGGGCCGGCCGATCGTAAAAATTACAAGCCAAATCTTTTTGTAACATGTCTTAAAAGCATGAGCAGGGGCAAGTGGAAGAAGAATATTATTTATTTATTTAATCAAGTTAACTAGGCTACGAGGCACTGCATTACGAGTATTTAATATACTGAACACGGAATATAAATCATTGTTTTTTTCTTCCACCTGCCTGTATTCCATTCGGAGTGGGGTCAGTGTAATATGCTATTTAACACAATATATTACGTCAATCCCTCTGGGGAGAAAACACCCAGACCCGAAACAAATATGTGTTGACCACACAAACTCTTTGTCTCAGTGTGGGAATCGAACCTGCGGCCTGTCGCTTCACAGCCGGCTACTCACCCACTGTGTCTAAGAGGCTTTCATAAAACGTCTTGGAAATTAAAATACCTCAATTTGGAAATATTGGAAAATTTAGACCTCATTTATAATTTTAAGTCCGTCCCAACTCCCAGTTTGCTAAGTTAAAAGCGTTTCATTATTAGAAGCCTACAAGCGCGGAAATTTCCCGATCGCCGTAGTGTAACGGGTAATAAACGACCTTCTGTTATTTAATTACTAAAACTTTAACATTGATTCCCTTAAAACAATTAGAAACTGGCAAATTCTTTCTGTTTATTTTGGAAATTATTACGTTTGGAGTTCATGATTTAATTTTATATTTAAATAATTATTACATTTTCGAACATACATACATACACGCCTGTAATCTCCGAAAGAGTAGGCAGAGGTGTAACCAGGACAACCACATTTCGCCGAGCGTATCTCCATCCCACGATATGATAGGGGGCGAGCCTATGCTATAGCCATATCAGGCACAGTTTCGGACTTAGGGCTGATACTGAGCATTTCGTAATAGTAAAACCCAATATCACTATTACCGAGGCAGTCATTTTCGAACATGTCGACTGTAAAATCTTTTTAATATTAATATCAGCCCTGTATACTGTTCTTCTACTGAGAAGTTCTTCATAAGAATTTCGAAGGTATGTGAAGTCTGCCAACCCGCATTAGGCTAGCGTGGTGGACTAAAGCCTTACCCCTCTCATTCAGTATATAATACAGGGCTCTAGTATAGTATCAGCCCTGTATACTACCAACTGCTGGGCACGGGCCTCCTCTACTAATGAGAGAGATCAGGCCTTAGTCCACCATGCTGGACTAACACGGGTTGGTAGACTTCACATACCTTTAAAATTCATATAGAGCATTTCCCTTTATGGACAGCAGTGACGTTTACCATCAGCCGAGCAGTCGTCTCGTCATTAAGGCTAATAAAAAAGAGCAAATCACTTACATCAGGCGTGAGTAGTCCAATTAGATACGGTGTGATGATGCCAGATATCGTTGACGTGCCGTTGATCATAGCGGTCAAGGAGCCTGCGAAATTCGGTGCCAAGTCCAGAGCATTCACCTGGAACGAATGGAAACCTTGGTATTAAAGAGAGTTTGTAAATACAAAATAAATTAGTATTTTTGTGATAAAAATATTATTAATAAAATATTGAATTGTATACCATTTTTGATAGATAACTCTTTATTAAACAACATTTAAGAACGAATACAGAAATAACCTTACAAATATGAGTATATTAATATTTACTGCCTCGGTGGCTCACTTGTAAAGTAATGCGTACGCGATACGACTGCTATGCTGAAGTCTCAGATGCGATCCCACGGTCGGGTTATAGTGATATTGGGTTATTCTATCACGAAATGCTTTTAATAGTGCATGATTTTGTATGAATATTGGCATACAAGTAGACCATGACATGGATTAGAACATAGGCAGTTGAAAAAAATATATTTTACCCCAGAAAAGAGCATTCAACGCGGGTGTAGTCTCGAGCAAAAGCTAGTATAAAACTTCTAATAACACAAACAAATAATTCTGCACTCGAACCAACTTAGTATAAAGATGGTTACAATATTACCTTCATGCCGCTGTAAAAGCCACCCATGAGAGCCATAGAAGCGATGAAATAGGCGACCGCGGCGAATCGGTCGCAGCCGGCGTACGAAGCCAATATGATACATATTGCTGGGCCGGTGGCAGCTGTGGGCAATAAAACCATATTATATTTAACGATGCAACTTGGATATACGTGGACCGAATTACGGCGACAGCAGCGGCACAATGTGTTTTGTGGTTCGATTTGTTTCGGGACAATCGATCTTAGAATCGATTTATAGAGTAATTACTGTTTTTTGAGTGAAATGTGACGAATAAACCAACTTTGGTTTATTTAGAGAATAATTAATTTAATTTCATTAGATTAGAATCGATTTAGTTTTTCTATGATTTTAAATATATCGATTCAGAAGCACTAAATAAATTTAATGTCTAAAAGTATTCAAAAATAGTAGTGTGGCCAAAATAATCGATTTTCGAATTAATCAATATTAAGCCGAAATTATTAATGTCATCTATGCCCGCTCTTGAAATTAGATTTTCGAGTTCACAAACAGTATATTTGGTCAAAACCACGTATTTATTTATTTATTACACTTTATATACATGGAGTATAAAGGGGGACTTAATGCTAAAAGCATTCTCTACCAGTCAACCTTTGTATTCGAATGGTTGTAATTAGTGCTAAGTAGGCTTTACATGCAACATCCAGACTTGAATAAATTATGTGATTTCACCTAAAGCTTGAAATATTTAGTCACATATGTTGGTTTTAGCATTCTAAATTCACATATTATAAGTGACTATTAATAATTTGGGCTTCATAGTTAAAGGAATGGTATAAGTTATTGAAAAACCAAGTTTTATTTTGAATTTTAATTTGCAATGGTTAAAACAACTTTGAAGTGTATGTGGGTCACCAACATCTTAGGCCTAAAGCCAACCTGACTTTCACGTTGTACACTCTGCTGACGTACGAAGCAATAGCGAAACTTGATTCCCGTTACGGGTTGTGGGGTCAAATGGCGAGTCGCTCCATAAAATACTAAATCAGTAAGTAATCAAATATGTTGTCCAGTATTAGAAATGACTGGTATGACTATAGGCTTATCATGTCATGGGACGGAAAAAAGCGCGGCGAACCGTGGGTGCACTAGATATAATTCTACCTACCCCTTCAGGGCATGTCTTACTTACCAATAGTGGTATGAATGATCCTGCCAGTCTTAATGCTGTGCCACTGCTTCTTAACACAGACGTCGCACACCCAACCGAAGATAAAGGAGCTGATCCACATGGCGAGGTAAGGTATGGCTGTCAGTGTACCGGTGGTAGCTATGTTAAACTTGAGCACATCTGTCATGTACTTCGGTAGATCGGTGACCATTGTGTAGTAGCCCCAGTCGTGCCCTACCTGAGAATGGATAAAATTGTGTTACGGAATGTATAGCAACGTAGGTTTAAAGAAAATAATAATAAATACACCAAACAGTCACACACATAGTCCTGACCCACACTAGGTTAACCTGTATCGTGGGTATCAGATACTACGAGGGACTTGCGGTCCCACAACACCCAGACCAGAAATATTTGTTGGTCACACAAACATTTGTCTCGGTGCGGGAATCAAACCCACGATCTCACGCTTCGCAGCCGGCTACTCGCCCACTGCGCCACGTAAGCTGTCAAAATATAATAAGTCAGTTGAAAACATTAACACTACTTGGTAGGTCCCTCGTATGCGAGAAGCCGTCTGAGTTGGTGCCACAGCCTTGTCTATTGTTTCCCATAGTCTATTTATGCTGTAGACAAATCCGTCTACAGCGTGACTACCACTTTTTTATAGTATAGGCTGGCAAACGAGCAAGTGAGTCACCTGATGGTAAGTGATCGCCACCGCCCATGTACACCCACAACACCAAAAAAATCATGGGTGCGTTGCCGACCTTAAAGGAAAGGGATAATTAAAGGATTGGGAAGGGGAGGGGGTTTGGGCTTCCGGATATCTCACTCACCGTACGAAACGCAACAGCAAGCTGCTACTTTACGCCGATTTTCTGTGAGACAGTGGTAACTAGACAAGCCAGTCTATTTAGGCTGTAGACAAAACATGGTGACAGACAGCGTGACTCTACCACTTGTAAATTATTATTTTATAGTAATTATATTTTTAGTGAACATAAAGGTATGCATGACCTTCCCTTTAATAAAATACTTTCGGCAGCACTTCAAGGGTATACGAAGGTTTAAGGAAAGGCAGTTTATTGACCTTTCGTTTTATTATTTTAAAAATGTATATAAGCATATTGATCTAATAAATTGTAAAACTGACACTTCCAAACAAGTTATGCATGTTATTAAATGTCACTCCACAGGCATCTGGCTGACTAGTTCACCTTTCATATACGGATGCTGAAGACATTTGGATAACAATAATTATGTTTAAACCGTACTTCCTCTGTGGTGCAGTGGGTGACTAGCCGGCTGTAAAGCGAGGGACCGGTTCGATTCCCGCACCAAGACAAATGTTTGTGTGATCCGCAAATACTTGTTTCGGTCTGGGTGTTTTCTCCCCAGAGTTTGACGTCAGGTAGACTGAAGGTCTTAAAAACTACAATAATCTTTCTGTAACATGTGTTAAAAGGCATAATGCGACCCCACCACGAGTAGGATAAAGGCAGGTGGAAGAAGAAACCGTACTACTGAGTAGACTAACGTACGAAAAAAATGTGCTAAAATGTTATTTTATTATCCCAGCACAGCAACAGACAAAGGACCGAATGTTAAATACGGTGCAGTTCACATCTAATATTGGCCATCTAGAGACATTGCGTCCCTCGACCGTCGAAATCTACAATAATAAAACGAAAAAATTAATTGTGAGATATTTACCATACAAAAATGGTCACAGAGATACAAAATAATGATTACATCATAATATTTGTAACAAGTTCAACGTTCATTCAATTAGTTCTTAATATTTGTAACAAGTTCAACGTTCATTCAATTAGTTCTTACATTTAAAATCTATTAAAAATCATGTAACTTCTAAACCATCTATTGTATCAGGTTGTATAATTTTAATAGCGTACTCTAGCAAACTATTATCTTCCATTGAAATCCTCTAATCCTTCAATAAAACGGGGTCATTCGATAAACGCTCTCAACGTCAATAGAAATCAAAGAAAATGTTCATTCAATGGTTGCGGTGATTCGATCCGTGCTAATTTGTGGAATAAATGGACTGCCTCGGTAACGCAGTTGTAATGCGTGCGCGTTACGATTGAGGCCAAGACTGAGGTCTCGGGTTCGATCCCCGGGTCGGGTAAAGTGGTATTGGGTTTTTCTATTACGAAATGCTCAGTATCAGCCCGGAGTCTGGAATTTGTGCCCGGTTTGGCGATAGGCTCGCCCCCTATTACATCGTGGGACGGAGATACTCTCGGGAAATGTGGGTGTACTGGTTACACCTCTGCCTACCCCTTCGGGGATTACAGGCGTGAGTGCGTATGTATGTATAAATGTTCTGCCTTACGTAACAATAGTATTATGATGTTTATTTACTCTTAGATCTTTTTGTTTATCTGTCATTAACATGTATCTGTTAAGTCAAATGCTTAGATGCGAACTTCAAATAAACAAACAATGAAATAATTTGTCTAATCATTAACATAATGATCTTCTTGAGGTCATCCGATTGACTTGAGATTAATATTCAATTTAGAAATAAGCTACAAGAAGTACTTAATAATATCTACACTCATATCCAATATGGTGAAGCAGTAGCCATTTTTTCATCCAGTCATTGGTACAAACTGTTTAAACCAAGATATCTATTCACAATATCTTAGAGATGTAAACCGAACATCAATTATGTGAAATAATTTACCTTGTAATTTACATAATGAAATGTATAAAAGATATGACGGTAAAAAAAAACTGCTACTAATAAAAAAATATGGTATTTATGGTAGGGTTGTAAGTTTAAAGACTTAACTGTTATTTAGCACTCTACGAGTATTATACATTCTGATAATAATAAAAAAATACATACAAAAATCTCTTCTTCTTTCACCTGTCCGTATCCGACTCGCTGTGGCGTCGGCGCAACATGCTAATTAACACGTGTTACAGAAAGATTTGGCTTGTAGTTTTTGACTAATAATAATCATTTATTAGAATCAAATAAGTTAGTACATTTTTTATACCCACCAAACTTTTCAGCAGTTTGTCGGCGGGAATAGCGCTTGTTTCTATGTAACAATTTCACTCTTATAGCAAAATACACAACTATGGCATAGGTTCCTTTGTATACTAAAAGGATAAGTTTCTACATTATGCTGCGGCAAACTCAGTTAGTAGTACATGTCTTAAATTACTACTGACTGGCCGCCTGCCTGACGTCAACCCCTCTGGGGAAATACCTATAAAAAACTAAGGACCATAAAGTTGGTACACCTATCATTATCCATAAATTATTCTAGACAACTTTTAGCTGGACGAAATAGTATTGAATCCAGAAATTGAAGCAGCTGTAAGCAATGAGTGTATAATGCTTAAGTTATTTTTGATTGAAGTTTCTCTTATATTATCAATGTTAAAATCGTTAGTTACTGCTATTTTTATAGGACTACTTTCAGCGGTCACGTGTATTTGTTCTATAATATATAACTTATAAATGCCTGAATCGATTTGGATGTGTATTGTGTCACTAGAATACTATTAATCTCGAGTGACCTATTATATACGTGTTTTTCGATAACCTTGCTTTTTTAAAAATAGTATTATATTTATCTAGATCTAATACTCACAGCTGCAAACAGCAAAGCCCACACCGGCACCGATCTTACGATAGCCTTCCAAGGCACTGGATCCCTCACACTTTGTTTATCAGCACTCGTTACTGTTTCATTTAAATATTTCAGCTCTTCGTCAGATATATAAGGGTGGGTGTTTGGCGTACTGTAGCATAGGATACTCTGGAATATAAAATACGTTATGCTCATATGACTCGCATTATTAGTCTAGTCGCAGTGTAAAATCACAATTTTAATTTAGCGAATAATACACGTGATTTGTTGGAGACTAGAGATTATGTAAAATGCCAATTTCGATTCGCTTACCTATTGTATCATGCATACATATGCACTCACGCCTGTAATCCCTAAAAGGGTAGGCAAACTAGTAATCTTGTCTCAACCAAATCCATTATTTCCGTCTCATGATGCGATAGGGGGCGAGCCTATCACCATACCGCGCACAATTCCAGAATCCGGTATATTAGCATATTAAACATTTCGTGATAGAAAAACTCAATATTACTTTTACCCGACCTGGGGATCGAACCCGAGAGCTCAGCACAGCAGACGTACCACGTAATCCGCCGAGGCAGTCATGGGACAAAAATAAAGTCGAACCGTAGGTCTTTTATTTGTACATCTGCCTACCGCTTCGGATTTAGAGGTGTGTGATTGCGTCACGTGCTTACTTGATTTTAAGTCAAGCGATATTATAATATTTTTGCATAACAAAGTTCATTGCCAAGATATTGCAATTCCCAGCAACAGGTAATAATAATCCCAAATTCTGATATAGGAAATATTTTGATTTAGGTACAGCTAAAATGAAATCTCGCGACAGATTCCCTCTGGCTGTCGCAAGCCTGAAATACAACCTTACAATATTAGTTTTCGCCAACGCTAAAATATCAGCTGTACCAAATATCGTTTTATTGATTTTAATTTGTGAGTAACTAATATTTGATGGTGTTCCCATTTCAATTTATTAGAATCTAGAAGCTATTTATATGTGTCCTGCGATTAATTTAGTTAGTAGACGAATATACTTGATATTTCAAAAAATATACTTACTACATATTCTTATATAAAGGGTGTAAGCGAAACGCTTCCGAAATCTAAGAAAGGTGGTAGTACCGCTAAAAATCGCTAAATAAATCTACCTATTCCTTTTACGACCATGCGTACGCGCCGCTCGCGCATGGCCTACATCCGTTAACCTCGAGCATCAGCTGGTATTTTTTTCACTAGCGTTACATTTCTCTAATTAAAAAATTATCTAAATGATTATTTTAACGACATTTTATTAATAACCGTTGTGTTAATCTATCCAAACATTATACTGCGTGAGAAAAATAAAAAACACCTCTCTCTCTCTCTCTCTTGCAGTGCCTATTCACTATTGAATGTTTGCTGTCATCTCCGCATATTCTTATCTATTTCTTGCCAGGTTAAATAGTTCTTCTACTTTGGTGATTACTGTCCATTCTCTTATTTTCCTGAGCCACGGTTTCCTTCTCCTACCGAGGTTTATTTCGCGATTTGTTTAGTGGTATCGTGTTCGTAATCACTAGTACTACCACTTGTCTTAGTTTTTTGATGCGTTTTCTTTACACCTAGTATACCGAATAAAAAAATAACAATACTACAATGTTACCTCTGTCCGATATTTTACAACCTACCTATAAACTTTCTTCAAAATTTGTACATAAAAATATCATTGATATTAAGAGTACTTACCCAAAAGATGAACCATATTATGCCAAAGCAGCCAAAGAAATAGAAAACGTTGGCCCAGTCTCCATCCCCAGCCATGAGGAAGCCAGACATAAACGAGCCGAAGATATTACCGATCTGAGCACCTCCAAACACAAGGGCGCCTTGCCGCGATCGTTCGTGTGGGGGTACCCATCGAGCTAATACTATCATCAGAGCTGGCATTGTGGGGCCCTGGAAGGAAAATAATATTTATATTACTATACTTGAAAAGAAGGACTTATGAGAAGTCAATCGGTTCATGGATATAGATCAAATTGTGAGGCAAGCTGGAGTACACATGTCCCTTTTAAGTAGTGCAATAAAAAAGTACATATTATTTAGAACTTAGCAGTGATTATAGAATGGTTGATAATTATGTTGATGATGATTATGATTCTATTATCTTTAATGTCATTAAAATTGAGTATTTCGTATTAGTACTTCTGTAGAGTTCAAAATTATAAGGCATAACGTTTTATGTTTAACCCGTAATAGCGAGTTCATACGATTCTATTTTAGTTGATCATTGCATGCGATTTGAACCATCTCAACACAATTTCAATCGCATTCATCAACAAAACCTGTGCAGTTTTTGTTAATTCAAGACAATTGATCAACTAAAATCGAACCATGTGAACACGATATAAGGATGGTATCAGGCTATTTAGAAAATATTGTATAAGAAATCAAAATGATGGTGGCATAAAGTGTTAGGAAAAACCGACGCGGTAAAAATCCAACTAATTCTGATATGATAATAATAATGCCGTCTGGTGGCATTTCTCAACATTAGATTAAATTAGTCTAACGGGCCTCTACGTCTTGGCTTTGGCCCCACGCACGCCTATCAAAAGTCAGGGACTCAATAGTCCCGAGATAATAATATGATAAGTCATACATGTGCATAATAATATTAACTATGAATATTATAGCGTGAGATACATCATTATGAGGGGACAGAAAATATGCATCACGTGAATTATAATCATGATATATTTGTACAATTGTTAGTTGCCATTTTAAGATACAAGGAAACACGGTCAGGGACATAACCGGTTTCTATCACATAATAATTCTGTAAATTTTGGTAGATAGCTTGAGGATAATATTTTGAAATAATAGAAGATTTGACTGCCTCGGTGGCGCAACAGTGATGCGTACGCGTTACGACTGAGGCTGACGCTGAGGTCTCGAGTTCGATCCCCGGGTCGGGTAAAAGTGATATATAATATTCTATTCAACAACAAAAAAAAATAAAGTATCTATCAAGAATAGTTCAGGACATCAAAGGCGATAAAACTACTTATACGTTAAATAACATCCAATATGGATTGTGGGAAAAAAATTAAACAATTAAAATTTTTAATTGTGGGACCGCAAGTCCCTCGTAGTTCCTGATAACCCACGATACAGGTTTACCTAGTGTGGGGTCAGGACTATGTGTGTGACTGTTGGGTGTATTTATTTTATTTTATTTATTTTATCGCTAAAGCCAATTCCATCTAACCAACATTATATTCCCTTCACATTTCTCAGACACAATTCGGTAAGCCTTGAGTATGCGTGAGAGGAAGGATTCGATAAGCATTATACTATAAGGTTTATGCAGACTTATCGCCCAGCATCAAATCAGACCGACCGCCTCTTAAAATAGTATTAGAAAAAGTTTAATTAAACAAATACTTTATTTTATAACTTGTGACGTACCTAATATTGCTGGTGGTAATTTGAAGAATTTGTCTATGGTTCTGGTCGTCAAATGGGTGGACTAATTTTAATAGAGTTTGTCTATTACAGTGTGGTTTGATTTGTTTGTAAATGTGCTATGGCGTTGAATAATTACTTTCGAGATTTCAATTTAAAATCTTCACAGCGTGAAATGAATAATTTTTTATAGCATAGGCCAGCAAACGAGCAAGAGGGTCAACTGATGGTAAGTGATCTCTCGCGCTTATGTACACCAAAAGAATCAAAGGGATAATAAAGGTATTGGAAATGGTAGGGGGATTTGCGCCTCCGGATATCTCACTCACCGTACGAAAGACAGCAGCAAGCTGGTACTTAACGCCGATTTTCTGTGATGTGGGGTACAGTGGTCGAACGACCCCATCGAGCCGGCCTATTCGTGCTGTAGACAAAACAGTCTACAGCTTAGCTCTACTACTCAAACATATATCTTAAGTCCGGTTTCATTACAGGCATGAGTGTGTATGTATGTATGTATATTTTGCCACCTATGTTAGGATAAGTGTGTATCAGCCTTATCTCATAGTTGTAAATGACGGCCGATCCCACACTTCAATGAAATTATTCTTGTTATGAAATTCGTTTTGCACAACCAGAGGGGCTAGCACGGAAAACTATCGAAATCGTAATGTAAAGGTATCGAGGGCTCGATAGATAATTCCTTAAATATCATTGGTCTATATTCCATATATATTAGTTTCTTTTACGTACGATAGAGGCGCTGTACTAAAATCTCATAGAAATTGTTGTCGATGACAGCTCGAATAACTTTTCGCAAGTTTCCGTGCTAGCCCCTCGGTTTTTGCAATACATCTACGGTTTAGTGTTTATTCACAGTGTGTGAATGCATCCTAAGATTATGTCTTAGGATCATCGAAATAAGATGACAAGAATCGTAACTCAAGCAAAAAAAAACCCCACCAGAACTCAGTGTAAGGGGGCGAGGTTATAAAAGTCTGTGCAGCTAGTGTATTCATCAATTCATAAAAATTTATTCATGATCTCTAGTTGACACTTAATACGTCTAATTTTTTATCTCTATTTAGAAATTTAATATTTAGACATTAACTTTTATAAAATAAAGTTGATTTTGAACGTTCATTGATTTTTGCTGCGTGTATGAGTGTTACGTGTGATTACCTTTGCATGTGTAAGTAAGTGGAACCGTATTTTTGGCAGATTCATATAAGAGTTATCGTTCTAGTTATCTTATTTCGATGCTTAGGATGACCTTAATAATCCGGTTAGATTTGTCTTTGAAGTGTGATAAGATAACGTTTTTGAAACTGTCGAACCAGGTGATAGTAACATTGTGTGTTAATATATCATTCTTATATTTTTTTTTTTTTATTGTATAGGCTGACAAACGAGCAAGTGGGTCACCTGATGGTAAGCGATCTCCACCGCCCATGTACGCCCACAAAACAAAAGAATTATGGGCGCGTTGCCGACCTTAAAGGGATTGGAAGGGGAGGGGGATTTGGGCCTCCGGATATCTCACTCACCGTACGAAACGCAGCAGCAAGCTGCTACTTTACGCCGGTTTTCTGTGAGACAGTGGTAACGACCCGGACGAGCCGGTCCATTCATGCTGTAGACAAAATTGTCTACAGCGTGGCTCTACCACTCTTAAATATGTTTACAAGCTTATAATTGTAATTATATTTGTGTTTATTTCATATGTTTTTTTTTTTAATTTATTTTCCAAGAACAGTATTTACTCAATATTGTGTAGTATTGTATTTATAAGTTTATTGTATAAGTACGCCTTAGACTACCTTTTTCTCTTTTCTCCATCCCATTGTTGCCTGTAAGAGATTGCCTTGAGCGATAAGACCGCCAATTATTCCTATTTATGTTTTTTGTTCTTTACTATTTTCTGTTTATGTTCTGGTGTACAATAAAGATTTAAATTAATAAATAAGCTTTTACTCGCGGCTCCGCCTGTGCGAATGTCTTTATGCGGAACATAACTAACTAACATAACAAAAGTCAACAATAAGTCACGGTCATAATTTAGTGCATTAGAGAGAATCGTAGATAGTCTGGAACAATTATATTTTTCAAAATACAACTGTGAAATTTATGCAAACTTGAAACAATCAGTAGAGTATAAACGCCGCTGTGTTCCAGTTTGAAGGACATTGAAGCTAATAAAATAACGTGGGCCTTGAGGCCAATTCTCGCAATTTTAAATGTTCAAAATATCATTCCGATCTAGTCTCCAAAGAGAATGCCATATGCAACTTTCTTGATGCTGAGACTAGATCGGAATTATATTTTGAAGATTTAAAATTACGAGAATTGGCCTCCTTATATCTCGGGATGTTGAGCGCCATGCATTGTCTTGTAGTACCTTTATATTCAAAGTTTTAAATGATGTCGCTAATATTTTATTAGCAAGCATTGGAGTAAAGTGTTAAAATATACTTAGGCATCTGCAATCTGTACAATACATATATAATATTGCTTATAAAAATAATCTAAAAAATCTGATTTATTTTTCTAAATTGACAAAGATGTTTATAATAATAATATTAGCCCTATATTATACACGTCTCACCGCTGAACACGGACCTCCTCTACGCTGGCCTAATGCGGGGTGGTAGACTTCACATACAAAAATTCATATGGAGCAATTCTCAGGTATGCAGGTTTTCTCGCGGTATTTCCTTCGCCGTTAAAGCAAGCGATAATTAACAATGAATACACACGTAACTTAGAAAAGTCAGAAGTGCATATTCTTGGGGCTGGTTTAGAATCTGCGACTTAGGTGTCAACAGTTCGTACCCAGCTGAGTTGTCGCTGCTGGATTTTTTATTTATTTAATAGTGATAGGGGGTAGTCCTATCGCCATACCCAGCACAAATTCCAGACTCCGGGCTTATACCGAGCTTTTCGTAATAGAAAAACCCAATATCACTTATACCCGACCCGGGGATCGAACCCGAGCCCTCAGCACAGCAGTCGTAGATAGCAAAATAAACCTCATGAAATACCAACCTCACCCATCCCCTGGAGCACACGAAGAATAAACAGCCAAGTAGCTCCACCAGCCTTCACAACAAATGGTGTCATAAGGGTAAATATCGCTGTACTGAGAAGTCCAATCCCCAAGGTCCATTTCCCTCCATATCTCTCAGCTAGATAGCCACCAGGGACGTGGGTTATGGCGTATCCGTAATAGAACCCGCTGAGTATTAACCCTTGAGTGGACTCCGACCAATCGAATATTGCGTACTGTAATAAAACGTGATTGTTATTAGGATATAAATATTGATAGGGTTTACTTTAGAAAATAAAATTGTATGAAGGTTTGCCTCTGAAAAAACATTTGTGACAAAATTCAATTTAAAATTCACGACTAACAGGAGACAGCATTTTTCATTTAAAATTTTTAATTAAATTCATTCATTTAAAATCGTGGTATACTTTTCATCAAAATCCATTCAGCTTAATTAAAAACAATCAAACTCACACTATTGTCTCATATCCGAAAAAGTATCTGAGTAACCTTCGTGGTCACATTTAATTCTTGATAAATTGAAGAATTCTACATTATAAAAGTCGTATCCTAAAAAGAATATGATTTTCAGCCGCAAGCCAAAGGCCTGCCGCAGACGAGGGTCAGTACTCTGGGTAATTTTGTCTGAGTGAATACTACTTAGCAAATAGAATATAACACGTTAAAATACACCAGTCACTCGAAATAAGAACTACAATTATTACAGTTATCTTATACGTTAATTTGTGATAGAATTTTTTTTCGAAGATTGTGAAACCTTAATAATAATCATATACTGAGTGGTAGAGCCACTATGTAGACAGTTTTGTCTCTAGCATGAATGGACCAGCTCTTCCGGGTCGTTATCACTGTCTCACAGAAAACTAGCGTAAAGTAGCAGCTTGCTGCTGCGTTTCGTACGGTGAGTGAGATATCCGGAGGCCCAAATCCTCTCCCCTTGCCAATACGTTAATTATCCCTTTCCTTTAAGGTCAGCAACGCGCCCATCATTCTTTTGGTATTGTAGGAGTACATCACAGGGTGGAGATCACTTGCCATCATTTGCCTGCCCAATAAAAAAAACCACTCACCGGTCTCGTGCTGATTGTCGCATTAACCAGGATCTCACTCTCATCAGGGCATGCATTAGGATCAAAATGCGATTCATCGCTCTTGGTGTTGTTGACCATCTGAGTGACGGCGAGATTGAGGCATACCCGCATGGTATACGCGTTGCATACCGCCAACAGACCCATGATCCCGAGGACGTACCGCTGAGGAATTAGGAACACTGGAGAAGAGGGCCGTGTGTAGTTATTGGGAATATTAGTTATTTTTTATTTATTTATTTATTTATGTACAGTACTCTTTATTACATTTCTAAATATTTAATTACTTAAAAAAACATTTAAAAATATAAAAAGTATCACCCAAGCCACCGGTGGTTAGGGCCCTAGTGTGAGGAACCTCCTCACAATGCGTGCCGTGTCCAAGAATACAGCCTTCTGCATCTGACTTTTGACCCAACTACCAATTAAGAGCCTCTGAAGATGTTGGTCGAGACTCTTCGGTATCAACCCATGGACGGAAACGACTATCGGGACAATAATTGTCGAGTCAACATCCCACATGTTAGTAACCTCGTATTATTTATTTAATTATTAAAATACAAAAAAAGAAAACTTATGAACTACTACAATGTCCCACAAAACTGCACAAACAGTTTGACTGCAGGATCAGCAAAACAATACAAAGTATTAAACTACGAGAACCTTCATAATGTTATGTTCTTATAAATTACTAAAGAATTTATTAAGGTAATCTTATAGCATGGAATCGAAATGTGATATTCATAATGTATTCCGCTGTTAAGTCCCATTTTTAACTGATGAACAAATGAAGGAGGTTTTCAATTCGTTCAATGCGTTTTTTGCTGTTATATGTATAGCCACGCATAGCTCCGCCAAAGGGGATTGAATGATTCTTTTTTCGATCCAAAATTTAATTTATTTACTTAAATTATATGAAGAAAATCCACACATCGGGGATGAAATATTAAAACTCTGTCATTTGTGCACCAATTTTGATGATTCTTTCACTTTAAATATAACCAACTCAAAAACAAAAAAATAAATACTATTTTGAGTTGCTTTCTATCATAATTGATCACTCTTTAATTTTCACTATTTAACTTTTTAGTTTTTAGGAATGTAAGTTTTACAAAGTGGTAAGTCCCTCGTATGCGAGAGGCCGGCTGGGTTGGTACCACCGCTTTGTCTATTTGTGCCGCCAAGCAACAGTGTGTAAGCAGTGGTGTGTTCCGGTTTGAAGGACATTGAAGCCAGTGAAATTACTGGGCATTATGAGACTAAACACCTTAAGTCTCGGGGTGACGAGCGCAGTCCAATGTCATGCAGTGCTTTGTTATATAAAGTTCTGTGTGGCGTTGCTTCTGATTATAAGCAGGCGTGGCGATTACCATCAGGCGAGCGACCTGCTCGTCTCGTCATTCAGGCTAATAAAAAAAAAGTGGACCACCAACATCTTAGGTCCAAAGACAACCTAACTTACGCGTTGTATACTCTGCTGATTTTTGGACGAGGCAGTGGCGAAATTTGGTTCCCGTTGCGGGTTGTGGGGGTCAGACAGCGCGGCGGGTCGCCGCATATAATACCAAATACCGTTAAATCTATGGTGCGAGAAGACGGACCCTGGGATTAAGCTATGGACCCTGGGTTAATCCGTAGCTAGCTAGAATTACTAGACAGAAAGATATATTACGTAATAATTCAAGTATTAAATCTCGATATAAAAAAAGGTAATAAATTATCGTATCGTATTAAAGGATATTCAGAACCAGTTTTTTTATCAGACATGATTTTATGAGTTGATGGATTAATGTATTGAGTTAGAATTAAATTGCAGCAGCTTAAATTGCTTTCAAAAAATGGTATATCGTCTTCAACACACATGCTCTTTCAGGTATTAATTTGTGTTTAAATTACAAGTTACGTACGTATGTCCGTAGAATTACGTACCTACACTTTGTTCAAGTTTATTAAAAAGTGAGTGTCGTTAAAAATAATTAAAAGTGATGTGTTCAATCTTATCGATCTTAATAAACGAATGATTAAAAGTAACATATATATGTATATGTAACGACCTTAAAATATGACCACACCTTTCTGTAACACGTTGTATAATTCTACTGGAATTATCAAAATATTTTTTTAGGTTGACGATGTTAATTAATTTCACATTATAGTAGTAATCTAAAAAATACAATAGAAAGGCGACTTCAATATAGACATTATCATATTCATTCAGGTATATTTATTTTAGAGGTAATTGAACTTTATGTAACCTTTAGAACAAGTTTGGTTCTTTTATAAACATTTTTAACCACTGATAAAACAGAGGAAAGTTATAAGTTTCACTCCGGTATGTCTATCGGTCTGTGTCTTTCGGTCCGTTTGTATGTCTATCTGTTAGTGTTTTTTTTCATTTAAGACAAGACGAGCAGATCGCTCGCCTAATGGTGAGCGCTCAGCTTATGAACAGAAGCAATGCGACACAGAACTTTGAATTACAAAACACTGCATGCCACTGGACTGCGCTCGTCATCTCGAGACATCAAGTTGTTAAGTCTCAATGCCCAGTAATTTTACTGGCTTCAGTGTATATATACTGTGGATTGACGGCAGAAATAGATAAAGCGGTGATACCAACCCAGACGGTATCCATACGAGGGACCTACCACCTTGAGAATCTGTCTATGGCGTCGTAACGTCTAAACGAATGGACCAATTTAAATGCAGTTTTTTAATATTTGAAGCTAGTTAAATTTATGTAGACACTTTTGTCTACAGCATGTATGGGCCGGCTCGTCCGGGTCATTTCCACTGTCTCACAGAAAACCGGCGTAAAGTAGCAGCTTGCTGCAGCGTTTCATACGGTGAGTGAGATATCCGGAGGCCCAAACCCCCTCCCGTTCCCAATTCCTTAATTATCCCTTTCCTTTAAGGTTGGCCACGCACCCATGATTCTTTGGTATTGTGGGCGTACATGGGCGGTGAAGATCACTTACCATCAGGTCACCCACTTGCTCGTTTGCTGGCCTATGCGATAAAAAAACTCTTGATTTAGCCCTCTTGAATACCGGAGTATGAACCTTGGGTTCTTAGCTATTTTTGAGGAAAATCTGTTCAACAGTTTAAAAGTTGCAGATATTTTTCTATTTATTAAAGTATTTTTCCCAACTTATGCCTCACTAAGGCCCGTATTTACAAACAACACTTAAGTAAGCTCTTTGACAAGTGTCTAATTCTGTGTGCATGATTGGTCTGTTTTGATTTAGCGCCAAAACTAACCAATGACGTTTAGAGAAATCGTCACTATGCGTTCGCGCTCACTGTGAGGTCTCATAGTAATGTTTATGAAGACAGGGATTATTATAGATCTTTACTAGCATCACAAGTTAAAAAGTAAAAGGTGTGTCCTGGAATCAAACCTGCAACCACTGTATGTAATAATTAATAATACTCACGTCTTGATATCGTTTTCCGCCATCGTGGTATCATTGTATTTTTTCTGTATTTAAATTACTTAATTACCTGCAAACAAGGAACGATATATAAATAATAGGCTTCAACATTAATACATATAGGGCGACTAATGGCCAGTATAGCGTCACAATTTTTAAGCAACCTAATAAACCAATTAACAACTTTAACTTTAACTTTAGAGTGGTAGAGCCACTCTATAGACACTTTTGTCTACAGCATGAATGGGCCGGCTCGTCCGAGTCGTTACCACTGTCTCACAGAAAACCGGCGTAAAGTAGCAGCTTGCTGCTGCGTTTCGTACGGTGAGTGAGATATCCGGAGGCCCAAATCCCCCTCCCCTTGCCAATCCCTTAATTATCCCTTTCCTTTAAGGCCGACAACGTGCCCATATTTTTTTGTATTGTGGGCGTACATGGGCGGTGAAGATCACTTACCATCAGGTGACCCATTTGCTCGTTTGCCGGCCTATGCTATAAAAAAACAACTATCAATGATTTTTTTGTGTGGTAGAGTCACGCTGCAGATAGTTTTTTCTACAGCACGAATGGCTGGCTCACAGAAAAGTGACGTAAAACATCGGTAGCTGCTGCGGTTTGTATGGTGACTGAGATATGGCCCAACCCCCCTTTTTCTTTCCCAATCCCGTGATTATTATTATCCCTTTTTTTTTATTTGAATAGAGAAGACTTCAAAATGATTTTAAATATTTCTTAAAGGTTTTGTACCCAATAGTCCACATAACACGGACCATTCTATCGGTTCTCCTGAAGTGGCAAAATGGAAAATTATAATATGGTAGTTCATTTAATTCTTTTTAATTATTTAAATAAGTTTCACTATGTTACGTTCCTCAAAACATAAACTGACTTGATGCTTTTTTAGAATATTTAAATCAACAAGTTACGTTACTCAAAAAGAATTGCGGAAGGAATTCTATAAAACATCAAAAATACATAAGTTAGACGCCATTTAAATCTGATGGAAATGGTACTTGTCAAATGACAGATGACGCAAACTTTGACGTCACCATACAAAATGGCCATTACGGTGCACGCGTACAAACGAGATAGCAAGATGTCCCTACTACGCGCGTAATACATTGCGGGCTCATTTTTGAACCAATTTTGTTTTAACAAAACGGTTTATTTAAAATAATGTACACAATTTAACATAGGAAACTACCTTATTGTGGAACAATTTTTATAGCGCCCCACGCCTGCTCATAAACAGAAGCAACATCACACAGAACCTTGAATAACAAAGCGTTAAATGGCACTAGACTGCGCTCGTCACCCCAAGACATAGAATGTTATTGCACCAATATAACCGTAACCTGAGAATAAAAAACCCGAATTTCGTAGACTATGAGTACGTGTCAATATGTAGAGCCCATAAACTTATGTATGTTGTGATATGAAAAAGCCTCTATATAATATCTGTGGCAAAGGTATTAAAGTATGCTAAGTACTGTTGAATTTAATGTTTTAATATCTTTTGTAATATTGTCTTGACTGCCTCGGTGGCGCAGTTGTAATGCGTATGCGTTACGACTGAGACAGACCCTGAGATCTCGGGTTTGATCCCCGGGTCAGGTAAAAGTGATATTGGGTTTTTCAATTACGAAAAGCTCAGTATCAGCCCGGAGTCTGGCATTATGCCGGGTATGACGATAGGATCGCCTCTATTACATTATGGGACGGAAACAAGCTCGGCGAAATGTGGGTGTACTGGTTATACCTCTGCCTACCCCTTCAGGGATTACAAGCGTGAATGCGTATGTATATTATCTTGAGTGTATGTTAAACAAGATAGTGGTTGCTGATCGTATTTACTCAACTGCACAATAAATCCTTTCAGATACAACTGATATACCTGTAAGTGTAAATTTTATGGTACAGAAAATATTTATCTAGTGTATAACATCAAGCTTTTACCCTCGGAGGTGTAGACAGAGGTGTAACTAGTGCATTTACTGATGGATGACGTTTTTCTGTGCCATGATCGATAAGATCGAAACACAACGGTCGATGAACACGAGTAAATTGACGAATCATTTAAAAACAATTAAATATTAATAATTTGATGACAATTAAATAACAATAATTTAGTAACAATTAAATATTTATGATTTAATATACCTATGATGAATACATAAGTTGAAATGAAATAACTAAATTAACACTGAAATGTAGTCAAACGCAACAGATTACAACTAATTAAAGTCGGCTAAAACTACGTGTAACTCACGATCACTGACAATATAGGCATAACTGCACTTCTGCTCACTTCTGCTCACTTCTGCTCTTAGCCGTGACATATTATATACCATATCGATATTTTACCATATTTGACAGCCTCCGTTGTGCAGTGGGCGAGTAGCCGGCTTGATTCCCGCACCGAAACAAAATATTTGTGTGATCCACAAATATTCGGTTTGAGTCTGGGCGTTTCTACCCAGAGGGGGTACGTCAGGCAGACGGCTAGTCTTAAAAGATACAAGTGTAAGATGTGTTATAAAGCATGTTGCACCGACCCTACTGCGAGTGGGATAAGGGCTAGTGGAAGAAGAAGATAATATAAACCATGTCGACAGCGACGGTAGTGAATTAACTATTCACAAAATTAATAAAAGACTGCCTCGGTGGCGCAATTGTAATGCGTACCTACGCGTTACGATTGAGGCCAACTCTGAAGTCTCGGGTTCGATCCCCGGGTCGGGTAAAGTGGTATTGGGTTTTTCTATTACGAAATGCTCAGTATCAGCCCGGAGTCTGGAATTTGTGCCCGGTATGGCGGTAGGCTCGCCCCCTATCACATCGTGGCACGGAGATACGCTCGGCGAAATGTGGGTGTACTGGTTACTACTTTGCCTACCCCTTCGGGGATTACAGGCGTGAGTGCGTATGTATGTATGTATGTAATAATTCTGTAAATTTTGGTAGATATTGAGCTTGAGGATTATATTTTGAAATAATAAAAGATTTGACTGCATCGGTGGCGCAACAGTGATGCGTACGCGTTACGGCTGAGGCTGACGCTGAGGTCTCGAGTTCGATCCCCGAAGTGATATATAATATTCTATTCAACAACAACAAAAATAAAAGTATCTATCAAGAATAGTTCAGGATTACAGGCGAGAATAAGTATATATTAAATGCATTTAGAGCTGCGTGATCTTGGTTCATCAGTATTCTACGATACACTTACGTAAAACCTAAACAACGTTAACACTAGCGAGTAAGGTCGACAGCTTTCTACCGGCACTAAGAATTATAACAAAATATATTTGAAGGATATTTTTGACGCAAATTGTAGTCTGGTTTAAAAAAGAATTTATTTAAGATCTTATAAACTATAAGCTTTTGCTCGCGGCTCTGCTCGCGTGAACGGCCTTTTCAGAGATAAAATGTAACCTATTTACTAATCCCGGTAATTGTATATCTGTATGCCAAGTTTCAATCAAAACCGTAGAGCAGTTACCGTGATTGACTAACAAACATCCAAATTTACAGGAATACCATGACCTGGAATAGGTATAGGCTACTCTTTATCCCGGAAAAGGCCGTTCACGCCGGCGGAGCCACGAGCAAAAGCTAGTACAATCATAATATGTACTTAAGTAGTCGAATTAAGCTTAAACTATGTCGAATGTAAGGGAGCCGCTTCCGAAGCCGATACGGTAATTAAATACTACCTTATCATAAATAAAAAACACTATTATTTTTCTGTTTACTTAAGTCGGGGTCAATGATCTGTGCGCTTTACCGCGCTTCAATACTCTGAAATACATCGCGCTTCACAGCTGATTCCGAGCGTTTTTTATTTACTTTAAATTATTTTATTAAGAAAAATACGATTTTAAATATTACTTGAATGAAAAGTCATTGTATTTATTGTTCCAAACAAGACTACGTGAATAATAAAAAATGCTAACTTATTTTAGTGGTATCATGTATGTAATCACCAGCACTACAACGTGTGTTCGTTTATTATATCATGTCGATTAAAATGAGAAAGGTAAATTAAGAAAATAATTTACAAAATGATTATATATTGTCTGCCTCGGTGGCGCAATTGTAATGCGTATGCGTTACAACTGACGCTGACGCTGAGGTCCCGGGTTCGATCCCCGGGTCGGGTAACAGTGATATTGGTTTTTTCTATTACGAAATGCTCAGTATCAGCCCGGAGTCCGGAGACCAGCCTATCCCCATACAGGGCACAAATTCTAATCCAATTAATCAACCTAATTATAATTTCTAATTCATATGTGACTTCTCATATAGAGAACTCGTAATTGCTCGACCTGAGATTTGAATCCAGGACCTCACGGTTTCTCAGCATAAGCAGACTGCCCCTAGATCAATGAGGCGAAGATATTTTATTTCGAATTGTTTTGGGCTGTTAGCTTATATTGCTTTTACAGCTTCACCTGACAATAAAGCCGGCGCTTATGGTGCTCTAGCCAGAAATATGTATAATGTACTTAGTAGTGGTTAAGCACAGAGGCGCCTTTTAGAAGGCTCAGACCTCAGCTTGAGCAATTGCTGGGGAGTATAGTTTAGGGCCGTCTCTGCACATCATTGTGCCGACGGTCAGTTGTGGGAGTTCTTCGGACTCGTAGGCGTGGAGGCGATGATAAGAAATTAGCATAATCTACTGTAATGTCTGTACAAATATCAATTAGCACCATCAATGTCTGCCAAATTCCATGACACAAATATTGTTTATTCAAATAAACAATTACGAGATGTAACATCCTGTTTAGGCCAAAATTAAATAAATTATCATTTCAAATCAAATTAAAAAAAATCTTGGATATCTGATATAAGGAAAACGTAGAACAAGTTTTGGAACTCGGTAATTCCATAATACAACGTGTTACAGAAAGATGTGGTCAAATTTAAGTAACGTGTAGTGTACGATCGAAATATTTCACTTTCTGTAGAACTAACTCTGATGATCGTTACGTTAAGATTATTTTTTGTCAAAGTTGTATGAAGATAAGTAGCACTTGACAGCTGCCGCGGCCCAGTGGGCGAGTAGCCGGTTGCAAAGCGTTAGGCCGTGGGTTCGATTCCCGCACCTAGAAAAATGTTTGTCTGATCCACAAATATTTGTCATAAGATCTGGGTGTTGTGGGACTGCAAGTCTCTCGTAGTTCCTGATATGATACAGGTTTACCTAGTGTGGAGTCAGGACTATGTGTGTGACTGTTGGGTGTATTTATTTATATATTTAGACAGTCGGACGTTGAGTTGCGTTTCAGTATTCGGACGAATATAATCTAGGATGAAAAACAAAAGCCTCAACATCATACTAATATTATAAATGTGATTGTAAGTTTATGTGTTACACTTTCACGCGAAAACTACTTAACCGATCATCATGAAACTTTGTACACATATTCTTGGAGGTATCAGAAGTAACATAGGATACTTTTTATGAAAAAAAATATCTATTTGTTTGTTACGCTTTCACGCCTAAATCACTGAACCGATTTTGATAAATTTTGATGTAGAGATAGATAGGATCCTGGAGACGGTTATAGGCTACGTTTTATTTCGGAAAAGTCTATTCACGTGGGCCGCGAGCAAATGCTAGTATTTTATAAACCAACTTTGAAGTTTTTTTTTACTACAAGTTAAAAATAAATAAATATTTTTATCAAAGAAGATAACTGTCAATAATGTTAATAAGCAAAAACATTCATTCGTTCCTAATTTAATCTAAGCAATTTGATTAAGTGATATCAATCATTGCCATAAAACTATAAGTAAAATAAAATTGCACTGATTTAATTTAGAGCAATTTTTTTTTTTTACTCTTTAGCAATTTAATTAGTGTTGTATTTTTTTATAAGGGGGTTCATTCTTTTGTATTTTCTAATTTTGATATGAAAATAGATTCTATTGCATTATTTTTGAAACAGTCAAATATAATGATCTTTATTAACTTATTTTTTAAATAAATCCTTAAGAAGATCCATAGTTCTCATAATTAAATATAGATTGTTCTACAAATGTTATAGTATTTTAGTTTCGCCTTTAGTTATTTGCATATAAATGTGGTGGTATCGTCACGTTTAGTTTTCATTGTTTATTTGTATACTCAATATCTTATAAATACTTCATATATTTTACAAAACAATAGACATTAAAATGCATGCATTAGTAATTTACAATATACTATTTTTTTTTTTTTTTTTTTTTTTTTTAGTATCGGCCGGCAAACGAGCAAATGGGTCATCTGATGGTAAGCGATCTGCACCGCCCATGTACGCCCACAATACAAAATAATTATGGGCGCGTTGCCGACCTAAGGAAAGGGATAATAAGGGATTGGGAAGGGGTGGGAGATTTAGGCCTCCGGATATCTCACTCACCGTACGAAACGCAGCAGCAAGCTGCTACTTTACGCCGGTTTTCTGTGAGACAGTGGTAACGACCCGGACGAGCCGGCCCATTCATGCTGTAGACAAAATTGACTATGATATTATAATAAGATTTCCATTATGAAATTAAATGCTCAGTATGAGCCCGGAGTCTGGAATTGTGCCTGATATGGCGATAGGTTCGCTTCCTACCACATCATGGGACGGATATAAGATCGTCGAAAGGGGGTGTACTGGTTACACCTTTGCCTACCTCTTCGGATATTACAGGCGTGAGTGCGTATGTATTCCATTATCAATAAATATAATTGGTAAATTTACGAAAATCACTAATTTGTTACCCGGGATTGGAAGTGTCTGTTATGGCGATTGCACCCTATCACAACATGGGACGGAAATAAGGTCGGCGAACCGTGGGTACAAAACTAGTCGCACCTCTATCTATCCTTGGGTACATGCGGGAGTTTATTAATAAAGATTATACTAGAACTCTGCTGGGCACGGGCCTCCTCTACTGAATGAGAGGGGTTAGGCCTTAGTCTACCACACTGGCCTAATGTGGGTTGGTAGACTTCACATACCTTCGAAATTCTTATGAAGAACTTCTCAGGTATGCAGGTTTCCTCACGATGTTTTTCCTTCACCGTTAAAGCAAGTGATAATTGACAATTAATATACACATAACTTAGAAAAGTCAGAGGTGTATGCACTTGGGGCTGGTTTCGAACTTGCGACTTTCGTCTCAACAGTCCGTACCACTCCCCGCTGAGCTATCACTGCTATAATCATGTACGTATTTATTTTAAAAGTATTTCTTAATTAAACACAAAGACAGTGACATCGTTCTCTCAGTAATATCAAATAAAGATAAGTTATCTAGTTATAACAAGTATGTATACAAGAATCATATATATTACAGCATGAGGAAAGGCTCGGTAAATGAAATGAAATGAAATAGTGAAATGAAATGAAATACTTTTATTAATCATGTAGGCAATTAAAATAGCGCTTATGACAAGTCAGTAACAAAATAAAGAAACTTATGTATAAAAATCATATCAACTAATGTATACATAACATACATAGCATCGTCAAATACACTAGGCAATTACACTAATTTGTTTATTTGTTGTCTTTTTATTTTACATTATTAACAGTATTTGTAATATGGAAACGTCCATTATTAATTATTAAATATTTTGAGTCGGTATGGACCACTGCATTTACCGAAACGGCACGAGTTTTAAAACTACCACCGGATCCAAAACGACCCAGCTTGAGAAGACCCGGCGTAATTCCCTATAATTATTACCTACATTTTTTGCAAGCCTTTGGAATCGTTAACATGGATTAATAGTGCTAACGTGTCGATATTTCGCTGATATTTTATACACACTGCTGTTTTACAAAGTCACTGTTTCGAACATAATTACATTGTAAAATTTAATTTATCACGAATTGTTGTTCACGCCTCGGTGGTGCAGTTGTAATGCGAACGCGTTACGACTGAGGCTGACGCTGAGGTCTCGGGTTCGCTCCCCGGGTCAGGTAATAAATAGTACTTACTATTGGGTTTTTCTATTATGAAATGCTCAGTATACGCCCGGAGTCTGGAATTTGTGCCCGATATGCCGATGGGCTCGCCCTCTATCACATCGTGGGACGGAGATACGCTCGGCAAAATGTGGGTGTACTTGTTATACCTCTGCCTACCCTTTCGGGGATTACAGGCGTGAGTGCGTATGTACGCGTATTTATTTTTATTTTTTATTAGCTTTAATGACGAGACGAGCAGGTCGCTCGCCTGATGGTAAGTGCCACGCCAGCTCATAAACAGAAGCAACGCTACACAGAACTTAAAATAACAAAGCACTGCATGACACTGGACTGCGCTCGTCACCCCGAGACATAAGGTGTTAAGTCTCATAATGCCCAGTAATTTCACTGGCTTCAATGTCCTTCAAACCGGAACACAACACACAACCGTGCTTACGCACTGTTGCTTGGCGGCAGAAATAGACAAAGCGGTGGTAGCAACCCAGCTGGCCTCACGCAAACGAGGGACCACCTTGTATGGATGTTATTCACGCTTATTTATTCTCTCTGTACGTAATTTTTAACGGTAAGTAGCTTAGCGGCTTAGCTGTATTCATCAGAAATAGTGCCCGCTTACTATCCCATCAGGCAAGCGAGTTGCTCGTATCGTCATTCGAGCTAATACAAAAAAAGTATAATATCAAGACTAGTTTGACATTTGTCAGTAGACCCAAATGCTTATGCCGCTCCCCCCCCCCCCCCCAACCTGCTCCTGGTTCTATGGCTGTAAAATTAGATTCAGTCTCACCCGATACTAGTACCTATAAATTGTAACTCTTGACAATATTCATGTCGATTTCTAAACTGCATACCTACTATTAAAAATACTGTTTCGTTCTGGGTTATGTGCAAGGTCAATGGCAGTAATGGCACAAGTGTTTGATCGAGGTCGGTGTGAACATGTTTCAATTGCTTTACACAATTGATATAACGATAATGAAAATAAATTGATTGTTATTGAGTTACGTCAGGTTTAAGAGCCACGCTGTAGACAATTTTGTCTACAGCATGAATGGGCCGGCTCGTCCGGGTCGTTACCACTGTCTCACAGAAAACCCGCCGGTTTTCAGTAGCAGCTTGCTGCTGCGTTTCGTACGGTGAGTGAGATATCCGGAGGCCCAAATCCCCATTCCCAATCCCTTATTATCCCTTTCCTTTAAGGTCGGCAACGCGCCCATAATTCTTTTGTATTGTGGGCGTACATGGGCGGTGGAGATCGCTTACCATCAGGTGACCCACTTGCTCGTTTACCAGCCTATACTATAAAAAAAAAGAGAAAACATCTAAGAGTTTATATATTTCTAGAAGTTACGTGAGACGAGTATTATATTATTAATACCAAAAGACAGTAGTCACTTTAACTCATAGTTTATTGGTTACATTTACAATATCACTGCTTTACAGACCACAACCCTATGTCAGGATTCTCTAAAGACCGTTCTATAATTATAACTCAAACAACGGACTCGGCTCGGACCAAGAGGTTCGTAAAATCTTACTTCTGTCGGACCATAAAGCTGTGGAATAGCTTGCCGGCGCACGTGTTTGCTTCTTCATATAATATGGGATCCTTTAAACGAAGTGCGAAGAAGCAACTAAGCAGGCCGGCATAATTTTGCCGATCTGCGATAGATTCAGTGTCTATCGTTGGTCGACAGTATTCATGGATTGCGCTACACTTACCATCAGGTGTAGCGTAGTCACTTTGCCGAGCCAGGATAAAAAAAATAAAAATAAAATTAGAACCGAATAGTAAACCAGCATAGCTACCGCGTAATGAACACTTGAACTATCGACTGAGCACTGATCTTACTGAACTGGAGGCTGACCGACTGACTGCGGGCAGTAGACCTCCAGTTATGGCGACAACCTCTTTTTACAACTATATCGCACCATTATTATTTCAGTGTACCCAACGTTGCTTTCTCAGACACCCTCAATATGACAATATTAAGAGAATACACTAACAATATGCACTCACGCCTGTACTCCACGAAGGCGGAGGTGTAATCAGTATCAGTTGTAATGTAGACACAACTGTCTACAGCATGGCTCTACCACTCTGAAGCTGATATGTCTTTACGTATCCGTCGATATGAGTTCTATATAATAATAATAATACTAGCCCTGTATTATATACGTCCTACTGCTGGGCACGGGCCTCCTCTACTGAATGAGAGGGGTTAGGCCTTAGTCCACCACGCTGGCCTAATGCGGGTTGGCAGACTTCACATACCTTCGAAATTCTTATGGAGAACTTCTCAGGTATGCAGGTTTCCTCACGATGTTTCCTTCACCGTTAAACCAAGTGATAATTAACAATGAATACACACATAACTTAGAAAAGTCACAGGTGTATTGCTCTTGGGGCTGGTTTCGAACCTGCGACTTTTGTCTCGACAGTCCATACCAGTCCTCGCTAAGCTATCACTGCACTTGAGTTCTATATAATAGGACCAATTTATATATTAATACGTGAAGATAAAACTTTGGACCCCTTTTTAAGCATATTGCGCGCACGGAGAAGTGTGAGATGTGGCATACTTGAAGTTTACATGGAGAAGCAGTGCGGAAAGCTAATTATCTTACTATTATTATAAATGTATAAGTTTGGATGTTTGTTAGTCAATCATGCCTTAACGGCTGAACGGTTTTGGATGAAATTTGGCACACAGGTAGAACATGACTTGGATTAGGACAAAGGCTTTTATCCCGGAACAAGCCGTTCATATATATGTAACAAATATGTACATTTTTTCAATGAAATAAAACATTCATTATTTAAGGTTACATTGACAATGTCTGAATGTCAAATTTCGCAGATGACGTAATAGAACAAAATTAGTAAAGTAGTAATAAATAGACTGTATTTTGCATCGATATAGTATTCTACCAGATTAAACATGACAGCTTAAAAAACGGCCGGAGAAATAAGAGCACAAATATTTTGTAAATAATATTTTGTAATTATATATTTTGTAAATGTAGCGCTATGCATATAAAGTTGAATTTTACTAGAAGCCCGACGCAGACCCAGATAGATGAAAGTCAGGACATTTTCGTGCGTCAAGTTTGTATGAGAAGTTAAATCTAGAGTATTTATGATCGAAGGTATTTTGAGAACGAACTTAGATTAGCTAAAGAATACCGTTAGAAATCAGGCACCAGAATTTTAAACAATTTATAATGCACGAAGTTCCCTTCGCTAATTGAAAAATCTTGAATCTCATCTTTAACCGACTTCCAAAAGAAGGAGAAGGCTTTTATTTTTTTGTATGGCCACGGATATCTCCGCCAAATATGGACCGAGTTGTATTCGATAAGGTATCCGATGATGGTTCCATGTAATATTGGTTAAGATCTGATAACGCGACAAAATCGATGTTCATAAATAAAAAACCAACAAAAAACGCGCACAATTGAGAACCTCCTTTTTAAGTCGGTTAAAAATGGAAAATCCTTAATCGGTTACGGTAAAGGTACCACAAATCGGGTTTTGAAGCCGGTTTCTGAACTTTTATGTGTCAAAAAGTTAAAATATCGTAACCAACAGCTGTTTTACGAAATTTTAATATACGTTTCCAGTAGTACAAGTGTCCGTTCAAGCGAAAGTTACATTGTACACAGATCAAGGACGCAGCTACCAGTTTGCAATGCTTTATCGATGTCGGAGTAAAGAAATTGTCTTTACATCAATATTTTGATAAATTTAAGCTCACGCATTCAAATCCAAAGGGGACTCTGTCCCTTAATTATAAATTTTCTTATAGGTAATCCAAAGTCACTCACAGTCCCTTAAAAAGTCCATTTCCGTATAGGTCGCGTCCATAATTCTTCATCAGGTTATTTTTTTTCTTAGCTTGAGTGACGAAACGAGCAGCATTAATATAACCACGCCTGCCCATAAACAGAAGCAACGTCACCAGAATTTTGAATTACATAACACTGGAGTGACATAAGATGTTAAGTCTCAGTAATTTGCCCAGTAATTTCACTGGCTTCAATGTCCTTCAAACCGAAACACAAAGCACTGATGCTAGCCGTCAGATATATACAAAGCGGTAGTATCCACCTAGAAGGAGTCTCGCATACGAAGGACCATCGAAAAAAGGTCACTAGAACGATAACTCTCATATGAATCTGCCAAAAATACGGCTCCACTTACTTACACATGCAAACGTAATACTCATACACGCAACAAAAATTAATGAACGTTCAAATTTAACTTTATTTCATAAAATTAATGTCTAAATATTAATATTCTAAATCTAGATACCACGTTCTGCACCACGCAAAAAATTAGACGTATTAAGTGTCAAGTAGAGGTCATGAATCAAATTTTATGAATTGATGAATGTACGAGCAGCACAGGATTTTTATAGCCCTGCACAGACTTTTGGTAGGGTCATTTTTTTGCTTGGGTTACGTTTCTTGTCTCTTATTTCGATGCATGGGACCTACTAAATAAATAATCCAACTTGGTACTATTATTATAAATGGGACAGTTTGGATGTTTGTTAGTCCAGATATAGGTAGTAAAACAACCCACCGGTCAGTCACACACATAGTCCTGACCCCACACTAGGTTAACTGTATCGTGGGTATCAGGAACTGCGAAGGACTTTCGGTCCCACAACACCCAGACCTGAAACAAATATTTGTGGATCGCACAAACATTTGTCTCGGTGCGAGAATCGAACCCACGGCCTCTCGCTTCGCAGCCGGCTACTCGCCCGCTACGCCACGGAGACTGTCAATGCAATCACAAAAAGGTTAACATATACGTACTTCACGCATTCCAGTTATTTAATGCCGCAAAAAATTACTTCTATTATATATGACTACTGCAAAACAATAATTTAAAAAACAGTAGTTAAAATTGCACGATTTCCTAGCTTTAGGCGTGACTCAGAGTTGCAAATGAATAGATAGTCTTATTGAATACTTTTAATGAAATTAAATTAATTATACATCTGAAGAAATTAAAAATTATCTTCTTTGGGGAAAAAACTTTATTTTGACTAAATAATAATCAACCTAATGAATTCTGCATGCTATAATTATGATATAATTATCAGCTTTACATAATACATGTGGAAGGTGCCTCGTTTGCGAGAGGCGGGCTGGGTTGGTACCATCGCCTATTTCTGCCGCCAAGCAACAGTGTGTTGAAGCTAGTGAAATTACTGGGATTTATGAGACTTAACAGCTTATATCTCGGGGTGACGAGCGCAGTACAGTGCCATGTAGTGCTTTGTTATTTAAAGTTCTGTGTGGTGTTGTTTTTTTTTTGTTTCTGTTTATAACCAGGCGTGGCGCTTACCATCAGCCGAGCGACCTGCTCATCTCGTCATCCAAGCTAATAAAAACAACATGTGATAAAAACCACACGCGCTTGCTAAGTCACAACTTTTTTTTATAAATAGCAGGCGTTTTGTCATGCCTTTTTTTCATCTGGTAACCACATGCGACTCGGCTCGCGCTGTCACGTGTCATCTAATTGCATGAAACACTAGTCCATATTTAAATTTTTGTACGGAATAAATCTAACATGCTCCATTGAGTACTGAGCAACTATATTGTGTGAAATTCTTGCTAAACAACGTCCAAGATGAACGTAATCTTTGATGTTATCGTTTTGAGTGGTAGCGCCACGCTGTAGACAGTAGTCTACAGCACGACAAATGGTAGAATTCCGGTTATAATGTTGGTTAGATTTTAGTCTTGGATATAAATATTTTCCTACCGTGCGTCGCCAATATTGGAATGGATATTACTTTTTATCGCCTCATTAGTCTAGTCGCAGCGTATTAAGGCTGAGAACTATGAGGTCCGAGGTTCAATTCCCAAGTCGGACTTTGAGTTTGATTTTTCGATTCAAAAAGTCATACATTAATTTCCCGGGATTTGAATTTGTACCCGGTATGGCAATAGGCTCGCATGGGCAACACATGGGTGCAGCAATAATTGCCCCTCTGCCTACCCCTTCGGGGATAGGCGTCAGCTTGTGAAATACTTTGGTACTGCATTATACTCGACGTAAAGCCTGGGAATTTGACATTAAAGCTCAGACAGCAATTAACATTTTTGATCGTAAACTAAATTGCAGGTTCAACTTTAGTTTTATGTTTCACATCGACTAAGTTCGTTTCGAATATTATGGTCATGTAAGTAATGATAAGGTACAAGTGGTAAAGCCACGCTATATACAATTTTATCTACAGCCTGAATGGGTCGGCTCGTCTGAGTCGTTACCACTGTCTCACAGAAAACCGGGGTGAAGTAGCAGCTTGCTGCTGCGTTTTGTACGGTGAATAAGATATCCGGAGGCCCAAATCCTCCTCCGTTTCCCAATCCCTAAACAGAAGCAACGTACAGAATTTTGAACTACAAAGCACTGCATGGCATTGGACTCCGCTCGTCATCCCGAGACATATGATGTTAAGTGTCATAATGCCCAGTAATTTCACTGGCTTAAATGTCCTTCAAACCGGAACACAACAGTGCTTACACACTGTTCCTAGGTGGCATAAATAGACAAAGCGGTGGTACCAACCCAGGTGGCCTCTCGCATATGAGGGAAGGTGGTAACCTTGTTCAACCTTCGTACAGTACTTAATCTGAGAATCCGGTGGGGTAGTGGGTTTAATTCATCATTCTATGGCAGAGAACTACAAATTGTGTTTGAGTATTCGATTCGATAAATCACACATGTTTGTACTTGATATGGTGATATCAGAGGTATATGCTCTTCGGGCTGGTTTTGATCCTGTGTCATTCGTAATGGCAGTTCGTACCACTACCAGCTGAGCTATCTAACGTTGCTTTTTTAAAATTTTATTAACACAACATGATCTATGATGTATATTTTTACGAAGTCATTACATGTTTCTGATATTTTGCTTTTATGAAACCCAGAGCGCGTGTGGATAGGTTTACTTTCAAAAAATGTAATAAACTAACTAGCCTTTGCTGAGTCCCCTTAACGGCCTTTTCCGGCACAAAAAGTACCCTATGTCCCCCTATTATGAAGTAAATTATGGCTATATTGCTAAATAGATTTTGTATTGTATTGTCATTACCAAGCATCGGGTTTTAACACAAATTACAAGACTAGGACAAATGTAATAATAAGCATATTGAATTTCGTGACCGTTGCTTGTGTAAGTAGCAATTAAGTAAGTTGACGTAATTGGCGAGGCAATAGTGATTTCTTAGGTTTACGCGAATATTACACATTAAAATAAAATTAGTTTATACGGATTTTATCGCGGTTAAATTTTTATTTTAGTCCCGACGTTTCGAAAGCTTTTCAGCCTTCGTGGTCACGGGAGAGACAGACGAAGTCTCTCCCGATAAACTAGTTTGATTTCAATGTCGAGGCAATGTTAAGTCTGCCTTTATGAGCTGAATATTAGTATCACAGACTTAAGACTTGAATTAAGATTCTGGTGATGTCCTACTTAAGTACCAAATTTCTTCCAAATTGTTCAGCCGATAAGCCATAATTGACTAACAAATATCCAAATTCACGAAATCACTAACATCAAAACTTTCACATTTATTATACACTAGCTTTGATCGCGCCTCCGCCCGCATGAATAGACTTTTCCGAAATAAAACGTAGCCTATATTAAAAAAATTGCCTTAATTCATCAAAATCTGTTCAGTGGTTTAGGCGTGAAAGCGTAACAAACAAATAGATATTTTTTTTCATAAAAAGTATCCTATGTTACTTCTTATACCTCCAAGAATATGTGTACAAAGTTTCATGATGATCGGTTAAGTAGTTTTCGCGTGATAGCGTAACAAACAAACTTACATTCACATTTATAATATTAGTATGATAGTAGGATTTAAAATTTTCAAAATTGTATTTGGCAGCTTTAAACTATTTTCACCGCCCATCACATCATAGGGACGGCAAAAAGTTCGGCCAACCATTGAAGTTCTAGTTGTACTCCTGCCCACGCTACCAGTGATACAAGCATGAGCTTCTAATCACTTGGCATTCAAAACTGGAGTACATCAACCCTAATTTTTTTTTTTTTTTTTATGGTATAGGACGGCAAACGAGCAAGTGGGTCACCTGATGGTAAGTGATCTCCACCGCCCATGTACGCCCACAATACTAAAAGAATCATGGGTGCGTTGCCGACCTTAAAGGAAAGGGATAATTAAGGAATTGGGAGGGGGAGGGGGTTTGGTCCTCCGGATATCTCACTCACCGTACGAAACGCAGCAGCAAGCTGCTACTTTACGCCAGTTTTCTGTGAGACAGTGGTAATGACCCGGACGAGCCGGCCCATACATGCTGTAGACAAAAGTGTCTACAGCGTGGCACTACGAGTCATAAAAATTTCGGAGTCACGGCCAAGGCTATACGTGCGGTTTTGATTTTCCTCTTAAGGTCCTTCCTTTATTGTTGCCAAAGGTCGAAGCAGTTATAAAACGCTTCCTCTTCTCAATTGCATTCTAATAAGGCTATCCTACAGGTAAATGTAGTAACCATGGTCAATACAAATTGATGCTGTTTGGATGAAATACAATTTCTATATACATACGCACTCACGCCTGTAATCCCCGAAGGTGTAGACATAGGTGGTAGGCCCCTCGTATGCGAGAAGCCGGCTGGGTTGGTACCACTGCTTTGTCTATTTCTGCCGCCAAGCAACAGTGTGTAAGCACTGTTGTGTTCCAGTGTGAAGGACATTGAAGCCAGTGTAATTACTGGGCATTATGAGACTTAATACCTTATGTCTCGGGATGACGAGCGCAGTCCAGTGTCATGCAGTGTTTTGTTATTCAAAGTTCTGTGTGACGTTGCTTCTGTTTATGAGCAGGTGTGGCGCTTACCATCAGCCGAACGACCTGCTCGTCTCGTCATTCAAGCTAATAGAAAAAACATAGGAACAACCTACTGGTAGGTACTTCACAACCTCATTTCGCCGAGCGTATCTCCGTCCTATGCTGTGATAGGGAGCGAGCCTATCGTTATACCGGGCACGATTCCAGGCTCCGGTCTGATACTGAACATTTCGTAATAGAAAAATCTAATATCACTTTTACCCGAAACGAGGATCGAACCCAAGATTTTAGCGTCAGCTTCAGTCGTAGCGCATACACATTACAACTGCGCCACCGAGGCAGTCAGTCACATACAATTTCTAGTTTTATTTCAGCCCTGTATTATACTGTCCTATTGCTGCCACGGGCCTGCTCTACTAATGGAAACGTGACCTTAGTCCACCACGCTGGCCTAATGCAGTTGGCACACTTACACTCGAAAATTTTATGGAGAATTTTCAGGATGAAGGTTTTCTTACGACGTTTCCTTCAGCGTCAAAGCGATCTATCTGTGTGCCAAATTATACACAAAACCTTTCAGTTAAGCCGTAATTGACAAAAAAGCATCCAAACTTTCAGATTTGTAATAGTAGGATTACAAATTTCCAAAATTGTATTTGGTAGCTTTTAACTTTAGAGTTACGATATATCGTAACATATAAATTGGTCAATCAATGGTTACGAGTGGTAGAGCCACGCTGTAGACAATTTTGTCTACAGCATGAATGGGCCGGCTCGTCCGGGTCGTTACCACTGTCTCACAGAAAACCGGCGTAAAGTAGCAGCTTGCTGCTGCGTTTCGTACGGTGAGTGAGATATCCGGAGCCCATATCCCCCTCCCCTTCCCAATCCCTTATTATCCCTTTCCTTTAAGGTCGGCAACGCGCCCATAATTCTTTTGTATTGTGGGCGTACATTGGCGGTGGAGATCGCTTACCATCAGGTGACCCACTTGCTCGTTTGCCGGCCTATACCATAAAAAAAAAAAAAACATTTCACCTTTGAACTCTGATGGCAATAACGTACATCTTTACATCGAAGCTCTACCGATCCAGGTAATTGACGTAGTTACTGCAAAAGTATGATTGGGCTTCCGAGTAATTAATTCTAGCTCAACGAATTTGGTTTCCGTGATGAAAAATGGGTGATGATGCAACCTAAAAATAAAAGTAGCCCGCTGTGAAGCGAGAGGCCGCGGGTTCGATTCCCAATGTTTATGTGATCCACAAATATTTGATTAGGGTATGAGTGTTTTATTCCCCAGAGAGGTTGACGTCAGGCAGGCGGCCGGTCGTAAAAACTACAAGCAAAATCTTTCTGTTACATGTGTTAAAAAAGCATGTTGCGCCGACCCCACTGCGAGTGGGATAAGGGCGGATGGAAGAAGTTAAATTATAACTAATCTTGTATTGATCAATAGGCACTTCTATAAATACCACCAATAAATAAACTTGATATATTCAATACGTTTCACATATGTTAATTATTAACCAAATAAGGCTTTTTTGTTCGCCTGAAGGACGAGACGTGCAGGTTGCTCGTGTGATGGTAAGCGTCACACCTCCCCATGAAGCAGCACCACTCAGAACATTAAATTGCACGGCACTGCACTACGCTTCACACCGAGACATAGATGATAATCACATATTGCCTAGTAATTTCACTAGTTTCAATGAAGTACGTATATATACGATTCAATGGTACATACATACATACATAGACTCACGCATGTTTCCCATAGGGGTAGGCAGAGACAACGGATTTCCACTTGCTACGATCCTTGCATACCACTTTGGCCTCATTCACTCTCATTAAATTTTTCATACATGCACGTCGGTTTAGGGTACTCCTGACCTGATTCAATTGATTAAATGGTAGCTTGACTAATAGCCGTTCCCAATTATCTGCTTACCAGCAGTAACTTTTTGACACATTTTGTGTGGAAGATATGTCAAAACAGTATTGATAGTAAGCAAATCTATCTGTAAATATAATATAGGGAACTGTCATAAGTAAAATTATTCCTAATCTATGAGGCATTAATATTGTGTTTTTGTTAAAAAGACCTTGATGGAAAGCAGGCCAACAGGCCGGCGCAGCGATAATAACTGTCAAGTGCTACTCACGCTCGATTGATCCATTGACAATTATTGTTCATGATTACACTAACGCCCGGTTTCTGAAAGGCTGATCAAATCAACATTCAACTAACAGAACTTTGATTTGACATCGCTGTCATATCAATTCAATTCGAGTTGCTAAAACGTTATTTAGTGAAAAAAAACATCTCTTTTTAGTACCGTTTGACATACGATTTTTCATATTAATTTGAAAGTTATGTTAGCTAAGTGTCAAATCAAAGGTGTTGATCACGCTTCTAGCAACTCAATTTCAACTTGACATGAGATTTGACATTTGATTAGTTAATTTAACATTGATCAGCCATCCAGAAATCGGGCGTCTGTGTCGGATGAATCAACCGTCCGTTAAAGTTACTGTAACAAGCGATAGTTCACCTTATTAAAGGCTGTATCATTTGTTTTTAGTACTATCATAATATTAACTATTGCTTGTTATAATGATTTATGGATGTACAAAGCTAAGTGTGAATTGGCAGAAAATGGAAATATCGACAGTTCCCAGTTCCCAACTTAGTGGAATTATTCCTAGAATTGGTGGGTGGGACCCGCAACTAGTGTGTAAATTTTGCTATCTACTGGCTAGTTGATATTTTAATGGTTTATTTAACTACTTAGTTAGTGGAAAGGAATGTCTTCATACACTAAACAAACAAATTAACATGTAACATCGCATCATGGGTATAAAATTTAATTGTTCATAAATATCCAGATGATTTTTTTAAAAGAAATGCGGACTTTGATTGTAGGTATATTTTATTTAGTATCCAGAAAGTTACGTTTATAATTTCTCGAATTTGGCCGAAAATAAACGATTAAATATCCCTCATAATGAATTATGATTCGTAAAATGGCAATACTGAACAAAAACAACGACTCTCTTCAGTTCACAGTCAGCTTTGCAGTTGCTGTTCCATTAAAAGATACATAGAAAAGATAAATTTCAAGTATTTAAACCCAAAAAACAATTAAATTTTTCGTACAGAATGGCAATTTCATAGGTAAAGACCTATTATATAAGATGAGAAGGTGAGGTTGTGTTGGTTTCCAAAAAATGATGTACCAGATATGTGCCGGATATCTGTAGGGGAAAGAAGACTATATTCGTCACCGAAATGTTACTTTTACGGCTCCTAAGCGATATTATATGCATTGTATGTTCAAAATATGTAATGTTTCTTTTCTTAAATAGTGCCTAGATCCTTGGGTCCAAATATGGACCACAATCTTCGTACTTCGTTCTTTTGTGGTTAAGATCTTACTTGTGAGTAGTTAGCCAAAGGTTAACCTTAACAATTTATATATTGGGTTTCTAAAAATATCTAAAGCAATGAGGTAGTACCTAATATATAAAGTAATATAAATGAATAAGTTTTTAATTTAGTAAAATTGATCATAAATTGTGTTATTGGCTTTAAAGAAGTGGCAATTGTTATTTTATTTAGGGATGATTTTTCAATTATCATCACCCTTCTCTCCGCAAACCTCAACCCTCTCCTTTAGAGTCGGTAAAACGTCCATGATGTTAATGAGCAGTGGGTAATACAGGTGACCTACTTGCTCATTTACCGGCATTTGCTATGAAAAAGGACCTCAAATCTAAATTATACGCAAGACTTTATGAGTAATAAATGAATACTTGATACATTTGAAATGAGCCGATAAATATGAAGGGATGAGAAATCCAAGATAAATTAGAAAACGATAATTAAATTAGAAGCCATCAATCAAAAGATCACCAAAACACGACAGAATCGATCAAAAACTCATCAAACACGAGATTATTGCAAAACAGCGAAATTAAGCCATATACTCACGATTTACTTAATTTGCAAAACGAAACATGTTTAACTTGACCTGATACAGGTTGCTTTAAATTCAACTTCGGGTAAATACACGATTAATATTCCGTCGATCAAACTGCATTTGAGGAAAAATATCTGTAGTAATTTAAACTATCGGTAACGTCTAAAGGTGTGTCCACATTCGTAACATTTAACACACCTAGACTCCGTGACCGTGTCAGATACGCGTAACAAAGACACGAGTGTAGAAGGTTGTCAAATGATGCGCTCTTATTCGACAAAGCCATCCCTTCTGACACCTCGTTGAAAGTTATGAACATTTTGCCGTGTCATTAAAAATTAAACGTAACAAGACGTGAGACAACCACGTACTCTCGGTGCGTCTAAATGTCACAAATGTGGGCGCACCTTGAAGAGGCTTAATTATTCTTAAGTTTAATCAATGGCCATTAAAATATTATGAGCAAATGACTTTACATTAATTTATATTAATAGTTAGCTTAATATATAATTATGTAACAAATAACCCCCCTATCACATCGTGGGACGGAGATACGCTCGGCGAAATGTGGGTGTACTGGCTACACCTCTGCCTACCCCTTCGGGGATTACAGGCGTGAGTGCGTATGTAATAAATAAGTCGCAATTTCGGAACACTACGTAGAGTTGACAGCTCCGTGGCGCAGTGGGAGTAGTCGGCTGCGAAGCGAGAGGCCGTGGGTTCGATTCCCACACGGAGACAAATGTTTGTGTGAACCACAAATATTGGTCTCGGGTCTGCGTGTTGTGGGACCGCAAGCCCCTCGTAGTTCTTGATACCCACGACACAGGTTTACCTAGTGTGGGGTCAGGACTATGTGTGTGACTGTTGGATGTATTATTTAGTGTACTAGCATTACTATGCTGATTGATGCTGAATTTTTAAGCTACTTACTATTTATCCTATACAGAACCCAAACTAATGTTAACTAAATTAACCAAAATTACCATTTTTTTTTTTTGGGTCACTTAATGGTAAGTAATCCCACAACCCATGAATGCCCATAATACCAGAAGAATCATCGACGCGTGGAAAGGAATAATTAAGGGATCGAGAAGGGGTGGAGGATTTGGGCCGCCGGGTATCTCACTCACCGTACGAAATGCAGCAGCAACCCGCTACTTTATGTCGGTTTTCTGTGAGACAGTGGTAATAGTCCGGTCGCGCCGGCCCATTCATGCTGTAGACAAGACTGCCTACAGCGTGATTCTACCACTACCTGTCATGCCTTTACGAAATATGTTTTATTTTATAATGATGTTATTTGACAGCCTCCGTAGTGCAGTGGATGAGTAGCCGGCTATGAAATGAGAGGCAGCGGGTTCGATTCCCGCACCAAGATATTTATGTCACCACCTAATATTGGTTTCGGGTCTGGGTGTTGTGAGACCGAAAGTCTCTCGTAGTTCTTGATATTTTAGACAAGACTGGTATCTTAATATGGTCAGGACTATGTGTGTGATTGTTAGGTGTATTTATTTTTAAACGAAGAAAAAAACGGAAGAAGTTCTCAAGGTTCTTTTATTATTTTAAAATGTATAACCATGCATAACTCCGCCAAATGTGGACCGATTTACACATTTTTTTTTATTCAATCGAGTATAGCTCAAAGTTAGTCTCCTTTTAAATTCATAAAGAAAATCTACCTTTATGGAGGAAGTCGGGGATGAAAAATTCAATATTATACTTTATATTTGTGCATACATTTTGATGGTTTACTAAACATATTATCATTATTGAAATAATGACTGCCTCGGTGGCGCAGTTGTAATGCGTACGAGTTACGATTGAGGTCAACGCTAAGGTCTCGGGTTCGATCCCCAGGTCGGGTAAAGTGGTATTAGGTTTTTCTATTACGATATGCTCAGTATCAGCCAGGAGTCTGGAATTTATGCCCGGTATGGCGATAGGCTCGCTCTATCACATAAGGGACGGAAATACGCTCGGCGAAATGTGGGTGTATTGGTTACACCTCTACCTACCCCTTCGAGGATTACAGGCGTGAGTGCGTATGTATGTATGAATATTGAAATAAAATTTTGAAAACAAAAATCAACCGACTCAAAAAGCTAAAAATATATTATTTTTTTGAGTCGGTGCCTTCTACTTATAATTGATCATTACATTGAAATAGCACCGACTATTTCTATAACCTTGTAACAGTTTTTTTATTAAAAAGACGTGAGGATTTAATTAGTTATGGTATTCAAATTAAAAGTTTGCATTGCAATAACTCGCACGCAGTAGGGACTGCCGACACGAAAGTCGAGGGTTCGAAACAAGTGTCAAGGGTACACCTCTGACTGTTTTGGAAGTTACGTGTGTAATATTTATACTAGGTGGTAGGTCCCTCGTATGCGAGAGGCCGTCTGGGTTAGTACCACCGTCTACTTTTGCCGCCAAGTAGCAGTGTGTAACTGTGTTTCGGTTGAAAGGACATTGAAGCCAGTGACATTATGACACTTTACTCGCCTCGGGATGACGAACGCAGTCCAGTGCCGTGTAGTGCTTTACAATTCAAACCTCTGTGTGGTATTGTGTCTGTATATGTGCAGATGGCGCCTACCACCAGGCGAGCGACCTGCTCGTTTCGACATGCGAGCCGATAAAAAAACATTAATCGGTTATTTTAATTAATATTAATAGTATTTATCTATCCTAACATGTTGCTGCGTGAAGAATATACAGTTAAATTTAATTCGCGATTTTTTTAGACAAAACTATCTAAACTGTGGCTCTACCACTCAAATATCTCTCACTCTCTCTGTTTCGTGGGATGTACGTTGTAGTGTAAATAAGAAATTAGTCTCTCTCGCTCGTGAAATATGTCGTGAGTTCATGCTAAGCAGGCTGGTGTTTTTAATTAATGTATTTATAAATTAAATACGGCTGTTTTAATATTATACCCCCGTCTCCAATCTGGGTACGTCCATGCTGGATACATATACCGTCTTTTTATCACCTATTGTTTACTTTATATCAACCAATAAACAATAAGCATTTAAAGTGGTTTTTAGATACATTTATTTTATTGATTTTGCGGTTACTTTATATGTACATAATTACATGTAAAATAAATTGCAAGATATTTTCTGCAAATGCGTCAGTCATTATTTTATTTTCTTTTCTTTATCTAATAACAAATGGACAAATAGTAATAATAGATCGGCATATTTCTGCAGGTAATATATGTTCGTGAGCATGTGAATATGTTTTTTTTTTATTTACCTGTATGACGAGGCAGGCCGCTGATGATAAGCGCAACACATGTATATACACAGAAACAGCACCAAACAGAACTTTGAATTACAAAGTACTCCATGGCACTGGACTGCGCTCAACACCCCGAGAGATGTGATGTTAAGTTTCATAATGCCCATTAATTTAACTGGCTTCAATGACAATGTAAGTGATATAAGGAGAATCGTGGGCGCGTTGCCGACTTTTAAGGAAAGGGATAGTTAAGTTATTGGGAGGGAGGGGCGGCATTTGGGCCTCCGGATATCTCGCTCACCGTACGAAACGTAGTAGGCAGCTATTACTTCATGTCGGTTTTCAATGAGATAGTGGTAACGACCCGGTCTCTATTGGAGTACCAATAAGCAGGTTCCCCCCACCTGCAGTTTGAGACTAGTGCTAGAGAATGATGATAACATATTATATTTTTTTAAATAATAAACAATTAGTTACACAAGGTGGTAGGTACCTCGTATGCGAGAGGCCGTCTGGGTTGGTACCACCGCTTTGTCTAATTTTGCCGCAAAGCAGCAGTGTATAAGCACTGTTGTGTTTCGGTTTGAAGGTCATTAAAGCCACTGGGCATTATGAGAATTAACATCTTATGTCTCGTGATGACGAGCGTAGTTCAGTGTCATGCTGTGTTCTGTAATCCAGAGTTCTGTGTGACGTTGATTCTGTTTATGGTCAGGCGTGATTCTTAACATCAGGCGAGCGACCTGCTCATCTCGTCATTCAAGGAAATTAAAAAGAAGTTTTAATTTAAAACAGGATAACTTAAGTATTTATTATTTTTACGCAAATACTGTATAATAACCATGTCAATAAAAAGTAAATGCGAGATTAAACGTTTCTACCAGTTAAATAAGGCAATGAGTTTTATGAGATATTAAAAGCTTTTGTTATATCAAAGAATAAACATGCTCATTTATATCCTATTGCGACATATGAAACTACGTAAATACATACATTATAACCAATCAGACTGCCTCGGTGGCGCAGTTGTAATGCGGACGTGTTACGATTGAGGCTAACGCTGAGGTCTCGGGTTCGATCCCCGGGTCGGGTAAAGTAGTATTGGGTTTTTATATTACGAAATGCTCAGTATCAGCCCGGAGTCTGGAATTTGTGCTTGGTATGGCGATAGGCTCGGCCCCCTATCACATCGTGGGACAGAGATACGCTCGGCGAAATGTGGGCGTACTGGTTACACGTTTGCCTACTCCTTCGGGGATTACAGGCGAGAGTGCGTATGTATGTAACCAATCACAAAACCCCCGACTTCAATTAAAAAAACAATTTAGACAAACATAGAGAGAAGAGAGATAGAAAGAAGGAGGGTTTGAGTGGTAGAGCCACGCTGTAGACACTTTTGTCTGCAGCATGTAGGGGTCGGCTCGTCCGGGTCATTACCACTGTCTCAAAGAAAACCGGCGTAAAGTAGCAGCTTGCTGCTGCGTTTCGTACGGTGAGTGAGATATCCGGATGCCCAAACCCACTCCCCTTCCCAATTACTTAATTATCCCTTTCCTTTAAGGTCGGCAACGCATGATTCTTTTGGTATTGTGGGCGTACATGGGCGGCGGCGGAGATCACTTACAATCAGATGACCCACTTGCTCGTTTGCCGGCCCATGCCATAAAAAAGAGGGAGAGAGACCATACGTAAGTATGTTATGTTTGTTTATTATTATGAAATTATTATGACTGCCTCGGTGGCGCAGTTGAAAAGCGTACGTGGTTCGTGCTGGTCTCGGGTTCGATCATCTGTTCGGGTAAAGTGATATTGGGGTTTTCTATTACGAAATGCTCAGTATCGGTTTGGCTATAGGGTCGCCTCCTATCACATCATGGGACGGAAATATGCTCGGCGATGTGGGTGTACTGGATACACCTCTACCTAGAAAAACCCAATATCACTTTATGTGACCCGGGGATCGAACACCGCATACACACTACAACTGCGCCACCGAGGCAGTCGGCAGTCGGAGCAAATAGCGACATCTTTGTCAAAAGTTATGCACATTCAGCCTTTGACAGCCTCCGTGGCGCAGCGGGTGAGTAACCGGTTGCGAAGCGTGAGGCCGTGGGTTCGATTCCCGCACCTAGACAAATGTTTGTCTGATTCACAAATATTTGTCTCGGGTCTGGGTGTTGTGGGACCGCAAGTCCCTCGTAGTTCTTGATACCCACGATACAGGTGTACCTAGTGTGGGGTCAGGACTATGTGTGTGACTGTTGGGTGTATTTATTTATTCGGTGCATCTGTATCTAGCCCCAATAATATGGGTGTGACGTTATGCTGCGATTATAATTTAAATACAATTATAGATCACGTGATAAATTTAACACAAGAAAATAATAAAGCAACTGTTAAGAACGCTTACGGCATTTTAAACAGCTGCTGACAATATTCTTTGATAAACAATAATACAGTGCTAGGCTATTATATTCTACGATGTTTTAGTGTATTTTTAAAAATAGAATTAAGAATTAAAAAAGAATAAATTTTTTCAAAAATAACTTTTAATAATGCACGATTGAAACCATGCAAAATAATAAACTCGACGTTTCTCACACATAATTTTTATATTATCTTTACAAATTAAAAATAAATAGTACCTTAAGTAAAAGCCTACATTCTAAAAGAAAATCTTTCGCAATTTATATCGTTGATATTTTTAATTATAATAATGTGTATATATTATAATCTCATTTAAATTAAGCATAACAAAATAAAACGATTACAAATAAATACAATAAAAAAATAACTTACACCGATTATTTATTGATTGGTCGATTCGTCACTGGCTTTTGTCTTCGATATTCCATTCAATAATATGCACACAAGTATAGTTGGAACAAAAACACGAGCGGTCGATGAGAAGCGACCAGTCGACTGGAGCGTGAAACGCGCGAGCGCAGCCTCGGAGCGTAGATCATGACTATAAGAGGTGGGTAATGCCTACAGATTACAGCCTTCTCGGAGACCATATTTTTAATGTGACTTTGGTTTGGGGACGGCTCGATAAGTCACACAAAAAATCGGCGTGAAGTAGCAACTTACTGTTATATTTGGTACGGTGAGTGAGATATCCAGAGGCTCAAATCCACTTCCCCTGCCCAACCCCTTATCATCCATGATTCTTCAGGTATTGATTAACTATTGTGCCTACTTATTACTTACTATAGCGTAAGTAATAACATATTTATTACTTACTCGTTTGCCGTCCTCTGTAATTTTTTTATGTATTTCACAGCACTGCACTGCGGTCGTAACCCCAAGATACAATATATTAATTCTCATAATTCCCATATTATTATGTTACAGAAAGATTTCACTTGTAGTTTTTACGACCGGCCGCCTGTCTGACGTCAACCCTTCTAAGGATCTAAAACCTTGTTATATCTAGCAATGTAAGTTTATTACTTTAATTACTCATTGGAAACCTATAACCTGCATTCGCCCGAAAAATGGAATGAAATGAAAATTTATTAATTTATTTATTGCATTGAAATGGGAAATAATATGAACCATCTGAAAATTATTCTATGTTCTTAAATTTTATTAATTAAATTCCATAAACTTAATGACCCATCATGATCTTATACGTGTGTACTATGCATAATGCACTGAACCCATTCTGTGCTGTTTATAATGAAAGTCTATTTATTTCCTCATATATACTGTACCTAAAGTCATGTTTTTAAACTTATTTAAATGACAATGCAAGGAATATCATACGCTCTCACGCCTGTAATCCCCGAAGGGGTAGGCAGAGGTGTAACCAGTACACCCATATTTCGCCGAGCGTATCTCCGTCCCACAATCTAATAGGAAGCGAGCCTATCGCCATACCGGGCACAAATTCCAGACTCCAGGCTGATACTGAGCATTTCTTAATAGAAAAACCCAACACCACTTTACCCGACCCGGGGATCGAACCCGAGACCTCAGCGTCGGCCTCAATCGTAACGCGTACGCATTACAATTGCGCCACCGAGGCAGTAATATTTAAATAATAATTAATTATTATTTAAAGAGATATATGATTATCATTTTATTTGTTATTGACAAAATAACCATACGGAACATAATATTTTGAAATAAGAAAATAAAAAATATATCTTGAACTTTCTTACCTGAACCAAGTAGGTCATTGACCGCATAGTAGTTAATGATAATAAATTAACAAGTATTATGAAAACGTAAACATTATGTCGAAAAAATTACATACATACATAAGCTCGCGGCTTTATCCCCGCCCCCTGATGTGATAGGGGCGAGCCTCTCGCCATACCGGACACAAATTCCAATCTCGGGCAATTAATGAGTGACTTTTCGAATTAAAACTGTGATTGTTTGTCCTGGGAATTGAACCCAGGACTACATGGTTCTCAGCCTTATTACACTGCCATTGAGCAATGATGCGATAAAATTACACAGGAAATTTTGAACAATGCAATAAGGCACATTATGTAAATTGACTCTCGAATACATTATCTAGCGGTTAAACTTTAAACGGACATTGTGATATAGGCTAAAGTGTAAAATAAAGTCAAGATACCCCACATAATAAGACATGATTATCTCCAAAATAAGATATCACTTGTCAAGATATTGTGTCGATAATAATTATTAGTCATAAATTTCCATCTTAAGTAAAAGTTAGTTACTAACCACTTACCTTATTTTAGAGCTCTAAATGTTCTACTCAGAAATGACAATTCACTTTAATTGTCATTATTTCAGCTCTTAGAAATCGATTATTTCAACACTTAGAGGCAGTTAATCACATAGGAATAAGGTTATGTGCAATTAATACGTCAAGGTTTTTTTAGTGGTAGAGCCAGGCTGTAGACATTTTTGTCTACAGCATAAATGGGTGGCTCGACCACGCTGTTACCACTGTCTCGTAAAACGATACATGGCGGTTATTTATTAAATGGCAAGTATTTTTGGCTATATGCATGTGAATCGATATATTGCATCATTAGAAAATATGATTCGAAGATTAAAAAAAGCAGTTTAATAAACCATTTTCACCCGAGAGAGATCTGATGCAAATTCTGCTTCGACAGAATGTTCCGCAATGAAGTATTAAAACACAAAATAATATATTTATATACAGTTTCTTGGGTTAGCAGATTTCTAAGAATTTTCTTTGAAGCTAACGTCATTTTCCATACCCAAAGGATACTGACGGAACCCCATTACAGAGTCGATGCTGTCAGCCTTTAAAAAAAGGTATTCTTCCACCATTAAATTATTATAAGATTTAAACTCTTTCGTAGTATACCCAAGTCACATGATAAATAAATATACCCAACAGTCACACACATACTCCTGACCCCACACTAGGTTAACCTGTATCGTGGGTATTAGGAACTAAGAGGTACTTGCGGTCCCACAACACCCAGACCCGAAACAAATATTTGTGGATCACGCAACAACTTGTCTTGGTGTGGGAAACGAACCCACAGCCTCTCGCTTCATAGTCGGCTACTCACCGACTGCGCCACGGAGGCTGTCACGGAGATGACATCGAACTGTAGAGTCAGGACCATGTTTATGACTGTGGGTGTATTTATTATGAACATCATCACATGGAAATGATTAGCGATTAAAACCGGTTTTGTAACATATGCGTTTGTAAATATTAATTACTAGCTTTTGCTCGTGGCTCCGCCCGCGTGAATAGACTTTTCCGAAATAAAACGTAGCCTATAACCATCTCCAGGGTCCCATCTATCTCTACATCAAAATTCATTAAAATCGGTTCAGTGATTTAGGTGTGAAAGCGTAACAAACAAATAGATATTTTTTTTAATAAAAAGTATCCTATGATACTTCTTATACCTCCAAGAATATGTGTACAAAGTCTTATGATGATAGGTTAAGTAGTTTTCGCGTGAAAGCGTAACAAACAAACTTACATTCACATTTATAATATTAGTATGATAATAAACATTTCCTATAGTCAAGGTTTAGATGTCAAACCAGTTTTTTTCTCATCTTACTCAAGTCTAAAATTATAACATTTCCAACTACAAGTTCAAGAGTCAAGTGGGTCAAGCAAGTATTTAGGGGCCCCTGTCTAGACCTGAGAGCAGTACTCCACGTGATGCCGTACTTGAGCTTTATAAATCGTTAATTTGTAGCCCAGCGTAAAGTACCACCTACCTTTGTTCAGGATAAGTATCCTTAAGTTAAGTAACTTTACTAGCTAATTTAACTTTGTCCTCCAAATGACTCCTGTACGTGACTGCTTTAAATTACGACGCCGAGGATCCCCATACTCCGGGAAACCTTTTTTTTATAGAATAGGCCGGCAAACGAGCCAATGGTTCATCTGATGGTAAGTCATCTTCACCGTCCATGTATGCCCACAATACCAAAAGAATCATGGGCGCGTTTCCAGCCTTAAAGAAAATGTATTGGGAAAGGGAAGAGCATTTGGGCCTCTGGATATCTCACTCACCGTACGAAACGCAGCAGCAAGCTACTACTTTACGCCGGTTTTCTATGAGACAGTTGTAATGACCCGGACGAACGGGTTCATTCATGCTATAGACAAAACCTGGAGAGAGTCTCCTTGGAATTGTGGTGCTATGACAAATAAGTCCTTCTTAGCAGTGAATGCTCATACTTTTTTTCATGGGAATGAAATGAACTAAATTTATTTGCCCCTATTTTTAGATTCGCCTCAGAAAGCTATATATTTTAGACAAAAATTGAGACCGGCTTTCTTCCGAGATAGGTACTTTGAGGAACATTCTGATGGCGGATATATCGCGCATCACACATACTCGTACTGTCAACCGCATTACAATGCATTCTGTCAACAGATGTCATTGATATATTATGGTCATGACATATGACATGACCGGACAAATTTGATCTGCCTGATGCAAATATGATAGTGATAATAATTTCACTATCATATTTGCATCATAGAAAATATGCAGTTTATGTTGCTATTACACTGTCATACAATTCTCATACAACTATGAGCTATAGAAGTAGTTTTTTTTTATATGATAGTGGAATAGCGGCCTTACAATGCATTCTGTCAACAGATGTCATCGATATATATCATGGTCTTGGCATATGACATGACCGGACAAATTTTATCTGCCGGATAACGCATTGAACTGCGAATTTAAGGAAGTATGAATTTAAACGCTTTTCCTTATATTTTATTGACAGCGAGATAATTTTGTGTTATGCCATCTTTAATTTTATCTAGCTATATACTAGCCTTTGCTCGCGGCTTCTCCCGCGTGAACGGCCTTTTCCGGGATAAAATGTAGCCTATGTTACTCAGTGATAATGTAGCTTTCTAACGGCAAAAGAATTTTTGAAATTGTTCCATTAGTTTTTAAGTTTATTCGTTACATACAAAAATACAAATCTTTCCTCTTTATAATATTAGTGTAGATAAATGAAGTTTACTTGGAGTTTCGTAATATGAAAGTAAAGCTAAAATATATTGAAGCTCATTGCCAACATAGGATGAAACTGCCAGCGGCATAATAGACTTGATTAACCGAATGGTTATGGTTTAATTAACTTAGGTGATAGTGCAGCCCGGTGAGATTACTTTGCACTACCCCTCCCCTGACGGGCAGGACTAATCAAATCAGGGAGGCCGCGGCCAGGGGAGTTGGGGGTTTCCGCGTTAAATCCTCCTACCGTCTCGAACGTAGTTGAAAATAACATAAGGAGTATGTTTGGCTCGACAAAGTGACTACGCTACACCTGATGGTAAGTGTAGCGCAATCCATGAATACTGTCGACCAACGATAGACACTGAATCTCTCGCAGATCTGCAGAATTATGCCGGGCTGCTTAGTTGCTTCTTCACACTCCGTATGAAAAATGAAATTCTTTCACTATGAAATCTCTAAAACTAAATTAGCCCATCAACAGAAGATGCATTTCTTTACTTTCTTTATTACTCGTGTACTCCACAACGGTCATAATAAATACAAAAAAATTACGCAATTTTCATAATAAAATTTTAATTAGCGGTAGAGTCACGCTTTAGACAGTTTTATCTACAGCATTAAAGGATGATTCGACCGAGTTGTTGCCACTGTCTCACAGAAAACAGAGGTCAGGTGAATCAGCAGCTTGCTGTTGCGTTTCGTGCGGTGAAAATCTTTCAGTGTTGCTTCTTTCGGGGCTGATTTCAGTCGTCGGATATTTCACTCACAGTCCACTCATCATGCTGCTACTGTCACTCGTAATGCTGCTACTTTACGAAACTTGTATGTGATACAGTGGCAAAACCCCAGGCAAACCCAGTCTATGGAAATGTTCAAATACAGAACATTAAAATAACCGCCCGCACTTACCAAGGGAGTCTTAATCCGATAAAGAGATTGCGACAGATAGATAACCTTTCGTTCAAGATCTACAAGCCATTGAGAAACCCTCATCTACCGTAATCTTATCAAAATATTGGATATAAAGGCTCTTCTCATAAAGTATCTGGCTCACGTGAAACACAATGACGGATTTTCACTAGGTTACGTATTATTTATACGAGTATAGTTCAAAAAGGGTTTAGAGTTTGATGCGACTCTAGTTCCTATTTTAACTTACGATGAAATGGGGAGGTTCTCAGTTAAATGCGTATGTTGAATTATTTAGTCTGACTCACTGTCTGTGTATCTATTTATTATATCTGTTTACGAAATAAGTGGACCGATTTGAATGATCCTTTTTGTATTCGATAGGGTTTACTGCGGTGGTAGTCCCATTTTAATTTGAAGAAATAATTCAACCTCTAAGGGAATGAAATAGGGGATAAAAGATAAAAAAATCTACATTAGATTTAGAAAACGCTTGACTGCCTCGGTTGCGAAGTTTTAATGCGTATGCGTTACGTTGGTACCACCGCTTTGTCTATTTCTGCCGCCAAGAAACAGTGTGTAAGCACTGTTGTATTTTTTCGGTTTGAAGGACATTGAAGCCAGTGAAATCACTGGGGATTATGAGACTTAAAATCTTATGTCTCGGAATGACGAGCACAGTCCAATACTGCTTTGTAATTCAAAGTATGTGTGGTATTGCTTCTGTTTATGGGTATGTGTGACGCTTGCCATGAGGCGAGCGACCTGCTCGATTCGTCACTCAAGCTAATAAAAAAAACTGTATATTAACTACTAATTATTCGATTCACTAATCTAGAACTATTTGTCCTCCACATACTAATTTTATCGGAAACATTTGGCCTCAAAGCATGTATGAAACCTTTCATTGTCAATATGAATTTCAATGGGCAGCCTGCCTCGGTGGCGGAGTTGTAATGCGTATGCGTTACGATGGAGGCCAACGCTGAGGTCTCGCGTTCGATCCCCGGGTCGGGTGGCTTTTTCTATTACGAAATGCTCAGTATCAGCCCGGAGTCTGGAATTTGTGCCCGGTATGGCAATAGGCTCGCCCCCTATCACATAAGGGACGGAGATACGCTCGGCGAAATTCAGCTGCACTGGTAGTGGAGTTTATACTAATTATATAATACCTATTGTTCCATACCTATTATTGTACTACATGTAAGAGATATATAAATAAGATGTAATCCCTAAATATATTAGTGTTAATCTGAGATTCAATCGTGTCACTCGTCACCTAATCCCCCGACATTACACACCTCTGCCTACCACTTCGGGGATTACAGGCGTGAGTGCGTATGTATAGCACTGTTGTGTTCCGGTTTGAAGGACATTGAAGCCAGTGTAATTACTGGGCATTATGAGACTTAACACCTTATGTCTCGAGGTGACGAGTGCAGTCCAGTGTCATGCAGTGCTTTCTTATTCAAAGTTCTGTGTGGCGTTGCTTCTGTTTATGAGCAGGCGTGGCGCTTACCATCAGGCGAGCGACCTACTCGTCTCGTCATTCAAGATAATAAAAAAAAAATGTATATGTATATGTGAATTTCAACTACACACTGTATTACACAACTTTGGTAAAATACTTATTTCTGCTGCCGTCTTCCTCATAGATTTATTTATTTATTTAGGTTTTCCAGCAGACGGTATTTGGTATTATGTGTGGTGACCCACCGTCTAACCCCCCCCCCCCCCCACAAAACGCAACGGAAACATGTTTTGTCATTGCCTTATCTGTTAATCAGTATAGTGTACAGTGTGTTGGTGTCATTAACATAGTCATCAACTAGTTCAATGGTGTACTAATACATCCATAGACAAACAAAGCTGTCAAAATTATATCGCCTTTTTTGTAGGATGTTGAAGGGCTGTTAAAATAATAAATTATTACAACATTGAAATAAAACTCGTTTATCCGGATATTATCGCGGTTTAGTTTTTATTTTAGTCCCAACGTTTCGAAAGCTTTTCAGACTTCGTAGTCTCGAGAGAGACTCGAAATTTTATTTCAATGTGTATTATTCGCGTAAACATATGAAATTACTAAATTTTACAAATTATTTTTTATTCAATCCGTTGCTACAGGCGAATGGTCATGTTTTGGATGAACAATCTTCTTTTCCCTGTCAACTTCACGTTTCTTCAGGGGTCCATGCTTCCATCCCTCGGGATAACCATGTTTATCCACGTCATCCCACCACTGTTGCTCTCCAGAACCCCATATGAGGTAGACTATGTTTGTACCAACTAGCACTATGAATACAGTCCAAAACGCAATACGCCATTGTCCGATTGTTTGCTGTAACAAGACAGTTTTAATTTTATCATAAATCAAATTTGTGAGTGACAGTGACTTACTGAGTTGACTGCCTCGGTGGCGCAGTTGTAATGCGTACGTGTTACAATTGAGGCTAACGCTGAGGTCTCGGGTGCGATCCCCGGGTCGGGTAAAGTGGTATTGGGTTTTTCTATTACTAAATGCTCAGTATCAGCCCGGAGTCTGGAATTCGTGCCCGATATGGCGATAGGCTCGCCACCTATCACATCATGGAACGGATATACGCTCGGCGAAATGTGGGTGTACTGGTTATACCTCTGCCTACCCCTTCAGGGATTACAGGCGTGAGGGCGTATATATGTATGTATGTAGTGAGCTACTACAATTATATTTAATGGCTGTTTGTATGTTTGATTATAGCTACTATTTGTTTATCTTAGAAACTTATTTTAATTGGTAGAGCCACGCTGTAGAGCTGTCTACAGCACGAATGGGCCAGCTCTGTCTGTCTCACAGAATACCACGCTGTCTCACAGAATACAGATATAAAATAGCGACATGTTGCTGCGTTTCTTACGGTGAGTGAGACCAAATCCCCTTCCTTTTCCAAACCCTTAATTATCCCTCTCCTTTAAGGTCGGCAACGCGCCCATGATTCTTCTGGTATTGTGGGCGTATATCACTTCACTCGATCTCTTAGAGATTTTGTGTGATCTTAGATCTCACTACATCACTTAATATCAGGTGACCCACTTGCTAGTTTGCCGCCCTTTGCTATAAAAAACAAAAAATCTAGTTTCTAACATCTGCTATGATGTATACAGTACTGCGATTACGCGCGACAACCTTCGTGGCGCAGTAGGCGAGTAGCCAGCTGTAAAGCGAGAGACCGCGGCTTCGATCCCCGCACCGAGAAAAATGTTTGTGTGATCCAAAAATATTTGTTTCGGGTCTGGGTGTTTTCTCACTAAAAGGGTTGACATCAGGCAGGCGGCCAGTTGTAAAAAATGCAAGCCATATCATTATGTAACATGTATAAAAATACACGTTGCGCCGACCCCACTGCGAGTGGGATAGGGGCAGGTGGAAGTAGAGTGTGTGTAAGGTTTAAAAGTTTTAGGTGTTTTTCTAGTTGACGTCGGGAGTTTTAACAGTTAATTAGGTTATATTGAATATTATGTATCATAAACATCAAATTAAGATGACAAGAAACGTAACTCAAGCAAACAAATGACTACACCAAAACTCTGTGCAAGAAGGCGGGGCTATAAATGTCTGCGCAGCTCGTTCATTCATCAATTCATAATAACTGGTTAACGATCTCTAGTTGCCACTTAATACGTCTAATTTATTGCGTGGCGCAGAACGTCGTATCTCGATTTAGAAATTTTATATTTAGGCTTTAACTTTTATGATATAAAGTTGATTTTGAACGTTCATTAATTTTTGTTGCTTGTATGAGTGTTACCTTTGCATGTGTAAGTAAGTGGAGCCGTATTTTTGGCAGATTCATATGAGAGTTATAGTTCTAGTTATATTATTTCGATGATCATAAAACGCCTGTCAGTGCAATTATTGTTTGATAACACTTTCAAATGTCGCCGTGGTTCAGTAATTGCCGTTTGTTTCCTACCAAAAAACTACAGCGCCTCGGTTCATTTAACCCATACCCGATGAATACACGTCCAAATCGTGACGGCCTTCTGCGACTTTGTTTACTGAATCGTTACGACACGAAAAAACAACAAAAACATCAATTGTTGCAATCGAGATAAAACATTTTGAAAGTGATTGTATGCAAATGACAATCATTGATAGCATGATTATAATGTCATCTGTATGTAGGAAATTAAAATGTTGTATTCAATCGTCTTGAACGAACTTGTATTTTAATTCAAATTTCAGCTGGGTTGGTACCACCACTTTGTCTATTTCTGCCGCCAAGCAACATTGTGTAAGCACTGTTGTGTTCTGGTTTGAACGACATTGAAGCTAGTGAAATTACTGGGCATTATGAGACTTAACACCTTATGTCTCGGGGTGACGAGCGCAGTCCAGTGTCATGCAGTGCTTTGTTATTTAAAGTTCTGTGTGGCGTTGCTTCTGTTTATGAGCAGGCGTGGCGCTTACCATCAGGCGGGCGACCTGCTCGTCTCGTCATTCAAGCTAATAAATAAAAATAAAAAACAGCAGAGGACGGATAATGAGCAAGTGGGTCACTTGACGGTACATGTCTACTGCACATGAACCCTCAAAATAACAGAAATATCTTGGATACATACATACGCACTTACGCCTGTAATCTCCGAAGGGGTAGGCAGAGGTGTAACCAGTATACCCACATTTCGCCCAGTGTATCGCCTTCCCATGATGTGATAGGGGGCGAGCATATCGCCATAGAACAAAGCGATGGTACCAACCTAGACGGCCTCTCGCATACGAGGGACCTACCACCTTGTATGACCTACCTACCAATTTTCTATATTGGATCATTATAATAGCTTTTTATGGTTTTAAAAAGAAATGAAGATATTCGAAGCGTTTTTTTTAAATCGATGTGAGTACCTTCTGTCGATTCCTATGATTCTACAAGTAGCGTATATCCTTTTTATAGGATTACAGAAGTAAACCTACATACATACATACGCACTCACGCCTGTAATCCCCGAAGGGGTAGGCAGAGGTGTAACCAGTACACCCACATTTCGCCGAGCTTATCTCCGTCCCACAATGTGATAGGGGGCGAGCCTATCGCCATACCGGGCACAAATTCCAGACTCCGGGCTGATACTGAGCATTTCGTAATAGAAAAACCCAATACCACTTTACCCGACCCGGGGATCGAACCCGAGACCTCAGCGTTAGCCTCAATCGTAACGCATACGCATTACAACTGCGCCACTGAGGCAGTCAAGTAAACCTACAGTAAAAAGCTTATTTTGATAATGTATAAAAAAATCAGTGGTAGAGCCATATAGACAGTTTTACAGCATGAATGGGTCGGCCGGCTGGTCCGGGTCATTACCACTGTCTAACAGAAATCCGACGTAAAGTGCAGCTTGCTGCTGCGTTTCGTACGGTGAGTGAGATATCCGAAAGCCCTAATTCCCCTCCCTTTTTCAATCCTTTAATGATCCCGTTCCTTTAAGATCGGCAACGCGCCAATGATTATTCTGGTATTGTGGGTGTACATGAGCGGCCGAGATCACTTACCATCAGGTGACCCACTTGCTCGTTTGGCGGCCTATGCTATAAATCATCTATAAATAAATATGCTACAATTGAGCTGTTCGATTTAAAACGCCTGCTATCATATTATTGTCTTAAAATTGATTTCTTGCAAGCTATGATTATTTCTGCAGGCGCAATTTCAATTAACAGTTTGGTGTGTTGTGTATAAATCGTTTACACAACATTCCGTTCGTCTATTTAAATGAAAATATCAATTATGGTGTAAATCTCATCGAAATAAGATAACTAGAACGATAACTCATACGAATCTGCCAAAAATACGGCTCCACTTACTTATTCATGCAAAGATAATCACACGTAACACTCATACATGCAACAAAAAATATTAAAAGTTCAAAATCAACTTTATTTCATAAATGTTAATGTCTAAATATTACTTTTTTTTATCGAGATACGACGTTCTGCAGCGCGCAAAAAAATAGACGTATTAAGTGTCAACTAGAGATCATGAATCAATTTTTATGAATTAATGTATGAACGAGCTGCACAGACTTTTATAACACCTTTTTTGCTTGAGCTATGTTTCTTGTCATCTTATTTCGATGGTAAATCTAAATATATCAGTCTTCTGTTACCTAATCAGATTTATGTATAAGTAAACTTCCTGTTTACTTTTTTATTGTTAGCATTTTCTTTAAAAAAAAATATAGACACCCACATTACCTCGTATCTGTATCCCCTAGAGATAGACTGGTAGGTAATGCCTTAGGAACTAAGACGGCCTATATACATATTGCGTATATGAAGTTGGGGTAAAATGGTTCCACTAAAGTGAGCAGAGGGGCTAGCACGGAAAACTATCGAAATCGTAACGTAAAGGAATCGAGGGCTCGATAGATAATTCCTTAAATATCATTGGTCTATATTCCATATATATTAGTTTCTTTTACGTACGAAAGAGGCGCTGTACTAAAATCTCATAGAAATTGTTGTCGACAGCTCGAATAACTTTTCGCAAATTTCCGTGCTAGCCCTTCTGATCACGCGTCTGTGCAACTCGCAAAATAAATAATAATAAATACACCCAACAGTCACACACATAGTCCTGTCCCCACACTAGGTTAACCTGTATCATGGATATCGGGAACTACGAGGAATTTGCGGTCCCACAACACCCAGACCCAAAACAATTATTTGTGGATAACACCAACATTTAACTCGGTACGGAAATCGAACCCACGGCCTCACGCTTGGCAGCCGACTACTCGCCCACTGCGTTACGGAGGCTGTCGTCATCGACAAAACCATAAAGGAAACTTCCCGATAACCTACAATCATGCAATTTGGCTCGATAGAGGGCCGTACCTGAAGGAAAAATCTTTAAATTCATATACCGTGTGATTGATTGATTACAAGGATTAAATGATTACAAGGAAACTGCAATTTTTATTTTTATTTTTTATAGTATAGGCCGGCAAACGTACAAGTGAGTCACCTGATGGTAAGTGATCTCCAACACTCATGTACGTCCACAATACCAGAAGAATCATTGGCGCGATGCCGATCTTAAAGGAATGGGATAATAAAAGGATTGGAAAGGGGAGGGGAATTAGGGCCTCTTGATTTCTCACTCACCGTACGAAACGCAGCAGCAAGCTGTTACTTTACGCCGGTTTTCTGTGAGACAGTGGTAACGACCCGGACGAACCGGCCCATTCATGCTGTAGACAAAACTGTCTACAGCGTGTCTCTACCACTCAAATAAGAATAAAATTTTATTTTTAAAATATTTATAAATATAATATTAAATTTTACGAAATTTTATTTAATTTATTGTATGAAATTTTTCCAATGCGCAAAAAAAACTCAGACTTGAACGGTTTCTAGAAGATATCGTCTTGCAGTATGTACTATGTACCAACCCACATTAATCTACGTTGGTTGACTACAAACTTAAATAAAGCGGGTCGTATCTATCTATACTACAATTATAATTAAGCGAGAAAATCGTACAATTAAAAATACAATACTCACATTAGGTGTCAACAATCCAACTAAATACGGAGTAATGATCCCAGATATAGCAGCAATACCATTCACCAATGCAGAGCAAGTGCCAGCATAGTTAGGGGCTATGTCCATAGCATTGATTTTTACGCTGCTGTAGAAGCCACCCATGAAAGCCATGGAGGCAATGAAAAGTGCGACAGCTGCCTCACGGTTGCAACCAGAGTAAGAAGCTAGAATAATGAAAATTGCCGGCAAGGTAGACGCTGTGAACAAAAAATGACCTTTACTTTCGCTGGCATTGATAATGTTAGCAGGAAAATACAAAGGTTCTAAAATTGCTTGGAATTTTGATTTGTAGATGTTTACGGAAAATGAGAAATGTTTTGAAATGGCGGACTCTAACTTTGGGTGTAAAATTTTATGTTTATTGAAACAAGGTAAACATCGATGTTTTGCTATAGGGTGAACGTGAACGTTTATGTACTTAATCTAGTTTTGGTTCATATATGTCACGATATTCAATGTTCTAGTCACAGATAGTGGATTGCAATTCGTACATACATACATTTGAGTCGTCCAACTGCACAACCGAGGCAGCCCTAAATAAAATAAAATAAACATATACCTGAACATTACGCTTTTCATTTGATTAATTTCTTGAAAAGTTTTTTTTTTTTGAGTGGTAAAGCCACGCTGTAAACACTTTTGTCTACAGCATGAATGGGCCGGCTCGTCCGGATCGTTACCACTGTCTCACAGAAAACCGGCGTTAAGTAACAGCTTGCTGCTGCGTTTCATACGGTGAGTGAGATATCCGGAGGTCCTAATTCCCCTTCCCGTTCCAATCCTTTAATTATCCCGTTCCTTTAAGATCGACAACGCGCCAATGATTCTTTTGGTATTGCGGGCGTACATGGACGGTGGAGATCACTTACCATCAGATGACCCACTTGGTCGTTTGCCGGCCTATGCTATAAAAACATTAATAATTAATTTTTCTTTTATAAGTCATATGGAGTGTTCAACTTAATACTTACAAATTGTAGTGTAAATCTTCCTGCCAGTGCCAATACTGTGCCATCTCTTTCTAATACACCAGTCGCAAGTAGCAGCGAACACAAATGAGAATATGTACATAGCTATGTATGGCAAGGCAGACATTAATCCGGTTTCTTTGATATTAAACCTCAGCACGTCAGAGAAGTATTTCGGTAGGTCTGTTATCATCGTGAAGTAGCCCCAATCGTGGCCAATCTAGAAGAAACAGAATTATTTGTTTTTTTTTACTACCTTCAATTATGGGATCTGGTGTTTCGCTTGATACACCTTTTTTATCTAAATGACAAAACGAGCAGATAAACAGAAGCTACACTACAGAGAACAAAGCACTGCATGGCACTGAACTGCGTTCGTCACTTCAAGACATAAGTTGTTGTCTCATAATGCCCAGTAATTTTTCTGGATTCAAAGACCTTCATACTGAAACACATTGCTGCTTGGCGCCTGCCCATAAAAAGGATCACTAAACTACACTCATCAATCCGATAGATAAGATGTTAAGTATCATCATCCACCGTAATTTCTCTGGATTCTTTCAAAGCCGAACGTAACACAAAATCATACCAAAGACGTATAAAAATTGTTCCTTTGATCGTACTTACAGCTGCCCAAATAAGCACCCAGAGAGGTGCTGACCTTAATATAGCCTTGAACGGTACTGGATCCAATTTCTTATGAAGACCTGATGCCACGACATGTTTGTTCAGATAGTTGCGCTCCTCATCTGAGATAAATGGGTGAGAGTTCGGTGTACTGTAGCAGAGGAACATCTGTAACATGTAAATAAATAGCAATCGGTAATACTATAACCCCGTCTGAAAATAATCCTATGAAGCCCTAGTAATGGATCAAAATTAATATTTAACACTAGCTTATTTTTTTATTATAACATCTTACCCAAAATATAAACCAAACGATTCCCAATCCACCGAAGAAGTAGAAAACATTCGCCCAGTCTCCTCCATCAGTCAAAAATATGCCAGATATGTATGGCCCAAATATATTTCCAATTTGTGCTCCACCAAAGATCATAGCACCAAACCTGGATCTCTCTGATGGTGGAACCCATCGCGCTAGGAGTAGTACAAACGCAGGAGTAACTGGACCCTGCAAGAGAATTGTTGGTATATTGGTCAACTCATATCAATAAAACTCAGATAACCATTGAATTTCACAAGGTTATATCTGTAGGCCAATTCTCGTAATTTTAAATATTCAAAATATCATTCCGATCTAGTATCAGCGTCAAGAAAGTTGCAAATGGCATTCTCTTAAACCAATAATCGGAATGATATTTCGAACATTTAAAATTACGAGAATTGGCCTACTGCTATCTTACCTCTCCACATCCCTCAATAACTCTGATAATGAACAATCCAATAGCTCCACCATAGTCAACTGCTAGTGGAGTCAAAGCAGTGGCCACTGAGGTCAGCAACAAACCAAACCCAAGGGTCCATTTACCGCCAAACTTCTCGGCGAGCAGACCTCCAGGCAAATGAGTAAGCACATAGCCGTAGTAGAAGGCGCTGAGGAGTAACCCTTGAGTGGCTTCATCCCAGTCATAGCGTTGTCGTCCCTTGAAACAGAAAAGATACACAGTCAATGATACCAATCATAGACTTTGTTATCGACAGCTACGAGGAAATGTTTGTCCCAAAACATACATTTTTGTCACGGATTATTCGAAAACTGCGTCAACATTCAGTTGCAATAAACATTCAGTAAGTTTCAGTATGTTACAGTAGACAAAGAGTTGGCTATGCACACGATTCTCACTTATCATTAGATGGGCAGTAAGCGTCTGCAAACGATAGGTTTAAAAAACATGCGGGGCAGTCTTTGGGGACAGCCGATAGAAGTGAAAACTAAGTAACTTGTGAATTGTATCGTCGAGCTATTAGATTATTATTTTTGAATTATTTTTGGTTTGTAAAGAAGTGTAATTGACCAATTTAATTGTATATATATAATGTATACTAATAACGCACGGAGATATATCTATGTACCTGTGATTCTAAGTATGTACCTATATACACGGTATACATATAGCTCATGGGTGACGATGACGCGAGTTTCATGCTTTTTGTTCACCCAAAAAGTGGTCAACGTGCCTAAAGAAGTTTTCACTTCAAAAACGACAAATTGAAAAAAAACAGTTTACCAATACTCGTAAGCGCAACTAACTTTACTAAAAGATAATCTCTAGATGGGCAAAAATTATTTTCAGGTTGTCGATCTATCTTACAGGTAAACATTCCTCGATGAACTCCTAATGGAACACCAAACAAAAATATATTACCGCGCACATTAATATCTATTTTTACTTGATTTTGTATTCTCGCTGTCGCCTAACATCCTATCACGTTGTGCTAATGTATGTTTGCGGGCAATATGAATGTTATAACTTTCATGGAACATCTAAAGTTATACTTATAGTTAGTATACACTTAATTAAGTATAAGTTATAGTTATATTATAACATGAAATACGCCATGCTTTAAAAAGAGGTTATAACGCATTTCGCATTTTCAAAACATGCGTAAATTGGACGTGTATATTTGTTTCTTTTTTCTGTTATAACGGGAGGATTATTAGATGTAACACGCCGAAATCCCTTCAATTCAACGCTGTAATAGTACGCCGAGTGCAGACCGAAATTATATATTATTTTATCTCTAGTCAGAAGTGTTAGTGGATAATAAATATCTCCAACTCCATCTTCATCATCATCTCTTATCTCTCTATTTGATTAATTAATTTCGTTGCGGGATTAAGACAATTTAGCATTCCCAGAGACTCGCCGAGTTTCACTGCTCGGTGTCAATAAAAATGCATGCCACTGTCGATCCTGGTGCACAGGAGTTACTGTGGCGGGTGTCTCTAGTCAGAGCAACCGGAGCGATTTCTGGCGTCGCCTCGACATCTACGCCTCCGAGTAGGGCCAGCCTTCTCCCGAACCCACTCACCAGCCTCCTTGCTAACAATGACAGTTTCAGAGAAGGAACTCCTTTCCATTCAACCTTTCCTGCCGCATACACAGCTGCCGGTAAAGAGTACCTCTACTCTCACTGAGTACGACCCGATTACAAATCGACATTACCATGCTTTTGTTACGTAGCATGTGTATTTCATGCATTATTATTACAATGTAGGACGTAGTACATTGCGGTAATCATAAAAATATAATCTAGCTACATCACGTGTGTAGATACGAGCGGTAAACAAGGTAATTAAACAAGCTTTGGAATGGGATGAAAAAGAAGTTATGAATTCCATTGATATAGTACACCCATTAGTGGGGGTGATATAGGTGGCGATAGAACCAACTGTCATATCGACAAATGAATGTGAGTGTCGTATTTTGTCTATGGCGTTAGGTTTCTCCATCACCTATATCATCCAAGGACGGAAATAAGTTCGGTAAACAGTAGGAGTATCCACCGCTGCCTGCGCCTTCGAGGATACAGGCGGTATATATGCATGTATGTATGTAAACATTAGTCTCAGTGCGAGGACCGGATCCACTGCCTGTCGTTTCATAGCCTATTCGTCCATTATGGAGGTTGTCGTTTGGATGTGCGGTCTTCATGGATTTGTGTATTTTCTTAGTGTGACCTCGAGACGGACGGCAGGGCGAAAACCTTGTGTTGTCGCAGAAACCGAGGGTGTCCTAATTGTGAAAGGGCTGCCAAACGCCAGAGAAGATGGGACACAAAGGCAGAGCACAAGGAGGTACCTCCGGTGTTCCAGATACTTGCGAGGAAGGAGGCCACCGCAGGTCACTAAAAGGCACTGAAAAGTCGGTACACCGAAAAATTGGTTAGGGACCCGATCTAGTAATCGCTCGGACGTAAACTAGGTCGAAAATTCGGTGAGTGTGGTTTAACCATCCGTCAATCACCCGGGTATTTACCCCGCCCAAAAAAATGAAGTTGTTGAACATAAATGTCCTATGTTTGAAGAAATTCAAGAGGAGAATAACTATAACCACTTATTATAATTAAAATATGACTTTTTCTGACCAACAACTTCTCTTATCAACATGTTCAAAATAAAAAATATTCAACCAGCTTTGGTAATCGTTTCTCGGCACCAACTTTCTCACAGATCGCAATCCTTACATTTAAAAAATTTCTTACCGTGTCGACTGCTGTTTCATTGGTTGTAACGTTAGATGTAATTGCTCCTCCAGGATCCGGGCAAGTTTCTCCTACTATATGTTCGGAGGATTCAGCATGAAGGACCATTTGTTTGATCGTCATGCTAAGACACACTCGCATAGTGAAGGAGTTCGCCAGAGCGAACAATCCCATAACGCCCAAGACATATCGCTGGGGTATGCAGATTACTGAAAATAAACAAAATATAGGTATATTTATTTAATATTAATAAATATACAATATGTAACAAAAACCCTGTTGGGCATTTTAACTGTGATATCAGTATCGATATGCAAACGTAGTGAAATATTTCGCAGACGAAAATTGGACTATAAAAATAACCATATTTATTATTTAAACTTTAATTAATTAATTATTTGTAAACCGCATTTCGATTGATTACCTCTGCAAGAGCGTACATCAAACTCGTCACGCCGCGTGCGCGCCCGGCATTAGACAGCTGTTCATCATTTTTCAGATGAAAATAACATTTTTTAAATATGTTTATTTTTCTAAGGTACATCTGTAAGGATAATATCTCGTTTATGTTTATTATTTTTTTAATTTAACTATTTTTATTAAGCTGTCTATATATCTATCTTCACGACCCAAAAAGGGCCAACAGAGGTTTTGTTACATACTGTATACACCTAATATTAAGATACGAGTCTTGGGAGACTTTTGGGGTTCACAACACTCAGACCCGAGACAAATATTCATCAAACAAACATTGTTGCACCGAAGCAAAGACCAAAGCCGCGGTCTCTCATTTCATAGCCAGCTTCTGGCCCACTAAGCCATGAAGGCTGTAAAACTGCAAGGCTTTTTAATCAGCTCCACCCTCCCTCTGTACTCAAAGGCCTCTTTTTGATAGGTAAGGAACGAGATCCCACGATGCTGATCGAGTGACCTGGTCTGCTGGGTGTATCAACGGCGAGTTGGTTTGGAATACGAAAGATGTAAGTTGGACCACCTTACACTCTCATTGACGCTATAACGCGTTCTCTTTTTATTATTTTAATAGCACTAGCACTAACTAACTAGCCCTTGATGGTTAATGATCTCCACCGCCCATGTACGCCTAAAATACCAGAAGAATCATAATAAAATAAAATCATGAGCGCGTTGCCGACCTTTAATGGAAAGGGATAATCGAGGGATTAAAAAACGGGCGGTGTTTGGGCCTCTGGATATCTCCCTCATCGTACGAAACGCAGCAGCACGCCGCTACGAGTACTTTACGTCGGTTTTCGGTGAGACAGTGGTAACGACCCGGCAAGCCGACTCGTTCGTGCCGTAGACAAAACTATTAACAACGTGGTTCTACCACTGAAATACATTACATTACTGTTCAGTTTTAATACCAATTTCACTCCAAAACACCTTACAAAGTTATAAATATATTTTATTCAAGTGTTACCTATTGCCCTAAAAATGCGAATTCCAATAACACCAGTAATGTAGTTTTCAAGATAATTTGGTAATAAATACACAAGAGTTACAATTTTTCCTGGCATATCAAATTGCTAACATTTCTTCTTATTTGAATAACCTAGTAGCTTTTATCGTAAACATTCCTTGTAGGTAATTTAAACATAACTAAAAGAAAATGTTTTTGTTAAAGCATATTCAATATATTTGCAACGCCATCTATTATTCCAAAACATAAACACTCACCTTTATTTAAAATAAACCGCCAGCCCGTTAAGGCCATTATACAACACTACTTATCAAACACATCAGATAACTAAAAGAAATGCATGAGTTCACGTCACAAAATATTTAGTTCGAAAACGAATGATTATTGTTGAAATTAACTTTTGATTAACCGCCAACCAATTCAATACGAATGACGAACGAATTGACAATGCCTACGTGCGAGACGTTATCTTATGAGATGTCGACGTCTGCTTTACAATGTCTAGATAAATTCACAAAAGTATGAAGTAGGTGTAGATAACAATCGTGACTACACGTAACAACTAAATTTTGCGGTTATTTCGATGAGTCGCGTTCTGAAACATGTGTTAGAAGATGGAACTCGGCTTTTTAAAATGTGTTTTGGCGATTTCGAAGGCAAGAAGGAATATTTTAATTGAAAATATTATTCGTCTACCAGATATACACTACAAAATCGACAGCTAAAGTATCTTTTATTTACAAAATATATTAGTATGTACAATTTATAACATAATATTAAAATGAGCTGTTGAACGCAAGATATTTTGTCCATCTTGTATAGAAGTAGCAAACACTTATTTAAATAAAAGTGTCATCGACGAATGAATATTGTCACCACACAGTTCGTTGGGACACGTCACACAAAGACAATTTGAATGACAAATGCCTGAAAAATAATATATTAATGAAGATCTGGAATTCATTGTTACAGCAGAAACATGAATTGATATGCATTTCTCAATATATTATTATATGACTGCCTAGGTGGCGCAGTTGTAATGCGTACGCGGTACGACAGCTGTGCTGAGCTCTGCGGTTCGATTCCCGGGCTTGCTGCTGTGTTTCGGACGATGAGTGAGATATCCGGAGGCCCAAATACTCCTCCTCTTCCCAATCTCTTAATTATCTATTTCCTTTAATGGTTAATCACCCATAAATCTTATAGTATTGGGGGCATACATGGGCCGTGGAGATCTTACCATCATTTGACTCACATGCTCCTTTGCCAGCCCGTACTATAATAAATACATATCTGTCTTCCGGTATATATAGGAGTATAAATTTTGTATTTAAGCGTGTCATATTTTATTTGATAAGTAGCATTTACTCAGTGTTGGTGAAACAGGGGCTTAAAATCGCATTGTGATCGCAGTAATCTGCTTTATTTTATCTGCACTTGTATGTGACAGGGATATCTTTGTCACGCTTTTGAAATTTATCACTAATATTGATGTTTATAATGTGTGTCGACTGTCGGTGGTCCACATTTTTATCCAACTTATAAAAGGAGGTTCTGTATATGACACGTTTGTATGTGTGTAAATAACATAGTCCTGATTATACCGCACACTATGTTTAACCTGTATCGTGGGTATCAGGAACTACGATGGACTTGTGGTCCCACAACATCCAGACCCGAAACGAATATTCATAGATCACACATCAAATATTTGTCTCGGTGCGGGTAACGAACCGGCGGCCTCTCGTTTCCTAGCAGGCTACTCGCCCCCTTCGCCATAGCGGCTGGCAAATAATAGGACTTGATCTATTATTTTCCATATATTTAGTCTGGGTATGTAATGCGAACCAGTCTTAACTTTAGGAAAACGTCAACTTACATGTATCTGTATAAGAGTTTGATCCGTTCTCAACTGGAATTTGCTGTGTGTATTTGGAATCCTTTCTACTACAAATATATTGAAGCTATTGAAATGGTACAGAAGAAATTTCTGCGTAGCATGCACTTTAGATGTACGAGTACTAAACTGTCATATGAACAACTTCTTAAAACCTACAAAATACGAGATTTAAAATTAAGACGCGAACAACTCGGTATAATGTTATTGTACGTTCTTTGTAACAATAAGTTTGACTGTATAGAGCTATCGCGTAAAATATGCTATAAGGTACCAATCAGGTCTCACGAGCGGAATGCACATACACATAAGTTATTTGCTACTACTAGATGCCGTACTAATGCAGGGAAGCGCTCTCCTTTACACAGGTTAGTGCACACATATAATGAAACGTACAATGATATAGACATTTTTTCTACAACTGCTCATGCTTTTAAGAAGTTGGTCATTGATAAGATGGAGCATCTATATTGGTCCATACTAAATAATGTAAAAGGATAGATATCTACTCTTAAAATATCTTACTCTAAAAACTACTTCCTTTAAAATATTTTATTCCCTTCCACCTTACATACCGTATTAATGTAACATAGATGTGGTTAACGATGTTGGTGTCACTATTATTATGTCTACATGTAAAAGGTTTTTATGTTATATTTAAGTGTCACTGTTTGTATACCCAAATAAATTTAAAAAAAAATGGTAAAGCCATGCTGTAGACACTTTTGTCTACAGCATGACGTATGGGTACGGTGAGTGAGATATCCGGAGGCCCAAACCCCCTCCCGTTCCCAATCCCATAATTATCCCTTTCCTTTAAGGTCGGCAACGCACCCATGATTATTTTGGTATTGTGGGCGTACATAGGCGGTGCAGACTTTCCATCTGGTGACTCACTTGCTCACTTGCTGGCTTATGCCAAAAAAAAATGTACGAAAAAAGTTACAGAATTTTCTGACATCTTTTTTATTTCTAGTAATGTAAGTAATCACCCATGCTATCGATGCCTCTTTGCCAGCGCAATGACAATTTATCACTGCCCTTCTTGAAGAAATCGGCTGGATGGGAGGCAAAAAACTCTTCAAAGGTATGTTGTACTGCCTATTGGTAGTCATTTTTATCTTGCCAACTCTGCCTACCCCTTCGGAGATTACAGGCGTGAGGGCGTATATATGTATGATTGTTCAATCCTCTACTCGAAAAAATAACATTATTTTTAACTTCAAGTATATTATAATCATGTACAACATTTCATTAGCATTCAACCTTGGTATATCAGAATGTATAATAATACTTAGTGTTTGTTGTTTAAACAAAATAAGAAAAATATATTTTTATGTTAATACTAGAAATAAAGATTCCGCCTGATGGATTTATAACATAGACCTGCAATCGACGAAGTGTGTCACCTTTTTTTTATTGGCTTGAGTGACGAAACGAGCAAGTCGCTCGTCTGATGGTAAACCTGCCCCTAAACAGAAGCAACACCACACAGAACTTTGAGTTACAAAGCACTGCATGGCATTAGAGTGCGCTTACCCTGAGACATAAGAATGTTAAGTCTCAAATGCCCAGTAATTTCACTGGCTTCAATGTCGTTCAAACCGGAACACAACAGTGCACACTGCTGCTATGCGGTAGAAATATACAAAGCGGTGGTACCAACCAAGACGGCTTCTCGCAAACGAGGTATCTACCACATAGTGTTCTTAACTCATTTCGATACACAGATTTAATAGAGCTCCTGACATAATTGTTTTATTACCCAGAGAATGTAATCACTTCACGCAGATTTTAATGTATATTCAGAACTCTGCCATTATCTTATCACTATTATTTTATTACTCATTGTTATGGGATGAAGTGACTGCAGTGTTTTTTACCCAACTGCGGAAGGAGAGTATTGCATCGTCTCGCCTGTTGTCCATAAACACGTATGAACAACGTATTGAGAACAAAGGAGGTCAAAGAGATGTGCAATGATCGTAGCAAGTGCTAATCCGTTTTCTTTGCCTATCCCTATGGGAAACAGGCGTGAATCTTTGATTATATGGTACGATTTTTACCAGTATTCTGATTAGAATAGTTTTTCAGACAGTACAAGCTAAGCTGCTACAAATATTATTTTTTTAACTAGCCTTGTATTAGATATACAACGTGTTACAGAAAGGCGTGGTCATATTTTAGGGTACATATACCTTACAATTCGTTCTTATGTACCGGACCTTTTCAATACCAAGACATCCAAAAATTCGAACCTGTGACTTTCGTCTCGACAGTCCTGTCTAGTTAAGCGTCACATGTTTTCATAACAAACACAAATTCTGCATTATATAATGACATTTTGTGATAAAGAATTATCGCTGTATGGGTATTAATATTTTTTTCTTGGACACAAATATATATCCTAGTTATTTTTATTAGCAGAGGATGGCATAAGGCGAGTGGGTCACTAGTACTAGAGAAATAGTACTCGAGACTTAGTACCTCTGTCTCACAGACAACTGACATGAAGTGGCCGCTTGCTCTTGCATTTCGGATAGTAAGTAAGATTTCCAAAAGCTATTACCCATTCTTAATCCCCATTCTGTTCCTTAAGGTCGAATTCTTGTAGTATTATGGGTGTATATGGGCAGTGAAGAATCCTTCCTATCAGGTGACTCTCATAGTCGTTTTGTGACCTCTGCCACATGGAACTATTATTAAAATGTTACTGGAATTTCTTTTAGATGCAGAATGACAGGCGTTTTTTTAATTTCTCTCAGCCTCTATGGCGCAGTTGGCGAGTAACCGGCGGCCAAGCGAGGGGCCGTGGGTTCGATTCCCACTCTCGAACCAATGTTTGTGTGATCCACGAATATCTGTTTCGGGTCTGGGTGTTGCGGGACCGCAAGTCCCTCATAGTTCCTGATACCCACGATACAGGTTAACCTAGTGTGGGGTCAGGACTATGTGTGTGACTGCTGGGTGTAATTATTTATTATTAAATTAAAATATTATTATTATTTCTATGTTAACCCTAGATATAAATAAATATAGTGTAATTACTACTGGTGGTTAACAAATAAATAAATAGATAAACCAGCGTCAGTTTACCATTTGAAAATTTTCACACAGCGTCAGTACATCGTGATCAGATTCATACTATCAAACCACGACAATGTAAACAATCGTGTGTAATAAATATTTATTCCTTACAAAATAACTTAAGTATATTTACAAAACAATATCAACAGTCTATTTCTTCTCATCGTCCTCTTCCGTCTTCTCTTTTGGTTTCTCAGAGTCAGTACCTTTGGTGGGCAGTGGACCATGTTTCCAACCTGCAGGGTATCCGTGCTTTCTCACATCATCCCACCAGAGCTGCTCTCCTTTAGCGAAGATGATGTAAACCACGTTGGTTACTACTAATACGCCAAGGCACACCCAGAAGGCAATTCGCCATTGTTTCAAAGTGGACTGGAACAATAAATAATTTATTATTTACTACATTCTTGATTGATTGATGAATCTGAATATATTTTCTGTAATAATAATAAAATATACACCCAACAGTTACATACATAGTTCTGACTCCACACTAGGTTAACTTGTATCGTGGGTATCAGGAACTACGAGAGACTTGTGGATCACACAAATATTTGTCTCGATATGGCAATGGAACCCACGGTCTCTCACTACACGGAATCGTAGTTATAGAGTAAACAGCTAAAACTTAAAAAAAAAATCTTATCACAGTACTCCATAAGTAAATAGTGATTGTATTTGCATGGCTTTGATGAAAACCCGGCTAGAGTGAGTCGCATAGTCGGACTCCCGCATCACGGGTTTTATACCACATGCACCCCCATAAATGTTTTTTTATTATTTGTTGGAATCCACCAGAGAGATTTACTTCAGAGAGGCGGCGGTTCGTAAAAACTGCAAGCCAAATTTTTCTGTAATATGTGTTTCAAAAAGTATGTTACGCCGACCCCACTACGAGTGGGATAAAGACAGGTGGAGGAAAGTTTAGAATATCCACCATATAACACATATAATTTTGTGATTTCTGTCGGTTAACTATTGGTTCTAAAGAAGACCTCACAAAAAGACAAAGCGTCGCTTAGCTAACAATACCGCGCAAGTTAAATTGGCTTAGTTTTCAGGAGAGACAGAAAACTAAATATATTTATGAACATGTATGATATAACCAATGAGTTGCGCCGTGACAGAACTCTTTGTATAACGTGCTTTGTATGGTTAATAATTTTTTTTGTCATGATATTCACAGGGGCCATTTTTTGAGATCTGAGGCATTGTTAGTTAAGCGATGAAAAGGCGCAGGCTTAGTAACAGGCAGAGGTGTAACCAGTACACCCACATTTAGCCGAGCGTATCTCCGTCCCACCATATGATAGGGGCGAGCCTATCGCCATACCGAGCACAAATTCCAGACTCCGGGCTGATACTGAGCATTTTGTAATAGAAAAACCCAATACCACTTTACTCGACCCCGGGATCGAACCCGAGACCTCAGCGTTGGCTTCAATCGTAACGCGTACGCACCAAGGCAGCCATAAAATCATGAACCTTACATTTGGTGTCAGAAGTCCAATCAAGTAAGGTGAGATGATGGCAGATATGGCAGCAATTCCGTTGACCATTGCTGTCGTTGTGCCGGCGTAGTTGGGCGAGATGTCGAGTGGATTGATCTTCATACCGCTGTAGTAGGCACCCATGAGAACCATGGCTATAATGAACCACATGACGGCGTAGGTAGTATTGCAGCCGGAGTATGAGGCTAGGAGGATGCAAATACCTGGCCCGGTGGCGGCTGAAATTGTATGTTAATTACATTTCCATAAATTAATATGCCTGCAAACACTTGGACACGACACGACTTGGAACGAATTTTATTTTTGGAATATTAAATGAATAACATGCATCTGTAATCCATGACGAATTTTAAATTCAATTCAAAATTCAAAAGGAGGAAAATTACGAAATTATAAATTTTTCGTGCCTTAATTATAAACAGTAGTGTTGAGTAAGACATAAAAGCGGTATTACATTTGTCGCATACATGACGAAATAAAGTAAAAGCGGCACGAATTTATTTCAAGTGCAGCTTCAAATTTTGTCGCATCACTCTTTTACTATTCTCATAATGCGGACTGCGACTTCTGAGCATGAAAGAGTGAGAACGAGCGAGTCACATGCTTCACTTCAATAGTCACATCAATAATAGGCGCATCTTTCTAAGTATTACGTCAATCACCCTTTAAGATAGGGCAACACAAACCACAGCATACTTCAAATGTACCGTCGAGATTCAAGATGCCTCGCCATATTTGAAATGGAATCTTGTACTGGCTCAGTACAAAAAAGAGGATACTCTTACAAACGAATTTAAAAATCGTATCCAACTTAACACTAATAAACAGTTCTACCCACCAGCTCATATTTTTCTAAAACGATCACATCTTGTACCCACAGTAACATGTTGGAATAACATAGCAATGAACTCACCGATAGTAGTATAAATCTTTCTGGCTGTGAGAATACTATGGTATTTCCTCTTGACGCAGAAATCGCACACGAGACCAAAGAAGAATGATGAGATCCACATTGCCACATACGGTAAGGATGATAGTGTACCAGTTGCCTTAATATTAAACTTGAGGACATCTGTCATGTATTTAGGCAAATCTGTTACCATCGTGAAGTAGCCCCAATCATGTCCAATCTGTCGATAAAGGGATCACATTTAGAAACACCATCTTGACCTAAATTATAATCATTTTTAGATGCTTTTTCATAAGACCTTTAAGTGGGCACTTGACTTTGATTTCTATCTATGAAGTGTTAAAATTGACGAAATATAAGAGATCTAAAGATATTAATATTTGGATGATGTGTATGAATCATAATATTATTTTTTACTATTTGAGAGGTATCATTATGAACTTATTAGATAAATACATTTTTGTTTGCACAAGCAAAATAAAACTCATTTGTTTTCGTTAACAACAATACAAATTAAATTAAATATTTTTTCTAATATAAGTAAAAAAAAACAATCAAACCTCGTTAAGGTTTTTAAGGGCAAAATTTAATAGACGAAAGGTCTAATTTTTTTAATTTATTGGCGATTATTTCTAAGGTGTTTCTGTAAATACTTACAGCAGCAATAATAAGGGCCCACAAAGGTACAGATCTAAGAAGTCCTTTCCAAGGAATGGGATCCAACTGTCGCTTCTTATTCGCCAGCGACTCCACGTTTTCATTCAGGAATTTCTTCTCACTATCAGATATGTATGGGTGGGTGTTTGGTGTACTGTAGCAGAGTACGGTCTAGAAGCATAAATGAAAATGAAATATAAATGAAATCGCAGAAGCATCGTAGAATTAAACGAAACAATGATTATAGTCAGAAAATTAATAAGCATTTAAGACTTGCTTCTTAAATTTTGCGTGATGGTAACTAATTGTCACCATAGTAAGGAGTTGTGGGCGTGCTAACCTTTCTTTAAGGAAGAAATTGTGAATAGGAAGAAGATGGAGGTTTTCGCGTCTCTGGCCTTCATTACATTTAGTTTTTAATGTCTCTTAACAGATCGTATATCCTGAAAAGGATACCAGAATTCGTATTTGCTTAAATTTCGTGAAATAACTTCTCTAGAATCAGCGGAAGATCTCAATGACCCGATTATACTAACCTGGTTTTGCCTTTAATAAAATCACAAAAGATATTTCTGATCTGTCGCAAATCATTAAAGGTAAATATTGTAATGAATCACTTATCGATTCAGATAAAACGAGAAAGATGCAATACATAAAAGTTAATATCATATTCAGGTCATCATCAAGGACTTTGTTAATGCTCGATAAATAGGAATAATTCTCATGATAATAATATGCTATCATCAGATCTTTTTATTCTGGTGGTAGCATACATGAGCACTAAATCGGTGGTTATTGGTAGAGCCACGCTGTAGACAGTTATGTCTACAGCGTAAATGAGCCGGCTCGCCCGGGTCATTACCACTGTTTCACAGAAAAATAGTAGCTTGCTGATGTGTGTCATACGGTGAGTGAGATATCCCGAGGCCCAAATTCCCCTGACCTCCCCAATCCCTAACTTATCCCTTTCCTTTAAGGTCGGCAACGCGCCCATGATTATTTTAGTATTGTATTATTATTTTATTGGGCATACATGGGCGGTGGAGATCACTTACCATCAGGAGACCCATTTACTCGTTTGCCAGCCTATACTATAAAAAAAACTTAAAGTATGGAGTCTTTAAATATCGTAAGGAAGAATAAGTTATTTTTTTTAATACCGATTTTTGAATGACGAGAAGAGCAGGTCGCTCGCCTGATAGTAAGCGCTACGCCTGCCCATAAACAGAAGCAACGCCACACAGAACTTTGACATAACAAAGCACTGCATGACACTGGACTGCGCTCGTCACCCCAAGACATAAGGTGTTAAGTCTCATAATGCCCAGTAATGTCACTGGCTTCAATGTCCTTCAAACCGAAACACAACAGTGCTTACACACTGTTGCTTGGCGGCAAAAATAGAAAAAGCGGTGGTACCAACCCAGCCGGCCTCTCGCAAACGAGGGACCTACCACCTTGTAAATTGCATGAAAACTCACCCAAAGAACAAACCACACAATTCCAAGTCCTCCGAACATGTAGAATACGTTCTCCCAGGAACCTTCATGCATGATCAGGCCAGAGAAGTAGGAGCCAGCGATGTTACCAATTTGGGCACCCCCGAAGACGATCGCCCCAAACCTGGCACGCTCGGGCTTTGGCGCCCATTTCGATAACATTGCCATTAGACCTGGCATTGTGGGACCCTGTAAAAAATACCAGTGTTTACTCCAAATTCTAATTATCCTGTATACTTATTTGTTACCATGGCATTTATTAAATTCCTACATATTGATTTCGGTGAATGTTATCGATGTGTCATTTGAAAAGAGAGTGGAGAGTTAGCGTGGCAGTTGAAAATCTGCGTTAAAGCACCAGTTTAGCAGAGGGGCTAGCACGAATAACTTGCGAGAACGTATTCGTATCGAAATGTCAAAAAATTGTTTGAACCTTCATACAAATGCTAGCTTTCTCGATTCGAATACTTATTCGTAAGTTTTTCGTGCTCGTCCCCCAGTATGCTGAACTGTCCGCCATTTATTTTGGAGCAATGAATAGCTTGGTTAGTTTTAAATGTCTTTTTGGTATTTTTATGTATTTCTTTCTTAATACAACTACCGACTTAGGTATATAGATATATTTCAAGATAGCTTTTTTATAACCTATAGTCTACAATAGATTAATTCTTAAAAGAGTTATTTAGAATAGAAAGGTTATATTTCTTCCTACCTATAAATGAACAAATTAAAATAATATTGAGTTATCTTTAATAAAAAAATATAGCAAACCATACTCATGAATTCGTAAGTTGATATCTTAAAATACTGAATTAAACTTACCTCCCCAAGTCCCTCAACAACTCTCAAGATGAACAGGGCAGTGGCACCACCACTCTTCACTGTGATTGGCGTGATGAAGGTGCAAATAGCAGTGGACAGCAACCCCAGACCTAATACCCATTTACCACCAAAACGTTCAGCCAACATGCCTCCAGGAATGTGGGTGATTACATATCCGTAGTAGAAGGAGCCAAGAATCAATCCTTGAGTAGCTTCACTCCATTCGAATAGTACAGGCTGAGGACAAACAATATGTATTTTTTAAGGTGTCTTAGTATTACTTAGTATTAGTCACTTCAAATAATTATTCAAATGAAAATACAGGCAAAGGCAGGCAGAAAGATATCATGGCTTACAAATATAGGTCAATGGTTCAATACAAGCACAAGATCATTGTTCCGTGAAACAGTTTATTAAGATAGTATGCATGATTGTCAAATTCTGATAGAAGATGGTACTCAAAGAACAACATAATTATTTTCAATTTCTATTAGTTGATATGATTTTTTGTGGCACAATTCAATCACACCGGACATCCTAATGCTTGTTGCTTTTATCATCTGTAATATGTAGATATACAGACCAATGGTGAATGGATAATGTTTATTTTTAGCCTGGTATGGCAAAGAGACTACACTACAACTAGTCCTAAGTACAGTGCAGTCAAAATATAAGTTCATTGAATAATGCCGACCGGAAGTCTGTAGCTACTGTCCACCTTCCTACTAAGTCACATGCTTCTAGGGCAGTCAGCGGATAAGAATTGGTACTGGCAACCACAACCGACGTATTTCTGTGGTTTCCTCAAAACGTGACCAAACCACCTTCGGTGACATTCCAGAAGTTTGTCTACCAGGTCGTGGACAAAAAGGCTATGGTTTTTCACTATATGTATGAAAGTCGCTAACCAGTCTTGTACAAATAGAAATCAGGTACAGTCCCTTTTTGTATCTGTTCCAAGATCGTCGACCTTAGTTACAACGGAAGTGCTGATAAAATCACTTCAGTAAATTTCTGATTAAATGTATATTGTCAATTTCAATATTATTATTATCTAGGCAACATATACCTCAAGAGTAGTATTTATCCAAGAATCAAAGTAACCTCTTTTACTATTAACCCTTGAGAATTTTTATTAAACATACGTCAAACACAGTTTTCCATTTGAGTCCTCGCCTGAATGGCGAGGGCACTGGGCTGGTCACTCACCAGAAGGCCAATTCTCGTAATTTTCAATATTCAAAATATCATTCCGATCTAGTCTCAGCGTCAAGAAAGTTGCAAATGGCATTCTCTTAAACCAATAATCAACGTCAAATGCACCTAGCATTAGCAGTAGCATTATACCGTTTTGGCTTCAGTCAACTTTTATTCTACATTCAATCTCATTACGATCTATGTTCACATTTGACGTTGATTATTTGTTTAAGAGAATGCCATTTGCAACTTTCTTGACGCTGAGACTAGATCGGAATGATATTTTGAACATTTAAAATTACGAGAATTGGCCTCCTGATGGTTACCAATAGCAACATCACCATGAACTTCGAATTATAAAGTACTGTATGACACTGCACTGACAGACATATAATGTTAAATCTCATATGCCCAGTAATCTTATTGGCTTCAATGTTCTACAAACCAGGGTATAGCTATGCTTAATTTATATTTATTGGTGTTTTGCGCGACAAATAGACAAGACGGTACATACTTAACCGGACAGACTCTCGCATATGAGAGATCTACCAGCTAGTATCTAGATTATCTTTAGTTTTACTGATAGAAACACACTATAGACAGTTTTGTCTACTCCATGACTGAAATGGCTGAACCGGGGTGGTATTATTGGTTCATAGAAAACCATCCTAAACACCATAAGATTACAGTCTCAAGATATGGCTTTTCGTTCTTCAAAGATCAACAACCCACGATTCCTTTGATATTTTGGGTGTTCAAGCGAGCAGTATCCATATACAATCAGGTGGTCGACCAGCTCATTTACCTCAGATCTTCTTCTTTCTCCTTGTCGTACCCCATTTACTTGGGAGACATCTAACACTCTATTGCATTTTTTGGCAATCATTCTCCATATCTGTCATTAGATCGTTGTTAATCGAAGTCCAGTTTATTGATGAGTGACTTCTTCCTATTTTGTGCTTAACCCTTTCTTAATCATGTGGTCGTCGCTTATTTTCAGCGCATTTGCCTCTGATCCAGTAAACACAGTAAGTACCAAATTTTATGGAACACCAGATAAATTATTTACTCTACATTCGTTTTACACTGCCTTTTCATGAAATATGTAGCAGCATAGAGTGTACATTTATTAGAACCCAAATCAACTTAAGGAAATACTGTTACGATTAACATACGAGGGACCCTATTTTTTTTATTACTGAACCTTTTTTTACAACTTTTCCTTTTTGACCTTTTTTATAATACCTATGCCGGCGTGACAAACCATAATATAGATTGCTTGGTCCTTCTAGACAACCTAGGTTTGGCATCAAAGTAATCTTCATGCTTTAGTGGTGTAGTTAAAAGACGTGTGATAAAGCGAGCTGATGAGGACTGTCGAGACGAAAGTCGCAGTGTTGAAACCACTACCTTTGACTTTTCTAAATAACGTATGTATTAATTGTTAATTATTATCGCTTGGTTTGACGGTAAATAAAAAACAATGTGAGGAAACCTGCATTTCTGAGAAGTATTCCATAAGAATTTCGAAGGTTTGTGTTTATGTGAAATCTGCCAATTATGCCAGGGTCAGTGTCTGCGCATTAGGCCAGGGTTCAGGGCCAGGGAGGCCCTCATAGCTAGTTGCACTCGCTAATCTGTAAACGATAAGTGAGTTAAGCAACCCTTGGTTGCGGTCAGTCTATGGATGGGTGACCGCTTAGTGGTATATCAACAGAGCGTCTCCGTGCTTTGGAGGGCACGTAAAATGTCGGTCCCGGCTGTTATCAACTGATAGCAGTCGTTAAGCCAAGTCGGAGGTCTTCGGGTGGCTTGAAAAACTCTGACACTAGGTTGACCACTAACCATTCGATAAGAAGAAGAAGAAGAAGGCCAGGATGGTGGACTAAGGTCTAACCCTTCTCATTCAGAAGAGGAGGTCCGTGCCCAATACTGGGACATGTATAATACAGAGCTAATATTATTATGATAGACAGCATTATGTATGAGAACCCTAATTAGTTTCTCCAACCTTGTAATTCTCATAGCGGGTTGTAGTCACTTGAATGTGTTTAAGATCTTAAAAAGTTAAAAACGATAATACTCACATCATCAGCCCTATAGTAAGCCCTGACGTCAGCAGAGCTGTTGGTGACGATGTTCAAGTCAGGACACGCGTTAGGATCATAATTCGCATCGCCTTCAACTGCTACAGTTTTCTTGACCATCTGAGTGATGGCCAGGTTAAGGCAAACCCTCATGGTGTAAGCATTGGCAATGGCCAGTAAGCCCATGATAGCCAACACATATCGCTGCGGTATTATGAATACTGAAACAAACAAAATGTAAATGGTACAGTTGGGAGGGGAAGGTCTCGGCGAACTTTCATAGATTCAGTTGGAGATTTTCTCGAGAAAGGCCAGGTCAGGAGTACCCTAAGCCAACGTGGATATATGAAAAATTTAATGAGAGTGAATGAGGCCAAATAGGTATGCAAGGATCGTAGCAAGTGGAAATCTGTTACAATCTTAATCTGTTTCTGCCTGTCCCTGTGGGAAACAGGCGTGAGTGTATGTATGTAAACAAACATAAATCGAATATAGAACATCTTTTTTGGAATAAGTTCAACACCAAATGCAGCACTCAGAGACGACAATTATGATTATTTCAATACATAATATTATACGCACTCACGCCTGTAATCCCCGAAGGGGTAGGCAGAGGTGTAACTAGTACACCTACATTTCGCCTAGCGTATCTCCGTCCCAGGATGTGATAGGGGGCGAGCCTATCGTCATACCGGGCACAAATTCCAGACTCCGGGCTGATACTGAGCATTTCGTAATATAAAAACCCAATACCACTTTACCCGACCCGGGGATCGAACCCGAGACCTCAGTGTTAGCTTAATCGTAACGCAGACAACTGCGCCACCGAGGTAGACAATACATAACAACGAAGTATAAAGCATTTTCTCGATTCAGTAATGGAGCATAAAGCATAACTGACCCTGAGTGAAGAATATTAATTTATCACATAATATATTATATATATTATTATGCAAATGCTGATTCATACAGTTTCATGCTTATTATTAGTGAGTAGAGTAGTCTGTATATATTAAATATCTTCCAATAATAGATTATCATATAGATATGACATTAACTGTTGGTATGCTATTTTTTTTCATATTCATAGGCCGGCTAACTAGTAAGTGAGTCACGTGATGGTAAGTGATCTCCACCGCTCATGTACGCCCACAATACCTAAAGAATTATGGGCGTGTTGCCGACCCTAAAGGAAAGGGATAATTAATTAAGGCATTCGCAAGGGGGGGGGGGATTTGGGCCTCCGGATATCTCACCACACTCACCGTACGAAACGCAGCAGCAAGCTGCTACTTTAAGCTAGTTTTCTGTGAGACAGTGGTAACGACCCGGAGGAGCCAGTACATTCATGCTGTAGACAAAGTATCTACAGCGTGGCTCTACCACTCAAATATAAATAAAGAAATAACCTAATTGTAAGATATTATTTTATGATAATTAACGTTAATTAACCTATCTAAGTGGAGTAGTAAGCAACTAGAATTAAAAAAAATGCATTTTTTTAAGCAGACTATAAGAGATAATTTAAAACCTAATATAAAATGGTATTACTTTAAAAAATGTAACTCCTTCAAGTGTCAAAGTATACGTTTCTACAACAAAATTCCAAGCCATATTAGCCATAAAACAGCTTGGAATTGAGCTGCTCACTCCTTACAAAATTGGCTGTACATAATCTCTTTTTTATAATACTAATATTATAAATGAGAATGTAAGTTTGTTTGTTACGCTTTCACGCCTAAATCACTGAACCGATTTTGATGAATTTTGATAGAGATAGATGGGAGCCGTCTCCAGTTTATAGGCTACGTTTTATTTCGGAAAAGTCTATTCACGCGGGCGGGGCCGCGAGCAAAAGCTAGGATATTATATTAATGATTGCTCTATTGGTGCCTTATTAGTATTTAAGGGAATGCTAACATTTTTAATATTTATTTAAATTATTGATTATTTCATTTTGTTTTTTTAAATGTCAGTGCGAGTGCCACGTATGTCTGGTATACTCATTGCTATTTCTTGAAAAGGGCCAATCCAGGAATTTCTGTACATTACACTCGCATAATTCTGTAAAACAATGTCTGGACATTAAAAGAGGCCATAACCCATGAGTTTGTTTCGGCATTTCTTCTCATGGCCACGAAATGCCGTCGTAAATGTAATATAGCATGAACAATTATTGACATGTAAAAGTGATATTTATGTTCCAATTTACAGAATAAATTATTTGAATTTGAATTATCATATACAAAAACCCGGGGAAAACTCTGGCTGGTAATTCAGGAAAACTCAAACTTAACCCAAACGTAGTGGGGTCGGCGCAACAGGCTGTTTATCACATGTTACAGAAATAATTGTCTTTTAGTTTTTACGACCGGCCGCCTGCCCATCTTTCTGGGGAGAAAACACCGAGACCCGAAACAAATATTTGTTGATCACACAAACATTTTCTCTAGGTGCAGGAATCGAACCCGCGGCCTCTCACTTCACAGCTGGCTAATCGCCTACTGCGCCATGAAGGCTGGCTGTAATCACTGTAATATGTAATAATAAATGAGTTTAGACATAACACGCCTTACTTATAAAGGTTGTTCAAGAACAGAAGGCCAATTATCGTATTTAACTGATACTGCGACTGAATTTTAACCGAACTGAGATTAGATTGTGATTTGACTAAAAAATATTTTGACTGTAAAAGTGGTAATATAATCTCATCTCGATCACATTGCATTCTCATTGCAATCTCATCTCAATTCAATCACAATTTTGTCGTTTATAAAAGGACATGTGTCAATTAAATTTTTTAGCAGAATGCCTTTTTGGCTTTAGTCAATTTTTAAACTATTTTCGATGTATGTTTACATTTGACAATGATTATTACTCAATAATTATGAGAATCCTATTTACAACTTTCTTGACACTGAGAATACATTGAAATGATATTTAGAACATTTTTAATTACGAGAATTGGCCTTCATTAGTTCAATACTCTTTTGTCTTTCACTGTCAACGCCATTTAGAAAGTGATAAAACAATGTTTAACTAATCAATGCTTGAACAACGTTTATAAATAAGGCCGAACGTATTTACGCCTGAATGAATCACTTACATAAATTATATTAACAATTTTCACAACTATTAAACGTACTCGTCTGAAGCCTTACCACACTTTTTGAGTAAACATTAATAGAACAATGTGACCAACCTTGAATATTGAAAACATTTCAATACTCACGTTTCGATAGAACTAGTCGCCATCCCGTCAACATTTCGAACGTTTACCTGAAACAAACATGGTAAGTTTATTACACAATTAATTAAATCATATTTTACAAGAAATTGTCATAAAAATTACTAACTTAATAATTACACGAAGTTATAATTTATGAAAATTAAAATAATATAAAAATAATTTCCAATGCTATAGAGAATTCATAATGATGATCATAAAAGCGTAACTCACTTAAATTTATTAATTGTATTATTCTAAAGTAGTTCACCGCGCGACTATTTCACAGTAAGTCTAATCAGGAAAAAGTGCCACGATGCCTGGTTACGTAGTTTTCATTGAAATGTTACTACCGGATTTGAAGACCAAGGTCGTGAGGCGACAACTCCATGAAATATAAAAAGTATAGCTCTGTACAGATTATCTACTCGGAAATGCCTTGTAGATTATATTGTTGGGGTTGTTTATTATGGAATTTGTTCATTCATAAATCGCCTCATTGTTTTAGAATCTAGATGGTTATTATATTGTGAACCCGGTAAGTTCATGAGTTCGATACCTAAGTCAGGCATTTAAATCTTTGCTCTAATTTAATGGGGAATTACGACTATGATCCTATCACATTGGTTCAATACTTGGGAAGAGGGATTTGGGCTTGAGAATATCCCAGCCACCGTACGAAACGCTATAGCAAGCTGCTGCTTCACGGCGGTTTTTCGTGAGAGAGTAGTAAAAATCCGGCCTAGCCGGCTCATTCATGCTGTAAACAAAACTGTTGTAGCGTGGCTCTACCAATCTCGAATGACTTTCTTTTTTATCATTACTTCTTCCACCTGCCATTATCCCACTTATAGTAGGATCGGCGCAACATGCTCCTTAAATCTTAACATATGTTACAGAAAGATTTGGCTTATAGTTTTTACGACCTTCCACCTGCTTGACGTCGATCTCTTTGGGGAGAAAACACCCAGACCCAGACATATAATATATCACACAAACATTTTTCACTGAGCGGGAATCGAACCCGCGGCCTCTCGCTTCACAGCTGGCTACTCGCCCACTGCGCCATGGAGGCTGTCACTTTTATAATTACTACTAAATAAATAGATTTTCTGGTTCTTTATTACAAAGCGAAAGAAACATAGGACATTTTAATTTGATGCTTATTTAAGAGCGAATTTTAATAGTTTTTTTACGATATAAAAAGTGTTTACCATGCCGATACTCTAATGATTTGTGGTAAAATAACCTGTTCTAAATATATCGTAAGAATAACATTAATATTATTAAATGTGAAGAATATTTTATATGTTGTAACTTTCCTTAATAGAACAACATTGTCGTGTAAGGTGACTTTATTAGAGTACTAAATTTTCCCATTCACGTCTCATCCTATACCCATTTTAATGGTACCGTAAAAGGCTGACCCATCCCCATGTGTGTAGGAATGCGAAACGAAAAAAAATATTGTCATGTCCATTCAGCTTTTTTTGTGTTCCGTACACAAAAGGTGCCATTGGTGTTGGTTTATTTACATTTCAGGGATTGGTTATCATTTTTGTGAAGTCGGTTAAAAATAGGTATTTGTCGCCACTGCTTTTTGTTCTCTCTCAGGCGCATTGCTTCCAAGTAATAAAGGAAGGTTATACATACATACATATATAGAATAACGCCTGTTTCCCATAGGGGTAGGCAGAGATAACGGATTTCCACGACACTTGCACACCTCTTTGGCATCCTTTGTTCTCATCAAATTCTAAGGAAGAATATTATGTACAAAATTTAAAAGATTTAGTTTCATAAAGGTTAGTAATGACTAAGCCTACGCCATCTGTCTGTGTTAAACATTTAAAGAAATCTATCTTCTGATCCGTAAGCTGGCAATTTTTTTATAGTATTTTTATTAGTATGAATGACGAAATGTGTAATAGCTAAGCGGAAAATGGTACAGACTGTTGAGACTAAAGTCGTAGGTTCGAAACCAGCCCCTAGAATATGGACATCTGACTTTACCAAGTTCCGTGTGTATTCATTTTCAATTAATACATACGATAGGTAATCTGTCATACTGCCTAAATTGATTTCTTAAATAATGTTTTTTTTTTTTTGTATAACCATAATATATTATAATACTAACATTACTATAATATTACTGTACCTACTAATAATATCTGCTTCCCTATTGTAAATTATAATGTTAGCTGGGTCCACCTATAACTAGGCGAGCAGTAACATAAGATTTTTTTATATACTATCTTTGTTAGCTAGTTGCTGTATCGTCTGTTGGTGGATCAAATATAACTACGAATAAATAAAAATAAAAAAATAAAATTATCTCACCAGCATCATAAGGAATCCTGCATATCTGAGTATTCTTCAAAAGAATCACGCAGGTGTGTAAGTCTGTTAGCTCGCATTAAGCCATTGTGGTAGACTATGGCCTAACCACCTTTTGAGTGGTAGAGCCACGCTGTAGACAGTTCTGTCTACAGCATGAATGGGCCGGCTCGTCCGGCTCGTTACCACTGTCTCACAGAAAACCGGCGTAAAGTAGCAGCTTGCTGCTGCATTTCATACGGTGAGTGAGATATCCGGAGGCCCAAATTCCCCTCCTTCCCAATTCTTAACTTATCCCTTTCCATTAAGTTCGGCAACGCGCCCATGATTACCCACTTGCTCGTTTGACGGCCTATACTATAAAAAAAACCCCTCATTCAGTAGAGGAGGCCCGTGCCCAGCAGTGGGATGTAGATAATATAAGGCTAGCATTATTATCATTATTATTACAATGACTTTACAACTATTTTTTTATCATTACGAAGATTAAGTATAATCCACGATGTAACATAGATTTTTACAACTCAGTAGAATATAAAGTAAAAGATTTTTATATTGACGTTGTTAATGATAAGCCATTTGTATTTACTTGAGGGATATCAGAGCAAATCCAACCGAAAGCTGAGCTAAGGTAATGAAATGAAATGAAATAGATTTATTAATCATGTAAGCAATTAAAATAGCGCTTCTAAAGTCAGTACAAAATAAAGAAACTTATATCATCGAAATAAGATGACAAGAAACGTAACTCAAGCAAAAAAATGACCCCACCAAAACTCTGTGCAAGGGGGCGGGGCTATAAAAGACTGTGCGTAATAATCTCTAGTTGACAATTGATATGTCTAATATTTTGCGCGGTGCAGTACGTCGTATCTCTATCTAGAAATTTGATATTTAGACATTAATATTTATGAAATAAAGTTGATTTTGAACGTTCTCTAATTACGTATATGACACAGGGCTGATATTATTTCTCTTTCACTGGTCTTTCTTTCTCCCTCGCGTTATCCCGGCTTAATGACAGGGTCTGCCTTCTCGTACCATAGGTTTGACGGTGTTCGATATTATATTGGGCGACCCGCCGTGAGGCCCCCACAACCCGCAACGGAAACAAAGTATAAAAAAGTAAACTTGCATCATCTCACGCGGAAATATGCAATAGTTAAAAGGCCAAGGGCAATAGCAAGACTTGACCTAATAAAATAAGCAGAAAGTTATAATAAAACATATTTTTAATTCCTATTTTAAAATACCTTCTGTATCTGCGCTGTTTATTAAATTAAGTTTGAGGAAGTGTTATTCTTAAACCGTCATCTTCTTTCAAGGATGAACCTTAGTAGGAAATTAAAAAATAGACCCCACAGTCACACACATAGCCCTGACCACTCTAGGTTAACCTGTATCGTGGGTATCAAGAACTACGAAAGACTTGCGGTCCCACAACACCCAGACTCGAAACAAACAAATATTTGTGGATTACACAAACAATTTTTTTTTATGTCATAGGCCGGCAAACGAGCAAGTGCGTCACCTGCTGGTAAGTGATCTCCACCGCTCATGTACGCCAACAATACCAAAAGAATTATGGGCGACCTTACAAGGAAAGGGATAATTAAGGGATTGGGAAGGAGAGGGGGATTTAGGTCATCGGATATCTCACTCACCGTACTAAACGCAGCAGCAAGCTGCTACTTTAACTCGGTTTTACGTGAGACAGCGGTTACGACCAGGGCGAGCTGGCCCATTCATGCTGTAGACAAAAGTGTCTACAGCGTGGCTCTACCACTCAAAAATTATCGGCTATTTTTCGGAAGGGTGTCGGATTTGTTAAAAAATATTTTAGCAACTCAACATGAATGGCACTTGCTTGATTTGACCATGCTATACAAGGAATTGAAAACACTTCTAATCAATCACGAACTACAGCGTCTAAGTATCAGTTAACTATTTTGTCTATCAATAACAACTTTATCTGATAAAGAACACTTCAAATGGATCAGGAAGACTCATTGGATGGTTTATAGGATGTCTAATATCGACACTAAGTGGTAAATATCTCGTATGCAAGAATTTGTCGGGGTCACTGTTGTTTTCTCGTTTGATGGAGGTCGAAGCCAGTGAAATTACTGGGCAATATAATAATAATAATATTACTAGCCCTGTATTATATACGTCCCACTGCTTGGCACGGGCCTCGTCTACTGAATGAGAGGGGTTAGGCCTTAGTCCACCACGCTGGCCTAATGCGGCTTGGCAGACTTCACATACCTTCGAAATTCTTATGGAAAACTTCTCAGATATGCAGGTTTCCTAACGAAGTTTCCTTCACCGTTAAAGCAAGTGATAATTAACAATTAATACACACATAACTTAGAAAAGTCACAGGTGTATGCATGTGGGGCTGGTTTCGAACCTGCGACTTTCGTCTCGAGAGTCCATACCACTCCCCGCTGAGCTATCACTGCTTCTTGGGCAATATGAGAGTTAATATTTTATCTCTCAGCATTACGAGGGTAGTGTAGTGTGTGACAGCCTCCGTGGCGCAGTGGGCGAGTAGCCGGCTGTGAAGCGAGAGACTGCGGGTTCTATTTCCGCACCGAGATAAAATGTTTGTGTGATCTAAAAATACGTATTTGTTTCTGGGTGTTTTCTCCCCAGAGGGGTTGACGTCAGGCAGGCGGCCGGTCGTAATAACTACAAGCCAAATCTTTCTGTAGCATGTGTTAAAAAGCATGTTGCGCCGACCCCACTGCGAGTGGGATAAGGGAAGGTGGAAAGAAAGTTACTAGCGCATAGTATCATAAAGTACTTTATAATTCAAAGTTCTGAGTTGCTACTGATTATGGACATGAGTAAGTGTGAATCACACAAACCTTTTTGTTTCGTACGGGAATCGGAGCGGCTACGCGCCACGGACGCTGTCGTTACGGATTAGTAACAATAAAGATAATAAAATAGAATCGAAGTTCAACCCCTCTTTCTTTTTGAAGGCAGTTAAAAGCAGGAAAAATACAAATTATTACAACCATGACGGATCCCTTTTTATTAAATATAACCACAAAGTTATTTATTTCTTAACCAATTTTTCCTTGTGTGATTTTACGCGAGGAAAATTGGTAAAAAAATACGAGCCTTCTTGTGTCTCACTGTTTACCTTGTAGATATATTTCCACGCACACAAGAGAGAATTACATGCATACATACACCCAACAGCCACACATATAGTCCTGACCCCACACTAGATTAACCTGTATTATGGGTATTAGGAACTACGACTGACATACGGTCCCACTGCACGCAGACCCAAAACCAGATCACACAAATATTCGCCTCGGTGCGGGAATCGGACCGACGGCCTCTCGCTTCGCAGCCGGCTACCCACGGAAGCTTGAAGCATGGAAGCACGGAAGCATTTTTTGGCAAAAATGCCGGCCTGTTACTATACACTGGCTAACCCCGGAACGCAACCTGAACGAGTCACTATGGTTTTTTTTTTATAGCAAAGGCCGGTAATCGAGCAAGTGGGTCACCTGATGGTAAGTGATCTCCACCGCCCATATACACCCACAATACTAAAAGAATTATGGGTGCGTTGCCGACCTAAAAGGAACATCTACAGTATGAATGGGCCGGCTCGTCCGGGTCGTTACCACTGTCTCACAGAAAACCGACGTAAAGTAGCAGCTTTCTGCTGCGTTTCGTACGGTCAGTGAGATAACCGGAAGCCGAAATCCCCCTCCCTTTCCCAATCCCTTAATTCTCCCTTTCCTTTAAAGTCGGCAAAGTGCCCATGACTCTTTTGGTATTGTGGGCGTACATGGGCGATGGAGATCACTTACTATCAGGTGACCCACTTGCTCATTTGCCGGTCTACAGCATAAATACATACCAATGCCAGTAGTACCACGTCACACATAAACCTGACCAGAAATAACCGCTTGCTAACTGTCCATATAAAATCTTCACCCACCTACCTGCCTTTATCCCACTCTCAGTACGGTCGGCACTTGTCTAAACGGTCCCACCGCAGCCTAAGATACCACGGATATGTGTAAACAGCTCAATGCTGGTTGGAGACTAACTTTTTTTTTATTAGATCATAGACCGGCAAATGAGCAAGTGGGTCACCTGATAGTAAGTGATCTCCATCGCCCATGTACGCCCACAATACCAAAAGAGTCATGGGCACTTTGCCGACTTTAAAGGAAAGGGAGAATTCAGGGATTGGGAAAGGGAGGGGGATTTCGGCTTCCGGTTATGCCCCACGTATGCATCCTGCACGCAGGCACGCACGCACGCGCGCGCTTAAACATAATGAGATATAAGTAACATAATTATAATTAAGGTAATGTGCAATAACTCGCCCTCGCGGCTGGCATATGTGACATAATCTTGCAAATTACTGAGCATCCGGTACTAAGACCAAGAGGCCAATTCTCGTAATTTAAAATGTGCAAAATATCATTCCGATCTAGTGTCAGTGCAAAGAAAGTTGCAAGTGGTATTAAAACTAATAATCAACGTCAAATTTCAACATAGATCGTAATGAGATCGAAAGTAGAATATAGGATATAATCGGTAGACGATTAGCGAGCAACCCTTGGCACGGTCAGTCTATGGATGGGTGACCGCTTAGTTGGATTTCAACTGGGCGTCACCATGCTTCGGAGGGCAAGTAAAAAGTTGGTCCCGGTTGCTATCAACTAACAGTAATCGATAAGCAAAGTCAATTGGGCAGTTTAAAACTGACACTAGCTTAGCCACTAACAATTCGATATAGTTTATTATACAAGCACTCAGAAGATGTTGCTAAGTCATAACTCTTATAAACTCAGTATGAGTTAAGCTAAGAAAATGAGCTTTTAATACATCGTATTTAAATAATTCGTAAGAGACGATTACTGCTTAGTGGCGGAAATTTCTGTTACATAATTACTTAATTATTAAAACGGCGGAAGGGTAATAATGTCATGAACTAGTTTATTAGCATAAGAATATGCCACAAGATAAGGTAAGTCATTATTCAATTGTTGCAAAACATAATTCAATTACCGTGTATATCCTGGCCTGGAACAGTGGTATGTCAACGAAACCGCTTCAATTTAGTCTTAGTTGAATTAAACTTGAGATATCTTGATATCCAAAAGCAGTTAAATAAATTAAATTTAGCACTTTAAAAATCACACTAATAAATATTTAATTATATAAATAATCTTTTGTCAACACATTCTATTCCGGAATTTTAAAATTTGAATACCATTTATAAGTAAAATGTAAAATTTATGTAAATAAATTATTTTATATGTTTTTATTTTAAATTAATAAGGATTTACACTGTGACGTGACCGCGCCGTGGCGGTTAGGCGCGTAGTGAAGACCTAAACCAAACATTTAAAATTATTATTCCGTTCTATATACTTAATCAAGCATCCGTAATCTTAGTTTTTTTCTTTTAAACAGATGTGCCAGTATCAACTATTTATGAATTAATCATGAACAACTATTTATTAGTTAATTATGACAGAGAATAAGGCTGGCTTTCTCAACGATCCTTAATCGTGTTTAGCTCCTACACATGTTTACTAACATTTTTGTATACGATTAAACGTCTGATAAACATATTTAGAAACTAAATACAATGAATATCTATAACTTAAATTTCTATCGCTTTTATATACTTATTGAAAACTCATTGATATAGTTATACTGGGATACTATGTGAGAGTCTGCCCGAGTAGGCATCACCGAATTATCTATAAAGGGTGTATGGAAAATGCAGCCGAAAACTAAGACCTGAACACCCGCTAATGCTGGTGATTAGGAACGTAATACCACTAAACAAAATCGCGAAATAAATATAAGTTTTCTATTAAAAAGCGAGCGCGCCTCGATGGCTGTTAACCCCGAGCGTCAGCTGATTTTAATGAATAATAATTCGCTCATTTAGGCGAATAAAAATATACCCCGGTAGTACTGCCTCGGTGGTGCAGTTGTAATTCTCTCGTGTTACGACTGCTGTGGTTCGATACCAGAGTCGGGTGAAAATGATATTGGGTTTTTCTATTATAAAAAGCTCAGTATCAGCCCGGAATCTAGAATAGTGTCCGATATGGCGATAGACTCGCCCCTATCACATCATGGGACGGTAATAAGCTTGGCGAAATGGGTGCACTGGTTACAACTCTGCCTACTCCTTCGGGGATTAAAAGCGTGAGTGCGTATCTATGTACCCGGGTAGCATAGACACGTATCTTCCACAAGATTTTGCTCAATTATCTTCAATATAGAAAACATGTGGGTGCATTCAACTGATTCTTGAAACGTGCGAAGTTATATTGCTATTTAAATAGCGCATGCAATGTCATATAAACATCTGTATCGTGACTTATGAATATAATGTTTTCAACTATCTAATTTTTTTTAAATTGTTAGCTTGAATTATGAGACGGGCATGTCGCTCGCCTGATGGTAAGCGCCACGCCTGCTCATAAACAGAAGCAACGCCACACAGAACTTTAAATAACAAAGCACTGCACGACACTGGACTGCGCTCGTCAGCCCGAGACGTAAGGTGTTAAGTCTCATAATGCCCAGTAATTTCACTGGCTTCAATGCCCTTCAAACCGAAACACAACAGTGCTTACACACTGTTGTTTGGCGGCAGAAATAGACAAAGCGGTGGTACCAATCCAGCCGGCCTCTCGCAAACGAGGGACCTACTACCTTATACAGGTACTCCTAACCTACAATCGCGCTAGGACCGGACGTTGTATGCTTGACTTACGCCCGTTTGCTTCTAATAAAAAGAAAACCTGATGCTTCTAAAACATATAATGGTATGATGATAGTAAAGATAGATATTCACTAGAATTAATCTCAATTAACATCCAATAATTATTATTAGATATCTAGCTGCATGTCACAACCTGTTTGACTACCTTTTATAATTTATTTATATTACTGGTTTTCGAATCTCATAAAATTTATTTTGGTTATACTTCATGTTATAGTTCATGTTACAGATAGGTGTGGTCAAATTTAAGTACCGTATAGTATACGACATACATATTTCTCCCCGGGAGTACCAAATCCGATTCCATTGCTAGGACATTAAAGAATTTTCCTTTTCATCGAATAAGTAACATTTTAATATTCAACTTGCAACTTTAGACACTAAAAGATAAACAGCTGAGTTTTTGTCTCACTTTAGCAATGTTATTCTCGGTCATGCAGATAGGGATGTGGTAGATCTTATCGATTGTAATAAACGAGTGATTAAAATTACCGTGAAATTTTATGATGTCTAGATTTTGATAAGATTCGGTACATAAACACTAACTGTCAGGTGTAACGACCGTTAAATATGACCACACCTTTCTGTAGCATGTTGTATACAATTACTGGCCAGCATCGAAATAAGATGACAAGAAACGTAACTCAAGCAAAAAAAATATCCCACCAAAACTCTGTACAAGGGGCGGGGCTAAAAAAGTCTGTGCAGGCCGTTCATTCATCAATTCATAAAAATTGATTCATGATCTCTAGTTGTCACTTAATACTTACGTCTATTTTTTTGCGCGGTGCAGAACGTCGCATCTCGATTTAGAAATTTAATATTTAGACATTAAGTTTTATGAAACAAAGTTGATTTTGAATGTTCATTAATTATTGTTGCATATATAAATACTACAAGACAAATCTTTCTGTAATATGTTTTAAAAAGCATGTTGCGCGGACCCCACTGCGAGTAGGATAAGAGCAGATGGAAGAAGATACAGAGAGAAAATATACGAGTCGCATGGAGAATCTACTCGGGTTTTTTATCTTTACATTACATAGTATAAAACAAAGTCGCTCCGGCTGTTTGTACGCTTAGAACTTTTAACTACGTCACGGATTTTAATGAAGTTTTCAGCAATAGATAAAGTGATTCAAGAGGAAAATTTATATGTAGTATACATGCATATTATAGTGGGGAAAAGCCGAGAAATAATAATTGTAATGTGATGTCGTAACAAACATATTTTCGTGCGCTGACATTGCAAACGCTGGCTAAACCTTACGAGTTAGATCAGGTTAATGTACTATGGAATTATATATCTTAAAAAGATTGATAAAAACGTCCGAGATGGTATATGTTCATCTCTTAAGAATAACCCACAGTAACCGTTTTTATCTTTTACATATTACAACAATTGACTATTTATCAAATACATTAGATACGTTGTGTATTTCATGTAGATCAAAATTGCCCTTTACAGCATATCATTAAAATGAATATCTTAGAAGATATCAGAGATTTAAAAAGCGGGCAGAGCGGCTGGCGGGCCGTACGTTCGTCCCGGTTGGTAGCGGTCGGCGGACGCGGGGTGTGCTGAATAAGAAATAAAATGAAGAGACCCGCCAAGAAAGGATTTTAGGAAATTTACATTACAAGGGGGTAAAAGGGGGGTTGAACTTTATATGAAACACGAGAGCGAAGCATAATATGCCCGCGGATGAAGCCGCGCGGGACAGCTAGTATATAAAAAAAAACAATATCGTAGAGGTATATTCGGAGACCGTGTAATAACATTGCAAACAATAGAGCACCAGCACCGACTCTGAAAACACTTTTAATATTTTAAAAAATTCATGTAAGAAATAAGTAATCAAAATGTGCTGAATTAATTAAACGTCTTAATATCATTAATGAATAATTATTTTGATAGTTCAGCTGCATTTCTTTGTATTGTATACACGTACAGCTATAATTTATATACACATTTTAATTTACAGTCGCAAAATAAAGGTGATCGCACATTTGTCGGTCACATACCCCAAGGGTCTTATTCATAATAAAACGCTTATCGAAGGTATAAACCTTCATTGGTTAAAACGTATTTTAAGCCTATCAAACGTTCAATAAAATTATTTATTCATAATCGTTTGATAAAGCTCCGTTAACTAAAATAGGTTTATCATACACAAAGTTGCCAGTTTACAGAAAATGATTGATTGATTGAATGATTCTAATATGGTTTGTCTCTGAAAAGACTGGAAACAAACTAAATAAAAAAAAAATGACGGAGTTTTGGCGGGAATTCTGACAGTGCGGTGGCTCTTGATTTAATTATTTCCTAAACTAGTTTAAAGTTGTGTTTGTTGTATAAAAGTGGTGTGGTTTTGTGCAATAATCATTTACGATGATGAATAGCGTATGGAAACATTAAAAATAGGGAATTTAGGTGATTTTTGATCAAGGGTATTGATCGACCGCTTGAACCTTGACCGCGCTTTCGATTCGCTTGAAGAAAGTCGTCTAAGAAGCATTGAACTGAAAGGAATTAACACCAAAACTCCAACAAGACCTTGAAATGGGCCACCCCCCGTTTCATCGTTCTTGGAATATAAGAAAAGAATATAACTAATGACTTGGCAGCATGGTCTCTGACCTTAGCCGGTTCCTAAAAGAACAAACAAACAAAAAAAAAAGAAAATTTACATCTCATCAATGTCAAATGTCAAGAAAGGTAAACAAACAGGAGTTATAAAATTCCACAAGATCTTGAAATTGACCACGCCGCGCCGCTGCACTGATATTTCGTCGTTCTTGGGAAGAGTTGAAAATATATAATATAGTACTTGTCATTGGCGAAATGTATAATAGGGCGAAGCCGTTTTAAATAAAGAAAAAGTAATAAATTAAAAAAAAATGTCAGTAGACGTAAAAATGAACGTCAAATATGAAACAGCTGACCGATGTCGGCCATGTTTTTCACTATCGAACGTTTAAAATAGGTTTATAGAAGGGTTATAGCTTCTATAAATTAGTGACACTTGCTATGAGAGTTAATGAGCGTTTTAGCGTTATTGAACGATTATGAATAACAATTTTTATCAATCATCTAATAATGGCCTTATAAAGCTCCGATAACTTATTATGAATAAGACCAATAGCATATAGCAAGCGTACAGCAAACAGAGCAAAACGTTTGCAAAATAATTAATGCTTTTATTTATATATTCGCTCACTTGGTCAAATGGGCAAAGACTCTCACGCAGGCCAATAGAATCCAATAGAAAAGCAAACATAATTATGATTATATATGTGAAAGATATAATTATGTTTCAGGGCATAACGTGGATGAGATTGGCGCAAGACTAGAAAGGTCGGTGTGATAAAGAAGAAGCCTACGTCGTAGCAGTGCATAAATTTGGGCTGATTTTGATGATCCTACAGTACGCACCCACTTGCTAGAAATACGGCTTCAACACATACATATTTACGGCAAATTCAGCAAATGGTAATATAAAGAAGCAATAATGTACCGTTTTTACTGGTATGCTTGTAATAAATCGTACTCGTAAACTACTCACACCGTATTCGCCACATCATACTAATATTATAAATGTGAATGTAAGTTTATTTGTTACACTTTCACGTGAAAACTACTTCACCGATCATCATGAAACTTTGTACACATATTCTTGGAGGTATAAGAAGTAACATAGGATACTTTTTATGAAAAAAAATTATCTATTTGTTTGTTACGCTTTCACGCCTAAATCACTGAACCGATTTTGATAAATTTTGATCTAGAGATAGATGGGACCCTGGAAACGGTTATAGGCTACGTTTTATGGTGGCTCTACCGCTCAAGTGCGTTGCCACTAGGCCAGTGAGGCGACAAGGAAAGCAGCATGTACGATGCTAATAAAATATGTGCGATCAACCTAATTCAATATTTAAACGTCTTTTAAAACTGCATGAGTTTGTTTAATGTCGTATTCATGTGACATTTAAAATAAACGCAAACGAATAATAAGAAATACGTTTTCCATATTTTTCCTTTAAATACATTCTTAATGCCCCCGTATGCGAGAGGCCGCATAGGTTGGTAACACTTTTCTGCGTCCAAGCAACAGTCACATTGTGTAAGCACTATTGTTTCGGTTTGAATGACATTGAAGCCAGTTAAATTACTTGGCGTTATGGGATTTATGTCTCGGGATGATGAGCGCAGTCGAGTGTCATGCAGTGCTTAATTTAAGGGTCTTATGTTGTGTGGCATCTGTTTAGGGCGAGCGACCTTTATTATTTCTTTATTCAAGCTAATAATAAATTTTGTTGATTACAAAAAATGAAAGAACTGTTTTGATAGAACTTTATTATAATTACTAGCTGTCCCCCGCGGATTTATCCGCAACATATAATTGATAGTTAGAACCCGATTGTAGCGCCATCTAACGGGTCCAATTGTGAATATAAACCATCCAGAACACACTTCAACATACAGAAAAAAAACATCAAAATCGAGCCAGCCGTTCTCGATTTTTGCCATTAGCAACAAATTTAGCCATTCATTTTTATTTATATAGATGAAGACACGTACTGTAGTAAAATATGATCGATATAACTTGGCAGGACTAAGGCCGCGTTGCCAGTTGTCCGGTTTTAGCCTAAAAGCCAAACGCTTTTTACGGTCGTGACCGGCCAAATATTCACGTGTCCGGCTTTTGTCGCTTTTTGATATGATATTTAAATCAATTTTAGGAAAAGTAACTGATTTATTTGTAAACAATAATAAATAAACAACTTTAATACAAACCTAACCGTCTTTTTTGTTATAAAAGTGATGTCTGGCTTTCTAAAAGTTATATCCGGCTTTCAGGGGAAAATGTCCGGCTCAATACAGCGCCGAGGCCGGCATTTTATATTTAGGCCGGATTGAAGTTTGTCACTTCATCCAACCACCTCAAAGCCAATCTCACTTGCTCGTGGTGCACTCTGCTAGTTAACGGAGTAGACAATGGCGAAACTTGGTTTCCGTTGCTGGTTGTGGGGGTCAGACGACGGGTCGCCCCACATAATATCAAACCACCTTTAAATCATGATGGAAAAGCGGACCCTGACATTACTCCATGTACAGCCGGAATAACTAGAATGCCCCTGGGAGTAAGTCCGCCTTTATACATGTTTTGTATATAAAGTTTAAATAAAATAAAATAAATAACTCCATGCGTTTGTCAGTAGAGCCACGCTGTAGACAGTTCTGCCTACAGCACGAGTTCGCCGGCTCGACCGAGCCGTCACCACTGTCTCCAGGAAACCGACTTAAAGTAGCTTGCTGCTGCGTTTCGAACGGTGAGTGAGGTATCCGAAAGCCCATATTCCCTTTCCCTTCCCAAACCTTTAAATTTCTTTCAACGCGCCCATGATTCTTCTGGTATTGTAGACGTACATGGGCGGTGGAGATCACCATCAGATGACCCTCGTTTATCGACCTATTAAATAAAAATAGCATATAGAAAAACTAAATGTGACGATTGGTTTTTTAACCGCCCACTGAATTAAATCATACAAATTCGAATCAGAAATTAAGTATCGATTATCAACACTATTACTAAAGTCCCAAATATGTTCATGTTATTTATACAAGGCGTGCAAAACGTTATCGCGTCCGTCTATGTTTTCATTCATGTATTAGTTATACAATTATTTGGTTTCCACATAGTTTACACAATGATAGTAATGTAAACATTGTGTTGTTCAAAGAATTCCCTTGACAAAGAATTTATAGATAGATATAGTTGTGTTTTCTGTCATGTTTGTGAATCTGAGAGACAGCGTATTGCACCTGTTATTTGTTTTCTCGGGACAAAACCAATAGCTTCAATTTATACTATTATCACGGCACATAGAAATTGAGCCACTAAGGTGGTAGGTCCCTCGTATGCGAGAGGCCGGCTGGGTCGATACCACCGCTTTGTCTATTTCTGCCGCCAAGCAACAGTGTGAAAGCACTGTTGTGTTCCGGTTTGAAGGACATTGAAGCCAGTGAAATTACTGGGCATCATGAGACTTAACACCTTATGTCTTGGGATGACGAACGCAGTCCAATGGCATGCAAAAAAATATGTATGGTGTTGCTTCTGTTTATGGGCAGGCGTGGCGCTTAACATCAGGCGAGCGACTTGCTCGTCTCGTCATTCAAGCTAATAAAAAATAAAATAAAAATTACGGTCAATTGACCGTAATATAACCATCTCTCTTACTCTTAACTAGAACCCCTCTTCCGCTCTCTGTCTGTTAGCTGTCAAACTCAATTTTACGTCTGGAAGTATACATTGAAGTCTTTGGGAAAAGTGAATTTATCACTACTGCCCTACCCAGAGGATAGGCAGGATAGTTATGTAGAACTCATCGGTGTAACTCTCCACCACCCAGGAAAGATGGAAAACATCCGAGCCACCGCTGTACCAAATCGCTTATTAAGAGGCTGGCGAACGAGCAAGAGGGTCACCTGATAATAAGTGATCTCGACCGCCCATGAAAATTTCAATAGAGAAGATGGTTGGAAGCTTACACAAGCCTGGGATCCAATTATACATTTAACTAAATCGGAACCCAAAAGACCTACTGGCAGACCTTAAGACACCGTGAGCTCTTTCTGCGTAGATCGGACTAGTGTCAACAAAATTTATAAATAGTTAAAAATAAATGTATAGTTTTAAAATGATGGTAGCCAATGTAACATTAACTTTTCGAGACGACCTTCATCTCAGTCTCTCCCGTGACCACGAAGGCTGAAAAGCTTTCGAAACGTCGGGACTAAAATAAAAATTGAACCTTGATAAAATCCGTATATACTACTTTTATTGTAGGATGCCACAGCTCTGTAGGACTTTGGCACCATTTTTATATGACTAGTTTTTTTCCTAACATATTGATCTCTATTTACAGATACATTTTTAAAAGTATAAAAACTCCCAATCAATAGTGTGTCGGTGTTGTCAATTATTAGCGAATATAACGTTTAACAAAACTTAGAAACCGACTTCAAAATAAAATCAGTGTTTTTATTTTGAAGTCGGTTTCTAAGTTTTGTTAAACGTTATTTTATTTTTAAATTTTTAGTGGTAGTTACAGCAATAGCATGTAAAAACACAATCGCGTCGAGTGTACTGTTATCCGCTGAGGAGTTTTATTCTTTTACTCCGTACTCCGTCATCAGATCTTAACCAAATTGAAATGGGACCACACGGGAAGCACCAGCTTTCAAATAAAAAAAGAGTCATTCAAATCGGTTCACCCAGTCGAAAGCTGTGAGGTAACAAACATAAAAAAAATACAGTCGAATTGAGAACCTCCTTTTTTGAAGTCGGTTAAAAACTGCAGTCAGTCAACCCGTGACCACGGCCGATGCATCGCACTCGAAACGTCAGTAAGTAAATAAATTGGCATAAATACCTTTAAAAATTACGCTCTTAAGACCCGTTTGTAATATTATATTATTATATACAAATCGTGAAAATCGAATAGAAACATTTAACACATTTGAAACTTATTGAGGGCAAAAAGAAATAAATGATTATAAAATTGTCGATATTTAAAAGAAAAAAACGTACCTCTTCAAATAAACTATCTAATAAAAATATAAAATATCATTACACTGATACTCACTTTAATATTTTATTTTATTTTTTATTTTATTTTATATTTTAATATGAGTAGGTTTGTTCCAAGTTTGAACACGAAACAGTACTGGCACGTGCGTAAAAAAACCGCGGTAGATATGTCCTAATGATTTTGGACTTGAAGTGATATCTTGTGAATGAGTGACGTTATCTAAGATACTTTTGCATACACCGATAGTTTCACAAACACTTAATTCCATTCGCAGATGTTATGACGAGAGATGTGGTCTCCCGCAGAGACCTATGTAAGTTTTCACTTATTTTTCTAGTATTACTCGTAGTACTTGCTTCCTGTTCGTATTCTTATGGTTGATTGACCCATGAACGTAGGCGACATGTAGGAGCATTGCAAAATAGTTTTTTAATAATATATTTTTCTTTTTCATAATTAATCTTATCTTACTACTCTTATAAATGTGTAAGTTTGGATTTTTGTGAGTTTGTGAATTTGGATGTTTGTTCGTCAATCACGCCCTAACGGCTGAACGGTTTTGGATGAAATTTGGCACAAAGTTAGACCACGGGCCTGGATTAGGACATATGCTACTTTATTACCGACGTTACCTTGGGATGATATAGGCTATTCTTTACTTTCTTCGTTGTTCTGTTATTACGTTGAAGATCTCCATTAATTTAGGCAAAAGTAGCTTCCTACTATAATCTTACTAATAATATAGTAATATTTATGCAGTAAGATTATTCTTATACATTTTAATAAGCTTCAATGAGAATCGATACTCTCAGTGGATCAGTGTCCTGCCAGTAGAAGGTGTCTATCAAGGTATAACTCAATCCTTGTATTTCCATTTGCCAGTTGGCAAACGCCTCCTTCAACCGTCTCCATTCTGCTCTTTCTGTCTACTCTACCCCATGATGGTCCTGCGATCTGTCTATTATCATCGTCTCACTTCTTCTATTTTAATCCATTTGTCCTTGTCTCTCAACATACGCCCCGACCACTTTCATATATGCCTTCTGATTTTTAGAGTTACATTCTGTGAAGCGAAAAGGCGTGCGGGCGTCTCCATGCATCAAGCCGAAGACCGTAGCAAATGGACAAAATCTATTAATAGAATCCTTCCACGAACTTCAACAATGAGGGAAGAATATAAAAAGAGAAGGAAGGTTGTTTAGAAAAAATACAAATGCTCTTGACGTCAGCAACAAGAAAATCCATATCTTTAAGATAAACGCGAGGTTTGCGTAGTCTATCGGATAAAAGATAACTTCAGCAAACCATCACTTATTGAGCTGAAATCTCGATAAGTTAAATTAATGTATTTGCTTTTTATTTAATAACAATTCTTGCATAAGTTGCGTAATATGTGTCCGAGCATGTTTAACAACGTTGTCAATTCATACGGGCATCGTAATAAGATAACAAGAAACGTAACTCAAACAAAAAAATTACCCCACAAAAACTCTATGCAAACCTCTAGTTGACACTAGATACGTCTAATTTTTGCGAAGTGCAGAACGTCGTATCTAGAAATTAATTATATAAAGATTAACTTTTATGAAATAAAGTTGATTATGAGCGTTCATTAATTGTTGTTGCGTGTATGAGTGTTACCACGTGCAGTTGATGTTGGTATGTCTAATTGATGTCGGGGGTTCAGTATTTTTTTATGTAACTTAGCAATCGGGCAAGATATGATCACTGTAAAGTTTAAACTTATAGTGCGACAACAAATTATAAGTTTACGAGATTAGTCATAGCGCTGTTAAATGCTTTTCTAGGTATACATTTTCAGTTACAACATAAACTTGGCATCGCCAACTTATAATAGGGTAGTTTCCTATATTGAATTTTATACATTATTTTATAAGCAACAGAAAATGATACGCAAAAGATATCCTTTTATTAAAACACAATCATAATTGGTTCAGAAATGTGCCCGCAGTTATGACTTTAAATGTTGGTATGAGGAAAATTGGGTGCGTAGTAGGGATATCTCACTATCTCGCTTGCACGCGTGCACTATAATGAACATTTTACACAGTGACGTCAAAGGTTGCATCGTCTGTCATTTGACAATTACCCCTTCTACAGGATTTCAATGGCTTCTATCTTATTTATTTTTGGTCCGATTTATAAAATGCTTTCTGCAATAGATTTTGAGTAACGTAACTTATTGATTTAAATAATAAAAAAATCTAGTCAACTACCCTATTGTTACACTCTATAAACAAATGTTACCAAGTCAATTAGGACAAAGGCAGGAATAAAGAGAAGGTATATGTGATATGACTGAATACGAGTGGTAGAGCCACGCTGTAGACACTTGTCTACAGCATGTATGGGCCGTCTCGACTGAGTCATTACCACTGTCTCACAGAAAACCGGCGTAAAGTAACAGCTTGCTGCTGCGTTTCGTGCGGTGAGTGAGATATTAAACCCCCTCCCCTTACCAATTACTTAATTATCCCTTTCCTTTACGGTCGGCAACGCACCCGTGATTCTTTTAGTATTGTGGGCGTACATTGGCGGAAATCACTTACCATTAGGTGACCCACTTGCTCGTTTGCCGGCCTATGCCATAAAAAAAATGCAGACCATGGCACCGTGGAAAAACTGGGAAATTTGCGAAAAAATAAATTGGAAAGTTAAATAAAATGGAAAGAAAATATTTTCAAAAGATAATACAAACATTTTGTTATATAATGTTTTGATTATTTGTAGAGTGGTAGAGTCACGCTGTAGACACTTGTGTCTAAAGCACGAATGGGCCGGCTCGTCCGGGTCGTTACCACTGTCTCACAGAAAACCGGCGTAAAGTAGTAGCTTGCTGCTGCGTTTCGCACGGTGAGTGAGATATCCGGAGGCCCAAACCCCCTCCCCTTCCCAATCCCTTAATTATCCCTTTCCTTTTAGGTCGGCAACGCACCCATAATTCTTTTAGTATTGTGGGGGTACATGGGCGGTGGAGGTCACTTACCATCAGGTGACCCACTTGCTCGATTGCCGGCCTTTGCAATAAAAATAAATTTTACTTAAAAACACATAAATCGTAAACGACATTTCCTTATCTATTTCGCTATGCCTATGTGACCAAACAGATAGACCTTTCAACGTATATATGATAATTTTGAAACTACACACAACATTAATCTATCAATCTGTCAATTGGAAGCTCTCGCAGTAAATAAGATTACGCATTAGTTCTTTTACTTCTTCGTAAAGAAAGAAGAAGGAATGAAAGAAAATATCGTTTATTGTCATCCAAGAGACATGCAAAATAAGATTAACAATACAGAAACAATATTAATTAAAAACAAGAAGTAAAAAAAAAATCCAAGAGTGCATGCTATCGTGGTGACAATAGGTGGCCAGCTCAGCATAATGCTATGCTATGAAAAGACCACAACACAGCGCTGATTTTCAGTGACCACCTGTAGTGACGTCCGGTTGCCAAATCGGCTCACAAAGTAAAGAACATACACATAAAGCGGCTCATCAATGCCAGAACAGTGCTAACGATGACTTTTTTATTGACTAAATAGGCTTACAAGAAGCTGGCTTGATGGTAAGCGCTAATAGACATCAGCAATGCAAGGAGCAGAGCTGAGCCGCTGCCTACCGTTGAATTATGTGACGTATGCTAGAAGTTACTTGAGACAAGTATAATTCTATTAATACCAAACGACACTAATCACTTTAACAATAAACTATTTATTGGTTACATCTACAATATTACCACTTTACA